>JAFFSR010000244.1:667500-1927142 GCA_017163975.1 Anastatus disparis
AGCGCATGCTGCTTCTTGTGTCGTCAGAGAGAAAGGATCACCGGTTGACCATATGGCTGGAAGCGGAGGCTGTAAAGTCTTCAGACGAGCCCCTAGAGGCGGAACGGAAAAAGAGCCTGGAGACTAGAAAGAACTCCCAAGAAGAAGAGGGACCACGTGACCATAGCTGTGAGCGACTTGCCCCAGGGCCACAAAATTCGGTGAAAGGAGAAGGAAAAAAGGCCTATTTTTTTTTTTTTTTTTTTTTTTTTTTTTTTTTTTTTTTTTAAAATCAATTGGACCTCAGAACAACAACAAGTAAGAAGGAAAGATCTGAAGGAGCAAAAACCGGCGCCACCCTGAAGTAATGTGATAAACAGTTCCCGGGGTGGGTGAACGCCCAAGGGTCAAGTTAGAGTATCCCTTCCTCTTTGAATGACTTGTCATTCGAGGGTAAGGGGAATGCGATTTTTAGAGGGTCGCTAGACGTGAACTAGCAACCCCTCACAAACCTGTGGTTTTTCTTCCGCCGTGTCTTTTTCCCAGGCCCAAGAAACTCCCGGCAGTCTGTTTGCAGATTTTTATCGTCACACTAACTCAAAATAAAGGCTAAAAAAAAAAGATAAAATTATTATTGTATTATTATTATTATTATTATTATTATTATTATTATTATTATTATTATTATTATTATTATTATTATTATTATTATTATTATTATTATTATTATTATTATTATTATTATTATTATTATTATTATTATTATTATTATTATTATTATTATTATTATTATTATTATTATTATTATTATTATTATTTATATTATTATTATTATTATTATTATTATTATTATTATTATTATTATTATTATTATTATTATATTATTATTATTATTATTATTATTATTATTATTATTATATTATTATTATTATTTATTATTATTATTATTATTATTATTATTATTATTATTATTATTATTATTATTATTATTATTATTATTATTATTATTATATTATTATTATTATTATTATTATTATTATTATTATTATTATTATTATTATTATTATTATTATTATTATTATTATTATTATTATTATTATTATTATTATTATTATTATTATTATTATTATTATTATTATTATTATTATTATATTATTATTATTATTATTATTATTATTATTATTATTTATTATTATTATTATTATTATTATTATTATTATTATTTATTATTATTATTATTATTATTATTATTATTATTATTATTATTATTATTATTATTATTATTATTATTATTATTATTATTATTATTATTATTATTATTATTATTATTATTATTATTATTATTATTATTATTATTATTATTATTATTTATTATTATTATTATTATTATTATTATTATTATTATTATTATTATTATTATTATTATTATTATTATTATTATTATTATTATTAGTATTATTATTATTATTATTATTATTATTATTATTATTATTATTATTATTATTATTCCTCCGCATGTTGCTGACCTTGTAAGTGTCCACCTACGATGTGGTGGCGGGGCGGAGGCTTAAGCACGATCCACATATCGCTGGCAATCCTTAGCGATGGTCAAGGATATCTGGATGATCGCGTAGGCACTTACGCTTCACGAAACTGCCAACCCATTGAAATTTATTGTTCGTATTTACGTGTACTAAGAAGCAACACAGTATGAGTGGATGTATGAATGAGCTGCGGCTGTCGACCAATGGATATTCCCGTCAGACTACGGGGGGTTGTACGTGAATAGTGACTTGCTGACCTCTGTTTAGTAATAAGGGTAAAAGTTAGTCCCCTCTCCGGCGAAAGTCGTGACGGGCAAAGGTCCCGTGAAACCACATGCTGGTAAGGAACTGTTACGTACTTCTACTAACGTAACCAGAGCCAATGAAGGGGTTGAAGTTGGTTCGTACAGGCGCAGGTGTGAAGGATTACCTGGTCAGTATTTCCTTATACCGAGTCCGCGCAGGAGAACTGCGGAACGTCTAGCCTGAAGTTTAGGGCCTGGCGCGGCACGGATCAGACGTCGCCCACTCAATAGGGATGACGTAAAACCTTTAGCATCAATATGGCGCGGGCCTAACCCGTAACATCTTTTCTAGAATCACTCGATGTCGCTAGGGTTGACCACCCGACAACCGCTTCTCGGCTGCGGCATCCTTAACTGGGCACCTTACAGGCGGGGATAGTGGCTCCACTGCGCCTGGAGCTCCCATGATGGGCGAACCGTCTTAAACCAAGTACACGTTTTAATATGGTAAATTCTACAACACAAAACAAAAACCAATCAGGAGCGGCTAGTAATAGCCAAAACAATACCGAAGGCCAGATGTCGCAGGCTGATCCCCTAAAGAATACAGGGGTAGAGATCACCTGCTTGACAATTGAAAAAAAATCTCAAAGAATGAATGAGATCTTTTTGCTCATGCAGGCAGCTGTTAGGTCCATGCCTAACATGAACTCGAAAGTGAAAGATAACCTGCCAGAATTGATTGAGCACGTAGAAGCTCTGAAAAGGGAGTTTTCTCGCTTGCGCGAAGCAAGAACGGTCACTGAACAGATGGAAGTGACCGAGACGCTTCAGGCAAGCGCTGCAGCTAAGCGGCCCAGAGAAGAAGACTCGCTGGAATCAGGAAACAATTCTGATCCGCGAGCTCTTCTTAAGAAGGGCAGAGCTGAGGAAGACGCAGACGACTCTTTTGTGACTGTCCAAAGTCGCAAGGATGTTAAGGCTGCAAAGAAACAAAAGAAGCTGCAGCTGGAACAACAAACACAGCAGCAGCGGCAACAAACGCAACAACAACAGCAGCGATCACAGCAGCCTAACTCCAAACCACCAACGGCCAGAACATCGGCAAAAGTGACGGAGCAGCCTGCACAGCAGCTGCCAAAAAGAAGAAGAAGAAAAGGAGGAGAAAGACGAAGAAGCGTTCTGCCGCCGTCCTTATAAGACCAGAAGAAGGTAAGACTTACAGTGAGGTCCTGCAGAACATCCGGCAGGAGCTCATCCAGAACAGCCCGACGAGAGTAACATCAAAGGGATCAGAAAAACCAGGACCGGAGATGTCCTGATTGAGTTGGGCAACACCAAGGAACTTGAGACCTTCAGTGACTTTTTGAAAAGAACGGTTGGTGGAACAGGCAAAATTAAGGAGATCATCCCAACAAAGAAGCAGTCGAAATCAGAGATATAGACTGCCTCGCAACGGTGGATGAAGTGAAGACAGCAGTAAAGCTGTTTTCACACAAGCAAATAAGGACCTGGGCGAGTTTAGCGTCTCGCTGACGAACCCCAACAGCAGAGAGCTTCGCTTGGCCATCGTAGAGATGGAACAAGACCAGGCATCGTTCCTGCTCTCTCAAACCAGAGTAAAAATCGGCTACACTAACTGCCGTATCAGAAGTTGGCAACGGGTTCAGCGCTGTTTCAGGTGCCTGAACTACGGTCATCAGGCGCGTGACTGCCGAGGACCTGACCGTAGCAAGATGTGCTACAAGTGTGGCAAAGATGGCCATAAGGGATCGGCCTGTAAGGCTACTGACACTCAGTGCATACTATGTACTGAGCGCGAAGTAGACCCTGCAGAGCGAAAACATATCCCTGGGTCAGGTCAGTGCAAAGTCTTTCGCGAGACCCTAGACCGATTCAAAAGGCAACGCTAATGATGGGCCGCGTAACGGTCCTCCAAGCCAACTTACTACAGAACGCGACCTAAGCCAACAGCCTTTTGACCCAAATCAAATTCGAAACAAAGGCTGATGTGCTCTTGATAAGCGAGCAGTACACAAACTGGACCGTTAAGACCTGGTTTAGAGACAAGCTTGGCACTGCTGCGATTTACGTAGACCCAAAGACCATCAGAGAAGACGCAAATGGAGCTGAAGAAGGCTTCGTATGGGTTAAAAGCAGAAACGTTACATACGTGAGCTGTTATTTTACACCAAACTCAACAGCAGACACGTTTAGGCGCCGTCTGGATCTGCTGGAAGACTCTGTCCGAAGAATGGAAGGTGACGTCGTCGTCGCAGGAGACTTTAACGCGAAAGTGTTAGAGTGGGGAATGCCACTGCAGGACAGCAGAGGAGGATACATCATGGAGATGGCAGACAGACTCGGCCTAACAGTGCTAAACACCGGAAGCACTCCAACATTCAGACGAGGAGCTAGCGGTACGATTCCTGACGTATCCTTCGCATCAGAAAATCTTTCACGTAAAGTGTCAGATCGGAAGGTGCTGGAGACATACAATGGAAGTGACCACCAGTACATCACATTTCAAATCCATGATGGATCCCAATCATCGAGGCGAAATGTCGCTAGACCAGTCAGATGGAACGTTGCCAAGCTGGACTCTGAGAAACTTGTCCAAGTACTGCAGCAAGGATCAGACTATCTACCGGACGCGACAACTGCCACCGGAAACGCCGACGCTGCAGAGGTTCTCGTAAAAGAGACGATGAGTCTCATTCACAGAGCCTGTGATGCATCTATGCCGCACAAGCAAGGATCGCGACATCATAAGCGTCCAGCGTATTGGTGGAATGACGAAATCGCTAGAACGAGGTCAGAAGCTCTTAGTCTCAGAAGATCATCACAGAGAGCAAGAAAGAAGAACTCACCAGCAGCAGATCTTTTGTCTGCGCAATACAGAGACGAGGCGATAGCAAAAAAGCTTCGTAAGAAGATCAATCGAAGCAAAGCACAATGCTGGAAAGACCTGAGCGAAGACGTCAACAGAGAGGTGTGGGGGCTTGGCCTACAAGATCGTGACCAAGAAGCTTAACGCCGCCCCCACGTTGCCATTCGAAGAAGAGACCATGGCGAACATCGTAAACCACTTGTTCCCTACGCATCCACCACTCGAAGAACAGGAGAATACAGGAGAACCAGAAGAGATCCCGCTCTTTACAAGCGGAGAGCTACAGATAGCTGCAAAAATGATGAAGAACAATAAGGCACCTGGGCCTGACGGAATACCATCCGAGGTCCTTAAATGCATAGCGGTGAAAGCGCCATCTCTCTTGTTGAACATGTACAACGCGTGCCTCCAGACGGGTGTGTTTAGCACTCCCTGGAAGATTGCGCGTCTTGTGCTGATCAACAAAGGAAGAGGGAGGTGATCCCCGGCATCCATCGTCCCCACAGGCCACTCTGCATGTTGGACGAAGCAGGGAAGCTATACGAGAGGCTGCTTAAACCGCGATTACAAGGAGCTGTACAGGCGGCTGGCGATCTCGCTGACAACCAGTACGGCTTCAGGAAAAAGCGGTCTACCGTAAATGCAGTAGAAGAAGTAGTAAAGGTAGCAAAAGAAGGATGGACTGGGAACCATCATTCCCGTCTTATTGCGTTTCTAGTCATGCTGGATACGAAAAACGCTTTCAACTCAGCAAAATGGCCTGACCTCCTTGCTGCGTTGAAAGAGTTTAATGTACCAGAATACCTTATGCGAGTGATACGAGACTATCTGAGAAACCGTATCCTCCGCTATGAAACGGAAGAAGGCTGGCGTGAAAAAGACCTTAGCGCAGGCGTGGCACAGGGCTCGATCTTCGGCCCAGACTTCTGGAACATCCTGTTCGATGCATTACTCAGACTTGCAATGCCGGATGGGGTGAAAATGTTTGCGTACGCTGATGATGTCGCTTTAGTCATCTCCGCGAAAAACGAAAACATTGCCCAGCACATACTAAACACGGCGATGGGAAGAATTTCCGAGTGGATGGTGAACACGAGCGATGACCAAAACAGAAATCGTGCCCTTAACTTGGAAACACATCAACATCGAGTTTCCCATGACAGTAGGCACAAACGTGGTGCAGACAAGAAGTGAGGTGACGTATCTCGGCATAAAGCTAGATGCAAAACTAACTTTTTGACGCACCTAAAACACGTCGCTAATAAAGCGATAAAGAAAACGTTGCAGTTAAGTCGTCTTATGGCCAATACCAGCGGCCCGAAATCAAGCAAACGACGACTTTTAATGACAGTCACGACGTCCATCTTATTGTACGGCTCTGAAATATGGGCTAACCAAATGAGAAAAGAGACGCACCGAAGCGTACTATCTTCTGTTCAAAGGAGAGGGGCTCTTAGAGTCACCAGCGCCTATCGCACTGTCTCGGGACCCGCGGTGCTAGTCATCGCAGGAATCATCCCGATCGAATTACAGGCGATGGAACGCAAGCGAACCTACGAAGGGAAGAAAACAGAAGATGGAACTGCAATCGTTCAGAAAGAAGAAAGACAGGTGACCATGGAAACCTGGCAAAAAACATGGAATCAGATGGTGAAAGGCCGATGGACACACGTGCTCATTAGGAGCTGGCTCCATGGGTCGATAGAAGATACGGGGAGGTCAACTATTACCTCACCCAGTTCCTTAGTAACCACGGGTATTTCTGCGCTTATCTCAGTAAAATGGGAAAGACCCAGAGCCCGGGCTGCATCTTCTGTTTCGCGGATCGCGACGATGCGTATCATACGTTTTTCGTCTGCCATCAGTGGAACGAAGAAAGACGCCAGGTTGAGAGGATATTCGAAGCGTTAACGCCAGATAACATTATCAGTGAAATGTTGTCGGCCAAAGAAAAGTGGGGACGCTATGGCACTATTTGTCGAAAGCGTCCTAAGAAAGAAGAAACCGTTCTTAGATAGGGCAATCGAACTAAGTGCGAATGAGGAGCGGGGAGTCAGGCTTATACCTCACCATAACCTAGAGGCAGTAGCCGGTCCCATAGATTCGGGGTGCGGAGGGTGACGACGAGGACTCGTCTTAAGGACGAGAACGAATCGTGCACCCAGGAAATGTTTGAGATAGCAGCAAAAGCGCCAGCTTTAGCTGTGGTATGAATGAGTGTCGTTGTAAATAAGCGCGAGATTGAATGTTAGTATGAGTCAGACGCGGTAGGAGAGGATAGCCCCACAAGAGGCATAAGATCCATCTTAGAACAGGAGAATCAAGACTGAAGAGAAAATTATGGACTGATTTTGCTCCTTTACAGAGCCAGTCCATACCATATATATGCGATCGATTTATGCCCCCTTTACAGAGCCGATCGCCAGGCAGAAGATAGCCTTTTAAATCATGTTGCTTATTAGGCATAGATCTATATTATTGGAAATCTGTATATTTACAGAAGAAGTCAGAAGGAAAAGGTCCAAAAGACTTAGAACGCGGTGCCACCCTGAAGTAATGTGATAAACAGTTTCCGGGGTGGAACAAACGCCGTGAGTGATGATTGGAGAATCTCTTGCACGTCCAGTGACTGCATTTTTTTGCTATCATTAGACAGGCATGAGGATCGCGTAATTTTAGAGGTTTGCTAGTTTATCTAGAACCCCTCTCAACCGTCTGTACTCTGTTCCCTGATATATCCGAGCCCAGCGAACTGACGGCGGTCTGACAGCAGATTTTATTCGTTCAACCAAAGAAAAAAAAAAAAAAAAAAAAAAATTATTATTATTATTATTATTATTATTATTATTATTATTATTATTATTATTATTATTATTATTATTAATTATTATATTATATTATTAACTATTAATATTTTGTACATTAAATATTAAATAAATTTTATTAAGAAATTTTTATGAAACTTTATTAAAAAATACAGAAATAAATTTTTTTTTATCACGTTTTTTAAATTTTATTATTTTTGTTATTTTTTTTTAAATATCAGAAAGAAATACAATTAAAAATAAATTTGATTGTTGTAAAACATAAATGATAAATGCAGAGAAATCAAGGGTAAAGATAAATTTATTATTTTATTTTTATAATTGATTAACAATAATATTTAAATAATATTTCATATCTAATTTAAATAATTACAGGTTATATTATTACAAGTAATACAAGTAATTACAAAATATATTATTATTTGATGAAAACATATAATAAATAAATGAAAAAATAAAAATTTAATTAAAACATAAGTAATTGAATTAAAAAATTTTTTAGTCCAAAAAATCATATTTTTGACAATCCTTGTCATGGAAGTATCCACTTTTGAGGAGTTCTAAGTAAACCTCATCGTCCTTTATAGCAACATGTTGCTGTTCTCCTCCTTCTTCTTCTGAAATTATAATTGATATTTCTCTCTCTTCTACATCTTTTTCTTGTAATGTTGTCGATGTTTTAATAGGGCTATTAATAATAGCCTCCTTTTGCAATCCGACTTTGCAATTCGGATCGAAAGATTTCAGTTTGTTTTTCAAAGGCAGCTTCAATGGAATCATTGATGTTATCAATAATGGTATTGAACTTATCTGTAAAAAAACAAATATGGTATTTTTCAAACATTAAAAATATGATAATATTGATGATAATAATAATAATGATAATGATAATAATAATCAATTGCATACCTTTTATGTTGTCCTGGTTTGGAATTACATATTCTTTCGTTGAATTTGAAGACCTTGGTAAATCTTTAGTGCTTCTGCTGCTTTAAATCTTGTTATTCAATGCCTGAAATGTAAAATAAAAAATAATTAATATAAATTTTTTATATTAAATTTTTATTCGTTATCTTTTTACATGTACTATAATTTCATATATTTTTCATATTATCTTTAATTTTGTTTTACCTTGATTTTATTAGGTGGCTCATACAAATCCTTGGGTTCCTTTTTTAATTCTTTATTATCTGATAATAATTTGATAATGTCCATATCAATTTTTGAAAAAGGAATGTTATGCTGTCCTAAGCGTAATAATTCCAGTCTTTGCTCTGCAGATTTCTTCGTGTTGACCCAAGACTTGAACAATAAAAAAAATACACAAATGTAACAAATTTTTAATTAATGTTATCTATTTTATTTTAGATATTTAAATATTATAATTAGTGAAACAGTAAATATTAATCAATTTAAATTATTCAATAGGAGGGAAAAAATATAAATTTTCTTACTCTTTTCCATTCAGCCATTGACCTATTGGTTTCTCCTAAAGAATTCAATTCTCTTCTTAGTTGAACCCACAACCCATCCATTCTCGCGAAATCATCGATGTTATTGAAGGCATTATTTTCTACCATGAACGCTACCATCGCACTTTTTTTCTTTTCGTTGCATCTAAACTTGTCACTGAAAAAAATATTAAAAAATCAACACTTTACTAAATTATTATGAAGCACATTTATAAAATAAAAATTTTGATTACTAACGACATTATTGATCTATTAATTAATAAGAAATATATTATATATATTAAATGAGTTTATGTTCTATCTCAAATAGCAAATGACTAATTTTCATGAATTTTCTAGATATATATACGAAGAAATAATTGAAAATTGTATAATTTATTGATTCGTAACTATTTGAAAAAAGTGACGATATAAAAATTCATTTATTTTTAATTTGAAAAATTATAGATCGTCTACAGTGGAAATTTTAATTATTATTCTCATAGAAAGAATTGAAAATTTTTAAAAAATAATTTCAAATGAACATAATTTTATAATTTCATTATGATCTCTATAAATAAATAAAAAATGTGAAAAATTAGTTACTTTTATTTTTACAAGAAAATTGGTTACTTTTTGCTTTTATATCTGATCTTAACTAAATATAAATAACAATAAAACTTTATATTATAATAACTCTTAATAGATAAAAAAAACGCTGCCAAGTGCTTTGGCGCAATGCTTTCTCATAGAGCTCATTGAGTAAAAGTAATTTGATTTTATTTTTTTAAATGTGATTTCAATATAAAAAACAATTTCTATTCAAGAAAAATTAGTTAATGTGATAGAGTGATTAGTAAATAGGAAGAGAGAGATAAGGATGGATGAAAATAGGATAAAAATGAGGATCAATCTGAGAAAAAAGGACAAAGAGGAAATGAGGAAAAAAATGAAAAATCGAAATTTTTTAAAAAGTTTTTAAAATAGCTCTATAAAAAAACTACGCTATGAAAACCAATTTTTAATTGCTTCCCGTCTACTTAGACAAAATAATAGATAGTATGCAAAATTTGAAGCAAATCCATTAATTATTTTTCGAGATCTAATTGGCTAAATAAATAACATTTTCTTTTCAAAATTTCTTTTTCAAAATTTTAAAAATGCTCTAAAATTAAAGCTACGTTAAGAAAATCATTTTTTGAAAATTTTCCTTATTTGGCAGCCGCAAATAATTTCCTTGCAAATTTTAGAACAAGTCTATCGAGTACTTTACGTAAAATAAAAAAAATAAGAAAAGAATCGAAATTTTTTTTAAATCTTTAAAATTCTCTAAAATCGTAATCACGCTAAGAAAATTAGTTTTCGAAAGCTTATTTTCTTTAGACAATAGCGGATTGATTGTATAAAAATTTTGGAGAACATTTATAGTATGGTTTACACAAAATAGAAGATAAATAAAAAGTGAAAATTTTTAAAATGCTTTAAAATTAAAAGTGCGCTAAGAAAATCAGTTTTCAAAAGTTTTTCTTCTTTTGACAGTCGAAAATATATTCCATACAAATTTTCAAGCAAATTCTTCGAGTAGTTTACGTAAAATACAAAAAAGATAAAAAATCAAATTTTTTTTAAAATGACTAAAATGGCTATAAAATTAAAACTACACTAACCAGGAGAGGCTATGTGAGCTTCGGGTCACAGATCTTGATGAAACTTTGGGATATGTTTTTAGGTACCAAAATATGAGTAAAGCTAGAGCGGTACGGTCTAACGCTTCGAAAAACTGAAATTATAGACGTTTCTAGTCTTATTTTAAGAAAAATGTAAAAAAAGCTCCTAATTTAAGTATGAATAATCCGGTCTAAAAATGTCTTTAATAAATCAACAGGGACTAAAATAAAAGTACAGAAAGCAAGCTTTAATTTGCCGTTTTCAGAATTAAAAAATAACAATTAGAACCAGGGATATGTTTGTTCAAAGTTAAGAAGCAAGAAAGTACCAAAAATCATCTAAATTCTAAAGGACAGTGATTTTGTGATTTTTGTTATCTGTGTGATAACAATGATGATTTTGATATCTGTTGATTTATTAAAGACATTTTTAGACCGGATTATTCATACTTAAATTAGGAGCTTTTTTTTACATTTTTCTTAAAATAAGACTAGAAACGTCTATAATTTCAGTTTTTCGAAGCGTTAGACCGTGCCGCTCTAGCTTTACTCATATTTTGGTACTTAAAAACATATCCCAAAGTTCCATCAAGATCTGTGACCCGAAGCTCATAGCCTCTCCTGGTAAGAAAACCAATTCTCAATAGCTTAAAGCAATAAATATACATACCTTATTTCTCCAAATGGAAATGGCGAAACGTTTAAGTTGACTGGTTCTAATTTGATGCTTACTTCTGGAATTATTGGTAACCCAACTCCATATTTTCCGAAAATTTCAGATATTCTTTCTACCTGTTCATTAGGAAAATCAGTTGGTTTTTGGTTACCAGTTTTATTTATCTGTTTTATGTAAATTGCCATTTCATGTTTTGCCTTAAGCCTCATTTGATTCCAACACTGTATATAAATAATAGTAGAAAAACAACACTGTATAAAAATAAATATAGAAGAATAAAATAATTTGAACTTACATTTTGCCATCCTTGAACATTTTTTTCATTGGATCCATAAGAATTTAAATCCTCTGACAGATTTTTCCACATATTATTATATGTATCCAATCCATTAGGTCCTAACTTCATAATTTGTTTACGAGCAAATAGCAAATGATTTTCCATATAGGAAATCAAATGCTCTGTTTGTTTAATTAATAATATAATTTTCTAATTTTGAAATTTTCTTTGAATAAAATAATTGAACTATCATTATTTGTAAACAAGTAAAATATATGCATATTCATATACTTACACATGACATAAGATTATATATAACCTTTTAGTAATGCTTCGTCAAGAAGATTTTGAGGATTTATTCGAAATTTTGATTGAAGAAGAACATAGAGATAATGTTAATCAATTACGTTTGCAACGTCGCAATTTAAGAGACATTTCAAATCCGTTCCTATTGCATGTTGAATATTTTAATTTTTTATACAGGTATATAATATTTAGATAATTTATTTTGTAGATAGTTAAGTAATATATTTATAATATGTTATAATTTATTTTAAAATATTAATTATCATTACTATTTATTATATTTAAAAATAATAAATATATAAATGAAAAATTAAGAGAAAAATTTGCATACAAAGAACTAATTTTGCAAATAATTATGTTTTAAATTGCTTTTTTTTATTTGTAATTTTTTTATTTTTATAAATTTTAATAAAATGATTTGAAAATATTTTGTTATTAGATTAACGCCTCATCTAGCCATGGACCTTGCAAATTTGTTACATGAATTTGTAGGTGAGGGAAGAAGAGGTATACCAACACATTTTCAAGTGCTTGCATCACTTAGAATATTTGCAATTGGCTCTTACCAGCGAGATATTGGACAGGATTTCAACCATCCATTATCTCAGACCGTAGTTAGTCGTTGTTTTAATAATGTAACAAATGCTCTTGTTAACGTTGCACATAAATTTATAATTTTTACTTTAACAAGAGAGCAAAGACAAAATACACAAGAACGGTATATTAATAATTTTTTTAATATTTGAATAATTAACTAAAATAATAATTTTATCAAATTATTGATGTAATCTGATAGATTTCAAGAATACATAAGGATACCAGGTATTCTTGGTCTCATAGACTGTTTTATAGTAAAATTTATTAGACCGAATGAAAATGAAGAAGCTTTTTACCACCATAGGCATGGTCATTCAATGAATGTACAAGTAGTTAAGTATTATTAATAAAAAATTTATATTTTTGACGAATAATAAAATAAATTTCTTTGAAATAAAATATTAAATTTAAGATTTCAGATGCTGACTACATCATAAAAAGCATACTAATATGTCCAGGTAGCAATAATGACAGGCATATTTGGAATCATAGTGATGCCAAAGAATATATGGAAAATTTGAGAGAGGATGAAGATATATTGCTGAATGAAGGGCATTACTATCTTCTGAGTAAGTATGCAATGAGTTTAATTAATATTCATGTAAAAAATATTTGAACACAATCGATGAATAGAAATATTGTTTTATAGGAGACGGAGGATACTCACCTTCGCCAATCATGCTCACACCAATTCATAATGCTCAACCAAATACTCCTGAAGCACGGTACACTCGAGAACATTGTTTAACACGTTGTAAGGTGGAACAACTTTTCGGATTATTGACAAATGTTTGGAGAGTTATTAAACGAGAACGTGTTCTATATTATAAACCAGAAAAGGTTGCTAAAATTATTACAGCAGCTGCTGTTTTACACAATTTTAGTAGACTAAATGGGTAAATAATATACCTTTTTCAATTACTTACCTAATAATTATAGTAATGATAACAATAAAAAAACGGTGCCAAGTGTTTTGGTGCAATGCTTTCTCATAGAGCCCATTGAGTTAGAGTAATTTGATTTTATTTTTTAAATATGTATACATATTTATATTTGTATACAAATTAATGGAAAAATTAAAAATTTTTTTATGGATACAATGTTTTTTGTATGAGAAAGCAATAATAATAATAGTAATAATAATAAAAATAATAATAATAATATTGATAACAGAAATTTTATTTTTAGATTGGCTGAAAATATCCCAGAAATAAATATGCGATATCGCAATGATGATGTAGTTCAAGATAGAAATTATCAAGCTGGTATAGAGGAGAGAAATGCCATCATACGTTTGCATTATTAAATTAAAATTACTTTTTTAATTAATCCTGAGTTTTCAACTTATTTTATTTAAATAAATTTATACTTGAAAAATAAACCGCTTGAAATTCTTAGTAAAAGAAAATCTGAGAGTGTGTAAAAAAAATATTGTATGGAAAACGTTAAAAATTAACATCTAATATTGAAAAAAAGGATTGAATGGATAAAGTTATAATTTTATCCTTTCCTTGTAATTTTTCTATTTTTATTATTTTTGTGTTACATTAATTAATAATATATTTTTTTTCATTGTATTTTGAATGATAATAATGTATTATATAACAATAAAAACATTAAAATTAAAAAAAAAATATTAAAAATGTTATTATTTAATTTACTGAAATTTTTCAATAAAACTAATAAAAACACGCTGCCAAGTGCTTTGGCGCAATACTTTCTCATAGAGCGCATTGAGTTAGAGTAATTTGATTTTATTTTTTTAAATACGATTTTAATATAAATGTCCCTATCCTCTGTATTGAAGGCTGTCTTAGTACCTACGAAAACTATTTGAATTTTACTCTTTCTTACTTTTGCCATTTGCATAATGTGATTTTATGATGCTCTAAAATTAAAAATGCGTTTATAAAATTAATTTTCCCAAGCTTGTCTTCTTAACACTATAACCAATAACTTGCATACAAATTTTGGAACATTTTCATCGAATAGTTTACAAAAAATACCAAATAATTGAAAAATAAACATTGTTTTAAAATTTTCAAAACGCTTTAACATTACAACTACGCTAAGAAAACCAGTTTTCAAAAGTTCATTTTATTTAGGCAATCGTAAATAATTTCTATACATAATTTTAAGCTACTTCATCGAGTAGTTTACGTAAAATACCAAAAAATAAGTGAAATTCTATTCAAGATTTACAAAATGCTCTAAAATTAAAACTGCACTATGAAAATAAGTTTTTCCAAGCTTGCTTTAATTAGGCAATAACAAATAATTTGTATGAAAATTTTTGAGCAAATCTATCGAATGGCTTTTGTGTAATAGAAAAAAAATGAAATATGAACATTTTTTCCAAAATTTTCAAAATGCTCTAAAATTAAAACTGCGCTAAGAAAATAAGTTTTCCAAAGCTTGATTTATTCAGATCATAGTGAATAATTTGCATGAAAATTTTTGAGCAAGTTTATCGAGTGATTTTTGTGCAGTAGAAAAGAAATTAAAAATAAAAGATTTTTTCAAAATTTTCAAAATGCTCTAAAATTAAATGTGCGCTAAGAAAATTGAAGAAAATTAGTTTTCAAAAGTTCATTTTATTTTGACAATCATAAATAATTCCCATACATAATTTGAAGCTCCTTCATCGAGTAGTTTACGTAAAATATAAAAAAAATTAGAAAAATTTTATTCAAAATTTTCAAAATGCTCTAAAATTAAAACTGCACTGAGAAAATAAGTTTTTCAAAGCTTGTTTATTTAGGCCATTGCAAATGATTTCCATAAAAATTTTCGAGCAAATCTATCGGATGGTTTTTGTGTAATAGAAAAAAAAATGAAAAATAGAGATTTTTTCCAAAATTTTCAAAATGCTCTAAAATTAAAACTACGCTAAGAAAATAAGTGTTTCAAAGCTTGTTTTCTTTAGACAAGAGCGAATAACTTGCATACAAATTTAGAAGCAAATCCATCGAATGGTTGTCGTAAAACAAAAAATAAATGAAAAAAAAAATTTTTTTTTAAATTTTCAAAATGCTCTAAAATTAAAAGTGCGCTAAGAAAATCAGTTGGTAAAAGTTTTTCTTCTTTTGGCAGTCGTAAATAATGTTCATACAAATTTTCAAGAAAATTCTTCGAGTAGTTTACGTAAAATATCAAAAAAATGAAAAATAAAAATTTTTTTAAAATTCTTAAAATGGCTCTAAAAAAAACTGAGCTAAGAAGATCAATTTTCAATAGCTTCCCCCCCCCCCCCAGTTAGACAAAAAAATTAATTGCATGCAAAATTTGAAGTTAATCCAACGAGTAGTTCTCGAGATCTTATTGGCGTACTGAAATCATACACACACACACACACACACACACACATACATACAGAAATTTTCTGGAAACCACTTTTTTCGACTCCCTGAGTCTAAATATGTACAAATTAATGAAAAAATAGAAAAAAATTTTTTTTACCGATACAATGCTTTCTCTATGAGAAAGCAAAATATAATAATAAGATAAAATATACTAATAATAATATATTTTTTCATTGTATTTTTAATGATAACAATGTATTATATAACAATAAAAACACTAAAATTTAAAAAAAATATTAAAAATGTTATTATTTAATTTATTGAAATTTTTCAATAATACTAATTTATATTATTAATTAATGTAAAAAATAATTAATTGATTAATGTATAAAATAATTAATTAATTAATTATCATAAAGTATGATTAATTCAATTATTTTAAATAATAAATTAATTTGATTCTTATTAATTTAAATTTGCCGCCTTTGGACAACAGAAAATTTCAAAAATATTTATTGGGTTATGTTTTTATCTCGCTAGGTCACTAACTACTTACACGTTTATAGTGACGCAACCAAACAGAATCCAGCCCCTGAGTGCTATTTTAAATCAGCCTTTAGCTTTGCACTTTCAAGATAACAAACTGACACTGGAATTTGAAGTTTGAATAAGAATTGAAATTCGAATAGGAATGGCATGGTACACGGAGAGAAATGTATGATTAAATATTAGCACAAACTTAATGAAAAAATTACTATACTGTATAACATCAGAGAGACAAACTCGATATGTGTTAAATTTTAGTATATGTATATAGTAAAATTTCAAAGCATCAAATTTTACTATACTATATATCAAATTTTTCTATACCTTTTAGCAAATTTTACTATACTGCATATTAGATTTTATAAATATTATGGATATGAATTTTTTTTTAATTCTAAAATTATTTTCCAATGGTCGTTGACGCACTGAGAATTTTAATGTGTTTTCAAATTCAGTTGAGGAAGAATTATTTTGTTTGTGTGTTATTGTTAGAAAGTCACTTTTCGCAAATTATGAAACGCTCTTTTCGAAGTTGTATATATACTACATTTATCCTAAATTACACACATTACAACAAGTTAATCGCACTTACACGCTACACCTAACGCATATTCTACCTAACGCGTATTATCACGAACGCGAATGACAATTTGTGAAGTATATCGCTGATATAATATGATATACGTAGTATACGCATGCGCAAAAGCAATGTTATTGGAAATGTTAATATTTTATATTTCAAAATATTTATGATTTCCATTTGTTAAACTTTATAAAGACTAATTCCAAATTAAAATGTACTAATTATATCTAAATTATTTAAAATTTTGATATATATATATATATAATTATATGAACACAAGTGTAAATAAAATAAAATAGGTTTTATTTATTATTAGCACAAACGTTTATTGTAATACAAATTACTAAGTTGATATATAATTAATAAATTATAATATTAATTTTTAGTTTATTAAAATAATTTAAAAGTTAAATTGCTAAACGTTTCTGAACACATGTTTTTGATAATTGTAAGTAATTAGAAACTATTAATAAAACATCATAATTGAAACAATTTTTTGAAATAAAATAAAAACATTGAGCAACTAAACTTTATTATAAATATATATAATGATCCAAGAAATTCATTCTTAACAATACTTCAATAATTCAGTTTAAATGACTCAACTTTAAATTCTTATAATAATCAAATAAATACATTTCTACATAATTATAATTATTACAAAGTTTAGTTGCTACATGTTTCTGTACAAATGTTTTTTGTATTTTTAAGTAATTACAAATTACTAATGTACCATATCATTTGAACAAATTTGCAAAAAGAAATCTTAAAGAAATATTTATAAAAAATATAATTAAAAAGTAGTAACGTAAAAAAATAACTGTTGAAGGAAACTGTAATGGCAACATTAATCATCTTGAAAAGTATATCCACGTTGTAATAGATACTTCTTCACATCATTTGGTTTTCCAATGTCGCTATCTTGTAACATGTTTTCTAATGTTTGTATAGGCCATTTTATGTCTTGTTCAAAGTCATTATCTATATTATCTTGTTGATTCGAATCATCTTCTTCACTTGATACAATATGTATTTCACCGTCATCTCCATCATTCTTATCTAATAAGTTGTTACTTGATTTATTGAATAAACCTGCAATCCCAGATCTACTCTCCTTCTTCGGTAAATGTAAGTGTTCATTACTGAAATGAAATTCTTTTATTGGAGACTTGTTTTGTAAGTGAACAGTGCGTAACTGTTCATTGTTAGCTTCAAATTCTATGTTTTGTGAATGAACATTGGGTATAGATGATGTATTTAACTTATTATTACTAGCACTTGAGATGACTGCAGTCAAATTATCGATTTTTTCGCCTATATGTGCAAAACCATCTTTAATTATATTGTTAGTAGTGCTCAGCGAGTTCATAAATCGTGATGCAACCTCTTTAATAGTTGTAGTATGGTTAGCTATGATTTCACTATGATTTGACATAGCATTAATCATTACGTCGACAGCATCTGTAAAAATATAATTATAAATATTTAGAACATAAATTTTAACTATTTTAATATTAAAAACAATTTGAACATACCTTGATTTTTAGCAGGAACTGAACATTCATTGAATCTTGTAGTTTATGGTTTTGTCAAAGTCGATGGTTTATTAAATTTTTCAGTAGATTTAATTCCTCTAATTGATGGTTCTATATTCAGTTCGTTATCTACTGCTCTCAAAGGTTTAAATGGTTCCATTCTTTGTCGTTTTGCAGGTATTAAATTATCTATATTTCTTGACGATTTATTCTCTGTATTTATGAGGTCAAGTACTCTTGATTCGTTTTTAGAATACCTTGATTTTTGCATAACTTTTCTCGTTTGATCTTCCCAAGTCTGTGAGAGAAAAAAAATAATAAAAAAATATTATAACTTTTTTTGACAAACATCAATTTGAACATTAAAAATTTTTTTGTTTGAATATTAAATAAAACTATGTTAAATAAGCTTTTGTGATACATATTAATAACATTAAAATATAAAATTAAAATTAATTTTTGTATTTATTAATTTTTTTCAAACAATCTATTTTTCATCTACTCACTTTAATCCATTTACTTTTGTCACGATAAGGTCCAACAGAATTTAAAATGATACAAAGTTCATCCCACGCCTTATCATATTCTTCAGCACTTAGAAAAATTTTTCGAGCAAAGTTTGGCCGTTTTTCCATGTATTCCAATAATGTATCAATTTGTTTTTGCGTAGATTTGTTTCGTTGAGCCATCGTTAATCTGTTGAAAAATACGAAAATAAAGTGAATAAACTTATTTAATACTAACTTATTTAAAATATATTACAATGTTAATAAATTTATTTATATATTCGTTTTTGTTCGTTTGATATACCTCAAAAACTACTAAAAAGTTACTATTGTCGACAAAAAATGTTTCCTTACAACTTTACTGATCGAGCGATGGCTTTGTTCTGAGAAAGCTTTACCGCGTTAGTGTGAATCAGCGTTGGGGTTCGATTATTTTTTTGTACCACTATGCTATGTTCAGAGTGTACCAGATCAAGAAGTCGATGATATAGCTAAGTTCGAATAGCGCGATTTTTAAATTTGAAATAACTAGATCAAGACTAGTGATTAATTGCGAGTTAACCTGTAAACTCGCACGTGGATTTAAATGCAGCGCTGTTTGAATGTAAACAAATAATAAGATTTAATCGAAGAAGCAAGAATTCACAATTCACACTGTGAATTGCGAATTTTGATAAGAAAAAACTACTTTCGTCATAGAAATACTACAGAGGGCGCAAGTAATTTTAGAGCCCACAGTTTTAAGCTCTATTGAATGTAGTCACGAAATTTGAAAATTTATTTTAGTGAACCTGTATAGGTAAATAAAATTTTTAATGTATTAATACCGTCTACAATTGATTAATGTACACTATAATTATAAATTAATATTAAAATTCAAATAGTAATACTAATTTGAATGAATTTTTTGTATTAAAATGTAATATTACACAAATATCTAAGTTATTTATTAAAAATTTTAATTTATCTTTCATGAATTCCACTATTTAATGCATTAAAAAAGGTTCATTTATATTTGTTTACAGGTAAAATGTACTTGTATATTTTACTATTAAATAAATACTTTTAATACCTTTCACCATAATGAAAAATATATCTTCCAGTACAAAGTTGTTCTTTTTCGAAATCAGTGAAATTAATACCAATTTCAGGTATGACAGCTAAACCAACACCATACTCTCCAAAAATTGAACAAATACGTTCATCAAAGTCAGTAACATGAATATTAGGATCTTCATTTCCAGTCCTGTTCAAAGCTGTTATATATTCAGCCATTTTTTCTTTAGCTGATAATTTTAATATTTTCCACGTCTGTAATTGATTAATTAACATTATTAAAATAAATAAATTCAATTAACATATGGCAATAACTAATAATTAATGAATACCTTTTCCCACTGGTTTGCATCTTTTTTACAAGTTCCCATGGAGTTCAGTTTTGCCGATAAATCATTCCACATTAGCCAATATTTATCGTGACCACATTTCCCTAAGTTAGTAATTTGTCCACGCCCTAATAAACTATGATCCTCCATGTAAGATATTAAGAACTCTAATCCCTGTTGAAAAAATCCACCTGGATTTCCACGAGGATTACGCATGTGGAAATCCACGTGGATTTCACATGGATTCCATGTGGATCCGCATAGGAATCCACGCGGATTACCCACGTGGATTTCCACGTAAAAAAATCCATGTGGATTTTATGAAATCTATGTGGATTTTTAAGGAACCCACATAGATTTTATAAATGCTGTGATAATTTTATGTACTCCTCGTGGATTTTTAAGAAATTTATATGAATATTGTGAAATCCATGTGGATTTTAAGGTAAAATACGTAGATTTTTTTACTTGGATATCCACATGGATTTAAATGAAAATCCAGGTGGAAATCCACATAGACGTTTGAAATAGGAAATAACTCGATATTTATTTCGCATTCAAAGTAAAAACCGAAAACGAGATGAACCTTGTATTTTCAGCTCTTTGAAGATCAGAGAGCTTCTATGATTCAACTGAGAGTACTCTCGTCTTACATATCTGTGACTTCGAAATTCATATGATGGATCACAAAACTTAGAGAAACGCCACCTTGTGACTTACTGTCGAATTGATGATTGATTACGTCGATTCTATTTTGAATCTATAGGTGGCGTTTTTCTATGTTTTGTGATCTCTGACACAAATTTCAAAGACGCAGATATATAAGGCCAGAATACTTTTAGTTAGTTCGTAGAAGCTGTTTGATCTTCAAAGAGCTGAAACTACGAGGTTTACCTCGTTTTTGGTTTTTACTTTGAATGCGAAATTAATATTGAGTTATTTCTTATTCAAAATATCCATGTGGATTTCCACGTAGCTTTTTATTTAAATCCACGTGGATATCTAAATAAAAAATCGACGTAGATTACCTGAAAATCCACATGGATTTCTAAATATCCACATAGATTTCTAAATATCCACATAGATTTTTCTAAATATTCACATGGATTTCCAAAGATCTACATGGATTTCTAAATATCCACATAGATTTCTAAATATTCACATGGATTTTCCAAATCCATATGGATTTCTTAAAAATCTATGAGGAGTACATAAAATCAACACAGGTTTTTATTTAAATCCACATAGATATCCAAGTAAAAAATCTACGTAGATTACCTAAAAATCTACATGGATTTAATAATATCCACATGGATTTCTAAATATCCACATAGATTTCACAAAACCCTTATGGATTTTTTTTAAATCCACGAGAAGTACATAAAATTAACACAGATTTTATAAAATCCATGCAGGTTCCTTGAAAGTCCACACAGATTTCATATAATCCATATGGATTCTTTAACAGTCCACGAGGGCTTTATAAAATCAACATGGCTTTCATAAAATCCACATGGATTTTTTACGTGGAAATCGACGCGGGTAATCCGCGTGGATTCCGATGCAAATCCACATGGAATCCATGTAAGACCTACGTGGATTTCCACATGGGTAATCCACGTGGAAATCCAGGTGGATTTTTTCAGTAGGGATTGCTTTGTGTTACAACGATTTCTTTGATAGCTGTGAAAAACAATGAAAAAGATCTTTGTATCAATTTAATTTATTTCTAATTATAAATAACGCTATTAGTTTATCAATCATAATTATTAAATATAAATTTATTATTATAATAAATGATATTATTAATTCACATACTTTCCTATCATTATTGTAGATATTAGCAGGTCAGGTAAGGGAAGAGTGTTAACTTGTAAACAATGCTCCGATTTTGCCAGTGGCCATTTAACCTATACTAATGACAAACGTTCGACTGCCGACGCCATCAACGACTATAGATGTACTATAGAAGAATATTTCCTATATCAATCTGAGGCTGCAAGTATAGTACTTAAGATAAGGCTACGTTACACTACAGTTAGTGACGCAGAGAATTTGTCATGCGCATGTTCAAACAACAAATCGTCTACTTTCAAATAACAAAAATATCAAAATTCTTTTATTTATGAACTGTATATATAGTGTTTTTGGTTTTTAATGTACTATATAAGTTATGCTATGTATTTAATGTACTACATTTGTTTTGTAGTGTTTAAAAAATTTGTGATTAACATTCTGCATTTATAATTTTAAGTGTTTGAGGTTCTGTGTTTGTATGCAATACATACACTTTCAAAATGTTTCACGTCGCTGCTTTTCTTTTAGAAGAAGAGCAATTACGAGAAGCTAGACAGCAGCAATTGCAACGCATAAGAGCGATTCGACTTAGAAGACGACAATTAAGAGATATCTCAAACCCTTTCACCTATGACCCTGAATATTTTAGGATACATTACAGGTATTTTTTAAATTAAATATTTTTTTATTTTCAAATAATCATTCTACAAATATTGGAAGTAAAAACAGACATATATTAAAAATAGTTGTATTTTTTAAAATACTATCGTACATTTCAGAAAATTAATAAAGATGCATAGCTTCTTTGTAACAATATATTCATTTTTTATTACTTAAAGTTTTGAAACACGTATGAATTATGATAAACATTTTGGTTTTGGATATGAATATTTTGTACATTATAATTTTTGTTTAATATATATTACAAATTTTATTTTTCTATATACATTGACACTCATTATTAAATATGTCAATTATAATAAAATAATTATAATGATAAAACTTAAATAAGTACAAAGAACAATATGCGACCCAACAATAAAATGAATTGACATTATTTTATTTGTACAAAAACTTATTTAAACATTTATTTGTATAGATTACCACCCCATTTGGCAATGGATCTTATAAATCTACTGCATGATGACCTTGTTTGAGTAAGAAGAAATAAAATTCCCGTGCACTTGCAAGTCCTATCAGTATTGAGGTTTCTAGCAGAAGGGAGCTACCAAAAAGGTGTAGGAGTTGATTATTCACAACCCCTAAGTCAAACTATGGTTAGTCGTTGCATAACAAGAGTATGTAATGCTCTAATAGCAATTGGCCATGATTATATTAAATTACCAACAACTGCGGAGGATAGGCAAGCAATTAGTGAAAGGTAACATAATTTTTTTTTTCAGTTTTTAAATGCTATATTAATTGAAAGAAATTTTTGGCAGATTTCAGGAGTATAATCGCATTTCTGGCATTATAGGTCTTATAGATTGTTTTGTGGTGAAATTTATACGACCATCGCAAAATGAAGAAGCGTTTTATCATCACAAACATTCACACTCTATGAATGTACAGATTGTAAGTAGAATTTAATACCTACAGTACTTGAAAGTTTGGATTAAGTTTTTAGATTAAACTTTAAATTAAAATTATTAAATACGTTCTAATATTTTATTATTCTTTATTGCTTTATTTTTAATTGTATTTATTTTCTTAATGTATTTAAATTTATTACTATTTACATTCACTTTTTATTACAGACTGCATTTTATGTATGATAGTGTTTTTTAATTATAGGACAATATGGGAAATAATTTATAAAAATAATTTTACAAAAGGCAAAAAACTTTAATTGTAAAACGAAAATTAATTTTCATATTTTTTTCTACTTTTTAAACCTGTACAACTTTGTCAGCTTATCAGTTATATTGTTTAATATTATTGTTGAATTTGTGATAGATTTCAGATGATAATTATATTATACAAAATATAAGAATTTGCCCTGGTAGTAATACTGATCGTTTCATTTGGAGATTCAGTGAAGCTAAACGATTCTTTTAATTTCTTCGAACCAACGAAAACATTGTTCGCAATGAAGGTCGTTATTATCTGTTGGGTATGTTGTATTTCAATATTTGTATAACATTAATATTTTTATTTATACGCGCACATGTATGTTTTCATGTATAAAATGTACATACATGTTTGTGTGTATGTGTATACATATATATTTTTATTTATTTTTTTATTTTCATTATTTTAGAAGATAGTGGTTACACATTGTCACCAATACTTTTGACACCTGTAAGAAGAGCACGAGAAGGGTCTCCTAGTGCATTATACACTGAGGAACATGTAACTACGCGATGCGAAGTCGAACAACTTTTTTGAGTTTTAAGAAATGTTTGGAGATGTATACATAAACATAGAGTATTGCATTACAAACCAATGAAAGTTGCTAAAATTATTACTGCTTGTGCAGTATTACATAATTTCAGAAGACTGAATGGGTAAAGTATTAATTTATTGATAATTTCAAGTAATTAATCTATATTTTTGTTAAATATATTAATATTTTAAATATTTTTTTATATATGCAGAATTGTAGATGATTTACCTGAGCCTAACTTGAATCTTCCTCGTAATGGAGTACAATTAGATTATGAAGCTGGACTTGCAGAACGAAATTTACTTATTGATAATTATTATACATAAATATTAATAATAGTTTATATACAATGTATTTGTTAATTAATTCTTGGTCATATTATATTCAATATTTTATCAATAAAATTTGTTTGTTTACAGCATTATTAACATTATTAATTAATTTAACATTTTTTTTCATATTATTTCAATGAATTTTTTATTTATTTGACAAGAAATTAATTAATACATCAATAAAGTTGTAAAATCTCTTTTATTTCATTAGAAATTAATAATTTTACTAAACAATAATTTATTATCCAGGGTATTCATTCTTGAGTAAGCTTTTAATTAACAATTGTAATAACTCAACTTTGTTATAAATATTATCTAAGGAATAAATATCTAGAAGCTGGTCTAGTTGAACGCAATTTCCTAATTAATAATTATTATACATAAACAATAAGATAAGTTTATATGAAATGTATTTTTAAATGTATTCTTACTTAAATATTTGATCAATACAAATTATTTATTTCAAGCTTAGTTTTCATTATTAATTCATTTAAAATTTTTAAATTTGATCTTATTCAATTACTTATTTATTTATTTAACAAATAAGTAATTATTTCATATATCAACTTGTTAAATTTATTGTATAAGAAATAATGTTATTAAATAATAATTACTTATTAATTCGTTGTATTTTTTAAATTCATATTTCGCGGTATTCTTTCATATAATTAAATGAATATAATTCATATAACGCACTATAGACGATTGGTATATGTTGAAGTGTGTTTATCCACTTAATTATTATGTAAGATATAAATGTGCCCGTTTATGGAGGCACGCGTGTATAGGATGAGGAAGGAATCTAAGGCAGAAGAGAAAAACCAATATTAACTAAAGATATAATATTATGCCGGGACTACCAGCTAAAAGTCTTTATTTGGTTTACAGTGCTGAGGCTCTAGCACGACTGACTAACGACGCTGACGCGTCCCGCAACGAGGCCCGAAAGCCCTCTACAGTACATTTTGACATGCGCACTAAGGCGCTTAGCGTGTAGACACCTACACTACTCCCCCTCAAAAGGGAAAAAAAGAAAAGAATATTAATTGCAAACGATTACATTCGTTATAAATTTGGCGATAAAATATATATATATTTTTTTGCAATTATTTTACATTTATCTATAAAAATTAATTTATATTGCCAGTCGTGATGCCTTTTACATAAATAACATCGGTTTAACAAAGTACATTTATTACATTTAAACGCACATTTCATGTCTGGTTTATGTGGATTACGATTAACACAATTATAATTCCTTAAAATCTCTGATTATCCTTCCTTTCAAGCTTTTTACCTTTACTTTCTTTTTCTTTGAATACATTCCACATGTAACGTAATGATGTCTACTAAAAAGTTAAGCGATTAAGCTTTAGTTTTCCCTTTTAAAGATTAATTACTTGAATAATGTTTATTTCAACACTTTAAAATTTTTATTTACGTGTAAGCTATATAGAAAAAATTTTTTAAAGTCACGGAAGTCGTAACAAACTTAACGGTTCTTGAGAACTCAGGCTCAACGCGTTTACTTTGGTTTTTACTTTAGTTACATCTGGAATGCATGAAAGCACCAAATATTCAAGTTTATTATTCATAGAGAGATTCAGGCACTTCATTTTCGTTCAGTTTAAAACCGAAATGAATTACATAATTTTTGACTAACGAAAACCATGTCAATGATAGAGAAATCAACTCTATTAATACTTATATTGTTATTGCAACTAACTAACTGAAGCTTTTTAAGTCTCTGATTCTCCTTTACAACCGATAATACTTCCATAAGAAGTCTTTTACAATAAAGTCGTAAGACTTTTAAAGTTTGGTTTATAAAATATCTTTTAAAAACGCATTAACGCAGTTGGAAGAAAAAGGTTTGCATAATCTAATTCTAATAACGCAAGTTTCTTAATACTAATACTATCTTACATTTATTTCTAGACTATTTACATGCACGAATTGTCTTTCGAACAAAATATTTACATTACCCGTATCAGCTTCGTGCGGATTTGACGGAAAACTTACACTAAAAATTTACACTAAAAATTTACAAAGATAAGAAATGCCGATATGGCAAATCGGTTTACTATACATTTCTTACAATTATTATCCTTATTTACTACACTATCCTATTTCACGTGATTATAATAAGATGTTATTTGAGATCGCGATCTAGTTAACCTACGCTCGCCCTACTGACGAAGTTGTCGGTTATAACTTCATATTTTTACAGCTGTTTTTTTTACATACCTAAAACGAAATTCCTTCGATCAGGATCAGTCTTAGTTTCTATTTTATACAGGTACCATTTTATTTATTTATATATTTTTTACTTTTTTTTGTGTTCTCAGTGCAGTGTCATTGGGCTTGCAGTTGCAAGTATACCATGAGCTAACGTTTATTTGCCTCTATTGAGGTACGTCGTAAACTTCGGCTTGAAAAGTGACTTTCTTAGCACTTTGAGGTAATTGAGTATTCACAGACGTTTGCTCTGCTTCGTCAGCTTGCGTTCGTCGTGTTCTCCTTAGTATATTTGGCACAAAATTTTTTTTCTTGGTGCCTCTTGCCGCTCAGTGTCCATGGAAACGATGGGGGCTAAATTTTCCGGCATGGCTTGACCATTGTTTTCGTCCTCCGGCTCATTGTAAATCAACTGGGGATCGATCCGGCTATTACGATTTGTATTATTATTATTGTTTGTGACATTGTACTCGTCGCGAGCACCATCTACGTCTTGGACAGGGATTTCAGCTTCTGGTGCTTCCACCATTGACCGTGATAATTCAACGGTAACTCCCTCTTCTGGTTCCTCATGAATAAAATAGGCTGGTTTAATCAGCTTTATGTTCACTATTTTATGAGTGCCATTAACTTCTATTGTGAAGTTTCTACCATTAGCATGGTGCTCAATTACCTTGTGAGGACCAGTGTATGGCCTTTCCAGAGCTGGTTTTATTGCTTTGGTTCTGTACATCACGTGTGTACAGTGAGAGATGTCTTTGTACATAAACGGTTTGATAGCGTGTTTGTGTTTAACTGGCACAGGTCTCACTTCACGCATATAATTTCTGAACTCCTCCAAAAAGTAAGCTCTGTCGGGTTCGGTGTCTTGTAAAGTGCAGAATTCGCCAGGAACTCATAGACTAGAACCAAACAGAAAATCAGCTGGGCTAGCATTCGTATCTAAACGAACACTTGTACGCAGGCCCAAAAGCACAGTAGATAAGGAGAAAGCCCAGTCTCTGTTGTTCTCTGCGTGAGTTTTAAGAGCAGCTTTAAGTGTCCTATGCCAGCGCTCTATCATTCCATTTGATTGAGGGTGGTATGCTGATGTATGGATACGTTTACATCCAATTAACTGTAACAAGGCTGCGAACAGCTGAGACTCAAATTGTCTTCCTTGATCAGTGGTAATAGTCACCGGTGCGCCGTAGCGGGCTATCCAATTATCGTAGAAGGCTCGTGCTACGGTAGCAGCTGATATATCGTACAAAGGGATGGCTTCCGGCCATCTTGTGTATCTGTCTATCATAGTTAACAGATATGAATAACCATCACTTCGTGGAAGTGGTCCAACTAAATCTATATGTACATGGTCAAAACGACTATCGGGAGCTACAAAATGCTCAGGCAACATTTTATTGTACCGAGTTACCTTAGCTCTCTGACAGGGTAAGCATGCTTTACACCACTTCGTTACGTCCCTGCTAACTCTCAGCCATATATAAGTCATTCTTATAATTCGGTCGGTTGCCTTTGCGCCAGGATGCACGAGAGAATGAGCCGAGTCGAATGCGGCCCTTCTTAAGGTTTTGGGCAAATAGGGTCTAATTACGTGACCATACAAGTCACAATAAATAGGCAGCCTGTCTGATCCCCATGCTAACTTCTGCAATTTCAACGGGTGATCAGGGTTTTGTAAAATTTCGGCCAATTGCTCATCTTTTTGCTGTTCCTCACTGAGTAACTTGTATTCAAACAGTGTTGGGAGACTCAATGCATCAACTTTATTGATAACATTTATAAACTGTGGATGATTCCGCAATTCTGGATCAGTCCAGTCAATAGCTGTAGCAGAGCTGACTGATTCAATTCGGGACAACGAATCAGCGACTCTATTCTCATCGCCCTTGATATAACATATTTCAGTGTTAAATTCTGAAATATATGACAATTGACGGATTTTCCTTGCACTTGCCTTCTCATCATTATGCGTCAAGGCATAGATCAGAGACTTGTGATCAGTAAGTATCTTGAAGCTACGTGCTTCTACATAATGGTAAAAGTAACGCAGAGCTTCATAGATAGCCGTCAATTCTCTATCATGGACAGAGTATCTTTTTTGTGTTGGCGAAAACTTCCTAGAAAAGAAAGCTATTGGTTGCCAAGAATCATCACATTTCTGCTCCAACGCTGCTCCAATTGCTACATCCGATGCATCTGAAACAATTCTTAGCTCAGCATCCTCTTTAGGGAAAGCTAAGTACGAAGCACTGCAGAGCTCATCTTTTGCTTTTTGAAAGGCCTCTTCAGCCTGTACAGTCCATTTAATCAACCTCTTATCATTCTTTTTCGAATCCTTCAAATACTCGTTGAGGACTATCTGAGTCTCTGCTGCTTTAGGGACACATCTTCTGTAGAAATTTAGCATTCCTAAAAACCTATGCAACTGCTGGATGGTGTTTGGTTTAGGAAATTCAGCGATGGCCTTGATCTTATCGGCTGAAGGTTTAAGTCCATTGGACGAGATGTTATGTCCTAAGAATGTCAGTTCGCTTACACCAAATAAGCACTTTTCGATATTCAGGTGTAAGTTGCATTGGTCCAATCTATTGAGCACTATTTCTAAATGCTGTTCATGCTCTTGCATGTTCTCTGAAGCAATGAGGATATCGTCTATATAGACAAACACGAACTCTAAATCTCCCAGGGCTCTATTCACGAACCTCTGGAAAGACTGAGCTGCGTTACGCAATCCAAATGCCATGACTGTATATTCAAATAGACCGAATGGTGTTATAACAGCCGTCTTTTCTATGTCTTCAGGAGCAACAGGAATCTGGTGGTAGGCCTTTCTCATATCTAGGGATGAAAACACTTTCTTGTTGCTTAGAAATACTGGAAAGTCGTGAAGATGAGGCACTGGATATCTATCAGGCCTGGTGACTGCATTAAGCTGTCTGTAATCCCCACATACTCTCCAAGAACCGTCTTTTTTGGCACTAAATGTATAGGACTTGCCCATGGGCTAGACGAGGGTCTACAAATGCCCTGCTCACATAACTCAGCGAATTCTTTCTTCGCTGCCGCCAGTTTCTCAGAAGACAATCTTCTAGCACGCTGCGCTATGGACGGACCCGTTGTCTTAATATAATGAGCTATTCCTTGCTCGTTGGAGATAACTGGGCTCTCTATTCCAATAACTTTAGGGAATTTAGTGAGCACGCTAGCAAATCTGTGTGACGGTTCTATTAACAGAATTTTAATTTCTTTTTCTACAGATTTTTGGATCGTAGCAACAGTCATTAATGTTTCACCATCAATCAGTTGTTTATTCTTAAGGTCAGGTATTAAATGGTGGTGTTTAAGTATGTCACCTCCCAATATGGCATATGGCACGTCAGTAATTACGAAATTCCAACTAATAGGCCTTCTAAGGCCAAAATTTAGTGTTTTTCTTACTATACCGTATGTATTGATAATCGTATTATTTGCTGCGTACAACTTAAATTCTGACATTTCCAATCTCTTATCGCCTCTGGGTAGCAAAGAAATCTCTGCCCCTGTATCAACAAGAAACAGAGTGCAGGAATTATAATCCCAAATATGGAGACGTACAGTTGTTTTGTCTCTGTTTGTAGTCTCCTCACAAACAGGACTTACCCATTTTTTGCATTATTATAATTTGAATTCTGTTTGGGTAACTGTTGGTTCCGCCAATTACACGGTTGTGTACATCTCACGGCGGCGTTACGATAAATGCGATGGTCGTAACAAAAGATGTTTTTGTTACGGTTTGGAGATTTGTTTGTCTGTTGGGTAGGCTTTGACCTATTAGAATTATTCCTCCGCCAGCTGTTTCTCCGTGGCGTTCTAAACATATTATTTTCTTTGTATTTGCTATTATCTACACTCTCGCTTCCTTTGTGTGTAGCAATTTGTCTTTCTAGAGCATCTATACGCTTATTTAACTCTGTAGAGGTATCCTCTGGGACTGCTTGAACTGCCGAAATAATATTATTTTTTCTTTTATTCTGCAACCTATAGACCTCATCTGCAATCTCTAATTTACTTGTGAGTGTTTGTCCAGGAAGACCAGGACCCATGCCAACAGCAAGCTCACCAGGCAATCGTTCTTTCCACATCTTAAGTACAGTCTCTTGAGGAATTTGTGTACCAGCTAAGTCGGTCAATTGTTTAAAAAATACTGAGGGTTTGTTTCCCTCCATTTGCAAATTTACAAATTTATCTAATTTTTGCTGAGGGGTTTCTTCGAACTCCTTTATCAACTCAGGTTTAACGGCTTCGTACCTAGCACCTTCGGGTTCTTTTTTTGTTGTTGTTGCTACAACCAACGTCTCATCCGGTTTAAGGTTATAAAGCAGACTCCATAATTTGTCTGCATCAGTTGATATCTGCGAACTTATGAATTGGCTTTCTAGAAGCATAAACCACGAAGTAGGGTCGTGCTTCCAGAAGCTTTGAAACTTCAACTATTTAGGCCTGTTGACGTTATTCGCAGCTTGACCTTCATTGGTATTGCGAGGAGTAAGGTTTTGCACACCAGGAAGAGCTACTGGTATAGTGCTTCCAGTATTAACCATTGCAGCAGCTCTCTCAGCAGACTGCCTCAATATAAGCCTTGTCAAATCTCCAACTTGATTTTTCAGCTCTCGCAATTCGATGACTGGAGTTAAATTGCCATTAAAACTACCAAGCACGTTACTACCCGTCATATTAAAATTTTCTGGGTTGATAACTGGCCGTGCATAAACTACACTATTGCCACTATTTAATGGGTTACCTCCCCCTAAGCTAGGTGCAGTATTATTTTCCAAACTTACTGGAATAATTCCTTCTGTTGTACCCGTTACCTGCGGTGTACCGTCTTTACGCGCCTGATCATTATCTACAATATCTACCCTATCTTTTGGTAATGTTCCTGAACTACTATTATTTTTTGATTTATCCGTTTCACTCACTTGCCCTGAGGCATTCTCATTCTCGATTTCATTCATACCTGGCAGGAAGGTTTTACCACTTCTCGTCGTACCACGTGGTGGGGTACGTGCCAGTCTATTCGTTACACCGAATGGATCAGTTGCTTCCTTATTAAAATCGCCCATCAACGCTCCTTGGACTTACACTCTAAATTTGTTGGACTGAAATTTCAATCGTTTGGATTGTAATTCTCAGTCCAAGTGTGGACTTAAAAAATGACGTCTCAATTTAATCCATTGGATTGAAATTGTCAATCCAAGAGAAAATTGAAGTGATTAATAGTCCAAGGCTCAGACTGATATTTTCCTTAAAAAATAAACAAAGAACAATAAAAAATTTACACATTGAAAAAAATATATTATTTTTATTTATTTCTGAAATCAAAACCTGAAATGAAACATACAAAAAATTATTTATGTAATATTATTTATACTGGTCCACAATGAAATACTCGAACTCGTCGGTTGACTTAAATTATAAAAATGGCTCGTAATGAAATTATAAAAACTAGTTAGCTCAGGAGCAAAAGATAAATGAAACGCATAATGTGTTTTAACTAAAATATCTAAAGCTACGATTGGATTTTTCCCAACAGGAATCATATGACTGTCTGCTCTTATTAAAAATTCATTGGCTTCATCATGATTTTTTTTTGACAAAATAAGAAGTGGCTGTAGATTTACTTTTTCTTTCATTAATTCACACATTTCTATGTCTTCACATGGCTGAAGTATAAAAATAAATTTTCTATTATAAGTATAAGAATATTATAATTAAGACTAGATTAAAAACTACATTACATGAGTTATTTGCAGCAAATATTTATTAGGCAAAATCTTCATCACCTTTTTTTGAATTCATTTTTCTATTTTTAGTAGGGTTTTTTTTCAGTTTTGAGAAAAAAACTTTTATTGCAATTAGTTTGTTTGCAATCAAATTTTATCTTAATATTTAAATTTAATATTTTTGCATGAGCAGTAAAAAAATGACTTTTAAAATCTATTATATTTTTAAAGTTATGTAAACACTGAAAACACATTATCGCAGCCATAATAAAGCGTGAATATATAATTTAATCTGTAACAGGATAATAAAAAATATTTTAAGAATTTATTTTACTTATCGGACTGATAATTATGCATAAGAAATAATTTTAATATCTACCTTTCAACGTATCAACAGCTTCTTTCGAAATATTCAGATTTTCCAACCACTTTACAAATAATATATGATTGTTTAAGGTCTCCTATAGAATTAAAATAATATAATTTCTCAAGTAGTAACCAGTTGATTATTTTAAATTATATTAAACTTACCTCGGGTAACGTTATTATTTTATCCATAATAGAAAAAGATGTTCATAATTTTATATAAAAATTGAGTATTATATTCGTAGGTTATAAATATTTTAAAAGGTTAATGTTTGTTTGTATGACGTTTTTGACATATGCAATATCTCTATAGTGATTCTTTGTTGGATTGAAAATTTGCTTACTCTAAGCTTGGATTAAAAAAATTTTAATCCAAGCTGACCTTATGATTTTTTTCAATCCAATGGACTATTATTCAGTCCATAAAATTTAATTTTATTAGAAGTCCACGCTTAGACTGCAAATTTCAGTCCAAGGAATTTAGAGTGTACAAAAACGCGACAGCAAAGGCACTTGCCACATAAAAAATATTGTCCAAAACATACAGCACAAACATACACAACACTCGAACGCTGTACAATTATCAAGCTAATCTAGCTAGTAATATCAATTCTTTTCTTTAAAACAGCTACGTCAAACCAGACATGAATTTACTAATAACTACAAGCAAGTGACGAGAAAAGTTTTTCGTTTATTACATTACTAAAAATGAAAAGATTTCTTATTAAAATGCATTTAAGTTTTTATTAAAATAAATAAAACGTTTCGATTCACTTGCTTGCGACACTCGACGCTCGCCGATAAAAAATTTTTGCTTTATTATTTTATTATTATTTTTTTTTAAAAAATTTAAGAAATCGCAAAAAAAAGAAAATCACATCTATAAAAGATTTTATTCAAGAAAAAATTTCAATTTATGTAAAATTTTATATTTTCAAAATGGCGGTCAAGCGTCGGTTCTTATGTAACGCAATACGTTATAAGCACAAAATGGCTACCCAAACCTCATACTAATATTCAACCTTCTTTTCATTTTCTTTATTTAATTAAAATACAAAATTGACGTATATAAAAAATTTTCTTTAAAAATTAATCAGTTGTATGAAGGTTAGGTCGTGCATTAAACAAATAATTCTCCGCCTCAACAAATGTTAGTGAAAAAAGAAAATTCTTGAACGCGCGTCCCGGAAATACGTCATCAAGAAACTTGTTACGTCACGCTTCTTTCTCGAACCTTCGTTCGCCCGTGCACGTTTATATATACCCATATATATGCGTTGCAACGCCAAGATGGCTACCTAAAACGCTTTTTCCTCTTTTTTTGTTTTTTGTTTTACGCAGTTACAGAGAACGCTTTTCATAAAGCTTTTTTTTAGGTTAGTACGAAAGTAATACGCGCACGCACTCAATAAATACCTTTTGTTAACATGCAGCAGGGCTAAACGAAGAAAAGCCGGCGGGCCGATGATTTCACCATGACGATGCTACGCCGATGTTGTTGGCGATGACGTCGCTCAGAAGCCCCAATGGCCTCGAGATCCTGTTGAATGATCCGGGTGCGACCTCTCCCTTTTACCCTTGTAACAAGGAGGCGCAGCGTCAAATTATGACGCAAATTGCTTAATGGTTGATGAGGAGAAGAAACAAAAAACCTCTACTATTTTCTTGTGAGTAGCAGGTATAGCGTCAAACTGCGACGCAAATCAATTTTTCGCTGTCTAAACCTCTCCCTTTTACCTTTGTAACAAGGAGGCGACAAGCAAGCAGCAGCAAGAACAGCAACTGCGAAGTTTCGTGTAGAGCCAAAATGGACGCCGTCGTTGTATAATGGACTCGTCCGCTTCCTTCAAAAATGGAGCACTCCTCTTCCTTCAAAATTTACCAAAATTAGAGAAAAAATCCTTCTTCCTTTCTTCTAGTTGTCGGGGTCACCAGTATAGACGATTGGTATATGTTGAAGTATGTTTATCCACTTAATTATTATGTAAGATAGTCTATGGAGGCACGCGTGTATAGGATGAGGAAGGAATCTAAGGCAGAAGAGAAAAACCAATATTAACTAAAGATATAATATTATGCCGGGACTACCGGCTAAAAGTCTTTATTTGGTTTACAGTGCTGAGGCTCTAGCACAACTGACTAACGACGCTGACGCGTCCCGCAACGAGGTCCGAAAGCCCTCTACAGTACATTTTGACATGCGCACTAAGGCGCTTAGCGTGTAGACACCTACAGCACATTGATATCACCTCTTATGTAATTTATTTCATTCTCTTATGTAAACGTTATTTCATTCTCGATAAATATATCGCTATGTACAATTTTAATTTTGTACTTGGCGATATACTTATCAATCATTTCAAACATCTTTTCGTTTATAACAACTTCAACGTATCGTTGTTTCATATTTGTAATAAGAAAATTATACTAACTTCACCAAAAACATTAGCTGTGCGCATGCGCATTGGATGCACATCATACTGTATCGTCGATATGGGTACACATCACGATACAAACACGATATACGTGTATCACATACAGAATAAGGCCCCAGTCTCGTTGTGTCATTCTCTGCATTCATAATTTTTACGATACTGAATAGCAATTTTTGTGAGCGCGTATATCATAAACTCGTAGAAGTATAGTAAATTTTCATAAAAGTATGTTAAATTTTCTGCATATGTCGAGTTTGTCTCCCCATTAGTGAAAAATATAGTAATTTTTAATTATATATTTTTCTGAGTGTATTCTGTGAGGCCGAGTCCAGACTTGTACCATGTGAAAGTGACTGTGACTGTGCCTGTGACTTTGCGCTGTTCTCTTGTTATTCCGTTCCCGTTTAAGCATTCTTATTAAAAGTTCTCTTTTTATTAGTAGAGAATAAATCTAAGTGATTTTTATGTTAATGGTCAAAGTGGCAAAATAAAAGCAGAAATCAACTTGTTGCTCCAAAAAGTAATTAAATATTTTTTTTATTTTGCTGATATTACAATGGAACTAGATAAATGGAATTTGATTAGAAATTTATTAGTTTTAAACCATAACCTTTTAACATTACTCTTGTTATGGAAAAAATTAAAGAGGAAAAGGTTCAGGAGATGGTGGGTTAAACCTCATTTACTACTTCATACAAGAGATAATTTAGGAGTGTATGGTATTTTGTGTGTATACTTTCAATTAATTGACCACGACGAGTTTTATAAGTTCATGCGAATGTCAATTAATGATTATGAATATTTGTATAATCTCATTAAGAGACATTTGAAAAAACAAATAGTACGTCGAGTACCAATATCTTCTGAGCTACGTTTAGCTGTAACTCTTCAGTAAGTATTTATTAATTAAAAAAATTATGTGTGTATATATTTATTTATTTATTATATTCAGTTGACTTATAAAAATAATAAACTTTCTTTACATATTAGTTACTTAGGGCATGGTGGAAGCATAGTAAGTTTTGCACATCTTTTCCGAACTGGAAAATCCACTTCGTATGGAATAATTGCAGAGACCTGTAATGTTTTGGCATCTCAATTATTGTCAATATATGTAAGAATGCCAAATAAAATAATGTGGCAAAAAATTTCCCAAGATTTTCAAGAAAAATGGAATTTTCCAAATTGTTTAAGAGCCATTGATGGCAAACACATAGAAATAAATAGACCATCTCATGGTGGAAGTCTATTTTTTAACTACAAAAAATACAATAGTATTTTTAATGGCAGCGTGTGACGCAAGATCCTGCTTTACATGGTTTAGTGTTGGCGATTATGGTAGGTATCAATAAATATATGTAATTCATGTTTAATGATATTAATATAATTGAAATTGGCAGGTTTGTATAGTGATGCTTCAGTCTTCAGTGCAACTACGTTTTCAGAGAAACTCAAAAATAATGGATTAGATTTGCCACCATCAAAATTGTTACCAGAAAGTAATATACAGGTTCCTTATGTCTTTATTGGAGATGAGATATTCGTTTTATAAACAAATTTCATGAAGCCGTACAGTCGAAGACGAATACAAAGTATTGAAGAAAAAGTGATTAATTATAGACTCAGTAGAGCAAAGTATACTATTAAGTGTGCTTTCGGCATGATATGCAGTAAATGGAGAGTATTAGATAGTGCCTTAAATTTTTCTTTACAAACAATAAAAAATATAGTGATCGCATGTATTTGTTTGCATAATTTTATTATTATTAAAAATGATAAGGACTTGTTTTATGAGGAAATTAATGATATTTAAGAAGAAAATCCAGAGATAAATGATCTACAAAGATTAGAGACAGCTGTTATTATAAGAAATAGATTTAAGAGGAGATCACGTATCTCTGTCCTTTTCTAATCAAAGAATTGAGTTTTTTACAGAAACTAATAACTTTATCAAAAAATGAAGAGAAAGCCGCATCTCGTAATAAAAAAAGCAATATTTTCTTTGATAAGAAAGAATTAATTTAATTACTTCGATTTCAAGAAAACCTTGAAAAACTCAAATCATAGAGGTTAGGGTGGACAATTTGGTTTTTCAAGGTTTTCTTGAAAACGAAGCGATAAAATTAATTTTTTCTTATCCAAGAAAATATTGCTTTTTTTGATGCAAGATGCGGCTTTCTCTTCATTTTCTGATAAAGTTATTAGTTTTTGTATAAAATCATTTCTTTGATTAGAAAAGGACAGAGATACGTGACCTCCTCTTAAAGAATATTTTTCTTCACCTGAAAGTTCTTTTCTTTGGCAGGATAATTATATATAATTGGAATAATTTAAAAATATATTTGTTCTTTTAAAAAAATAGTTTTTAAGAGGAGGTCACGTATCTCTGTCCTTTTCTAATCAAAGAAATGATTTTTTTACAAAAACTAATAACTTTATTAAAAAATGAAGAAAAAGCCGCATCTTGTATCAAAAAAAGCAATATTTTCTTTGATAAGAAAAAATTAATTTTGTTGCTTCGTTCTCAAGAAAACCTTGAAAAACCAAATTGTCGACCCTAACCTCTATGATTTAAGTTTTTCAAGGTTTTCTTGCAAACGAAGCAATAAAATTAATTCTTTCTTATCAAAGAAAATATTGCTTTTTTTATTACGAGATGCGGCTTTCTCTTCATTTTTTGCTAAAGTTATTAGTTTCTGTAAAAAACTCAATTCTTTGATTAGAAAAGGACAGAGATACGTGACCTCCTCTTAATTAACCCTTATAAAATTATATTATTTTTATTAATTTTTAATCATTACATTGTATTTCGTACAATTTAAAAATTGTTATTAAATTCAAATTTTGTAAATTGTAAATTTCAAATATAAAAATATTAACAATTAAACTTTAATTCTAATTTTCTTAGTTCTTTCAACATATGATATATTTTACAATACATTTTTCAATTAATAACAGTGTTAAACCAGTAGACAAAAATTCTATATTTCATTAATTGAAAGTTTATGAATGTTTTGAAAAATAAGATTCAACTTGAATATGAATAGAAGCTTCAATCTTATCAAATTTTATACTATACTGCATCAATTACTTTTTCATTATACATTGAAGCTATCTATGATATCTAAAATACCATTTATACATGACAATAAATTTTCTTTTTTTATGTTTCCCAATGCTTCTTTTATAGATAGTAGATAATGATCATAAATTTCCGATGTATTATTTGTATTATTAATAAGTACATTTATTTCTGCTAAATTTTTTCCTACAGACCCCATAATACTATTTTCTAATTCATCCTGTTTTTTCTGGTTTTTATAAAATGTTTCAGATACAGGTGGCAAAATTTTCTGTTTTTTCATAGAAGGATTTTCTCCTGGAGACTTTTCATGACATTTTATATTGTTAAGAGCACTAAACTTGAACTGCGAATTAACTTCAACATCATCTTCAATATGTCTCTTCGCAGGAGGATTTTCTTCTCGAGACTTTTGACAACTTTTGATAACATTCCTAATATCACTAAATTTCAATTGTGAATCCACATCAACAGCATCTTGAGTATGATCATCATCATTTTTTTTTCATATTCATAAAAGGCTTTAAGAATTCCATTTCATTAGCTAAATAAAATAAAATGTATTCTGAATTTTCTTTCTTTAGCCAGCGGGAATAAGATTTTCTTATGCTTGTCCATCGAGTTTTTATTGATTCCACTAAAACATAAAATAACATTTTAATGTATATGTATATATTATTACAATGCTTGAATAATTTATTAATTTCAAATTAAGGTAGTACTGTCGTATATAGATCCACGGCGCAGATTTCAGTGAAATTAAAATCATAGGTTAATATTGATCCCAGAATAACTCAAATAAATTTTTGTGTACCTTTGGTGCCTGTGAAAAAAGTTATTGATGTTTCTAATTTTCAGCATTTAAAACGTAGTCTTATGGGATGAAACGTTTTTCGCGTGAATGAATTTCATATTTTACAAAATCCACGGGCAAGATATTAATGAAAATTGACATGGTGATAATTGGGAATCTTAGAAATATTTTTCATTTTTTAAAACATTGATCGGGTGCGTGTGAGGGTAGTTAAATGCAATTTAAAAAATAAAATTGTCATTTTTGGCGATTAGCAGGACAAGATATTGTAAATGTGGCAACATCGCAGAATAGGTTATATCACGTATACTTCAAAAGTTTAAAATATTATGCGTTCGAGCCATTGCATCAAGACTTTAAAGAAAACATTAAATTTTAAATGAAATTAATCTAAGAACATTTAAAATTTTTTTATTTGTAAACAGAATGTATGTACTAATGTGAAAATATTATAAATTTTATTTATATTTTAAACAGAATGTATGTACTAATGTGAAAATATTATAAATGTTATTTATATTTTAAACAGAATGTATGTACTAATGTGAAAATATTATAAATTTTATTTATATTTTTTTGGTATATAAATCTGGTTTTTTTAGATATATTTTTTGTATTATATTTTTATTGTAATCAAAAGAAATAAATGATTTTCTTAAATTTATTTATCAATTTTCTGAAATTTATATAAACTTTATAGAAAGGATATAATTTTGAAAATACATAACAAAGAATATTAATAATGAGTAACATCATATATTAACATTATTTAAATATTTTATTTCATCTAAAAATACATAACAATAATATTTTATTTAGTTATTTACAATTTTGCTGTAAGTATTCAAAGAGATTTTTTTTTATTTTTTGTTACTTTGACAATTCCATTTTCGTCTTTTCCCAAAAGATTTGATAATCCTTCGAGTTTATTGATTTTATAAGCATCAATTATCATTCCATAAGTAATATCAGCGGCAATAATCTTTTTCCTCATATTAAGTGATAAACAGCTACTTAAGAAACGTAAATTATTAAGAGCAATTGGTAAATTTTTCAAATTTTGTTCTTTTTTTTCAATACTAACCCAAGTGAGGGTACATTTTTCAAATTGATCGTTAGAAATTTCTAATTTATCAATTGAATTTTTTAGCATTATAACATCACTTAGAGCGTCGTGTGCTTTATCACAATTTATATTATATTCTTTAGCTAAATTTTCTAATTTATTAGAACCTTTATTTTTTTTCCCGTGGTTTTTTGTATAATCGAAAGACTATCGCAGAATCCATATATAATACTTTTAAAATGATCTAGCATATAAACTTTTTTAAAAGCAGCTATCAATCGTGGACGGTCAAACGAACAATTATGAGCAATTAAAATACATTTTTTTTTAATGAACATAAAAATTGGTAAAATCTTAACAATGACTCTAGTAACGAAACGGTGATAATAGGTTTTCCGTGTAATTGTAATATTCCATCTGTTACTCGCAAACCGTGAACCTGACTAGCTTCTTCTGAAATATTTTGAGACGGTTTGATGTACACAGAAAATTCATATTCTTCATATTTTGCTGCTAATTGAAGAATATCACATGTTTTCGAAAAACTTCCAGTTTCCAAATCAAAATAGACGCATACTGTAACTGCATTTTCATCAACCACAGCTATAGGAATTGAATCTGGTAAATTATTAATAATCCTATGTTAGGTTCATACGTAATACCTTCTTTGGCTTCATTTTTACTTTTTAGTTCAGATTTTAATTTCTTAAGAGACATTCTTTTCAATTTTGCTGTATGTGTTACTGATTTGATGTACCTTTTAGCACTGAACTTGTCTACATTATCATAATATTTAGTAGAAAATTTACCCAGCGATAAAGTCAGTTTCATTGCTAATTTTTTACCATAAATCTCACCAGTATTTTTTTTATTAACAGCACAAGCTACTCTTATATCGCTTGATGCAGTCTTTCCATACAGCCTTGTTTTAGGTGCCTTACTTACAATCATTGCATTAAAACTTTCATTAGCATTGCTTGAAGCTCCGGAAACGAATTGACTAGCTTCACTTGCTAAAGTACTAAAAATATCTTTCAAAGATTCAAATAAAATTTCACTGTGAAAACCATCACCAATATTAGAATGAACATAATTTTCTGGATCTGTATGATAACTACACCAACTGCCACAATTATTATGATAATTAAAACAGTGATAAGGAATATTTTCAATGGCTTTTGCCATTTCTAGACTATTGTCTTGATTTTGTGAAACACAATAAGTAAAGCATTTCCTAAGATACTGAATACTTGAACTATTTAATTCTTTATGATTTTTACTAATCTTATATAGTGCATTTACTACTCCTTTTGTAGTGTGATTTTTATATGATTGCTTCGAAACTTCATGACTACAAGCTTCACGTACAACACAAATAGAGCTACTGTCATTGTCAGCAACAAATATTCCTATCTCTAATTTGCAGGCATTTAAAATTGGATTATTTTTTGTAAGTAATACTGCTGCCTTGGGTTCCATTGCCTTAGCACTTCCAGAGAAATTCAATCTACAGTCATGATCGTCTTTTTGATGACCAAGATCACATTTTGCTCACTTTCGATTTAAAGTGACATATCCAATGATTTTTTTAGTAAAATAACCAATAAGAGCAGCTGTGCCTGACAAACTGTCGTATGTTCTTCCTGTGCCACGGGTGAACCATCCCATATCAAACGATGCTGCGATACGTACAATCATGTTCTCATCTATACTTTTATTGCTAATGTTACTTGTACTTGAATCAGGAAAAATAATACTTAGGTCGATGTGAGGAGGTCTAGAAGGTAGAAAGGAAAAAATTTCTAAATTTTGTGTTGGGTGTAATAAAAATCAAATTTATTTTAATTGTATTGTTCAGTAGAAATCAAATAATAGTATATTTACATTGTTACGTGGCAAATTCCCCGGACCTCCGAGTGAATCCCCGAAGCCACGAACTTACCTGGGTTCACAAAATTTATAAATGTTTTTAATTGAGCGCCAGTGAACCCTGCTCGGCTAGCTGGATAGAGCAACTGCAGAGGGGGTCAATACTTACTGGCCTACCTCGGGTTGTAGGCTGGTTCTATAACGATCAGAGTGGTCCCAAAAAAAAATTCAATATAATTTTATGAATTTAAAAAAAAAAACTTAGGAAGTTAAACTTAACAATCTTTTAATATATGAAAGCAATTTAATTTTTGATTTGTATGATAAAGAAAAAAAAACTATTGATATTAAATAACTCTAATTATTTAAGCAAAAATAAATACTATAATTAATTTTCTTCAACTTATAATTTTTACCCTGAAAAGAGGAAAAAGGGAAAAGAAGCAGTTGACTCTCTATTTAAACTTTGACTTTGAACTTCTTATGTTATTAAATTAAAAGAAATTTCATTATATATTACAAAAAAAAAGAAACGCTGCTCTAATTGCTCGATTATAATTAGGCTGTGCGCGTGTGCGGGAAATCAAGAATTTATAATTCTACTACACGTGCAATTGATTTAATCACTTTTTAGGTTAACACCGTACAAAGAATAATTATTTGTCAATTAAATTACGCGTCGCCCGATTTTCCTGCCGCGCAGTCGCACAACCTAACAAATTACAATTCACAATTCAATAAAATTTTAAGGAATTAAGATTAATATCGCTCGCACTACTCCATATCAAATAATCAAGAACTTTAGATTTTATTTAATAGCTAACGTATAGCTATCTCGCTCGCACAATTTCGCAGTGGCCGCCGCGTCACTATTTTTTTTTTATAATACTCAGATTCACAATCAAAATTTAATAAAGGCAGATATTAAGAATTTCTCATTTAATTTACAACACAAAATGGCGTCGCGTCGCCGAATAAAGCGCCTTTACACGTGGCGTTCTCTTTTCTTATGATTTTCACTTAATTTTCGGTTTTTTTTTTATATCTTTCTTTATATCTCCACTAACCCGCACTGATTTTAATTTCAATTTGTTCGCGGTCGCAATCAATAAAACACTCTTATATTACTAACAACGCAAAATTATATCTCTTAAGGAGAATTGAAAGAAATGATGGGAAAAACCAACAGAAAAGATAATTTTACTAATTCTTACTTGCTAACCCGTTGGCAGAGTTCCACTTACGGTCGCTTGCTGAAGGTTTTCCTCAATGATGCAACGAAGAATAACGTAGAGCTGGTCGACAAGGAGGAAATCGTATGGTCGAAAACAATGGTGGCCCAGTGGAGGATCGGTCGCCGAGTCGTCGCCGCTGGAGGTATTCACCGTAGTTTGACTTCTCTTTCCTTTCCTTGATGGTACGGTCTCACGGCTTCGCTGCTCAAATCTCTCCTTTTGTCACTCCTTTTTCTCCAATCCTCTCTTCAATCCAATTTAAAGATAAATAAATAGACTTTCTTTTCTATTCTCGAGTGCACTCGATGGCTGCTAAATCAAGAGTGATCTATTTGAAGAAGAAGGAAATTATATTCTCTTTCATCCTGTTGTCTATCTTCGTCACACTTAGCAACTATCTCTTCTCTATCCTTCTTGTTCGCCGCGTCTTAGTCTCTGATTTGATTTCTTTAGTTACGAGTCGCTATCGATAACTTGATCGACTCTTGGTCGCGGATCTTCTATCTTTATCACTCTCTTAATGTTTTATATCATACTCGAGGCTGCTATCTTGTTTCAAGTAGTAGAAACATCGATTATCGAATATTTCTACTCATCGTTGTCCCTCATTGATCGATCTTACATATATATATATATATATATGTACCACTACATGACGCGGTATGGGAATCTCTAATTATACGTATGAATATATATGAGTATATACATATATATATATATATATATATATATATATATATATATATATATATATATATATACACATACATACATATACACATATGCATATCTATCTCTATGTATAGTTTCTCTATACTTTCTCGTACTCATTAGATTTTATGTAGGGTACTATCTCTCTATATGTTTCAAGTACGTGTTCCCCTACATAGCATTCTCTATTCATCTTTGTTCCTCTTGTGTGTATAGCCTGAAGTCGTCTGTTCCATCTATCCTTCTTGCTCTTATGCCGTCGCCATGACAGTTTCTGCTACGCCGCGTCGTTGTTTACTTCTTGTCACCGTTCGTCTTCGACTCCTCGTGATTTCCAATCGAGGACGGTATTTTGATTTCTTTTTAATGTTGTAGTTAGCATCCGTGTTGCTAACTACTCCGAGATTGGTCGCTGTCTTTGTGTGCGTCGTCCATGTGCGCGAGGTTGAGGCTATCGCAACGCCCTAACCTATCTTTTACTCTTGAGTGTTGATGTTACATACTCATGATCTCGTGTTATTTCTAGGTCTTTGGTCTCTCTGGGCTTCTCTGAGGATGGTTGTGACTCTTAGTGTGTCTCTTCAGACGACCTATCACATACTCTTCGTCCAAGGATCAATCTAGGCTGTTGCTGGCTTGAGTTAATCTTACTTTGTCGATGCAGGCTACTGAGCTCTTTACTTTGCTTCTTGTGGCCTTGATTTCCTTTCTCTGGCTTGCATTAATCTCCTCCTGTTTGTTTCTTGTAAGTGGTACTCTTTTTTAATTTCTTTTTATCATATCTAACTTTAACCCTATCAATTCATCAATTACTTTCTTTTTTTTTTTAATCTCTAATGCTTATTTTTTTCTTACAGGTTTTTCCCCTCGGTTATCTCAATCCTCCTTTTATACAATTCACTTAACTTAAATCTAATTATTAAATCTTAACTTGGTTAAAGAAAGCCAAAGCTTAATCGCAGTATACGCGTTCTTTCTTTATATTTAAAATTTTCCTTTAAACAGATAAAAGAAAAGATTCTAATTACAGATTTCCTATTTAAAATATAAGTGGGTTCTAAGGTTTTATTTTACCTGACGAGTGTTTACCTTTCTCAACATAAATAATACAAAGTGTAGTGTAGTTTAATTGATAATTACCTAATGATAGTGTACGCGTCACTCAAAAAAAACAAAACAGTGCAGTGCTAGTTACTAATGTTAACCCTAAACTTATATAAGAAATCCCTTAATTAATAAATTCTGACTTAACAACTTAAATAAAGAAAAAAACCAGAGTTTTAAAAGTTAAGCGTGTAGTGTGAAAAATAAAACTAATCTTAAATTTGGAATATTTAACCTTGTTCTCTTTTTCATCAAGCTTAACATATGTAAACTAATTTTTATTTAATTTAAGTAAACAAATCTGTTATAATATAAAAACAATTCTTAATTTTATCCTTTAAAATTTAATTATTAAACTTTAAATTCTACTCGCTTAAACTTAAAAAAATACAAATATACGCATACTTGTGATGTTTTATACATCACAACATTTGATCATACAATAAAAAATATATATAATAAAGTTATAAAATAAATACAAATTATGATGTAAAAATCGTTTTATAAATTAAGTATAAAATAATATTATTATGAATATTGTATATAAAATAGTTTAAAAAAAAATAATTATACATCATTCTAAAAATTGTATATGAAATAATATACAAAAAATATACAAAAATATATAATTGTACTGTATTCTAAAAATTGAACGTAGTATATGTTTCTAATGGAACTTCAAATTTTTCTATGATATTTCTCCTGAAACTTACAATAAATGTTTCATTTTCTCTGCATTTTTTATTGTCAAACATCGTTCTTCAGATGCAGCAGCTAAACAGCTTTCATATGCTAGCATTTCCATTACCTTTCCGACTTCTTTTTCATGTGTTTGATATTTATGCCAATTCAGTGTAGGAATATTCAATGCAGTAAGCAATTTATTGATGTGTGTATTACCCAAACCTCCATTTATAGCACCTGAGAAAATTCATAATCATAAATTAACGTTATTTCATATACATTTGTTTTACACCATTGTAGAAATTTACTCACCAATCGTAATTTTCATATTGCAGTCATAATGAGGATTTTGGTCTGTAACATCGTGTTGTTTATCAGTACTGACTCTTGTTAGCTTTTCACAGACATTACATTTTACAGTGAATATTGAAGCTATACCAATTAACTTTTCGGCCACAATATTTATCAGCGATAAAACAGATTTACATCCAACACAGAACATTTGTTCACCTAGAGTTTTTATGTGCACTATGCGTCTACCTTCAACACAAGAAACATTATTTGATGCTTTTTCTACTTCGACTTCTTCAATATTTACATTGCCTTGGTTGAATGATTGAAATAGACCACCATAACCCCTTTTCATTTTTCTTGCTTTTTCAAAATTTTTGACTCTTGCCACATAAACTTTTTCACTCACTCTTTTACCTTTCCAAAAAAATCTTTTTTCTTTAAAACTCATTCTTAATTGAGGTAAAAAAATACAAGAAACTACGTAATAACCTAAATCGTTTGCTTTTGCTGTCAATAAGCAACAGATGTTTATAACATATATATGCTTTATTTATAAAAACGGCATGCGGTGTTGTCAAATCCAATTTCTACATGGTCAAAATTTGACGAATAATGATTTGACTAACTTCATATCGACAGTACTACCTTAAACAAATTTAAATAGCATATATCATTATTTTTTAAAACTTAAAAAAATTAATATAGAAAAAGAGGATTCTTACAATTCAGATTTTCCCCTTTAAAATCACGATTGATAGCTTCAGCTATTTCACTTAAAATTTTATTTCTCTGGTCCTGAATTCGTGTGATTCTAGTGTATTTAGGATCATATAAAATTGAACATTTTTTTATATAACTTATTAACAATTTATTTATGTCATCCATTATTTTCAATGCTTAAAAAATTATAATGAAACTTTTAAAAATTGAGAAGACAAAATTACCACCGAACACGATTTTTCTAAGAAAACAAGCGCTGCGTATTCATGCGTTGCTGTATACAATACTGCATACATGAAGGCGCTTACAGAGTATAGTTTTAATGTTTCGCAGTCCCCAATCGACTTTCTCAAGTTCTTTTGTTTAAATATTAAAATACATCATGGCTGATGATTTATGGAGTTGATGATTTAATCATTGAAATGATTCGAAACTATCCGTTTTTTTATGATAAAAGTTCTGAATTATATCATACGGAATATCGTAATGAAAGAAAAAATACATTAGATTACATCTCTCAGGCGATTTTTCAATTATTTAAAATTAATATGTCAGGTAAATTTTTTAAATTTATTATAGTTTTCTTATAAAATAATAGTATAAAAATTTAATATTTTTATGTTACAGAAACAGAAATTATGAAAAGATGGACATCCCTTGTCGAAAAATTTAAAAAAGAGCATAAGGCTAAAAAAGCTTATAAACAATCAGGTTCAGAAGGAGTCCATGAATCGACATGGAAACATTATGAAAATATGTTATTTCTAATTCCATTTGTTAACCATAGAGAGCAATCGTCTAATGAATTACCAGGACCATCAACATCAGAAAATGATTGTTTAAAAAAATCGGTATCAGATGATAAAAAATTGACACGGCAAAAACAAAAAGATTTTAAAAATGATGAAAAAATAGAAAAAATTTTATCCCAAAATAAATCTGTTCTTTATACAATACAGAATATCAATAAAACTTTCGAAGAGAATACATCAGGAGAATTATCTAAAGCGATAAATAATTATATGCTTTTAATAAAAGCAGGTTTTCAAAATATACCGGAAACGAAAAAATTTGTATGTACAAGAAATATTTTATCGTTTATAGATCAATGTAAAACCGACGATTTAAATGAACAGTAACTTTCTTTTCTTATGTATTTTTTTAACACGTTTTTTTAAAATAAAGATTTTGAAGTATAATATTGTTTTTATTGTATTAATATTTCTCTTATCATTCAAATCGATTTATTTTAAAATAATATATAATGAAGAATAAAAAATTTAGAATATTTTTCATTCATAAGTTGATAGTATACTGTATATACTCAGAAGTTTGCTAGTGTACTAGTAGTACACGTGATCTTGCTTTTGTTCGCGTTTTTGTTTTTCATACTTGCTTTCGACGTTTTCTTCATTTTTAGCACATAAATTTTCATAGTAATTTGACATTGTACACAGTAATCAACATTTGAAATATTTATCACATTTAAAAATTATGAAGGTTATAAAATTTTTAGAAAAGAGACACAGTGGTTTTTTTATAAACTTAAAAGAACAAGAAAAAATATATCAAATGCTAAAATGGTCATTAGAGCCGATAAAAACATCTAATATAGAAGTGGTTGAAGAAAAAACGTTAAAAGATGTACTACTGACAAATAGAATGAACTATAATATAATTTATTTAGATGAATGCAAAGTTCAATTTAATAATGAAACGATTGATTTATTAGTATGGACAAATGGCATATCATAAGGAATTCGTCATATGGAAAATTTAAAAAAAGAAGTTTATTTTAAAACCATTCAAGATTTAATGTCCAACGTGTTATTTAAAAATCAATAATCAATAATCAATAAAATATCAATAATACTGATTGATTGTTGATGTAAAAATAGGTGTTCCTGCAATATCTTTGAAAACTGAAACTTAGACATGGTCTCTTAGATATCTCAAAGAAATGCTTACGCTCTTACTTAATGTTTGAGCCGCTAGTTTTACATTAATTTTATTATCATGCCGAATTTCAGCTGCTGCAAGAAGACCATTTCTCTCTTTAAATTCTACGAAAGAAACTAAATACTTTTATGGTACAGTACTCTCTCTAACTCGAAGTTCTCCTTGAATTAAAAAAAAAATTCGGTCTCTTCGAAAAGTCTCTCTAACTTGAAAAAATACATGGAAAAATTATCCCTCTCCAACTCGAATTTTATTTGATTCAATTAGTGTTAATTCAAATTTTTGAACGATAAAAATTTTAAATTTTAATTCATAAATTTAAAATTCTATAATTCAAAATCACTGCTAAATTTTTTATACTTTTGTAATAACTATTGTAAAGTTAGTGTTGCGTTCAGTATACAGTCTGTATTCACGATGAGTGCTTCTAATAAGGGATCAAAGTGTTTATCTGTTAAAGAAAAAGTAAAAGTTTATCAGGCTGTAAATACAAAATTAAAATCCAAGCAAGGTATTGCAAAAGAATTAGACACACCTCCAAGTATTCTGTCAACTATTTTAAAAAATCAAAAAGTAATATTAAGAAGATTTGTTTTAAATGATACTAGTTGAAAAAGAAAACGAGGGTGTAAATTTTGGGAAGTAGAGAAAGAGCAAAGGAAATATGAAAAAAAAATTACTGATCATTTCAATAATTATATATAACGATAAATTAAGCCTCTCTGATTCGAATGTTTTATTTATCACCTCGATAACTCGAACTATCTATAATTTGTAACGATTATCCTTTATCAATATTAATTATCGATGAATGATAATGTCAATTAAGAGCATGACGAAGCTGCCCATAATACATAACTTATGAATAAACGATGCGTTTAATCGAGTTTTTTCGCTACAAAGAAAAAATTTGTAAGATTAAACTTTAGGGTGGACAACTCAAGAAATCCACCAAAATATTATACATACAAAGTTATAATAAAAACTTTTAATGTATCGTATTTTTAGGTTAGGTTTGTCGAGTTTGATATCTAATTTCCAATCCAAGCTTATAAAAAAATAACAAGTCCAAATAATTTTTTATTTTAACAAAAATTATTGTATTAACATAGCTTTAGTGCGGACAAGTCATTATATTTGTTTAATTTGTAAATTTAAAAAGATATTGATAAAATAAAAAAAGCAAAACTCGATTGCTGCAGCTCCGACATCCCTTTAATATGTAAAAGTGTCACTATATGGCGCTTTTTTCTGATATAAAAAGTCGGAGCGCTCGATTCTCTCTCTCTTCCTTCGCTCACCTGCCTTCAACTGATCATCTCGAGGAATCTGGATCCCGAGCTTATAGGTTGACAGAACGACCAATTCGACATCAACACGTGTGAATTTAGCTAATAAGTGAGAGTAGAGCCATCGAGGCAAAGCGACATTTTTCCCACTTTTTGCTGTGTACCGTGCGCTCGATCGTTTACATCGATGTTCGAGTGCATATTTCACCCTTTTTACACAATTTTAATGAAAACTTAGAATATACGTTGAATAATATATTGTTTCTAGTTTTCAAAATCGTTTTGAAAATGTATGTACGACGTTCTCAATCGGTAATATAAAGAAGGTAAGAATACCGAAAAAAAAAATTGCAATTGCGCAGAAACTAATTATCCGATAGTACCTGCCTTTGGCATGTTAAAAGTAGATATAATTATCTGCTACTGTACCAAATTTCAGTTCTTAATATTCATAAACAACAGAGTTATAAATTCAAAAAGGAAATGAAAAATTTTCCGGTTTTCCAAATTTTCTTCGGTTCTAATAAACCGATCGGGTCGTTTGACCTCTCATTTTGTTGATAATTTAATTCTCTACAACTTTCCCATTGACACCATAATGATTCGACAAATAGTTTACGTTTCATTAGCAAAAAACAAAAAAAACGCGTTTTTTGCACTGATTTGCTAATAACTAATTAATAAATCATAGTTGCTAGTCCAAAACATATAAGTAAACATCTATGGACTATCTTTTAAATGATCGCATAGGTCGTTGCCGGTTACTAGTTTTGGCAAAACAATACCCTATTTTGACTGGCCTACATATAAAAAAGGTTAATCATATAGAGGACAATATCCTTTATATATTAATCTTTATTCTTTTAAAAAAAGAAAAAAAAACTCTTAGTTTACGATGAATATTTTTCTATTTCAATAACTATTAATTACTTTATTTTTATTTCTGGTCTTCCCCTATAGTTTTCTCGTCCCTCCTTTACATCTGTCAATTTCTTACGCTTGAAGAAAAATCATTTTAAAAAACGTTACAAAAAAAAATAAAACATAAGATTTATGAATTAAAAAATAAGTACGATTAATATCACAATCCTTGCATTTTATACAATAAATAGCATTCATCTGAAATTCAATCTTAACTCTGTCCTTACCAAGAAAGTTATTGCAATAAAGTCTATTTATGTTATTGAAAATAATACCTATATTATGTTTTTTTTCCAATTGATCTAAAATTTTTTTCCAAATTAATATGATATGGTAAAACAATAAAATTATTAAAACTATTGTTGATACGTAGAGAGGTAGTGTTTGTGGATCTGTAATTTAAAGATTTTATTCTTTTTTTTATATGATAATTAATAAATTTTATGGGGTAATTATTTTCTAAAAGAACGTTACGCACATAATTCAAATTGCTGTTATGAAATTCAGGAGAAGACAATTTAATACTTTTGTCGACTAAGCCATACACTATGCCTATTTTTTGAGAAGAAGGACAATGAGAATAATAATTTAGATAATTATTGGAGTGGGTAGGTTTGCGAAACCAATTGAAGGTAATGTGATTCTGTTTAAAAAACAAAGTGGTATCAAGAAAATTGATGGAATCATTAATTGGTAATTCAAAGGTGAATTGTAAGTTTATATCATAACCATTAAAAATTTTAAGAATGTCATGAATTCTGTCCTTTCTCACACATAATAAGCAATCGTCCACATATCTAAAGTAAAACCTTATGCCATCACCACAAACATTTAAACATTGATGCTCAAGGTCCTGCATGACTAGATCAGAAATGATAGGGTTAATAGGACTACCCATAGCGGATCCAAAAACTTGACGATAAAATTTATTATTGAAAGTAAAGTAGTTATTATGCATAATAAATTCAATGCAATTTAAAAACTCTGTTAATGTTAAATTAGTTTTATTATAAATAAGTGTCCATCTTTTTTCAATGGATTTTTTAACAGCATCGAAATATATGTTATTGTACATCGCGGTGACATCAAGGCTAAAAATAGTGAAGTCATCAGGAATGTGAAAATTATCCAAATTATTTTTAAGAATAAAACTGTTTTTTATTATATCAAACCCAAAAGTTTCTACTTTCATCCCTACTACTTCCGCCGAAAGTCTCACTTTTTTGCCGAGGCAGGAAGCAAAAAGAACGTTCTGCGCAGGCGCTAACGACAGAGTATAGCATACGTTATATCTCTCCGTCTCTTTCTTTTCCCCATATAATGTCTCATATACCTAGCCTTTTTGCTCTTCATCAAAAGTCACAGTAAGAACAAAACAAAGGCAGATATCAAAATCTTTTTCTGTTTCTTTTACAAAATTTCTTAAATTTGAAACAAAAAAAACAAAATGTATACACATAATGTGCAACTTTATTGCAATAAACATTTTTATTAATAATTAATCTTGAGCCACCTTTATCTGTTTTAAGAATAATTAAAGTTTTATTTTTATTTAAAAAATTGTTTGTACTATTAATATGCATTTCAATGACTTTGTAAATATAGTTGTTATTAACCGAATTACATTTTTTAGAGTAAATTGTTTGTAAAATGTCACTACGTATATTATTGTTTATAGATAAATCATTAAGAACTTTCATAGTTTCCAGAATAACAGGTTTATCAATTTTTAAACTAAAATCAAAAGAACTACCTAATTGAATAACATTATGTACATATTGAGGGATGACTTTATCAGTTAAGTTATTTACATTATTTTTCTTTAATGTGAAATTTTATGGTAAAACTTTATCAATGAAAGAGATGTCATTTTGAAATTCATATCTAGTATTGAACGATCTATGTATATTATACTTTTTTAAATATAATGATGACAATTTTTTATTGAGGTTATCAAGTAAGTTGTTAGAAATAATTTGAATCTTATAAAAGAAAAATTTTTGTATCAAATTAAATGTTTTTTGGTCTACAACAGTTATAATATTATTAGTGATAGTCTCAATTGAACCAACAAGATAACTAGCATGTATGTTACAATCCTCTATTTCACAATCAAGAAGATTATGTTGCAATTTAGTTAACAAGAAATTCTTTTTCTGTGATTGACTACGAGACTTTAAATGTAAAGATTTAAAGCTATTTGTACAATTGTTTAAATGATTTGGTAATAAATTAAAAAATCTACATGAGATGAGAAATTTACATCTTTTTCTAGTCCATTCTAAATCCTTTGTTAACTTGTATAAATCATGTAACATTATAGAAAGATTGCAACCAAATATTTTTGTAAAACACTCTAGAAAAAACATCATATTAATGTACATATGGTTATTTATGAATCTCTTTAATTGAATCTGGTTGTTAATGTGTGAAAAACTATTATCGTTGTTGTTATACATTTTGTTATGTTTAGGATAACTTATGGTAATTTAATAAAAATAACTTATAGTAAAATCCAGAAAATTCAAATCAATTTTTGATATTAGACTTGTAAAATCATTATGAATGAAATCAAGTAAGGTAAGAATTAATATTTTCCTTAAAAACATTTGACGATTAAATTTTTTGTTAAATAAATGAAATTAAATAACATCATATAAATTAATATCCGACTTTTTGTATGTTTAGCAAGTGTCATCTCAAATATTTATTTTTTATTTCAAATAATATGAATAATAGTATATTATTCTCCTAGGGAGTAAAAATGAAAAATGTTTAAATCGTATGTAAATTGACACCCGAGCCGGAGGTGACGGTGACTAACATACGATTTAAGGCATTTTTTATTTACACCCGTGGTGAATATACGATTTTTTTATATGAGGCGCGAATAGTGAGTGGTTTCATTTCTGTCCGTAGGAAGAGAGTACCCACTTTCCGCGTAGAGTGTAATAGTATATTAAGATACAAGTGGCTAAAATGGCCCATTATTTGACGGCGTGAAATTAGCAGCCGAGCGTAGCGAGGCTGCTATACGCTTTGTAATAATGGGACATTGAAGCCACGAGTATCTTATACTATTTTATAGCTCACGTGATATAAATTCGCCATATTAAATCTTTACTATAATAAAAAACAATAACAAACAAAAACTATGCACTTCACGAATGATAATTCAAAAAATAAAGACGAAAACTGTAAAAAACCAAGTACTAGGCGTTCCGTGAATGATAAATTAAAAAAAAGAAAGCGAAAACTATATATGAGCCAAAACTAAACACTCCGTGAATGATGAATCAAAAAAGATTAAAAAGATTATAATTTCAATTTTAAAAATGTACTTAAAATGTGTAATAATAATTAATTTTAATCAATATAATTGATATTATATGAAATTGTTTGTTGAAATCATCTTTTATAAAGTCATAAATTTAAATTTTGTTTCACGTATGTATTAGCGTCGTAGGAGCGTTGAGGAGGTAACTTATGTATAGTATAGCAATAGCAATCGTGCATAGTAATAGGGGGTTCTCCGGAGCATTTTATAATACAACGCTGAAATGATTATACCTCTTCGCTTTGCATGTTACGCTACTATCAATTTTAGTTTTACTCGTATTTTACTTGCTTATAATTGTTATTTAATTTTAAATTTGTTAATATAAATGAGTTGCAATAATCTACACCTTATAATTATCAATGAATACTCTATAAAATAATCAATATATCAAATCATTGTTTATTAGACTGACGTTCTATGTTGATCAAGTATTAAGACACATCTAAAATTAGTCTTTCTTTATTGAACCGTATAAGAAAGTTGAAAATTTTTCATAGTTTTTTTTTCACTGTTAAAAAATAGGCTATTTTTGCCCCAGGAAAGCGTGGCGAAAGTGCGAATTTATGTCATGCAGTGCTATAAAAAATATTTCTACCCCAACAGTCATGAATGTTGAGTCGTAATAAAAGCTGAGCACAAATTTTAAAATTATCACTGCGTGATGATTAGTCAATTGCAAATTTATTTATAGGAATGTGTTATACGACAAAATATTTAATTATTAATGCAGAATTTAAAAATAAATTTAAAAAACTATTGCTTATATTTTTTAATCATTTTATTAGAAAAATAATAAAATTTGTCAAAATACAAATTAATGAGCACAGTCTTTACTTATATTTATTACATAATTATTTTATACAAAAATTAGAATTTTATTTGACAAAGTTGATAAAAAATCTTGATTGCAAGACTTATCGCTTAAAAATACGGAGATCTTCAGTGGTGTACACAGTGGAAGATTGAGGGCTTCGTAATTCGAAGACCCGATTCAAATCTCGATTTCGCTGAAGTGATTGCTACAAGCATTATCGTACGCTACTACATATGCTTTGTTTACAAATACACTGAAAACCTTCTTAACTAAATTAACATAACAAATAGCATAAATGCAGCGATATTAAATAAAATTAAAAAAACTACATCCTAACTCAGTGAATCTTAAATTATAGATTCAATCATTGTTTAATCATTATCAATACTTAGATTTGGATTTCTATCTAAAAGTTATTATTTCTTACTAATGTGTAATGTATTATTCAACTTATTTGAATCAGGTTTTGTAGCTTACAAAAAAATGAACTCTTAGGTATTTTTTGTATTCATATTTTAACACAAGGATCTAAATTGAAAGTATCAAGAGCTATAAATCCTTGAAATTTGAAAAATTTTTTTAATTTTCGGAAAAGTCCCAACTTTATTATTTTTTTTTCTAAAAATCCTGATGTTTTAGAGAGAAATTCATAAGAGTACTTCTTGTTGTAAATAAAGAGGAGAGTTAACATGATTTTCTCGCACACAATGAAGGAGCTTGCACAGACAGTAGAAGAGGAAAGACTCCGGGATGAAAAAAATAGAGAGTACTGGGAGGGTATCACAAAGAATTTGTGCACCTCACCCCCAAATACTCTTAAGCCCGCAGAAGAAAAGAGAAAAGAAGAAGGAACAAGGAAGGAAGAAATAATATCCTCGCCGGCGATGACCCCGACGGAGAGAGTGACGTTCGAAGAAGAAATATTAGAGAGAAGAAAGCGAAGAGAACGAGCAGAAGCAGAACAGCATAAAGAAGAAAAAAGAAAGAGAGGAGAATTAGAAAGGAAGGAGGCAGAGTGGGCTCGTGAGCAGGTGGAGAAGATAGAAAGGGAAAGAGAAGAGGGAAAGTATAGGCTGAAAGAGATATTAGAACTAAAAAGGGCAATACTTAAGAGAATAAAGAAGCAAGAAGAAGAAAAAAGAACTGCCATCATGGAGAGAGAGAGAGAGAGAGATGGAGGAAGAAAGGAAAAAGATTTTGAAGAAATGGGAAGAAGAAGAGAAGGCAGAGACCAATAAGTCTTAAATCAACCAAGTGGAGTATCGGGAATTCTATGTCTTCCAACAGGTACCGCCATTCCTGTCACTCCACCGTCACCAGCAGCAAGAGCAGCCAGATCCGCCACCACCAGGAGTCAACGAGTCGCTACCATCACCACCGTAAAGAGTACTAGCACCATCACCACTACAACCACAACAAGGCCCACCACCACTAACCTGACCAGAAGCGCCCCCACCCACACACCGCCCCCTCCATTAGTGGCCCCGAGGAAGAGTATAGAGCCGGTGCCACCACTACGTCGACCCAAAGACGCAACATCTAAGCATATAATGCCTGCACCACCTGAACCCACGTCTGCAGAGCTCATTAAGCAAATGTGCTGGCTAGCCGAAGCCCTCGGTGACCTCGCGGTCATGACCTGGAATGAGATCCTCCAAGATGTCCTAGAGGAATGTTGAGTCTCGTCGAAACGTTGTCGGGACTTACGGTTGCTACCCAAATTAAAATTATCACGAAGATAATTCGGGAGCAACGAGCCCTAAGGAGGAAGAAAGAGGAGCACTAAAGAGAAAATGAAGAAAATCGACCCGGGAGAGTAAAGGAGAAATTGACCAGGGAGAAGATGGAGGAGTAGGCCTTACTAGGCACTAATAGTTTTCTTAATAGTGAGTTAAGATCCTAGGTAAAAATTTATTATTGTGTTGTTATCTTATTCCTAACCCTGCCAGTAATAAATGTGTTGTCCGTAGTGAATCCGAAAAGTTATCCTAACCCCTCCCCCTGATACTAACCTAACCTCGCTTAACCTAACCTAACCTAATCGCGTTAAACTAAATACGAAGTAACATAGAGCATGAGTTCATAAGTAAAGAGTGTGTAATTTCTGTGAATAGTACGGTGATAGTATGTGTATTAGTTATAAAAAAATTGATTATAAGAAAAAAAATGTAACTTGCGAGCGGATCGGTGGCGAGAGTCGTTGGTGTGGAGTGCAGGGTGCACGTTGAGTTGTAAGCAGTCCATTCTAGCGAATGTCCAGCTTAGGGGGGAGAGTTTGTGACGTGGTACATCAGCATGGAAGAAAACATAGTCATACCACCTGTGCACTCACCGACCCGAGCGCATATATATATATTTAAAGAAAATCAATTATTCGAGAGATATTTTTTTATTTTTTTTTTGTTTTATCGGTACTACGAGGAGAGCGACGATGCTAGAAGAAGCGCGTGGCAGCCATTACGTGCACATTCGCAGACCGTGTGTGTGACCAGCAGTCCTGCTAGCGTAGACCACAGGTAGAGAGTATATCTACTACCACTACAAAGCAATGACCGCGCGTGTACTAGGGGTCAGTATATGACGAAGAAGATTTAGAAAGAGAAGAAGAATTAAGAGATAGGAAGAAAAGAGATAGCAAGATTAGTCTACTGTGAGAGCAAATTAAAAATGATGGCGCGCCTATTTCTCGCGCAGTAAGAAAAGAGGGAGACGCTGTACGCTAAAAGATAGAACGTAGAGTTTAAATTCTTTCGATACACTTACAAATGACTGACATCCTTAGACACATGTGTATATATCTAACAGTACTCCTCTCTCTCTCTCTCTCTCTCTCTCTCTCTCTCTCTCTCTCTCTCTCTCTCTCTCTCTCTCTCTCTCTCTCTCTCTCTCTCTCTCTCTCTCTCTCTCTCTCTCTCTCTCTCTCTCTCTCTCTCTCTCTCTCTCTCTCTCTCTCTCTCTCTCTCTCTCTCTCTCTCTAAAGAATAAAAGATCGAGAAAAAAAGAATGAAGAAAAAAAAATCAGCTTGAATTTCCTGCATTGAAGGTGGCGCGCATGTTAAAGACTTACATTCGAGGGCCAGAAAGCGAAACTAACCAATTAGAGGCAGTTATTTAGAATACTAATTAACTATTGGAGAGAATAAAATTAAAAAGAGATAAAAGATAATGAAGAGAGAGAAATAGACTCCAAGAAAAAGGAAGTGGCCATTGAACATTCATTTGATTGCTGTCCTCGCGTCACTTCAGAGCTTTTACTCGCTATTGATAATTAAGAGTTTTTTTTTTGAGTTTGTTGAGGAGACTTTGTAAAGATTTACCAAGGAGGATTTCGTTTTTTGAAATTGCTGAGGTGCTGTAGAGCAGAGAGCGAAAGAGACATTCCCGAAGAGGATTGATCGATCTAGGTATTCCATTTGCAGCCAACGCTGACCAGTTGCTGCCTTAAAAAGTAAGAGAGAGAGAGAAGCAACTAGTACTAAGCCCTATTATCGCCAACGCCGACCTGATTGTCGCCATCACTGACCTGATTTGTTCCAACAACGACATTTCATCAACGGTGAGAGGACTGTGGTCCAGTTAAATGGAAAAATTTTTGTAACTAACGGCTCTCACCGATTAACAATTAACTATAGAAAAAAGTGCGTGTATATATATATAAGTGAATGTGACAAATTTAAACTTAATTTAGTTAGTAAATTGATAACGATTAAAATTTTTTTTGTGAATCTGCTTAAGTGAAAAAGAAAATATTTATTGAAAAATTAGAATGGAAGTGAAAAATTAAATTTATGTAAAATTTGCTGTTATTATTCATTAAGAATTTCGTAAGTGCAGAAGTGCGAGAAACTTAACCACGTGTCTAATAATTTTATCAACCGGAAATTTATTCTGATGGAATTAATTGAATAGTGAAATAAAACAACATATTATTTACTATATTAATTGAAGTGACCGGTAGAACTTAACTAAGAATTAATAGTTTTTTTTGTTTAAAATTGATAGACACGACGGTTTAGAGTGATAAGAGTGAGAAGGCGTCGTGACCACGTGTTTAACGATTCCGTCGACCGTTAATTTATTATAAATTAAATACTGAGTAGTGAATTGATAAATTATTTCTTTATCAATTAAAAATGACCAGTGGATTCTTTTAAAAATTAATAGTTTGTTTTTCGGAAATTGATAGATACAGTGTCCCACAGTGTGCATAGCGTGAGAGTGAGAAAGCGATATAAAGCTTTTGGCAGCCATTTTGATTACCTGAATTCAGCTATTATTTCAGCTAACGCTGACTAGTGAATTAAAGTTTTTTTTTCTTATTATTGTTATTTACTATTAGAGAAGTTTGATTACTACATTAACTAAATTTATTTTTCATTGATTCTTAATTAAAATTTTGTTGTGGATATGAATGGGTAATGAGAGTACGCGTTGAATCATAAATTTAATAACTACCTCCGTTACATTGATGATAAATAAATTTGTGAAATATTAAGTTACATTTAAGTGAGAAATTTAGAAAAATTATTTTGTGTTGTATTAGTGTACACCTCTCCAACTTTCAGCTTCGAAAATTTCCCGCTAGAGGTTGCCCACCTACTGATCCAAAATAGCCAGAGGTTGGTGCTTACCGTGAGTTAGCTGGTGATTTGTCTGGCGCCTTAATAAAACTAAATTTTTGACATAGCATGAAGTTTGCATGCGGGGACGGGCAGACTTATATTTTTATTGATTAATTTAATTTTATTATTTGAATATAAATAAATTCCCACATCGCAACATATAAATGGCAATGAATATCTTGATAAACAACTATTAGTTAAATTACGTTTAATTTAAGTTTCTTTTATTTAAAAAGAATAATATATTTTTCTTTTCTTCATCGCGCTTAAAGCTCAGTACCCGTGCTTAGCCGCTACGAGGCGTTACTCCCGCAATGGGAATAGTGAGCTTCAGAGCATATATACCAGCACGGCAGCCAGCTAAGGCAAGCTTCTCTCCCCTTTCGCTATGTAAAGAACTTATGCTTTACATAGTAAGAGTTCTCCGTTACCTATATTCCTTTCTGTTCAATCTGAATAGTAGGGGATTTCCACTGCACAAACTCCTTTCTCCTCTTGTTATGTAGAGAAGTTAAGCTTTACATAGTAAGTGTCTCCATCACCGTCCGATCTGAGTAGTAGAGGATTTCCACTATACAGATTTCTCTCCAGCCACTTCCGCCATTTATGATCGGGTAGCCTCCACCCTGGTCATTGTGAGATTCACGGAGCAGAACCCCCCCTTCTCTCACGAGTAGAGTTTCTCCTGTTAGTAGAAAGGGTAAGCTATCCAAGCCGCCTCCTTCACTCCTGTACCGATCTAGTCACTTGCCTTATCCACTGTATCGCCGTCTTAACCGCCGTCGGTAAAGTAGAATTCGCGTTTACCTGCCGTAGATAATTCTTATTAATGATTGCGTCATAGATATTAATCTTTTGTTTTCCTTTTTCTTTGCTTCTTTTATAGACGTAGGATAACAATAGAGAATTGTCCCGGGAAATCCAGGACAAAAACTATTATATCGCCCAGTTGGAGCGTCTTCTTGATAGGAGAAATATGGTAAGTTGAAAACTATTAAATAATACGTCGGGTTGACGGAAAAAAGATAAACACCGTTTTAAGTTTAAAAAATGGGACACCTCCCACACAGCATGAAAGATTGCAGCAACATTTATATGTTCGCGCTAGAACCCGGTTGAAATATTTCTAAAAACCTCGCAGCAATCTTTCAGAAAACCTCACAGCAACCTTTCATGAAAACCTCGCAGCAATATTTCAGGAAATGTAACAGAAACATTTCAAGAAACCTTGCAGCAATCTTTTAGAACACCTCGCCGCAACCTTGCAGGAAACCTCGCAGCAATCTTTCAGGAAATGTAACAGAAACATTTCAAGAAACCTCACAGGAATCTTGTGGGAAAAATAGCAAAAACATTTCAAGCAACCACACAGCAATTTTTCAGAAAATCTCGCCGTAACCTTGCAGAAAACCTCGTAGCAACCTTTTATGAGATATTGCAGCAACATTTATATGTCCGTGCTAGAACCCGGTTAAAATATTTCTAAAAACCTCGCAGCAATCTTTCAGAAAACCTCGCAGCAACCTTTCATGAAAACCTCGCAGCAACATTTCAAGAAACCTTGCAGCAATCTTTCATGAAAGGTTTCTCGTAATATTTCATGAAATTTTTCCCAAATTTTGCCGCGAACGACGCTCATACCTTTTATGAATGGTTTCCTGCAATATTTTGTAAAATATTTCTTAAATCTTGCCAAAAGCTCGCTGCAGTAATACTTAATAGTAGGCAGGATTTTCTGTCCTTGTGTGATAAAGTTTTTCTTATTTGCTTAGTATCAATCGTTGTATCTATAAATTACTAGTTGAACGCAATAGTATTATTATCAATATTTGTGCACAAGAAGGAAAAATTCCTCAGCATCGTTTTTGAGAAAAGTAGAGAATATTGAAATAAAAGGTTTTGTTTCTAATATTTATGCGTTCTTTACTTTTTTCAATAACAATTCGATGGATTTTTTTACCCTACGCATAAATATTTATAATAATAGCATACTTATTGCGCTCAACTTCCCGTTTACAATACAACTACAGCAATAAATACTTGAGTAAATAACAGGAAACCAAATATAAGGCAAGAACAGCGAATTTGGACTGCTCTTAGAATCTTTTATAAAAACTTGCGGAATTATTGCTGAAACTGTTTATTAAAGGTTTGCTGCAATTTCATTTTGAAATTATTCATGAAACTTTGCTGATACTTTTTGTGGAATATTTTATAACACTTTTCTGGAATATTTTATAAAGATTGCCAAAAATATGGTAATAACCATTGGCGAAATGTACATAGCAATATTTTTTGTGATATCTTAGAAATCTTGTCAAAAACCTTGCAGAAATCTTACTGCAACTTTTCACAAAAGATAACTCGTAATATTTCATAAAATATTCATCAAATTTTGCTGGAAACCTCGTTGAAACTTTTCATAAAAGGTATCTTGCAATATTTCGTAAAATGTTTCTAAAATCTTGCACGAACCTTGCTGCAAGCTTTGATCAAAGGTCTCTTGCGATATTTCGTAAAATGTTCCCCAAATCTTGCTAGGAACCTCACTGAAACCTTTCATGAAAGGTTTCTTGCAATATTTCATAAAATGTTTCTAAAATCTTGCAGGAACCTCGCTGCAATCTTTTATGAAAGGTTTCTTGCAATATTCCATGAAAAGTTCCCCAAATCTTGCTGGAAAACTCGCTGAAACCTTTCGTGAAAGGTTTCTTGCAATATTTCATGAAATGTTTCTAGAATCTTGCAGAAACTTCGCTGCAACCTTTCGTGAAAGGTTTCTTGCAATATTTCATGAAATATTCCTAAAATCTTTCAGAAACCTCGCTGCAACCTTTCATGAAAGGTTTCCTGCAATATTGCTTGAATTATTTTCTGTAACCTTGTAGCAAGTTTGCAGCAATATCACACTGAAATGTTTCATGAAATCTCTTAGCAATCTTAAGACAAGATTGCTGCAATCTTGTGACAATATTTCAGCACAATATTTCAGTGAAAGTTTCACTGCAATATTTCATGCTGTGTGGGCTCCGAGTTAATATTGATTATAACTATAAAAAAAAACTTTCTTCATTTGTTATGTGTTTAATAAATAATAATGTTATATGTATTAAAATAAGTCGACTTACCAGGAGAGTGTCTGAGTTGCGGGTTACAGATCTTGATGCGACTTCGGGATAAGTATTTAGGTACCAAAATATGAGTAAGCCACAGCGGTACGGTCTAACGCTTCGAGAAAGTGAAGTTATGGAGATTATAGTCTCATTTTCAGATAAATATGAAAAAAAAACTCCTAATTGAAGTGTAAATAATTCTGTCTAGAAATGTCTTTAATAAATCCACAATAACTAAAATGAAAGCAGAGAAAGCAGGCTTTAATTTGCTAGTTCTCGAATTAAACAATAATACCTAGAACTAAAGTTATGCTTGTTTAAACTTAAGCATCAAAAGAGTACTAAAAATCACCATCCTTCAAAATTTAGACTATTTTTGGTACTCCCTTACTGTTCAACTTTAAACAAGCATAACTTTAGTCCTAATTATTATTTTTTGATTGGGAAACTAGCAAATTAAAGCTTGCTTTCATTTTAGTTATTGTGGATTTATTAAAGACATTTCTAGACAGAATTATTTACACTTCAATTAGGAGTTCTTTTTTCATATATTTCTAAAAATGAGACTATAATCGTCCATAACTTCACTTTCTCGAAGCGTCAGACCGTACCGCTGTGGCTTTACTCATATTTTGGTACCTAAATACTTATCCCGAAGTCGCAACTCAGACACTCTCCTGGTAAGATATAATTTACAAGGACCTTCAAAGCGTGCGTTTATCTTATTTTTTCTAATTTTATATATTTACAATACTATTTTTCCATATGTATTTCACCTTACTAATATTTGTAATTATTTAATAACTAGCACTTTCAAATAATACTTTAGTCTAACAAGAAAATTCAGTATTTTCTTTATAGTGCTATTTTTCAAACTATATAATTTTAAGCCTAATTATTATGGTAGAGTAAAATCATCAACATTAATTCGTACTGAGATTATAAAAAGTGCGTACGTGTAGCCTGACCAGTTTTCGACCGGTCAGCAATAAAACATCTGGCATAGAGTTGTAGTTTATCTTTTCGTTCGGAAATCTCCGTTATTAATAAAAAAAGGGATGCGTACGAATTTTCTATTTTTATGTATTTTTTACCTGCATAGGTATATGCTTTATTTTTACCAAAAATAAATAATACTCTTAAACTTCAAGGAGTGAACACCTCTTTTCTTTCCTCATTATATCGAATAAAGTATACAGTGTCGTGCACTTATTTGTGTTTTATTTTCAATTCATTTTCATCATCCAAAATTTGTTCCGTTAAATTAATTTTTAGCGAGACACGGTCATTCAAGAGCGTACAGTTACAAGTTTTGTATTGCATAATTTCGTTGGTCAAGGGAATATACAGGAAAAATCCAGCAAATTCTGAAGTTTTATTTTTGAGGCATCAGTAAAGATACAGTAATTAGTTTCAAAAGTTGTTTTGAAGTTTAAGAAATTAAGATTGTACATTTTTTATAAGATAATATAAGAGAAAAAAGTATAATATAAACTCGCATTTTTTAAAATCTTATCATAGATTTTTAAAATATGTCTTTAAGTAACAATTACCGCTTGATTCGTTTCTTAATTGTTATAAACAAAGTGTCTGTGACTTTTTAAAAAAAAAATCTTATCTCGGCTCCTATTAGCCTTAAGAGCAGGCCGAACTATCTGTCCTTGTCTAATAGTTTTTTTCATCATTTATATAAATACCATTGGCTGTAACACTAAAAAAATGGCAGCCCGCGCTAGATACTTGTATAATAGATAAATTTTATAATAAGAACAAAATAATTTATTCATGTAGTTTTTGAATAATACGAGACCTACCAAAAAGGATTATTTTGTTCTTATTATAAAATTTAACCAATAAACTAGTATCTAGCGGGGGCTGCCATTTTTTTCGTGTTGCAGCCAATGGTGTTTACATAAATGATTAAAAAAACTATTAGACAAGGACAGATAGTTCGGCCTGCTCTCAAGGATAATAGGAGCCGAAATAAGATTTTTTTTTTTTTAAAGTCACAGACACTTTGTTTATAACAATTAAGAAACGAATCAAACGGTAATTGTTACTTGAAGACATATTTTAAAAATCTATGATAAGATTTTCAAAATTGCGAGTTTATATTATTAAAACTCAAATAATAATAACATACAAATAAAAACGTCAAGCGGGGGGTCGTGGTGCAGATGCTTATATTTGCGCGTGAGGAAAGTTAACGAAAGACCCCGTTCCAATAAAATTCGTAAAAATTAACCGCATCTCAGTAAATAATGGACCAATTTCGATGTTTTTTTTAAATCTGGAAAAATAATGAATATTGGTACAATAGTATATTACGATACGGGCGACTTAAATCACCTATTATTATACGGCGAAGTTCCTAAACGTCGTGTAATAATAGGTGAATTTAAGTCGCAAGTATCGTATACTATTTTATAGCTCGAGTGATTTAAATCCGCCACACTACATCTATACTCTCAAAATTCAATAACAAACAAAGACTATGCACTCCACGAATGATAATTCATTAAAAAAACAAATTCTATTTACCAGCAAAACTAGGCATTCTACGAATGATAAATCGTAAAAGAAAAGCGAAAACTGCAAAAAAGTAAAATCTAAGCACTTCGCGAATAATAAATAGAAAAAAACTAAAAAATATATATAAAACATGAAATAACATTATGTCAAACTGTTGAAATTAATTCTGTAATAATAAAAATCTAAATTTCCTTTCATATATGTATTAGGGCCGTAGGAGCAACAATTGGTAACTTATGTATTGTATTAGCAGTTGCGTTTAGGGGAATCACAGACGCGACGGAGTCTTAGAGCGTCGAAATGACTACCTCTTCGCTTCACATGTTACACTGATATTAACTTTGGTTTTACACGTATTTAACACGCTTATAATTGTTATTTATTTTGATAAATATCGATATTAAAGAGTTGCAATAATCAACACCTTATTATTATCGATGAATAAACTCTTAAAAATAATCCAGATATCAAAATATCGCTTATTATAAGTGCATGATTTAAGTGAATTCAGCGTTATATTCATTATCGAACAGCGTAAAAATTTATCGTTTAACTATCGGCTCAGCGGGATTTAAGCGCGGATTTAAATCACGCAGTGCTATAAATAGTTTTTAAATATAGGGTGTATTTAAGTTAAAATAATTGTACCTAATACGGACACCCTAAACGCAAATGATTGCCGTAGCTTGCTAACTCAATATTTTTAGACGTGCAACATCTCATTTTAAAGCTAAAAGAAAGAGCTTTAAAATGAGATGTCATGAGTTTCATTACAATCAATATTTACGAAATGGGCGTGGATTTACGTAAATCTTGTGAATGAACTTACCTTATTATTCCTCGTAATTATAACACTTGGAACCTGGAGAACAGTTTAATTAAAATTTTTATTGATCCTATATTGTAACTAATTTTTATAATTTATTTATAGTTTTAATAAATAAAAAGATAGTTGGCTGATTCCATTCAGATTCATGCAGGCCGTCACTGATCGAATTTTTTTTTTTCTTCTAAGTAATATAAATACCTTCTATTATGTATATGAAGATAAAATTTACCTCATAGAACGCTCAAAATTTTTTTTTTTTTACTACAGCAATTTTAGTGTTGGATGTAAAAGCGAAAATTCAAAAATTGAAAATGAACCTCTACTTTTAAATGACTATAGCTCCGTCAATTTTTAATCTTTTTGGACGTACTTTTAACGAAAGTGTGCGAAATTTGGTCTAGTTTTAAATGCGATCTCGATTTTTGTAATACAATTTGATCTCGCTGAGTTATTTACGAAAAACCGAAAAAAAGCGATTTTTTTCAAACACGATTTTCTCAAAAACTATATTTTTTTTTTTTTTGAAATTTTTATATGATTTTATACATAAAAATACTAACTTTTAGGGTAGGTGAGAATATGCGATTTTGCCTTATTTTTTTTAAACAGATTTTTAAACGTTTTTTTTATATTTTCGATTTTAAAACATTGATACCATGGCGCATCGTACTATTTTTCCAACTTTACGTGTTCTTACAACTATTTTTATGCTTTTATTTATTAATATATCAAAAATATCAACAATAATCTTTAAAATAAACCCCGGATCGAATATTTTGATCAATTAGAACAAAAGTTATGACGATTTAAAGTTTAAAAAAAAATGCTGAAACTTTAAATAAATATATTTACTTTGAATTTTGAATTTTGAATTTTGAATTTGAATTTCAAATTTTGAAAAGGTGAATTTTTTAAATACTAAAATATATTATTTGGTCATTCTCAATGAACAAATAATATGCGATACAATTAAGAAATGAACATTAATGAATTGAGAACTAATGTGAATAAAAAAATCTGAATTTGAATAAAACCTTTCAATTTACTTCTTGCCACTCATGTCTCGAAGTTTTGGCAGTGTAGATTTGGTTTCGTTTACTTTTTCTACAGTGAATCTTTTGAATACCTTTAATTTCTTTTGCATTTCCTAACTATTCCATTTTTTTTGTCTGTCAAAAAACTTCTAACTCATCCTTGCGGATAACAAGAATGTTAATCGACGGAGTATATTTTGATACGTGAGTGGTGAAATTTTCAGCGTTTCTAATAAAATCTGCATTCTTCTTGGACAGATTATGCGTGGTAGCATAATGTATAACTAAACCACCAATACCATCACAAGCGCCTTTGCCATGACCTGTTGCAGAAAAAAGCCATTTTCTGTTTACTTTTGAGTTTTGAAACTCATAGAATTGATGTCTATTTTTAAAATGACTGGCAGCTCCATCAGAAATGGTTATGATTTCATCAAGATCTTGCGCAATATGTTTTTGTTTTAAGTTGTCGATAATTAAATTTATAGTCATTAGGGCATGAGACGAATCATGTTTAATATCGTCAGAGACGGTGACATAACTGACTGTCTTATCATTTCCAAAATAGCATACTGACGTAAATATTGATATTTGGTTTTTACTCTAATGATAGCTTTGAATTTCATTTTGAAGCAGAACTGTCCAATTTTCTGCAAAATCGACATGAATAACTAATTGGAAGTCATTATTTTTCGCTAAAAGTTTAACCTCTTTAATTGCTATACGTTGAATTTCTTTGACCAATTTATGCCCATGTAAAAAAAATTTATATAGACTATGCATAAATTATATATAGTATACTATATAGAGTCTGTATATAAAAATGAACTCACATAGCCTATATATAAAATGCACAATCTTTATATAAATATATGTAAAATGGCAGAGAACGCAGAATATTCTTGATTCTCAAACTTGACCTGCAGATTCCTAAACCATAGACCGATGTTGTTCCTGAAAAATATAAAACATTTCACAAAGAATTATCTTATAATAGGTTCAAATTAATTTTATAATCTTAAATTTAGGTTATGTATATAATAATAAAAAGGAAATTATGGAAAAGAGAAAGATATAAAAGAATTAGATAATTTTACTTATTTGATTGAATCTAAATAATTCCAGCTTTCAGCATTATTCACCATTAATAGATTAGTAATGTAAACATTTAACTCCGACTTGATTTTTTAATTTTATAAAAAACTGCTAAAACTAATTCTATTCCAGATGTTCGAATGTCATAATCATCTTGAAATTTGTTGTTTATTGATAATCATTCGTTAGTAACAAATAAATAATCGATTACAAGATGATTATGACATTTGAACATCTGGAATAGCATTAGTTTTAGCAGTTTATAAAATTAAAAAATCAAGTCTGAGTTAAATGTTTACATTATTAATTTATTAATGGTGAATAATGATGAAAGCTGGAATTATTTAGATTCAATCAGATAAGTAAAATTATCTAATTCTTTTATATATTTCTGTTTTCTTCCATATATTCATTTTTATTATTATATACATAACCTAAATTTAAGATTATAAACTTAATTTGATTTTAGCCTATTATAAAATAAATTTATAAAATAAATTCTTTGTGAAATATTTTATATTTTTCAGGAACAACATCGGTCTATGGTTTAGGAATCTGCAGGTCAAGTTTGAGAATCAAGAATATTCTGCGTTCTCTGCCATTTTACATAGTTTATATAAAGATTGTGCATTTTATATATAGGCTATGTGAGTTCATTTTTATATACAGACTCTATATAGTGTATTATATATAATTTATGCATAGTCTCTATAAATTTTTTTTACATGGGATAAGCTCTTACAGTGAGAGCACGCTCTCTTAACTCTATTTAGAAATTTTCAATTGTGCTAGTTTTATTCAGTAAATTTGATTTTTCTGAATAAAATCTGCAATGTCTTGTTTATTCTCTTTTTTATAATTATTCAAAGCATCTGTAAATATCATATTTATTTAAAGTTTCAGCATTTTTTTTTAAACTTTAAATCATCATAACTTTTGTTCTAATTGATCAAAATATTCGATCCGGGGTTTATTTTAAAGATTATTGTTGATATTTTTGATATATTAATAAATAAAAGCATAAAAATAGTTGTAAGAACACGTAAAGTTGGAAAAATAGTACGATGCGCCATGGTATCAATGTTTTAAAATCGAAAATATAAAAAAAAACGTTTAAAAATCTGTTTAAAAAAAATAAGGCAAAATCGCATATTCTCACCTACCCTAAAAGTTAGTATTTTTTATGTATAAAATCATATAAAAATTTCAAAAAAAAAAAAATATAGTTTTTGAGAAAATCGTGTTTGAAAAAAATCGCTTTTTTTGGTTTTTCGTAAATAACTCAGCGAGATCAAATTGTATTACAAAAATCGAGATCGCATTTGAAACTAGACCAAATTTCGCACACTTTCGTTAAAAGTACGTCCAAAAAGGTTAAAAATTGACGGAGCTATAGTCATTTAAAAGTAGAGGTTCATTTTCAATTTTTGAATTTTCGTTTTTACATCCAACACTAAAACTGCTGTAGTAAAAAAAAAAAATTTCTGAGCGTTCTATGAGGTAAATTTTATCTTCATATACATAATAGAAGGTATTTTTATTACTTAGAACAAAAAAAAAATTCGATCAGTGACGGCCTGCATGAATCTGAATGGAATCAGCCAGTTATTAATAATTACAAATATTTTAAAAGTAATAATAAAAATTGTCATCTCGATTTTTTTTACATTTTTTTGTTTTTCATGCAAAAAAATTGTTTCATCATTCTCTCTAAAATTAAACTAACAACGAGAGTGCATCGCATTTGAGTCTTGGATTTTCTTCTAGCTTTGGGATCTTTTTTTTTACATAAAATCATGAAAAAAGCCGCGTCCATTCGGTCCAACGCTCGATTTTTTCCGAGTTATGAGCAGTTTTGTCTGTTTTGTTGAAAAAATTGCATCTGCTTTATAATTTTACAGTTTTCGAACTACTTATTCTAGAAGGTTTTTACTGGTCGCATATTAAAGTTGAGATTAAAACCTTTCGATTAAAAAAAAACGTGTCCAAAAAGCTCAAGTTGTTAAAAAGTTATGGGCGAATAAAAATAGCGCAAATATTTAGCTCAAAAAATGCATAGAAAATAAATGCAACATTTTAGTCAGAAATTCATTTCAATTTTCATCCCTTCATAAGTTTTTAACAACTTGAGCTTTTTGGACACGTTTTTTTTTAATCGAAAGGTTTTAATCTCAACTTTAATATGCAATCAGTAAAAACCTTCTAGAATAAGTAGTTCGAAAACTGTAAAATTATAAAGCAGATGCAATTTTTTCAACAAAACAGACAAAACTGCTCATAACTCGGACAAAATCGAGCGTTGGACCGAATAGACGCGGCTTTTTTCATGATTTTATGTAAGAAAAAAGATCTCAAAGCTAGAAGAAAATCCAAGACCCAAATGCAATGCACTCTCCTTGTAAGATTTTTATGTAAGGAATATTTCCTAAATATTATAGAAAAATTGATATGGAAATTGCTTTTTAATTGGAATTAGTTTTATTTTTCATTTCATTATAAAATATTAATATACGTCGAAAAAATTATGAAATAATAGAATAAAATTTATGGAAGACGGATAAAAAAATGTTTAATAATATATGCACGCTCAACCCGGTATATTCAGTAACGCCACGTATTACGGCGTGATACTGATAATTAAATAACTAGTAAATCATTTTTAAATTTTAATTAATTTGTGTTTAAATTCAGTAAAACTAAATTCTGATGTAAAATTAAGAGAGGGGAGACAGAGGGGCATTACAACATGACTGAAAGTAATAAGAAGACAGAGAATGAAGAAAAAGAGAGAGAAGACAGAGAATGAAGACAGATAGAATGGAAACAGAAGAAGAAGGAGACAGAAAGAAAAAAAGACAGAAGAAAAAGAAGACAGAGGAAATGAATGCAGAAAAGACAAGGCAGAAAAGGAAGACAGTTTAAGAGACAGAAGGAATCATAAGACAGCTATAAAAGAGTGTAATAAGTCAGCTAACAAGACTGAAGAAAAACTAGCTCGCCACAGCGGCCTGAAGGCTCGCACCTCGGGCCTTGCATCGCTTCGCGATGCAAGGCATGCAAAAAGCTACGCTTCTTGCATATAAGGCACGACCGACGAAACTCGCGCTTCGCGCTCGCCTTTCAATAGTGTTTTCTTGAATATTATTTTCTTATTTCAATATTTTATGATTTTATAAAAAAGAGTTGATTGTATTTATTTTTGGGTTATTTAGTCCTAATCCATTAATGTGGACTCGTCAGTGAGGCATTAATGGATCTTCCTCAGAAGTTATTAATAAAATTTAATTTGAAAATAATTGGAAAAAGCGTTTCCTCCTGACCCATTAGTGTGGACTTTTATGAGGCACTAATAGGCTTATACCTCAGACGCCAAACTGATATCAAATAAAATATTGATATCAGTTTGAATATTTAAAAATTTTTTACATTTTAAAAGTGAAAATACGACTTATTTAAAATACTTGTTTAAAATTTCAGACCCAAAAACATATATCAATACAACATAAATGAAAAAAAATGAAAAATTTCGAATATTAAAGTTATAGCAAAATATAGATATTTAAAAAAAGTATTTTAATGCATCATCCGTTTCATTGCAAAATATATAAATTATTACAACAAATAAATAATAAACGGATTTATCTAATAAATTTGATAATACGACTTAATTCTAAGTACAAAATTAATTTTATCATATTTTATCATACATAAATAAATTGAATATTTAAAAAATATTGATAAATATATGCTTAAATAAAAAAAAAAGATTAAAAATAACATAATAATGAATGTTTCAATTTTGTACTTAAATGCATTTATTCTTAGTATAATATGTAATAATAAAAATTAAATTATTAGTTATTTCAATAAAATCCTTTTATGATATTTTATGGTTGTTTAGAATTGAAACCATATTGCTTTATGATCACTAAAAATTGTTTCATAATAACTAGCATGTATTGTGCTTAATAAAGAAAAACAATAATCTATTTGTGTATCATATATAGTCGACGAATGATTTGTTGGAGTAGCACGAATAAATTTTAAGTCAAACATAAGATTTTTAAACTGTTTTGTCTTAATATTTTCTTGATCTTTTATAAAAAAAAAAAAAAAAAAAAAAAATAGCTCATAATCTTGGAATGATCGAGCGTTAGCCCGAATGATAGCGACTTTCTTCATAATTTCATGTGTAAAAACGTATCAGCAAGTTACAACAAGATCCGTGACCCAAAAAAGTGATACTCTTCTATTTAGAAGTTATATTGTATTATAAATATCAATTGTGTGCGTAACAATACTTTTTCATCATTATATTAGTCCACTGAAAATTTTATTATCGATTTCAATAACTTATTCAATTTCATAAATTTCTAATTTAGCGTTACTACAGTAGCTCTTTATTCTCGCTAAATTTTAGACAAAAGAAATGTCTTACTTTTAACCCATTTTTCGAGTTATCAAAGTGGCCATTACTATTGAGGTGAGAATAAAAATAATAATAAAATTGATTAAATATAAATTTTACAAAAAATATGTAGGTTTTTTGACAAGTTTTTCACTATTGTGTTAATTTCGTTATCACAGATATTATTCCGCTTCGATCAAGATGGGAATACAAAAATGTAAGCTATAGAATATACAGTAATAAAATTAATCAAATAGCAAGGTGTAAAATGAGTCCCATTACTAAGGCGCTTATTTTTGATTCGATAGATAAATCATTTTTTATAAATTAATGACACTGCGATAAAATGAAATTCATAAATTTTAATGGTATGAGAAACGAAATTTAACGATTTTACCTACAATTAGGCAATAAATATTCTCGAATGTTTGTATTATGCATTCCCGAATAATTTATGTAAATATCCAAATAGAGAATGTAAAATAAAAGTGTGTATTTTATTTAATGAAGTCAGAAGTTCCACATCAAAAATTTAAATGGTGATTTCGTAGAATGAAATAGTTTCTCCATCTGATAGAATAGTTATAATCTAAATATAAAAAAGCAAAAATAAATTTAAGTAATGGATATAAAAGATAACCCTGATATCATTAATTCCGAATTTTAGAGAAAAATAAGAATAAAATATATTAGCAATAATTTTTATTCATTTTTCATAAATACTACGGTCTCTTATAAGTATATAATAAAAAATTGAATAATATATAAATATAAAAAAGCATACTAACAATTCTGATAAATTGATGTTAAGAATACAATTTTGAAATAATGAAATATTAATCACTCGTAAAATGTTGTTTCAATGTAATTTTTTCTGTTCTTAAAAAAGAATACCGATAAAATAAAACAGAATCGCTGTTTTACAAGAGAATTTACTTTCATTTTTCATTTAAACATTTCAATATACATACTAACTAAAATTAAATTTAAAAAATGTAAATTGTACATACTGAAGCGTAATGGAATAATCGAATATTTTTTCAATCTAAAAATTAATATTTAGCATTATATATCATTATTTCTACTTAATTTTTCATACATATCGATCAATTTTTCTCATTTTTAAAATATATACTAAAATATATACTCATATTTAATATTTTTAATATCAATATAATAAACTTATTTTTTTGAATGTTTGTAAAAATACTTTAAATTTCAAATGACCGTTTCAAACACTGTAAATTTATCTGTACAAAAACATTTAAAATATTTAGTCTGAGAATAAAATTAGTGAAACAAAAAGATACAAGTTTTTTCAACAATCATTCTTTTTTGAATTAAAGAATATATGAACATAAAATGTAAGAAATAAGAAATTTAATATCTGTTTGAATAATAGCACATTATACGCAACTATGGAATAAAGTCGTCCATTTCTCTTATGAGTGAAGTTTGCGATCCGATTGAGCGAAGCGAAGCGAGAAGAGTTAATACGATGTAAAAAAGTAGACTTTACTTTTGGGCTGTTTAATGAATTTTACTCCTACCTCAACAATAGCCTACACTTAACTTTGAAAAAAGTTGGATCAATTTAAAAAATATTGAAATTGAAATTTTAATATTGAAATTCTATAAATTTAATATATTGATAGTTGATATTAAAATTTGATACTTTTTCATCATAATAATTATTAGTTTAATTAATAATCTGTTATGAATATTAGTAACTTATTTAATTTCATCAATTTCAAATTTAACATGAGTAAAGTAAGTATTACTATATGAAGTAGCTCTTAATTCTAGATAAATTTCAAACTTGGGAATGTAAAATACCGACATTACAGTTTTCCAAATTTTTTATTCTTAATCTAGAAATTTTTACAATATCTCTATATTACTGCCTTCTATTTTTACTAATAAAAAGCCTAATTGAGAGATATTTTTGAAAATTTTGGAATAAAGATTAAAAATTTTGAAAACTGCAATGTCGGTAACTATGTTGAAATCATATACCGTATTACATCCCCTTAAAAATATCTTAGTTTCAACCCACTTTTCAAACTAATAAAGTGGCCATTACTTTTTAAGTAGGAATAAAAGTAATAATAGAATCAAAAAATGAATTTGATATACAATATATAGGCATTTTAATAAGTTTTTGAATATTGTATTAATGTGTTGCTCAGCTTTGATAAAGATAAAAATACAAAAACGTAAACTTTAGAATACACAATAATAAAATTAATGCAATAACAGGGTGTAAAATGGGTCCGATTACTGAAATGTTCATCCTCGATTCCATATAGACAGTTTCTTATAAATTAATGATACGAAATTCATAAAAATTAATGGAAACGAAATTGATCCATTTGGCTTATAAATAAATAATGTTCACAAATGCTTGCATTCTTTACTCTCGAATAATTTATGTAAATATATAAATTGAAAAAGTAAAAAAAAGTACGTACTCCATTCGATGAAGTCAAAAATTCTACTACAAAGATTTAAATAGTATTTTTCGTAAAATGGAATAGTTTCTCCATCTAGCAGAATAGTAGTCCTACCTAATATTTAACACAAATTAATGTAAGCAATCAACAAGGATATTGTTTTCCATGACCTTCGAAGTGTCACGTGTGAGAGTCAGCTCGCTTAATAGAATATTAATAAATTTAACGTTTAATTTTCGCAGATTTCTCGTCTTCTTTATAAATTACTTTACCTTTAACAATTGAAAATATATTCTACAATAAGTCGTATACTTTTAAAGTTTTAGATAAAATAGTGGAAAAAGCTAATTTAAGAAATAAAATGAATAAATATAACAATATTCTAAGTGTTTTATACATTATGTCCATTTTATCATATATGAATTGCAAAGATCTGAATAAATTAACAAAATATGTAACCAATTATTTAACAGAAGTTTTATCAGCACATCATATAACGTTACTTACAGTACCCCCACACATGACTAGTATCAACATTTTCAAGCATATTATGCAAGAATTAATTAGTCAATTTTCGTATTTTATGATAGACTTAAATCAGATACAAAATCATTGGGAATGTGAAAAATTTTTATTAATTACGTCGAAATTATGTGAAAAATCAGAAAGTACAGTGCCTCAAATAATCTTTGTTGCTTTTGATGAAAGTGATAAAAATTCCATATTTTCTTTGTCGAATTATTTTGATTTATTACATAAGTTATTGGTTAAAATGCCTCGATCACATTATCTTATAATTTGCTCTAGTCGCAAAAGCAACAAAAAGTTTAAAGCTTTTTTTCAAAAAATTTGGCTGTCTAAATTTCTACATGTCACTATAATAGAGATAATTGTTGAGAATAATGGAAACAAAAGTAAAACAATTTTACTGCCATTTATTAATGAAAATGAAATATTTATACATCAATACAATCCATTTACTGAAGTATACATAAAAGAACATTTTTCTGAAAATGTTTTATTATATTGCGATAAAGTAAAAAACCTTCATAGATTTCCATTGGCTGTAGGCTATTGGGATCAACCTCAATTTATTACAGTCCCAAAGAATAACTCAATGTTATTTAAATGGGATATATTATTTGGTCCTCAAGTTACACTTGTAAATTATATTGTAAATTATATGAATGCAACAGTTAAAATCAAAATGACTCCAGAAGATATAGAAAGATTAGCTCCTGCACTATTTGAAGATGAACTTGATTTTGTTGTGAATAGCTACGATATATTTCATCCAGCTGCTTTAATTTTTACTCTTAGTACATTTTTTAAGTATCCAATTACTCAACATTTATTAATAAAACAATATGGTTATTATGAAACTAAATCGATTTGGAATCTATTGATTCCAATTATTGCATTCATACTAATTATTATAGCTGTGAAAATTTTTATTTATAAATTTAAGCTTAATAACAATATTTGGACAATCTATAATGTAACTCTTACTTTGATTGGAAGTTCACAAGGAATCCCACCACCAAAACGAAATTTTAAAGAGAGGATATTATTTATATTTTTAATTTATTTATCAGTTACATTTTCAACTGGAATATTAGAAAATTTGTTTGATGTACTAAGCACACAAAAGTTTTACGACTTAAGATCATTTGAAGATTTGAAAGATTCAGGATTGCTATTATTCATACCAAATTGGTCATTTATATTAGATTTCTTTCGGTCTGAATCTTTTGTAAATTATGCAATAGTCAATGATAAAGGCCGAGCTATTAATCTTATGATTAAAAAAGATAAAATTAATGCATTTACAATACAATATTTTATGGGAGTTATACGTGTCAATATTCATTCTAATCCAAAAAATGGTTGGATTTTGAGCTTGATTGAAGAGCCGATATTACCTTACTGGTGTGCAATAAGATTATCGAGCAAATCGCCATATATTAAAAGATTCAATGAAATTATTTTCCAAGCTGTTGAATCTGGCTTGGTAAATTATTGGTTTAATAATAAAATTAGAGATATTGTTTCTAATGATCGAAATATAAAATCTGAAGAAAAACAGCAGTTCTATGCGAATTGGCTAAAAAAAACAAGTAATATTACAACAATAGATTCAGAATCCAAACTTCTTTTAAAAATTATTTACTTTCTAGTTATAGGTTTCTCAATATCTTTTTTCGCCTTTATATATGAAATTTATTATCAGCTCAAATTCGCGATGAAAAATAATAAAATGTTAAGTTATTTTCGAAATTTAATAAAATATAACTCTAAGAATAATGTAATTATCCTTAAAAAATAATGGAACCGTCAAATAAGTAAGTTTAAAAAACACCTTGTTAAAATATTTTTCATATATTCTACATTAATAAGCTTTGCATGTGTTTATTTATTATAAAATAAGATGGGGTTTGAAAATGTATGATATACTTTGAGACAATTTTTCCTAGTATTATTATTCTTCACAGTATTTATTATAACTGTCTATGATATCATTTTTCTTATTGCTATACTAATTATTATTCATTTTACTATAGACTGTGAAACTATTCTGAGTGCAATATTTGTCAAAAAACAATCTAATTTATTATTGTGTTACATGCTTTGTATCAGCATCATAAAATAAATAAATAAATATATTTCTGTTTATTTAAGTTGCTTCTTTACGTTGATACAAATACCTTTCAACTTTATATTATTTTAAGTTTCCTTGCAAATAAATCCATTGATTATTTTCAAATTTTAAACAGATGTTCAACTTGGTAAAAATATAGAATGTTACTTTTTTCACTATTTTAAAAATGATTCGAGAAGTTTCCGATGTATTTGCCGATTTTATGCGTTTTCCCAAAATTAGAAAATAATCGGTGAGTTCGTTAATAGTGCTTTCACAGTAGCGGAAATACGAGGGAAATTTACATCAGAAAAAATGTTCTCAGAAGCTACGCAAAACCTAATGCTGGTCGACGATCATCCAATTTTTTTTATCACTCCGTAAACTTATTAAAATGAAGAAGGTAATTTGGAAAAACAAGCTTTCTCAAAAATGAATCTCTAATAGCAAGATTTCAAACACTTGTATCTGTCGTGATTTATTTTTTAAAATATTGGTTTTCGAAAATTCATTTTACTTATTCTAGTGATTTTGCGAATCCGTAAAAACATTTGTATGATTGAAGAATCTATAAAAAACTATACTGTAAGCACCATCAAAAACTCGTGCGTGCGTGCGTGTGTGCGCGCGCGCGCGTGTGTGTGTGTGTGTGTGTGTGCGTTCGTGCGTGCATGCGTGCGTGCATTGGTTTCCATGGTGTAGTTTTTTTCATTGAGCCATTTTAAGAAATTTTTTAAAAATTTTCAATTTTTCATTTTTTTTTGTATTTTACGTAAATAACTTGATGAATTTGCTTTGAAATTTGTATGGGAATTATTTTCAACTGTCAAAAGAAGAATGACTTTTAAAAACTGATTTGCTTAGCGTAGTTTTAACCTTTAGCTGGCAGGGGGGGTACTATAGTACCCCACGCTCTTTCTTATCAAATTTTGTAACCGTCTCATTTTTCCTCTTATAAACTATGCTACCCTTTGGAGTAACCTCTGAAGATCCCTCCAGAATGTTTTTGAGTTGAGATAACCAATACTTTAGTTTTTACGACAATTTTTCGCACTGGGGTACTATAGTATCCCATAGGCCAGCTATAATCGGCTGGAGAGGCATGCCAGCTAAAGGTTAATTTTAGAAAATTTTTAAAATTTTTTTAAAAAATTTACATTTTTCATTTTTTTTCATTATACGTAAACTACTCAATAGATTGGCTATAAAATTTGTATATAAGTTAAATGTATGAATTATTATTTCAGTAAGCATATGTAAATAACATTTAAAAAAAATACATATACATGCATATTACTGCTCAATAAAATTAATAATTACTGTTTGTGCTTGCTTAGGATTTAGATAATTTCAAAATTTATTTCTGTTTCAGTAACATATTTAAATTGTTATGATATTTTAATATTAATTTGTTCCACAATCCATTTGTGAGAATAATATTTTATGTTACAATATCTTAACTAATAAATTAGATATGTTTTGTTTACTTGTTGCTGCTGTAAATTAACATCCTTGAAAATTAAAAAAACAAATTTTTTATTTTGAAGAGATATAAAATTTAATTTTAGTTATAAACATTTAGAAAAAAATTTGTAAAAAATGAATTATTACCTGTTGCAAAAGTACTAAATCATTTTTTGGATATTCAGGTGCCTGAAACAAAATAATTTTAAATATGTTAAATTTTTAATTTCCTAAAATTATCCAATACATCTTTATTTATAAAAAGTATATAATCTTGTTTTACCTTCTGTTGAGATTGTTGCTGTGAATTCCTTCCTTGCTCCTTAAAAAAAAAATTGTGTTATTAATATTAATGAAGGTTATACAGAATTTTCTTTCACTGATAATTAATCAGGAAATTGTAATTAAAACTTATCCATTACCTGCTGTAAAGATACTACATTAATGTTTGGATTTTCAGGTGCCTAAAACAAAATATAATTATAAATATATTAAATTTTTCATCCTACCAGGATCTAGAATTCGGCTTCCCTCCCTATCTGCGCGCCACCTAGCCAGTTAAAAATGTTTATTCGTTATTCTCCATGCACTCATCACCACGCTCACATACGCACAGGCAGCACGAATTTTATATCAAGTCATTAAAACAATGAGTTTAAACGATTCTTCTGACGATAGTACGGATACAGAAGAAATGATTCGTGGCTTCGATAAAAAAGCACAAGCAATACTAAATGAAAAATTGTTACCTGCAAAATCTATTAATCACTATAATTTAATTTACGAAACTTTTTTGAAGTGGAAAGATAGCAACAACGCGAATTCTTTCGAAGAAAATGTGCTTATTTGTTATTTCAAAGACTTACAAAAAACAGTTAATCCAAACACTTTATGGAGTGTTCGGTCTATGCTTAAGAAAATGCTAAACTTGAAGCATGATATAGATATTAATAAATATCTTAAGGAGATGTAACAGGGTATATAATTTATACATGGTTATCGACATTGCAGTTTTCCAAATTTTTAATCTTTATCCAAAAAATCTTCCAAAATATCTCTACATTACGCTTTTTATTAATAAAAATGAAAAGTTGTAATATAGAGATATTTAAAAAAATTTTTAATTAAGAATAAAAAATTGAGAAAACTATAATGTCGGTAGGGTCAGAGTCCCGATTACTGAGCCTGTCCCGAACACTGTGTTCTTATATTTAATTGTATTCATAAAATGAATTTTATAAAAAAACTAAAAGAAAAAAATGTCATAATAGAGTCGAAAGAGCAAATTAAAGATCAATCTTTAATTTGCAAAAATTAATTCTATATCATATCAATTAATTTTTCGTAAAAAAAAAACTTTTTAATTATTCTATTCATTTCTTAGCACTTATTGCGGATTCCTTAAGAAAAATCTTAAGGAGAGGTACAACCTTTCAAGATGATTAATTACTTTTAAAAATACAATTACGTAACATAAAATGAAATATATTATAATAAAACAGTTAAATTTTATAATAAACATGAAAAATTAAATAATTAGGGGAACAGTAATATGACGAAAGACTTTTGCAAAGCACAGTAATTTGTACAAAATAATTTGTTTTTTGTTTCGGCTTAAATTCGATGAAATTATATGATTTTAATAATTAAAAAAATTGCATTAGATACAGGGATGATTGAAGTATGCATACGCATTGATAGAAATGAAAATGGCAATAATTTGAATTAATGATGGATCTATTTCTTAGAAGATTATCTTAATGACACAGTAATCGGGACTCTGACCCTATTTTACATTCCCTTAAATTGAAAGCTTTTCTTAAAAATAATTTGGAAGATCATAAAACAAAAAAGTCTCTAACGTTCATTTGGGACCAAATTATGAAATTTCTAAAAGATGCAGATGATCACATCTACTTGGACTCAAAGGTATTTATGGATTTTTATTACTTTTTATATTATAACATGCACTATTGATAAACCAAAAAAATTTTAATTTTACAAAAAAAATTAAATTGAATAACATAACCTAAGACTATCATATTTAAGAATGCTTCTGTATGATAATTAATAAAAAAATGTGTTCAATTTTGAAATAAGTATTATTATTAGTAATACTTGAAGCAATTTCAGTTATTTGAGATTTTAAAATAATATTCATGAAAACATAAATATAATAATTAGATTTAAGTACATGTAAATTTTTTCCTGTTTCTTTTTTTTAAATACAAATTATATTCCAAATTTTTCAGATAATACTCACTTTTGGCATCTGTAGTGCACTGAGGTGTAATGAGTTTACTAAAATGAAATATACTCAGGTCGAAGATAACAACAATAAATTCATAGTATCAGTCGAAGACACAAAAACCTATATTGATAGAAGTTTCATTATTGAAACATTATTTTATTAGATAGTGAAAAAGTATCCCTGTTGAAAAAAAGTACGTACTTGAAGTACGTACTTCATACTTGAAAAACCGGCACATTGGTGGGGTTACGGAACTGCACCTCGGCCGATTAACGAAGTTAAGCAGCGCTGGGCGCGGTCATTACTTGGATGGGTGACCGCTAATGCCTATGCAACTTCGACGATCGATTAGATGATTTTTCGTTGTCAACAATGTGTGCAGTAGGTAAGAGAAAAATGTTCCTACGAAATGTGACATAAACGCCGAAGACAATTTCGATTGCCGAGTGATGATAGAGCATGTCGCAGCAACCTTCAGTTTGGTCTCATTCTCTGTTCGATCTGATCTGGTTTTGACCAGATCAGATCTGGTTAAAAAGGTCCGCTAGGAAGGTTCGCATCATGGAATAAAGTTGGATCGTAAACCCAAGTACATACATACCTACTTCAAGAATGTACTTCAAGTATATACTTTAGTTTAAGTACGTACTATTTTGAAACATTTTAGTAGGTACCTTTTCTTTAAAAGTATGTACTTTTTAAGAATATTTTAGCTGAAAAATTTTTAAATAGCATGTACTATTAAAAAAGTATGTACTTTTTTGAAAGCTTTGGATGAGTACCTTTATTTTCAAAGTATGTACTTCATCTGAAGTACATACTTTTTTTGGAACATTTTAATACGTACTTTTTTAATGAATGTATTTTTTTGTATATACTTTTAACTGAAATATGTATTTTTCGTAAGTACGTACTTTTTGAAAAATTGTTACTACTAAAAAGTGTGCACTTTGCAAAGTCATTTTTGGAACACTTTAGTACGTACTTTTTGAAAAGTACGTAAAAGTACGTACTTATATTGAAGTATATACTATTTAGAAAATTTTCATACATACTTTTTTGTACACGAAGTATGTACCTTCATACTGAAGTATGTACTGCAGTTAAAGTAAGTAATTTTGTTTAACATTTTAGTATGTACTTTTTTAAAAAGTATATACTTTAGATTCAGTACTTACTATTTTGGAACATTTTAGTAGGTGCTTTTTCTTTAAAAGTATGTACTTTTTAAGAATATTGTGGCTGAACAATTTTTAAATAGCATGTACTTTTTCGGAAGCTTTGAATGGGTACCTTTGTTTTCAAATTATATACTTTATCTAAAGTGCATACTTCTTTTAGAACATTTTAGTACGTACTTTTTTAATGAGTGTTGCGACGATGCTATTTCAAGCATCGCGATTAAGCCGGGTTCCGCACTCCACCGCTATAAGGCGAGCTCCTTTGTCACGTTCAAGCGTAGTACCTGCGTTCAGCCGCTACGAGGCGTTACTCCCGCAATGGGAATAGCGCGCTCTAGGGCATATAAGTCGGCACGACTACCGGTTAGAACAGATCTTTCTCCCCTCCTTCTATGTAGAGAAGTAATGCTTTACATAGCGAGAGCTCTTCTACGTGATTCGAGGTGTATAAGGGGGTTTCCTATACATATTGCGGACCGTTCCTACCTGAGCTTAGCTTGACTAAGTTTCCATCTCTTTCCAGCAACTGTATAAAAAGGGGGATTCCTATACGCAGTTTTCTATCTTTTACCTCCACCTTCTTGGTCGGGGTAGGTCTTACGCCAGTCGATGGAGATTCCACGCAGTGTTGCCGAAAGTGGCATATGCAGAAAGGGAAATTCAAAAATTTCCAAAATCAGTGAAGAAAAACTGTTAAATAAATTACTTTTTATGATTTGATAATTATTAAAAAAATCAAATAAAAAAAGTTTCAATAAAACAATAATTTATGTTAATTATTTATCGAGTTATAACAAAATAAAATATTTTGAAAGAATATACAATTTTTTTTAATTTGAAGGTATTTTCATGAAAAAAACAATAAATACATGTTATTTTAGCAATAAATAAATATTATTTATATTTTTTGATATTTAAAAAACAATATAAACATTAAAATATAAATAATTATTTCAATAACATAGAAAGCGCACTGTTTTATCCTCTCTTAGCACGTGTGAAGCTTACCGTGAGGTAATTTATCACATGAGTAGATAAAACAGAGCGGAAAATGAAACTATACGGAACGCAATTTTCTTAACCTTTAGAGGGCCGGAGTTTTGAAAAATTTGAAAATCGAATTTTTCTATAGGAATGTGGTCTAAGGTCCCTGAGTTAGAGCCAAACTAAGTTGCGATGTTGGTGAGTCAGACCCCTTACGCCTAGAGGCGTATTCCGGCCCTCTAAAGGTTAACCAATCGATTGTTGCGTTCTTTCGTAGGTATTATGGCAATTAAAATTAAACAATAATTGTAAAACAATACAAGTTATACAAATATTATAATATTAATAAATTATATTATAATTGTAATACATTATATTCTAAATAAAAAAATCTAGAAAATAAAAATTTTGAATAATTAAAATCATAAGAATATGAGAACTGCCGTCCAAAGTATAAAAGTGGTTAACTACATTGGAATCCCATTGGAGTTAAGGTTTTCTTACTTTGGACGGCAGAGAAAATCAATAATTATACTATGTATATTTCAACTAATAAATAAATTTATTTAATCATTTTGATATTTAGCCAAATATTATATAATTAATTTGTTGCTAAACAACATGTAGTAAATATAAAATACAGTTGCGTGCATAATTAATTGACCAGTCTTTAGAAAATTAACCAATATTTAAAGTTTTATAACTTTGTTAAAAATTGATGTACTTTTAATAACATAAATAGGTTGTGAAGACTAAAGTAATACCTTCTATTTTTCGTCGGTTTAAGTTAAAATAATTGAAAAATGAGTTTTTGATAGACAAAAAATTTTTTTATTTTTATCTTTTTGTTAAAAATCTGTACCATTTTGCAAAGAGTTGACCAATTTGAATATAACAAAATAGAAAAGATGCGTATTTTTTTAAAGTTTGATTATCTCCAAATGTATAAGGTATAGAAAAAAATTTATTGTAGAAACAATTTTCGTTTTTGAGCTAAGAATAAGTAAATACTTAAATAAAATATTAATAAAAAAAATTTATTCATTTTGTTGATAAAGTTTTTCAATTTTTTAAGACATTTTCGGATAAAAATTTCTTTCTAAAATATTTGATTTGAGCGTTTAGTTATTCTTGACCTAAGAAGAATATTTTTTCTAATATGTTTTTGTCTACAACTCATAGATTTAAAGATAATCAAACGAAAAAAAAATTTTTTTTTACATAAATCGACACAATTTTTCATCTGCTTAATACAAATAGATCTTGTGGCTTTTGCTTTAAACAAATGCCTCATACACATCTTTTATAATTTTTTTTTATGAAAATCGATCGACTCTTTAAAAAATAGTACGATTTTTTTGCAAGAAGGTTAAATAAAAAAAAACATATTTTCCAATTATTCTAAGTTACAATAAAAGTAGAAACTTTAACAGTAGCTTTAGTATTATGACATCATAGTATTTTTTTTGTATTCATTCTTATCATTAACATTTTTATGACAATTTCAAAAAATTAAAGGAAAATAAAATCAGTACAGCTAAACTTACCGTCAACCAAATAACCATTTTTCTTTTTTTGTCCATTCAATCGCTGAATACTAAATGGCACAAATTCCTTCGTGAATTTGAGTACTTTTGCTTTTTCTTCCAAGTAAAATTAATAATAAGAATAATCTATTTCCTTAACAAATATTTGTTTAATAAAATAGTTAAAATTAACAAATTTAGCTATTCAAATTATTTTAATGAATCCAATAACTTTACTTTATTAAAAATACAAGAATTATTATTTTTACAGAATTTTAATGAAACAAACATGTTAACATCTCTTTATCAATTTTTTTACTACTTTAAGAACATCAACATTTCCACATTTGGATTACAAACAAAGTTTTTACAGCATCAAGAAACTAGATGATAAGAGAAGACATTTAACAATCAATTTTTACAAGTAAGTGTTTTAATATATACTTTATCAATTAATATCAAATTATTTAAGAAGTAAAAAGGTCATGTTTAATAAAAAAAAGATAAACAATAAAACGATCATACATCACATATAAATATTTATACACATTCAACCGAAAATTACAAATTATTGTTAAATAAGAAACAGCCAATTTTTAAATCGTAGATACCCAAGCTTAGGCGACCGGAAAATCGTTCAAATAAACCTGAAACATCGTTCAATTGATATCGTTTCCACGCTACCCAGGAGGTAGATATCTCAGCGCATTTTTTTTCAAGTGGTATCCCCATATACTTAATACAGGTCTAATCCACCCACGCAAAAAATGTATATGAACAATTCATTTATTAATTATTCAAATGAAAGGAGCCATTAACATTCGATAATTAAAAAATGATATTTTTCATATACATTTTTTGCGTGCGCTGAAAATAAAAATATTTTTTTAAATAATTTATTAAACACATTGATAATTTTTTCAAATTATATTATATAATGTTTATCTTTTTTTAAATGGTTGAAATAGTGAAATCAGAAGAATGCCTCCGCAACGAATCCAATGGACCTGCACCTACAATTTTACAAAAATTTTCATTTTAAATTTATTAATATTTAGTTTTATATTAGTACTATGCTTTTCAATTTTAATTATCGTCACAAGTTACAACTTACATATGTACTGAAATAACTTTATAGATTCCATCAAATTTCTTTAGAAGTTATCGCGAAGATGTAAAAGTTAATAAATAATATATTAAAGGTAGACATTTTTCGTGTACTTAATTTATCAACAATATACATTAAGAAAAAATAATATATAAAAATTAACATTAAAATTTAAAAGTTTTTAATTTACAAAATAATTATGTTTCGTTAATTAAGTATGATATTCATTGAAATAAAATATTTTGAATATTAATTATATTAATTTAATTTACTTTCTATTATAACGATACAATTTTTTACAATATTTCAAGTTTATGATGAAGATAATAATGAAAACTAGTATTGATTTATATTCATTAGTATGAAAAATCTATTCTTATGATTACTGTACATTTACAAGCATTGTAGTTGTTTTGATGACTATAAAATACTAACATCATGTGAAATTCCAGATCTTTTAAAAAATTTATCATTCGAGTTTTATAGATTGAATTTTTTTATTATTATTGATATAATTGATAATACAAAATATATTAAATTTTCTCATGGCAAAATGTAATTGATTATAAAATTGTTATTGATTAATAACATCTATAACTGATACTTCTGCTGAAAAAATCTTATGACAAAAAAAAATCAATTTGAACAAAAAATTTTATATATATATATATATATAAAAATTTACATTTTATATATATACTAATATTTATAATTAACTAAATTATTAGGAATTCAAGATCATTAAAGTAAATAACGATTCCATTGGTAAAGTTTTAATCCACATTATATAATACAAATCATATACACTATAACATGTACCTAATGATTTCTTGGAAATGTATACATTTCATACAACATTATTATTGTACGATATAAGATATATAACTCACAATATATTATGTGAATCACGGACAATGTCTTTTTGATAAATACAATACAACAAATAACATCTATATGAGATCAATTTTAGGAATTGCAGCTCAAGAATGGTATGTCGTAATCATAATATTTTAATTATTCACATATATTCAGATAATGGTTAAACCTTTTACTAAATTAATGAAAAAATTGTAACATGTATACATGATAACCATTATTTTAAGATCAGAAACAAATATAAACACACTATAATTTCTATTTACAGATAATTTTACTAGATAATTGTTTTCAAAATCCAATAAACAAAGAAATATATTATTAATAATAAAATAATAATAAAATATATTATTAGTTATTAATTTTATAAATTTAAGTGTAATTTATTAATTAAATTTAAGTTTAATTTATTTTTATTTACATGATGACCTACAAGAAAAAATGAGAAAGAATTATTTTAAATAGAAACTACATCATTATGTTAATGTGTAAATATATTTCATACAAACATTAATCAAGGTTTTGATTCGAATCATAAAATAGAGTCAATAAACATGATAAATCGTTGAAAATTGCACTGGATTATTTTTGCAATAAATTAACCCAAAAATGAATGTGTTTACAGTATTCATAAATACGATATCATTTTTTATATTGAATATTATATTTAATAGATTTATATATATATATATATATATATATATATATATATATATATATATATATATATATATATATATAAAATTTATTTAATGTATAAAAAAATAATCGGAACAAAGATACTATTAAATCAAACGACAAAATGATTAGGTATCTATGACAGAAGGAAATTGTACAACTCAAGATTTAAATTCTTATTCATTTTTTCGTGATACTTTCCACTTGCTGCCATATCAATCATTTGTTCTGTTGGTTTAAAAATTTCATGTGCATCAATGGATCTGACTAATTCACGAGCTTTAGAAACACCATCAACAGATTTCATGTTCATTTTATTTCTATGCTTGCGCTTGCAATTTTGCAAATCGCTGAAAGTCCTTTCTGTATCGGCATTAGCGTACGGTGTAGTTAATACAATGAGAGCAAATAAATTAATGTTTTTGAAAGATTCGCGATCGTTACCATTATCAATATTAAAAATGTAAAACCGAAAATCTTCTACCTTAGCTGTAGTTATCATTGATTCCTCGGGGACATCCAAGTTAACTAAATTTTCCCATTCTTTGTACAAACTATCTTTATCATTAACTAATTTTTGAAAAACATTTACTAATTTATCAAACAAATAAGGATTTTCATTTCCGAATTGAGATGATATCGCATTTTTTGGCTGCAAACACACTGCTACTTCAAATACAATCATCTGATTATTAATAAACCTACTTTTCATTTCCAAAGACAAAGCTAATATAAAATTAAAAGTATTTTTGCAAAAATCTTCCATTTCATTGCCACGAGTTAGCAAAATTTCTCTGATCTCGTCTCCTAAATTAAAATCAACATATCTCATGTAAGCATTTGTATCAAAGACATCAATACTTTCCATTGGAGTATAGCAATGACGTGATTTCTATTTAATACACATGATACTATACTTTTGTATCTTCTTTCAATTTGCTCAGCTACAATGTGAATAATAACATTCTTATTTTGCAAAAATCTATTTAAACTATTCAACTCTTTTAAAACGTGTTGTAAAAGAAAAAAGTACATTTTCATATCATGCTTTTGCATAATTGAAATTATTTTTTGACCCGTACTATCTTTATTTTCAGCTAATGATTCCGAAAAATCTAGTAAAAGGGGCCATTGTTCTAAGATGCGATTGACACACTGCTCTAAACTTAGCCATCGTGTATTGCATACTTTTAAAATTTTATGCTCTGGTATACCATTTTCTCTCTGCAAATTCTCAAAATTGTGTTGTTTGTTATTACTCCCAAATAATGCATTTATATGCGTGATCAAAGAAGTAATCTCATCAGGAAGTTCTTTCATTGCAGATTCGGCACATAAATGTGTTTTATGTGCAGGACATGTCACGCAAATTATACCGGGAATAGCATTATTTAACCTAGCTTTCATACCAGTTATTTCACCGGACATAGTATTACAGCCATCGAAACAACAAGCAAAAATATTTGTAAAGGGAATATCTTTACATTCAAATGAATCTTTGATACATTCGAATATACGTTCAGCACCAGCAGACGTCTTAATATCTTTTTCAAAAACCTTTACCATACTCCATAATTCAAACTTTAATTTATTATCATTTAAATCGACATATCTAACATTGATAGATAAACATTTTTCTTTCGATATATCTGTCGATTCATCAACGCACACAGAAAAAGGAGTAACCTTTAATATATTAACTAAATCATTTTTTGCGTTCTTCGCGATAACGTTGACCATTAAATCGCGAGCCTTGGTGCGTCCGTCTTTCCAAATGCCAGGATCTTCAACCTATTTTAATGCCTCCAGAAGCACAGGGACATTTTGGAAAGACAAATTTATCTTGGCACAGGCTGCAATCATTGTCAGCTCTGCATCAGCTATCTTCCTTCGATATGCGCTGTCCATCTTCTTCGGTAATTGCAAGAACTTTTTTGCAGGCGGTTCTTCATATCCACAAGCTTTGTAATGGTCCCTGTCGACAGCATGATTTTTCAGTATGCTCAAACGTGCTCCTAGCGTTATATTACACACTCTGCAAAAAGCTTCAAAAGGTTTCTTCGGATCCAGTACCAGCCAATTTTTAAATGCTTCAATGTCCAACCATTCTTGTCGGTGTTTACGCATAACTTCCCTTTTTGCCTTTTTAATCGATCTTGTAACTGCCATTGATGCCTACAGTATTGATTTCTATGTAATTATATATAGATAATATTTAAAAATTTCAGTGATACTATAAACAAAACATTTCACTGTATTCTTTTTTTAAGAAAAATTGTTATTTTTGCTTTTTTGTCCAATTTTAAAAATATAATTCAAATAACAATTTCAGTATAGTACCGTATATATTTAATACTATAAAAAATAGATTCACGCATTTTATTAATGTATGGACTAACAATTAAAATTTTCAATAGGGGTGCTAAAATAATCTGCATAATTTTATTTATAATAATAAATTGGACTTTTTTTAGAAGTATATAATTTCCCAAATGTTTAAAGCATCCCGGAATCATTTATATAGAAATTATAGGAATTATCATTTTATGTAGGGAAATCTTGTAATTGTTTACTCTCTAAATATAATTCAGTGGAATCCCACTGATAGAATCTGTGAAAATTGCTGCACTTGAAGTTCAGCTAAAATTTCAATGAAATTTCAGTAAAATATCCACTATTTGAAATCAGCGAGAAAATTTCACTTGATAATCAGAAGAAATTTCAATAAATTTCAGTGAAAATGTGGATATTTCAGTGGATATTTCAGTGGATATTTCACTATTCCATTCAGTCAAATTTCACTGGACCCCAGTAAAGCCATTTTCACTTGAATCCAGTGAAATTTCACTAGATTATATTTAGAGAGTAGACAGACCAAACACTGCATTCGTCTGATAGTATTTGTTCTGACTTAACGGGTTTGTTTAATATTTAACCGTTTTCTTCTAATATAAAATTTATGTTAAATTTCATTTTTTGTTTTAATTTTTAGTGGTTAAGTACATTATAAAAGTGTTATTTTTATCAAAATGATTATTTTACCGACTCTTGATTTACAAAACATCATAAAAAATTATTTTTGACAGCAACAAAGTTTATTTTATTCAGTTTCAAAATTAGAATCCATAATCAAGGTAGAATTTTCATTTTAATTTATTATTCGAATTCATTGCAATTTATCTACAATGAAACAGTGAGTACCGTTTGAGACATATCCATGTTTTCGCTTAAAATTGACAATACATTTGAATAAAAAAAAAATCTAAATTGTACCTTATTTCATAGATTCTAAATTTGAAACTGGACAAAATTAACTTTATTGCTATAAAATAAAATCATTTTTGAAACTTTTGCACAATTTTTTATGTTTGCCTTAGATTTGTTTAAAAATTGTAAAATATAAAATGCTATAACTTATTAATAAATCATCATATTTTCATTAAACAAAGTGTAAAATAATTGTTTTAATATTATCTAATAAATTACTAAGGTGGAAATTGGATGAAAACCATAATCGAAAAAAATAACTTTTTACACAAACTGTAAAACCAATACACCCTTAAATAGTAATTGAATAAACGATTCATTATTTATTTTGTTGTATCAATATATGAAACGATAAGTAATGACAAATGAATTTGATATTTTATATAGTTCATTTATACGAGCACTTATCTTAGTAAATTAATTAATATAATATTTAAAATAATAATTCTGTTATTACCACCAGTCTGCAAAACAAAAAAATGCAAATTTTAAATAGGGGAAAGTGGCGTAAAACGGGATAGTGGGGTAAAACAGACTTTCTCAATTTCTCGGTTGTTACTAGTGCCATGTATGTAATAGCTATAAAATTTCTTTGAAAATTTCTATTATTATTTTGTGTATGATTGGTAAGCCAACAATAGTCCCCTGTTGACTATAGTGGAGGTAGAAAATTATTTACTTTAACAGATCAATGTCATCGTAGCAGTCATAGTATGCATAATCATTGTCTAAGCCAGATATATAGTCAATAAGTACATAAACTTTTTAATTTATTTTCTAATTAATAATTTAACATACTTGGACTATTTAATTTTACTTGTAATTCTCAAAAATTTATAGTCTTTTTTTTCTTAACTGTGGGGCACAACGGAATATTTTAGAAATGTTCTGGTTTTTTAATGTATTGATAATATCTGCGATCATTAAAAATGTTGCAAATAAAAAGTTTTGATTAACAAGGGTTCTGATGTATTTAATATACTAAAGGCAATCCTATCGAATATAGAATTAAAAAAAAGAAAAATTTATCTTTTGCCAGTGAATAGGTAAAAATAATTAAATTTTATAAAAAAAATGTCACTTGAGAAATTCTAATAAAATTTTCTTTATTAAACAACGTTTCAACAGCTTTTATTTTGTCTACAATTTTTTAAACGGCTTTAAATTGGTTTTGAAAAGAATATCCCGCTGAACCCCACATTTTATTCTGTGTTAATGAAATTAACCACTTCGGTAAATTTTTACTAACATTTTAGGTAAATGTATTTCCTTCATACCCGTGCCGGAACTTCGCCTAAAAGTGCTCCTCATGCGGTAGGGAACCGGCCGATTACATTTGTGTTATTCCGTTACATACGTGCGCAGAACGCACAGCGCAGCTACGAACTGTACGTCTTCTCGGTCGCTTCGCTGTCTGCATACTTAAACTATATCTATATATACGCGAATGTCTAACCTCAGCATTAAATAGATAAATGCATACACCATACACTTGTAGTTATTAAATAAACAAACACACTCGATATTAATGCACTAATATACATATATTAAATAAAATTATAACGAATTATAACTTTCGTTTAAAATAGATATTCTTTTTCATACACGTTTCTTTTAATTCACGACGTTCTTTTAAACACTTCATGATTGTTTTTGTACAAAGAAAATAATTAAATTCACGTTTTTACACGTTTTGTTTTTGTGCACTTGATATTAATACATTTATATTTATTGAAATGAACTATAACTTTACTAACATACACATTTGTTTTAACTCACAATTTTTTCTTTTGCACTTTAAAAGGTTTTCATACACAAAATATAGTAATATAAAAGTATTATAAACACATTTCATTATTTCTCACGTTTTTTTAATTTGAAATAACATTCATATATTTACTGTGTATCTTAGGTTAACTGCTATGTGTGCTGCTATGTTCGGTTTTTTCTCTCTCTCTTTCTCTCTCTACCGAACTCAATCTATACTGTAGTTGCTTGCGCATGCGTGCTACAACGAAATAACGCAACAGATGACTCTTTGCTTTTGACGAATTTTTTTTTATTAAAAATGTAGTTTTATCACTTTTTGGGGTGGCAAAGTTCCGGCCGGGCATGAAAGAAAATCGTATACGCTCCTCGGCACGAAAAAGGCTCATCATACGCGCATGTCATGAGCCTGTTCCGTACCTCGGAACGTAATATACTATTAAGTTACCTAACAGCATTTCAAATAATATTAACACTAAAATCTCGCTGCAATATTGCAGCAATCTTGCATTGAAACATTACAAAGAAACTTTGCTGTAAACTTGCAATAATGTTTCAAAAAAACATTTCACGAAAGGTTGCTGTAAGGTTACAATAAAAATTTCTTGCAAGCTTTCATTACAACCTTGCAGCAGCATTTCAAAAAATACTAGCAATGAGACCTCGCTGCAATATTGCAGTAATCTTGCACTGGAACATTATGAAGAAACGTTGCTGCAACCTTGCAATAATGTTTTGAGAAAACATTTCACGAAAGGTTGCTACAAGGTTACAATAAAATTTTGCTGCAAGTTTTCACTACAACCTTGCAGCAGCATTTCAAATAATATTAACACTGGAACTTTGCTGCAATATCCAGTACTTCTTCACTGAAACATTACGAATAAACTCTGCTGCAACCTTGCAATAATGTTTCAAAAAAACATTTCACGAAAGGTTGCTGCAAGGGTACAATAAAATTTTGCTGCAAGGTTTCAGTACAACCTTGCTGCAGCATTTCAAATATTAAATATTAATTTTAAAGAAAGATTAATATAATATTCAAAAGGCTTCAAGAATTATGTGATATTTTTGGTACATAATTTTCTATAAAATATTTTTGTAAAAGTTTTAAAAATTTTATTTTTTATATGTATGTTATATTAAAAGAAGAGACTAATTATTTTAAAATAATTATATTTTACAACTTAGGTTTTATTTAAAAATAATTTCAACATTTCAGTATCCTAAACATTCAACTTTTTCTATGAAATCGTACCAAAATTAATGAAAACTCAACTTTGTATAAAAATAAAGAAATAAAATAATGATTGATACGTAAAGAAAAAGGATTTCATTTTCGTCTTTAAAAAAATACATTGAAGAAAGAATTTCATGGGCATAGTTATTATTTCTATTTTTATATTTGTTATCATTTATTATTTCAGAATTTATTCAAATCTCCATTCATTTGTTGTACTAATTTTCATTTTTGTATCATCCATCCTTTGGACTGACGTCCTCTATGCTGATGAACTTAAGCGTACATAAATGTATAGTTTCGTGTTTAGTAAGCGCATTTGAAAGATTAATTTTTTTATAATGTATGTTGTTCTTTAAATTTAATTTTTATAATATTTTTTTAGTTAATTTTTCCAGAGCATAAGCTCCCAATGAAATCTTGCAGAAACCTTTTATTGCAACCTTGCAGGAACCTTTCATCGAAAGATTGCTCCAATGTTACATGTTAATTTTGTAGCAAGATTTCATAAAACTTTGCAGAAAGGTTCGTGCAAGGGACATAAAAAGGTTACTGCTACCTTGCAATGAAACCTTGCAGTGAGCTGCCAATGGAATCTTGCAGAAATATTTTATTGTAATCTTGCATGAACCTTTCATAGTAACCTTGCAGAAATCTTTCATCGAAAGATTGCTCCAATTTTACATGTTAACTTTGTAGCAAGATTTCATAAAACTTTGCAGAAAGGTTTGTGCAAGGGACATAAAAAGGTTACAACCTTGCAGTGAAACCTTGCAACAACCTTACCAACCTTGCCAGCAACCTTGCAGCAAGGTTTCATGCTGTGTGGGTGTCGATGATTTAATAGTGAGTAACAGAGAAAATTTTCGTAAATGTATTTAGTATGAAAAGTTTAAGACAATTAATTCTATATAATATTTAGAAAAATTATGGGAAAAAATATTAATATGTTAATGAAACATATTTTAAGTTTGATGAAAGTGTGTGATTTTTAAATAAGCCATTTGCGCATTGACTCATACTATGGGGTTACTGCTTAAACAATTCATTTTGTGTGTGCCGCTCCCTTTGAATTTGCCGCCCTACGCCATGGCGTTTTTGGCGTCGTGGCAAATCCGTCTCTGAGCGTTTTATTTCAATTAATAAAAAGCGTAATATAAAGATATTTCGTAACATTTTAAAATAAAGATAACAAATTTGGGAATCTGCAATGGCGGTTATTATGTATAAAAAATATACTTTTCCACATTACCTTAATGACAACAATGAACAGAAGGTTTTTGTATGTATTAAATTCAGTCAAATAGCAATGAATGACTTTATTCTTTTTCTTCTTCTAATAATTAATTGGTCTCTTGATTCCTTGATCACAATTTTAGGGTATTACCAGGTTTGTTCGTCCGTTATTTAATCGTAACTTTTAACTACAAACAATATTATGCTCCTAAACGTAACTGTAGTAATAAAAGCACGAAGAAGTGCGAATAGGTAGCATACTGGCGGGAATGTTTCAAAAGTTGCGCACTACATGTGCAGCCCCGTTTAAAAAGTCCAATTGGAATTCCAATGAGATTTATACTTATAAATGATTTTGCTTTTTCCCACTAATTCAGAGGGAGAAAAGTTCTTTACGCCCGACAACATTAATTATTGTAAAAATAAGCAGGCAAAGCGTACTTTTTTCTTGCGAATTCACAGGGCGAAAAGTTCTTTACACCCGCCAACATTAATTGCTCTAAAAATAAGCGGGAGTAATCGATTTTAAACTTACTTCCCGATGAGCTAGAGACTTGAAATTTTAAACATAATTCAGATTTTGATGACAAAGCAATATTATAAAAAAAATTCATATGTTTTTACCGATTTATATATTAATATATCAATTATATGCGGAGATGTTTGCAAAATTGAAAATCTGAAGATTTTATATATAGATATACTTTTAACATTGGTGTCTAAAAATCTTTGAAAATTTTTAAAACTCTTTAACTTGTTATATATTGTAATTAGACATAAATTACAGCATTTTACATTATTTTTATCAATCTTAACATTAAATTTTTTCGATTTTATGGTCCATCAATGCATAAAATATATTTTAGTAGAATTTCCAATGGCATAAAAAACTTTTCGCCGTCTTAATTCGCAAGAAAAAAGTACGCTTCTTCCGCTTAATTTAATAGAAATTAAATTTTGCGGGAGAAAAGTACTTTTATTATTGTGAATTTATGAATTAGTGGGAAAAAGCAAAATCATTCATAAGTATAAATCTCATTGGAATTCCAATTGGACTTTTTAAACGGGGAGAACGTTAAATATTGTTAAATCGGCAACTCCAACTTTTTCTTGTTTATAACCTTTCGCAACATGTTTAATGCCACGTGTTGAATGCTTATTTGAAAAGAAAAATTTTTTTAGTAATAAAAAAATAATAAATATTGGAGATCTGTTTTTTTTGCGATCAAAGTGTGAAACAATATTTGTGAAAAACAAACTGAAAAACGCATTAAAATGTGAGAATAGTTGTTTTTTACGAGGCAAGTGTAAAGATATTTATATTAAATTTTTACGAAAGTGAATTAAAAGGAGAAGTGTAAGCCATTAACCTGAAAACCCACCGAAAATGAATTGTGGTAAGTCATTGTTAATCTAATACAAAAATATGAGAATTCTAGTATCATAAAAATAGAAAAAAATTACAACTCTAAAAGGCAGTCGTTAAACGTTTTGCAAATTCTGTAAATGAAAATTAAAATCGTAAAATCTTGATATAATTACTTAAATACTTTTCGGATTGCAAAACTTAAGAATATATAAAAAAAGCAAATTATAATTTGAATGAATAATGAATTGAAATTGAAGGGCCGGATACAATAAGGAGGTTATGTCTACGAATTTACGTAAACAATCTAATCGGCAACTATTACCTTTCCTTTCTTTCTCTTTTTTTTTACTTCACTAAACAGAATTCTCCATTCAGAGATGTTGCATTGGCTGTAATTAATCAACAATTTAGCATTATTTGTTTGCGTATTTTATTTTTTTTTACTATTATCCATGAAAATAATCTTTCTGTTTTTTAACGATGGATCAAAGTAGTTATTTATTTTATTTATTTAAAAGTTACTATTTGATATGTCATCGTTTTATTTAAAATATTTTACAAATTATATGGAAATTTAGCTAATTTCCAGATACGAGTTAGAAGAAATAAAGGATAATGAATTTTATCGAGCTTTCTTATCGACTAAATTATTCGTGATTATAAAATCATAAATCCTACTGTCCGCCAAGGTAGGAAACAATAAAATTTGATAAATAATAAAACAAAATTTCTATTCAAAACTCAAATTTCGCTTTTTTCAAAGTTAATAAAATGGCCATAAAATGAAAAATCGACTAAAAACGAAATGGATTCCTTTGCAACATGTACTATTTGATTCCCTTATTGCATAAAATATTATTAATTTTTGAAAAGTAATGCAACGATCAATAGCGAGTCAGAACAATGAAATTTTAATGACAACATTTTCAACAAGTTTGTCAACAAATTTTTTGTTTTATTTTTTTACTTTTTGTGCAATAAAGATACAAAACAATAATATTCAAATAAATTTTCGAATAAAGTATGCGCTTGAAATGTGTACAAGAGTTGGCCCCTCGCGACTGAAGCTGCTTCATAAAAAAAGTTAAAAAATTTATTTTTTCACATTCTAACCTCAAAATCGCAACTTCTTTTCTGATTTTCAGCTCTCATACGAAAAAAATCATTATTTACCTCTGGTGTAAAAGCTGTTTTACCGAGCCGAAGGCGAAGGCTGTGAACCTCTCGTTACGTAAATCCAGCCTTTCCACCCCAGGTTAATAATGTACTATTTGAAAAATACTGCCATGTAGAGAATGAAATCTTGCAACTTTTTTATAAGCAAAGTTTTTTTACTAGATGTTTACTTTCGAAGACAAAAATTCGCGTCATATGTCATCAAGTTCATCAAATAAGACACATGCTACATTCTACCGTATGCGTGATTTTACGCGCTAAATTATATAAACTACTCTCAATCAGCCAATTTTAAATAAAAAAATCTGAAACTTTACAAATAATTTCTTTACATATTAAAGAACAAATCTCTGGCTGCAAGTTTTTCGAGGCTTAAACTTTCCTCGATACTTTTTGTCACCAAAGTTAATGTATATCAATAAACGTTCTTTATCACTTTCTAATTAAATTACTATCAACAAATTATTAATTCTATCACCTTTTATGATCTTATTGCTAGCGCAAAAGTATTCCCCGTATATGTACAAAATTTCAGAACGATCCGATCATATTTGCCCGCGTAAAAATGTTTCGTATTGCAACTATATGTGCAATATATTCCCCATTGATAGTGGCGCAACATTGGAAATATTTTGGTAAATCAATTAGCAATATATTGGATGTACATAGCCACAGAGCATCATGCAATATTTCGCCAATACTTTGAGCAATATATATCCAATACAGTTACCCATGTAGCGCAGTAATTACGGAAATATAATGGCAATATTTGTGCAATATATTGCTTCTAATTCTAAATTCTAATGTATATAAATTACTTTATTATAAATAAAAATGATTGATTAGTAATAATAATGACAATAATAGTAAACAATAGTAATAATCATAATGAATATAACCGGTTAATAATAATAATACTAAATAATCATAATAAATAAAAAGATGATAGAATGAATAAACTATTTATAATATTAATAATAAATTAATAAAAAGTAAATAATGATATAAATAAGTTTCATAATAAATTAAAATAACACACAATTTTATAACATAAATAATTTATTTAAATTTTTTTTTCTAACTCTTAATAATAATGAACAAATATATAAAATATTTTAAATTAAATAATGTATAAATTATTGATTTATTTTGACTTCGGGTTTCGCAACGTTCCGCACATGAAATTGACAGTGTTTGTAAATTCCGCGGGCTTCAAGCGGAATGAACACTTCTTATTTACATAATCTAAATGAAAAAAGTCATAAATTTAATATAAACATAAAAAATATAAGATAAAAATATGTATGCATCCTGAATAATTAATTTACATTCTACACATCGAAGAATATCCTTTGGAACAGAAGCATAATTTCTCGAGTTTCCCCGAGCGCACATACTTTTTAAATTTTCTACGCCTATCAAAGTTTTCAATAACCTTCGGGTCATTTCCTTCGGGTTGTCCATCCATCTTTGAATGTAGGTAAGATCTCCTTTATCGATCCATACATTATAACAATCGCACAATTGCACGCGTCCATTGCCTGGAGATCTGCAAATCGTTAAGGGATCATCGTCAATCTAGAAGAATACAATTATTTAATCTTAAGTATTATTAAAATAATATTGTTTTTTTATAATCTATTAATAAATATTTACCTCGTTTAATGTTGAAGCGTTACTATTCTTTTCAGATGTTGTCGACTTAATTTTTTGTTTGGTTTGTGAAGGTATATTTGGTTTTATTTTTTTTGCAGGTGAAATATTAATTTTAAGATCTTCATTTTCTTCATTGGATATCCTTACATCTAAATCACTGTTATCGTCAGAACGTGCTGATTTATCGCTGGCATCACTAAGCACAGCGTCATCTTCGTTCTCGTCTTCTTCAAGAATTGATTTTTTGTTGATGATTTTTTGGTTATTGGATGATGTTGATGCCTTAGCACTTTCTTTATCATGCTTTTCTTTTTTTTTTTATTTCAAACGCTCTTTTGGTGGCTAACTTTGATGAAGTATTTTTATTTTTCATTAGTATTTCTCCATCAGTCGTCACATTTAAGCTCTGCAGGTACTCTGAATCAACTACAAAAAATTGTTATTTAATTATTAATAAGTAAAACAAGATATATATATATATATATATATATATATATATATATATATATATGGTATTCGTTTTATCTCTAAATTTATCATTCATTCTCTCTCTTTTGGTAGATTATTCTTTTTCTATTATCTCTCTTTTTTATTTTATTTGTTGTCTATCTTTTATATATATATACACACACATACACAGACAACAAATAAGAAAAAAGAAAGATAATAGAAAAATGAATAAAACGGGAGAGAGGGAGAAAGAATGAATGGAAAAGAAACGAATAAGAGAGAGAGAGAGAGGAGTGAGAGAGAGAGAAAGAAAGAAAGAGAGAAAGAGAGAGAGAGAGAGAGGGGGGGGGGGGAGAGAATGCATGAAAAAGGATAAAAAGAGAATAAATAAAGATTAAAATAGAGAAAGAATAAAAAAAAGAGTGAGAGAAATAGAACGAATAAAAAATAGAGAGAGATAGAATAAAAGAACTAATAAGAAAAAAGAGAATAAGAAAGAGAAAGAATGATTAAAAAGAAAAGATAAAAAGGAAAGATGAGAAGGAGAAAATAAATAATAATAATAAAAAAATAAAATAATAATAATAACAAATAAAATAATACAATATGAAAAAGGAATACATAAAGAGAGAATATAATTCTGATAATATAATAATTTTTGATTATTAACTTACAACTTTTTCGAATGACTTTTACACCATATAACCTCCCATTTTCATATTTCGCAAAGGTGTTTTCACCTTCTTCTTTGCTCGGGCACAAATTTTCATCTTTAATTATACTTATAGTTTTAGTTTTTAACCAAAAAACTAAAACGAACATTTTTATTACGTTTAAGCACTTCTTAAAATTTATAATCTGCTTCGAATGACCGATTAAACGCAACTAATTTATTTCCAAATTTCTTCTGTTATTTGATAAATAAACAAAAGAATTAGCAGCAAGCTTCAAGAAATTCGAAAAGTATATTATGTAAACAAATGTGACGTACATCTTTTCTGTCTCTTTTATTGTTTATTACGTATACGAAAATTATGTCTAAACGTCCAATTAAATTTATCGAATATTCGCAACACCTGCAAAAACGCTCCAAACAGTTATTTGATCAAATTACAGTTGGATTAAGTGGTGAAGGAATAGCAGAAAGTGACAACGAAATAGTGACTGTGAGGTTAATTTAAAATTAAATTCTAAGTGAATAATGATTTATTATTAATGATTAAAATTTTTAGACTAATTCAAATAAAGAAATTAATGTAGAGGAAAGGCCAATTGATGGATATCAATTTATGACCAACGCTGATTATAACGAAGATACGTCTATTGCTGTAAATGAAAGTAATATGGAAATTTCTGATGGTGGAAATAATGAAAATTCGTTTTTCACAAGAAAATATAACTACGGTAAATTAACTTTGTATAGAGGTTTGTATGTAATATTTTAATATTATATTAGAGTAAATATTTAACAACTTTTAAAAATTTGTATTTGCCATCATATATGTTAATCTTTAGACTTGCAAGTATTATTCTTTTTATTGTGTCTTACCAAACTTAACACTTATCTACTTATATAAAAATAAATGTTATTTCTTACATTTTATTAAATTACGTTTATTTTAATTTTACAATATTATGTTTGCATAACCTGTTTATTTTTAATTTTTTGTTAATTTTTATTTTTTTTCATTTTTATTTTAATTTTAGAAGAGGGAAAAAATTACTTATTACAATTAAAATTTTTATTTAACGATTAAAATGAAAGTTTTAATAATATCATTTTAGTTAAATCGCTCTAAAATGAATTTAAATGTCTTAAAATAAATTTTTTTGGATATTTACATAATTTTTTTGATTGAAATTTTAATTTTATTAACTTTTTAAATGTTTAATAATAGCTGCTTTATTATTGTAATATTTTAATTAATGTAATATTTAATTAACTTTAATATTTAATTTCTTAGACTATAAAATTATTCTAATGCTAATTTGTTTATATTCTAAATTATATTATTTAATATTTATAATTCGTTTGTTTCATTTTAATAATATTTTTGCAAACATTGTTATAAAAAATTTCTATATCTGGCTATTTATTCCCATTTTAAAAAATTTATTTTTATATAGATGATGTTCCGGATAATGTTATTGAAGAAGACGACATTGACGATGACGACGATGAATGGAACGATGCTTGCAGTAGTTTCAGTGACACTGAAGGAGGATTTTGAAGAACATACACGAGATATACTCTATCCTGGTGCGACTTTTAATGTTATAGAATTCGTTTTATGTATATCCGCTCTGAAAATGCGACATAACCTTACAAATATTTGCGTAGAAGATATCCTTATTTTAATATCAAAAATTTGCATCGCTCCTAATAATTGTCCAACACGAGTTATTATAAATTTAAAAAGTACATTTCTCAATTAAATAATCCCAAAAAAAACATTTTTATTGTACCAAATGCGTCACTGCGGTTGACAATAATAATCATGACACAAATAACGATGAGTCAATAGAAAGTAACGAAACTTTAGAAAATGAAAAATTATGTGACTGTGATAATGAAAAAAAAAATTATTTTATTGAAATTCCTTTAATTTTACAGTTAAAATCTCTTTTAGCGCGCGACCTAATTTTTATAATAAATTAAATTATAAGTTTGATATGCCTATACGGGAGCAAAATGAATTTAGTGATGTTTATGACGGTTCAATTTATAAAGAATTATCGGAAAATGGTAAAATCTTATCTAAAAAAAATAATTTGTCATTTATGTGGTACACTGACGGTGTGCAAATTTTTAGGTCATCCAAATACAGTATTTGGGGTTTTTATTTAATTATATTAGAATTACCCCTATAACGAGAGATATAAATTAGAAAACGCTCTTCTAATAGGATTGTGGTTTGGCGAAAAAAAGCCAATCCCCAATATATTTTTAGAACCATTTGAAAAATCTTTAAGAGATTTATATAAAGGTATCAAAATTTTTCGTAAAAGATTTAGAACAATCGATAAAAGTTAAAGGAATTATTTTGTGTGGAACCTGTGATCTACCAGCGAAAGCATTATTTCTTTCCATGAACCAATACAATGGTAGATTTGGATGCCAAATGTGCACAGAGGGAAGGTCGTACGATTGAGAGAAGAAGAATTTATTCTTTCAAAGAAAATTTAACTCTTAGAACTGACGAAGACACTTTTCAAAATGCAATATTAGCAAGCGAAGCAAAAATCCCCGTTTGTGGAGTGAAAGGACCAACGCTTTTATCAAAAATTAGTTATAAACTTATTACTTCAACCGCAATGGATTCTATGCACTGTGTTTTCGAAGGATGTGTCAAAAGATTAGGTGAACTATGGTTTGATCCTAAATATGCGAATAATAAATTTTCGATTTCTAATTTAGTAGAATATGCAGACTATAAACTAGGCTCTATAAAACCTCCTAATTTCGTTGCAAGGCGTCCTAGACCTATCAAAACGCATTTTCGTTATTGGAAAGCATCTGAATATAAAAATTGGTTTTTTTACTACTCATTGATAGTCTTGACAAATATTTTACCTGATGATTATTTAAATCATTATAAGTATCTTTTATTATCTATTTACTTATTGTCTACGCGCAGTGTTACTAATGATAAGATAAATTTTGCTGAAATATTATTGAAAGAATATTTATCAAGGTTTCAATATTTATATGATTTGAAATATATGTCCTGTAATATGCACAGTCTCATTCATTTACCTGATGTAGTACGACGTTTAGGTCCTCTGTGGACAACATCATGTTTCCCGTTAGAAAATTTAAATGGTAAATTAAAATCATTAGTTAAAAGTAGTAAATCGCCTGAACTACAAATTGTTACAAATTTAAGTATGTACATAAACGTACATACTTACAAGTTTGATTGGTTATCTAACAACATTATTGCCTTTGATTTTTGCGAAAGATTGTTTTCTCCTACAAAAAAAATGAAATTGACAAAAATTAGTGAATCAACATTCATTGTAGGAACTGCAACGCACTTAAAACATGATGTACAACAAGTTTTACATGATAATAATTTGAATGGAAAAAATGTATTTTTATTTAAAAAACTTATGAAACAAAATATTTTGTATACTTCCGTATTTAATCAAAATTGTCAGAAAACTGAATCATTTTTTGTAAATTTTATTGATGATTCTTTTCATTGCATAGGCTTGATTAAAAATTTTATAAGAATCACAAATTGTGATTGTAAAAAATTTTGTTCTTGTCCAGGAAATCATTTTGCGTTAGTTAAAAAATTTGATTATACTAACCCGTTTAATGTTAATCTACCAAACGGTAATCTATCATATATCCATGAATGTGATAAAAATAGATATGAAATGAAAATAGTTAACATTACGAATTTGGAGCATGTTTGTTATCATATAGAAAGTGAAAATTCAAATATATTTTATGTAATCGATCCTATTAATACCATTGAATGTGAATAGTTAATGAATAAAGCATGTACAATATTTTGAAATAATAAAAATATTATATTGTTAGATTTTAATTATGCTGTTGATATAAAAAATTTGTTAAATATTGTTTATCATTATTAAGAATTAGAAAAAAAATAATTTTAAATAAATTATTTGTCTTATAAAATTGTGTTATTTTAATTTATTATAAAACTTATTTATATCATTATTTACTTTTTATTAATTTATTATTAATATTATAAATAGTTTATTCACTCTATCATCTTTTTATTTATTATGATTATTTAGTATTATTATTATTAACCGGTTATATTCATTATGATTATTACTATTGTTTACTATTATTGTCATTATTATTACTAATCAATCATTTTTATTTATAATAAAATAATTTATATACATTAGAATTTAGAATTAGAAGCAATATATTGCACAAATATTGCCATTATATTTCCGTAATTTCTGCGCTACATGGGTAACTGTATTGGATATATATTGCTCAAAGTATTGGCGAAATATTGCATGATGCTCTGTGGCTATATACATCCAATATATTGCTAATTGATTTACCAAAATATTTCCAATGTTGCGCCACTATCAATGGGGAATATATTGCACATATAGTTGCAATACGAAACATTTTTACGCGGGTGGCTGGAATAGAGCGATTTATGTTTTAAGAACTTATGTGTGGAGGGTTTGTAATCTCTTCGAACGAGGCTTTTTCATATAATTACGATCGAACATCACTTACAGGTAAGTTCGTTTGATCGTTCAATTATACTTTGAAGCCTCGTTATCGAGATTACAATGTGTAGATTTTTAGAGACCGAACAATTTCAACTTTTAGATGTTTAGTAAATATTTATTGTGTCAACTTTTACATATTCATTTTGATATTTTTAACATAGTTAATTAATTTTTTTTTTTTTTATTGATTTAATAACACAGTTTTAGCAAAAGCATAACTATCAGACACTATTGGTCTATTATAAAATTTAGCAAATACTTTTGAACTTTCTAACCATCCCGCAGTCTTTTTAATTACTTCGACATCGATTCCTTAAAGGTATGCTGCCGATGATGATGCATGTCGCGTCGAATGTGACGTGAAAATTTCTACGTCAACACCACTTTATTTCATTGTGTTTTTAATCCACTTACTTATAGTATTTGCTGTTACTGCTTTGTGTGGTTTTTTAGTACTAATGAAGAGTCTGTCTTCTGATCCCCTTATGAGTTTTGTTATTTCTAACTATTTTTTCAAACATGAATAAACGCATATATTTGAATCATTTTCGAACTGTGGAATAGATAAGACTGGTTGTCCTTTGTTTGGAGCTGATGTTTTTATAAGATCCGTAATTCTTATTTCTAATCCTCCAGCTGTTTCCTTAAAATTACTTATTTTTATTAGAGATAAGGTCTGCACTCGGTGCGCAGTACTAAAAGCTAACAGAGTTGCTACTTTTTCTGATAATGGTTTTCGTTCTGTGGGATGTAATTTATTTAAGTAGTTGATGACCACGCTGACATCCCAAGTTTGATTATATTTTGGCTTAGCTGGTCTGCGTCTAAATGTTCCTTTTAAAAATCTAGAAATCATTTGATCACTTCCAATTTTTTCTTTTGATATTAAAGAGATGGCACTTCTTAGCGTGTTAAGAGTTCCATAACTTGCCCCTTCATCGAATTTTTCTGCTAGAAATAATAATAATGATTCTCTTGATGGCGAATAAATATCTATTTTATTTTCTGAGCAAAATTTCGACCAACTTTTTAAAGCTGATGAGTATTGTTTTGATGTGGATGGAGCCAAAGATGCTAAAACTAAATCTAGCGATTCAGATGGTACTTGTTTTATTGTAAATGCTTCCCACAAACAACGCTCGCTATCAAACTTAGGTGCTTGGCTTGCGGGTGGATTTTCTCTCTGTAAGGAGATAAGAGTACATCATTATTAGGCCTAATTTTTATTGGATTGCCTTTAGCTAATTCTAAAAATAGTGGATACCAGACCTGTGCAGGCCAGTCTGGTACAATTATTATTCCCGTACCTTGTTCTCGTTTTATTTTTGTGAGTGTTTTCAATATTAAACTGAAGGGTGGAAACGCGTAAAAATTTAATGTTGACCAACTAACTGTAAATGTGGCTATGGCTGCTGCTTTCGAGTCTGGTATCCAAGAAAAATATTTTTCTTTGTAGCGGACAATTGTAGACAACGCTAATTTAAAAAATTTTTTTCACACTTAGGGCGTGAAATTTAATTTTTGATGTCTATTCTTAGAGGCTAAAATAACTCTTTTTTACCCAAGGGCAAAAAAGTAGTTTTCTAATAAGCGAGATTGATTTTTACTCTATTTCCAATAAGAAATTTACTTTCTGTGTCTTAGAGCTACACTGAATGGTGGATGAGTCGATGTATAAATTAAGTAATGGGTGCATGGTTCAATGAATTCATAGGTGGACTCATGGGACGATGAAATGACGGTTCAATGGTTCGATGGGCAGATCGATAAATATGACGATGGGACGATAAATGAATATGTCGATGGGTTGATAAATCGATGGGTTTATGGACTGATGGGTGGATAGATGAATTGGTCGATGGGTTGATGGGCGGATAGATGAATTTGTTGATGGGTTTATGGGCCGATGGGCGGATAGATGAATTTATTGATGGGTTGGTGAACCAATGGGCGAATAGATTAATTTGTCGATGGTTTGATGGGCCGATGGGCGGATAGAGGAATTTGTCGATGGGTTTATGGGCCGATGGGCGGATAGATAAATTTGTCGATGGGTTGATGGGCTGTTGGGTTGTTGAATGAATTTGTTGATATGTGGATAGATTAATCTGTCGATGGGTTATGGATCGATGGGTTCATGGGTAAATGGGTTAATTTGTCAATAAATCAATGGGTCATTAGGTTCATGGTTCAATAAGTTGATGTTTGCATGGATAGATTGGTCAAAGGGTACGTGGATCAGCAGGATGATGGGTCAATAGATTCATGGGTTGATGGATCATCGGGTTTGATGAGCTTATTTGTCGATGGGCTGATGGGTTCATGGGCAATTTCTTTAATTTTAGATTTTTTTTAGTTATTCAATTCGACAGTCTCCTTTTCACATTTCCATTTTGATTTTATCATCTATTAATGCCGTTATTTTATGTATTATTAATGAATTTATATTCAATGTGGCTGAATTGGATGCCCTTCGTGTATGAAAAAGTAATATGTTATTCACGGAAGTAAAGGTGTTTTTACCCTCGTCTTTATTGTCGCCCTCGCTTCGCTCAGGCGTCAAACTTGACTCGGGCAAAAAATCACCTATTTTACTCCCTTGGTTAACAACGTACTATTGTTTGCAGTGGACCAATTTATATTCTAGTCAACGCATATCACTATATTTCTTTGCAGCAGGCAATTGAAAACCAACGCATGCTTTATTTTACTTAATTAATTAATTTATTTTTTATTTTATTTATTTATTTTAACTAACCGCTTTATTTGTTGAGCGTGTTATTTATATAAAAAAATAACTCCAATAGGTTATCCCTCATAAAAAAGAACTTTTTTTTTTACCTTTAGATTCTTGAACAATATCCTCTTCTTCACCTGAAAGTTCATACTCAGGTTCTGATAGGTCTGGTTCACTTGAAGAAGAAATAGAAGAAATAGTACGTCCGTTTTCTAGCGCACGAAGAAAGAGAATGACATTTATGTGTATGCGTAAATACTAGCAACGGTATGTCAGACAGGCAACGCGCGCTTGCAATTCTAACGCATAGAGCGCAAAAATTTGACTTTCTCTAGAATATCGTGGCATCTAGCACGGGGAGAAAGGGGAACACACATTGTAATCTCGAGAACGAGGCTTCAAAGTATAATTAAATTATTAATTGATACATTATATTAACCTTCATTCATGTAGAATCACGTACTTGTCATACTGAGATCTTATGAACACTAATGACAACTGTTATAAATATTTGTAAAAATAAACACTTTTTGAGAAACAAAATTATTAATTATGCTTGGTAAAAAGATAATTTTTTACAACTTCTTAGAAGTATCTAGTAATTCTCAATAATATGTGTAATTTGGCTAGTGGACTATTTATTCGCAATAGAAAAAGGAAAAAATAAGTTGTTAAAAATAATGTCAGTGGTTTGAAAATTTAATAAATTGATTTTTTTACAAAACGAGTAACCATATGTATCCAAAAGTATGTATTTTATAAACTTTTTAATGAAAGTAAATAGTTTTAAAATGAAAAATTCACACGTTTTCCTTATGAAAATAATCTGTAGATGAAACTGTAGAAAAATCTGCAGGAAAATCTGTAGAATATCTACAGAAAACCTACAGAAAATCTACAGAAAAATCTAAGATGACACTGCAGGATTTTCTGTAGGGAAGATTATAAGGAAATCTACAGGTAAAATGTAGATGAATTTGCAGAAAAAATTCCAGGATGCCTGCAGGATTACCTGCAGCTAAAACTGTAGAAAAGTCTACGAAAGACCTACAGGTCTCCTACAGAGTAATATACAGGATTTATGTAGGATTTTTTGGTAAATTTTTACAGGGTTTTCGCCCACATTATTTCCTGAAGAATTTTCTACAGTTTTCTGTAAACCACCACGTAAGATTTAGTACAGAAAATATTTAAGAATTTCCTACAGAATTACCTAAAGGAAATTTTTTCATTTTTTTAAATATTTTCAAATTTTATACTTTACGAAAAAATATTCCTCTCAATAATTGTCTGCATGATTTGCTATAGAATTTCCTACAGACTTTCCGACAAAAAATTTCAACGAATATCCTGCACGATCACCAAATGAAAATTTTGCTTTATTTATTTTGATTCATAAAAAAATTTTCAAGAAATTCTATAAAATATTATGTAGAATATTTTGAATGAAACTTGATTATTATTAAATTATTTAGTTATTTCTATTTAAGTATAATAAATAATTATGAGTTAATAACTAGATAATCATTTTCCTATTATAGGAAAAGACCAAAAACGAGGTAAACCTCGTAGTGTGAGCCCTTCGAAGATCGAAGAGCTCACGATTCAACACTAAGTGCTCTGGTCTTATATTCCTGCGGCTTGAAAATTTGTACAAGTGATCGCAAAATTTAGATAAACGCCACCTAGCGATCTCGTGTCGTAAATCCTTCAGAATTTTCTTCAGATTTTCATGCAGAATTTGCTATTGATTTTCCTGTAGATTTTTCTATATTATGTCAATTTAATTTAAAATCGCTAGGTGGCGTTTTCCGAAGTTTTACGATCGCTTGTACAAATTTTCAAGCCGCAGGTATATAAGACTAAAGCATTCAGTGTTGAATCGTGAGCTCTTCGATTTTCGAAGGGCTTACACTACGAGGTTTACCTCGTTTTTGGTCTTATCCTGTAATAGGAAAATAATTATCGAGTTATTAACTCGTAATTATTTATTGTACTTACATAAAAAAAACTAAATAATTTAATATCAATTAAGTTTTATTCAGGATATTCTACATAATTTTTTTATAGAATTTCTTGAAAATTTTTTTATGAATCAAAATAAATAAAGCAAAATTTTCATTTGGTGATCCTACAGGATATTCGTTGAAATTTTCTGTCTGAAAGTCTGTAGGAAATTCTATAGAAAATCATGTAGACAATTCTTGAGTGGAATAAAGAATACAATTTGAAAATATTTAAAAAAAAGAAAAAATTTCCTTTTGGTAATTCTGTAGGAAATTCTTAAATATTTTCTGTACTAAATTTTACGTGGTGGTTTACAGAAAACTGTAGAAAATTCTTCAGGAAATAATGTAGGCGAAAACCCTGTAAAAGTTTACCAAAAAATCCTACATAAATCCTGTATATTACTCTGTAGGAGACCTGTAGGTCTTTCGTAGACTTTTCTACAGTTTTAGCTGCAGGTAATCCTGCAGGCATCCTGGAATTTTTTCTGCAAATTCATCTACGTTTTACCTGTAGATTTTCTCGTAATCTTCCCTGCAGAAAATCCTGCAGTGTCATCTTAGATTTTTCTGTAGATTTCCTGTAGGTTTTCTGTAGATATTCTACAGATTTTCCTGCAGATTTTCCTACAGTTTCATCAACAGATTATTTTCATAAGGGTTTCATAGTAAAAAATAGAGAAAAATTAAGATTTTCAATGTTCATTATTTTTTATTACCTTCAAATTAATTTCCCGTGCAAAAATGGAAAATATGGGCAATAAATTGCTAATATATTGGATATTTATATTATCAATATATTGCCAATATGTTAATTATATATTGGATCTATAATCATCCAATATATTGCAATATATTTGCAAGACAACACGATCCAATATATAAGCTATATGTTGCATGTGTATATTTATTTTTCTATAGCAACATATTGGCAATATATTGCCAATGTTTATTTTGATTTTTCTATAGCAATATATTTCCAATATATTGTTCGAAATTATATTCCAATATTTATATGTTGCAAAAATATTGTTAATACTTTCTAATTAATTTTTTTATATATAATTATAATTATACATTCGTCATATTGAAATTATTCAATAGTGCATTTATAATTTGATAATAATAATTTTGAACAAAATAAAAAATTTTTAAATAAGCATTTTTATTGAACATATTTCAATATATATTTCACAATAATTATGTACAATATACAAATTATGTTTACTTCATTTCTAAATTATTTACAGGCTCACAAATATAAGACTTTTCATTTTCGAATTTTATTCGTATTAGACCTCCGTCCGTCGACCTTTTTGTAAAGTCATTAATATCAAGCTGAAACTTTCTAGATCGCTTCATTTCAATGAGTCGTACAAACTTTTTATCTGGCAAAAATCTCGGTAGTGGGGACTAAATCTGCTACAGGCCTTCAAATGTGTCGATAATGCCTGTTGCAAAGGTACAGACTGCGAATACGCAGAAACGGGTATAGATATCGGTATAGGAGCCTGCGCAGCTGAAGTAATAGGCGGCAATTACCTCGGTTCAGGCACAGGAGTACGTGGCGGCTGTTAGGAAATCTAAAATTTTTTTGCAGTTCGCTCAAGACCTATAAAAAAAATAAAAATTTAAATACTCGTTTTTGAAAATTCAGGAGATGTGAATGGACTCTACACCTGTACTCATCAATATTGGCTATCTTTCCATTTTATTGCAAAATTTTCAGTAAAGAAATGCTTTAGCTTATAGTATGTACCATGAAGATAATTCAGTTAAATTACCAAATAAATTAATTCATTAGTTATTAAGAATGTTGGATTCCCATATTTATTTATTAAAATTTTTCGATTTTGTACCTGGGATTCAAATATCTTAAAAGTTAATGAATGAATTATAATTCAAAAATATAATTAAATAATCATCAAGGCACATACTAAAGGCTAATGCATTTCTTTTCTGGAAATTCAGCAATAAAATAGAAAGAAAGTTAATATTTACGAGTACAGCTGTAGTGTCCGTTTTACATCTCCTTAATGAAATATTCTTATATTTATAAATAATATTATATTTACCTTTTCAACATTTTTTATTTTGGAAAATATGAAAGCTTCATTATTATCGTGACGAGGTCTGTACTTTAAATTATAATCTCCGACCTCGCAATACCTATAACCACAATAATTAATTCCATCCTGAAAAAAAATTTTCATTATAACAATGTAAATCACAAGATATTTTTTTTAAATAAGAAATTGAACTTACTTCATCTATATGTCCAGGAACAAAGAATTGATTATTGCAAAAATACCCTCCTCGTTGATACTCTGGAGCGATGGCTGCTGCTGCTGCAATTTGATGCATGGCTGGCGCTTGTTGCGCCTGTTACAGTGGCACCTGCTGTTGTGTCGCTTGTTGCAGTTGTGCCTGTTGCGTCACTTGCTGCAATTGTGCCTGTTGTCGTAGCGCTTGTTGTTGCGGCGGCGCTTGAATCCGTTGTGCCATCTTAAAAATGATTATTTTTTATTATAAAATGTTTATTAACATTATTATGAGTTATTAGTTACATTAATAATGATAATGAAAATCAACTTATTTAATTTATAATAATTAAAAATTATAATAAATTTTAGATATTTTAATTATTTATCATTTTATATTGAATTCAACATTTCATTTGACAAAATCTCATTTAATCATACGTGTTAACAAACCTTAAAAAAATTTCAAAACAATCTATAACCACTGTTTAACTGTTTATATGCGCATTTAAATTTCATTAATTTTTTCTTTGTATTTCATTTTATTCAAATATTTTTTGCTTTACTAGTACCATTATCAGTTCATGTTTTAGTGAATACATTTTGTTATTTTAGTATTAAAATACAAGAATTCATGATAATCATGTTTGAAAATTTAATACCGAGTAGGAACAGTCAATGTTCACATTTACAATCGTCATATTTTAGCTGTAAAATACAATTATGATGTACACTTACAAAGAAAGGCCCCCACCTCCGGGAAACGGATTCGGCTGAAACTGCAGGATATGATTTTTTGATGAAAAAAATTAATCCCTGTTTTTTCTTTTCGTCGAATAGGCCTCTTAAACAAAAACATAGACATTTTTTCGAAAATATAGTAAAAAGGAGCCTTTATAAGAACTTGAATATCCAAACAACTAAGACTCTTACAAAAAAATACATGAAAGATGAAATAAAGTGCAAATTATATGCTTTGATTTGAACTTTGTTACATTAAAGAAGCTTCAGTGGTTCAAAAGTTATAAGTAATTTAAATATGCTAATGAAATAACGTAAAAAATTGATGATTTTTTATATGCTTAAAAAATTAACAAATATGTAGTAATTTTCAATAAAGCATAACTTTTGAACCGCTAAAGCATTTTTAATGCAACAGTACTTTAATTAAAGCGTTTCATTTACACTTTATTTCATTTTTCATGTATTTTTTTGTAAGAGTCTTAGTTGTTTGGATATTCAAGTTCTTGTAAAGGATCCTTTTTACTATGTTTTGGAAAAAAATGTCGAAAGGATACATTCTTGTCTAGGGGATTTATTCGACAAAAAGAAAAAACACGGGTTCATTTTTTTTGGTTAAAAAATTATGTCCTGCAGTTTCAGCCGAATCCGTTTCCCTGAGGCGGGGACCTCTCCTTGTTAGTTAAAAGTTAAATTTAATTAATTTCAGGTAATTTAAACGCATAGCAACTGTGCTGATTGAACACATTCAAACAATGTATATATGTTTCATCAAGATTCACAAGATATGATTGAAGAAATATATTATTGCTCAATCTCAATTTCAGCTACAATAATAGATCTCAAAGATGTTCATAATTGTCATTAAAAAATTTTTTAAATATTTTCAAACATGTATTTTAATTAATGAGTTATGATTTCAAAATGTTTTTTTATTGGCCTTTTAATTAGTCCGACGGTACTCCTTGGTCATAGTCACTTAGCTGATTATTTTAAAGTCTTTGACTGTAATTTCTAATTGTGTACTAATTTCAAGAGACAAAGACAGGATTGACATTAAATTTGAACATCGACTTCATACATTAAAAACTTTCTGGCTTTTCATGACTTGCTTGATTATGCATAACTCTTACGTGAATGAATAGCGTATGCCAGCGCAAAAGTATTTTAATTATCATTAAAAATTTATATCCTCACGTAAATGCATAAAACATCAATAGTATAAAACAGTTTATTAGAGTTCATATAATTTTTTAACACGGCATTCGGAAAATTCGTTTTTCGGTGCCCCATTTCCGTAGCAAAAATGCCTGTTTACCGCACGAAAAATTAAGTGCGTGAAAATTTAAAAAGCGTGCAGAAAAGTTATTGATTAATAAATTAATTTTTCGCACGTTTTTTAAATTTTAACGCACTAAATTTTCCGTGCAAAACATGGGCATTTTCGTTACGGAAATGTGTGGCATCAAAAAACAAATTTTAGATCGAAAAATGTCCGATTATCACTTGAATTATCGCCCGAAAGTAGATAAGCTATGGGGCTTCTGGATCAGTGGATTTCTAGCTCACTGATCCAGAAGCCCCATAGCTTTCTGGATCACTTGAGCCAGTACGCTGTGAGCGCTATGCTCTATCTATATTATTTTTTAAATGTTGTTGATTGAATATAATTATTATATTATAATTTTTTATATTATAATTTAAAAAAATTTAATATTATAAATTTTATAATTGGTATTATAATTTTTATTATTCACGTTTATAAAAAAAAATTCGATTAATTTAGTGAATACGAATAAGATTTGAAACATAATAAATTTCATTCTTTGAATTTTTACCGCGCGAAAAGTTTAAATTTAGCGCGTAAAATCCCTAGTTTTATATACCAGAATCGGTAAAGTAGGGCGCGCACTTACCTATCGCGAGAGCACGTGTTAAAATAATCAACGTACTAGTTGACATGCCGGTTCGCGAATAAACATTGTATTTTGTTTATAATTATTAAATTATTATTAAAAATATGCTCTCTCCGTTGAGTGCAAAGCTCCGTTGAGAAAAATTAAACATGCCACCACCACCACTACCACCACCGAAGAAAAAAAATTTTTATAAAACAATATATAAGGCACCGTGGTTACGAAAACCTATACAACCAGAGGGCGTTCCAACATTGAAGAAAATAAGAAAAAGCTCGAATAAAGAAGAAATTCATTTAAATTAAAAAAAAAAATTATAATTTATAATTTTATTTGTAATTATTGTAATTATTGTATCTTTTGTAACTTTGTAATTTTTTATTTAATAAAATAAAATAAAATTGTATGAATGAATAGATAGTATGTAAGTTTGGAAATGAATGAGGATTCAATGATAGATAGATAGATAGATATATAGATAGATATATGTTTATTGTATGTACATTATATTGTACAATTTTTATACAGTTATATACAAGTAATAATAAAATATAATATTGAGTAAAAGCAGTATTTAAAACAGAAACAGAAGAAAATAATAAAAACTTAATAATTTGAATTAAAGATTATAATTAAGTTACAGTTTATTTTTATTTTTATTGTGATGGCATAGGTCCATTTTCTAAGGAGAGGTAATGAGTAAATGCTAAAGATTTAAATGAATGAAGTGATGGTGAATTTCGAATTGACTCAGGGAGCTCATTCCATAGGAAGGATGAAGTGACCAAGAACGATCCATTGTAAAATTCAGTAGTTGCAGGTGGTACAGTCAATGGCCTCACAGCACCCCTCAATGTTCTAACAGATTGATTCCAAATAAATCTAGAATAAAGATAAGAAGGAACTTTAGTAGAGAACATCTTATAAAGAAAGGAGGATACAAAATATTTTCTTCTACTGGAGGTAGATAACCAGCCCAATTTTGTACGATAAGCAGAAATATGCTCACGTCTGCCAACACCATAAACATAGCGAATACCAGAGTTGATGACTCTCTGAAGCCTCAAGTCAAGTTCAGCCGACAAATCAGAATAAACGAGGCAACAATAATCGATGAGCGGAAAAAGTAAAGTCTGTATCAGATGCTTACGAAGAGCAATGTTAGTACTCTTTCGAAAGTAGTTTAACCTGTAGAACAAAGAAAAAGACTTATTACAAACCCGAGAGATGTGCTCCTTCCAATTCAGTTTACTGTCCAACCACACCCCTAAATTCCGAACAGAAGATTCAAACCTAACAGTAGTGCCATTAATTTGGACACCAGCAGCCTGCATGGTAGACAGCAAATTAATATAATAATAGGAGCCAATAATTATGGCCTTAGTTTTACCGACATTCAATTTAAGGCAATTTCTAGCAGCCCAATCAGAGATAGCAACAGCATGTGCACTCATAATAGAAGAGTAAACATCCAATTTATCCAAAGGAAAATGGACATATACCTGAAGATCATCAGCATATATAAGGTATTGAATATCAGGACCAAAATCAATAGCAACATCATTCACATATATAGAGAATAATAACGGCCCCAATACAGATCCTTGAGGAACTCCCATACTAAGAGAGAGGTAATTAGATACATTACCACCCTCGCCAATAACAGCCTGCTGACGACCCGCAAGATAAGAAGCAAACCATCTGATTACCGTGATGGAGACATCAAGTGATGACATTTTTCTAAGCAAAATAGCATGGTTCACGGTATCAAATGCCTTACTGAAATCAAATAGCAAAAGCAGGGTGACATAGCGTCTATCCATATTGAGTCTAATATCATCTGTCAGTCTCAACAAGGCTGTCTGTGTACTATGCCCAGTCCTAAATCCAGTTTGCCGCGGATCCAATAGTTGTCTAGTGGACAAATATTCATACAACTGCTGATGGACAAGACGCTCAAGTACCTTTGACAGAAACGATAATAAGGAAATAGGTCGAATATCATTCATAGATTGTGGAGAAGTAACTTTATTAATAGTTTTAATAAGCGATAACTTCCAACATGATGGGAAAAGACATTCTTTCAAGGAATCGTTGAAAATGCGACACAAGAATTTACCGATAACAGGAAATGCAGTATTAATAAGAGACTGAGGAATGTCATCTGGACCCCTCGCCTGCGTAGTAAAACTACGCACAGCCTGACCAACCTGAAACAGCGACACCTCAGAGAACGTAAACATAGGTTTAAATGGTTCATCCTCAGCTAAAGTATTCGAATAATCAAAGACTGAGGTGACCGATCCATCAGATGCTACACTGGAAAAATGAAAATTTAGCTCATCAATAGAGAAAGGGTGACAAGAAGTATTTCCACTCGAACAAATACCGAGATTACGCAGCTCCTTCCAGATTTGCCGAGAATCATTTAGCCCAGAGAGCCTGCCATAATAATAAAGGAGTTTTGAAGACTCAATGCTCTCATGAGCACGATCACGTGCAGCTCTATATGATAGCAAGTCAAAGGGAAGTCGTGAGCGTTTATAGCGTCTATAAAGCCGGTCTCTATCATGAACCAAACCACGATGCTCTGCAGTGATCCATGGACGACGATTTACACCCTGTCGAACCTTTTTAATGGGAACAAAGAGTGAAATTGCTTCACTTAGATGGCCATAAAGACAATTAAGACGAGTTTCGAGATCTGAATCGCCATTACAGATAGAGCAATCCAAAGAGGAAAAATAATCAATCAGCCTTGTGTTATCAACAGCCTTATAGTCTCGATAAGAGAAATCATTAAGCACAGGCTTAGAAAGAGAAGACTTGACAGTGGCTGCAATGAAATCATGTCCATCTATAAATGGCACATCAGTCTTCCAATAATCAAGCAAGGAATCACTTGCATCCACAAGGCATAAATTTAGCCAAGTATCAGATGTGGCAGTGTGATGAGTTGCACCGTAAGGCACAGAAAAGAGTGCATTTTCCTTGATCAAACCCTTCAGAAACAAAGAGTCATCAGAATCAGTAGATAGGTTTGTATTGAAATCACCCAAGATAACTTTAGTGCTATAATCATGCATATAAGATGACAGATCAGGAATAAAATCAGTTCCAGCCAAGAATGGAGCATGAGGTGGTCTGTAGACTACTCCAACAAAAATAGGAGAAGCAACATCATGAGTTTTAATCTCACAAAAGAGATATTCAGGTAAGCCTGGCTTACCACACCAGCCACCTTTTGAAGAACACAGTCGTATGCAATCCAGTGAGCGATGAACATATAGAGCAACACCACCACCTCTAGTGTTACGATCCTGTCTGAAAAGCACATAGTCATCTATGGCTATAAGCGAGTCAGAGACTATCTGACCCAGCTTTGACTCAGTCACAGCCACCACATGAAAATAAGTGCGAGAAGCCAAAAATAATCTTATCATTTCAATATGAGCACGAATGGAGTTGGCATTAAAATGACAAACCCTGAGACCATCCTCAGTAGAGACATGTTTTGTAATGGTAGATGAAGATGAAGTATTATTAGTAGGTAACAGAGAATCAGAAGGGAAGGAAGAAGAAAATGGACTTACCACAGCATCTCGAATCAGCTCGCTTCTCCGTTGCTGATGGGAGTTATTTTTGCTAAAAAAGCATTCAGGTCAGCATCAGTAGTAATACGCACAGGTATCCGATCCCCTTCTTCCTAGCGTATATCATTCCATTTCGCACAAATGTGACAAAGTCATATTTTTTATCCTTTGCCTTTTCTAAGACTCGCAGCTTCAACTGATGTAATGAGCTAGGCAGATACTCGTTTATATTAATCACCGACGATGTCAGAGACTCAACATTTTTATTATCAGGAGGCAGATGATCATTTATTTTAGATGATGATAGCTTTCCAAACTTCGCTTTAGAAGCAATTACAGCACGAGCCAATGATGCACTCTTCATAGTGACAAGTAAAGGCACAGTAGATGGACGAACAGGATGTTGTGCAGATGCAGATGTTGATAATGAAGAGGCAGATTCTGTTGCAGACGCTGCATCAGTCGCCAATGAACCAGCAGCCGCAGCACCATCCACAACTAGAGAGCGCCTAAGAGGTCGAACCGATGTTATGTCACCGAGAGAGTACCCAGAGTCAAGTATAGTCAACACAGCCAAGACAGCAGACCTTAGATCCTTCAATTCCTCCGGCACAAATCCTCCCACTACTAGATCAGAAGACCTCTCAAAACGCACCTGCTGCGCAGCCAAAGCCTCACATTGAAGCGACAAGGACTTGTTGGCCCTATCCAACTCTTGGAGCTTAGCAGAAAGAGACTCTGCTGAAGACGCAGACACATCAGAAGACGCGGCAAGTAAACCATCCACTCTCATTTTGGGCTCACGCTGCTCTCCACGAAACTGCTCCAGCGTAGCCTCACTACTGCTCAATCGTTCCTCAAAGGTTGCACTGATAGCGTCCACACGAGATTAAGCGCTGTGAACCTATCGCCAAGTGCAGTAAGTCGAGATACAATAGCAGTTATGTTGGTATCCATGGAGTCTATTTTATCCAGCTTATTCATTTTCTCCAATATGGCAGCCAGGATATCATTTGGTGGCATAGCTGTTGATGGTGATGGCGTTCTAGGTGGGCATGGAGAGAGAGTTGCATTGTGCGCAGAGGAAAGGGACCCCGATCGCGGTCGAAAACAATCAGGATTTACAGCCGCCAAACACAGACTGCACATCAATATAGTTTTGTTATCCTGATCTCTAACAGATGTGAAAGTAGTGCAGGAGCTATGATAAGTTCTCTCACACCTTCCACAAACTTTAGGCTTGGAGGTATGGGTGAAAACCTTAGAACAGAAACTGCAGTGTGTTGATGGTGCCATAGTTTATGCAGTGTGAAAAAGATTAAGTATATAAAGACCTTAATAAAAATGAAAAGAATAAAAAATAAAATAAAATTAGCGTCGGGGAAAGATGAGATGCAAAAACAGAACAGAGCGGAGAAAAAGAAAAACACTACTGTGTGAATAATACAACGTATTAAACGTTTTGATGTGACAACTATAAAAGTTATGATGTGCATTAATAATTAGAAGTAGTAGTGGATAAGCGCCTTAATTTTAATTGACGATGGTAATTAACGATGACAACAGTTATCCAACAAGAGAGATTAATTAGTACAAGAAGTATGCAATAGATGGCGCCACGTATATTAACGTTGTAGAATTTCAGTACAGAATAATCAACGACAAGAATTCAGAAATTACGCCACTCTAAGACGTAAATAAGAAGTAGTAGTGGAATAGCATACCAATTTAGTTGATGAAGATAATGGTCATCTACAATAATACAACGTATTAAATATAAAAGTTTTGATGTGCATTAATAATTAGATGTACTAGTGGATAAGCGCCTTAATTTTGATTGACGATGGTAATTAACGATGATAACAGTTATCCAACAAGAGAGATTAAATAGTACAAGAAGTATGCAATAGATGCAATAGATGGCGCCACATATAATAATGTTGTAGGATTTCACTACAGAGAAATTGGCGCCAAAAAATTAGAGGTTATGTCACTCTAAGACGCTAAAAATAATAAAAATGCACCAAAAAACAACTTCAACACTGCACTACACACCATCAAACAGACCAGTCACAGGAACAGCAAAACAACAGCAAAAAATCTCCATGCAAAATCAGCGGCAGCAGCAATCAAAGTACTACACCAACAGCAGAGCAGAGTTAGGAAAATCGTCACAGAGTCACAAAAAAGATGCATGCAGATGCATACAAATGCAGCCAATGCCTACTGACCCCTTCAGACGACCCCCTAAAACAAATTTCACTCCGCGAAGTGAAAAAATCTATTGTTAAAAGCGATTTATAATAGAGAGCAATAGGAAGCCGATGTGTCGCTACTTACGCCATTGAATAGAGAGGCTTGTTTTTGTCAGAAGAGCATTTGTTTTTGTCAATGAAAGAGTGAGAGCATGAAAGAAAGAAAGAAAAAGAATGAATGATAGTTTTTTTTGAAAATAAACGAGTGAGAGCATGGAAGAGAGAGAAAAAGAATAAATGAAAATAGAGAGTATGTATGGATGATTTTAAAAATAATATAAAGTAAATATATCGTAGTATAAATGATTTATATACACTCCCCTCCACATGCTTTTCTGCACCCAGAGAAAAAATTGTAAGAGCTAAAACATTTTATTACTCAGCAGCTAAAAGTCGTAACTCAAAAAATCCTACGGCGTTCAAAAGAGCAGGTGAAAAGCTTTCGAAAATACTATTGTGAACTTTAAAAAACTTAAATTTAAGTCGTTTGGAAAAGTTAAAAAACAACTAAAAAAAAGCAAAAGAATTGGTCTTTTTTTAATTTGCTGCAGATTTAGATCCAATAATCGTAGCTTAAAAAAACAAACTGGGTTTAAAAGGGTATTTATTCAGCTTTAAAATGAGGGGTCAAGCATTTGTTTTTGTCATTTTTTACCTGAGCTACAGGATTTTTTGTTAAAAAACACGTTTTTTTTCAAATGCCAATATTTTGAAAAGTAAGCGAGATAGAAAAAAACTTTAGAGAAAAAAAAGTTACATTTTTACGTATAGAAAACAAACTTGCAGTTTAAAATAGAATTCAAATAAAAAAAAATTTTTCGACTTTTTTTTTATAAATTTTTTATAATTTTTTAGTAGATTTAAAAGTCGAAAAAATTTTTTTTCATATATTAATTTTTATATAATTATTTTAAAAACAAATCAAAATACATTTCAATCATAAACTCTGAATTATCAATGGATGTCGATAAGGAAGAAAACTTCAAGAATTTATATAGTAAGAAAAGCATAGAAATAGAATGTTCTATTTCTATAAATGAATAAAGTATTATAAATATTTAACTATTTATAATAAAAATTAAATACAGTTTGCTTATATAATCATGTGTTTGTGGAAAAGAACATTCAATCTCTATGCAAGTAGAACGAAAATAATATTTGTATTAATTAAAAAGTTTAAAATTATTTTCTTAATTAATAAATAAATTCGTTGGGAAAATTAATTGTTAGTAAAATACATATTTGTTTTTAGAAATGTAAAAGAAACAGAAAGTTAATCTTATCAATATATTTGATTAAACATTTTTGTTAGAATTACATAAAATTAAATTTATGGAACGTTCTGTTTCCTAAATTATAAGAAATAGAATTCAATAGAAGGTTGTAAAAATAATATAAAAGGACTAGCATCTAGCTAAAGAGATTCTTTCTTGATCCGACTCTGTACACGATAGCATGTAGAGACTAGCTTAATTTAACGTTCTCATTTCGTTTGTAATTTCTATAAGAAGATATATTTTATTAAATAAAGTTATAAATTAAAAGATATAAAATGATTTTAAATTTATTAATTTAAACTTATTTTCAGATAATAAAAATCAAAAAAGCATCTTATCGCTAAAGTACACATCATCGCACATTCAATGGTAAAGCATCCAGCGAATGTCGTCGATTATTGTACTAGCATAATTTGCATCTATGATAAGGATATAATATCGCACTTCCAATAGTGAAGCATCTGGAGGAAGTCGTTGATTATATAGCCTTACATAATAATTAAAATATGAATTATCGCATCTCTAATAGTAAAGCATCTAAAGGAGATCGTCGATTCTGATGTTTTAATTCTGCCTGCTGTATAGATTATGTGACCGATGCAAGTCAAGAACTTATTAACGTAACTATTATTTATATTTTGGTAATTTATAATAAAAATTACCTGGCGACCGTGCATCTAGCAAAACGCGCCCGTTACATGTATGGATGATTTTAAAAAATAATATAAAGTAAATGTATGAATGTTTTATATAGGTATGTATGCATATGTGTGTATGATATGTAAGTTTGAAAATGAGCGAGAGCATGATAGAAAGAGAAAAAGAATGGATAAAATAATAGAATGAAATTTTAGAAAAATAAAAATAAATGAAAAAGCGAGAAAGAATGAGTATATGCATGAATGCATGTGTGTGCAAAAATGATTATATATATATATATATATATATATATATATATATATATATATATATATATATATATATAGAGAGAGAGAGAGAGAGAGAGAGAGAGAGAGAGATAGATAGATAGATAACCAAATTTATTATATGTACATTATGTTGTACAAATTAATTACAGTAATACATTAGAATTAATAAAATTAATATAAAGCATAATAATAATAGTAAACAGTAAAACAAAACTTAACCAAATATGTCAGTAACATAAACTTTACAGCAATAAAATCAATACAATATAAAACAGTTTTATAAATTAGCATGAAGCAGAGGTCCACTCTCCAAGGCAAGGTAGTGTGCAAATGAGGATGTCTTGAATGTCATGAGCGAGGATGAGTTGCGTAAAGTCGCAGGAAGATCATTCCATAGCCGCGAGGAAGTGACCAGGAATGATCGTAGGCGATACTCAGTGAATGAAAAAGGAATGGTCAAAGGTTTCACATCATCCCTCAAGGACCTCACCAGCCGGCTCCACTGATACATAGAATACAAATAAGATGGAGTACGAGATAAGAACATCTTATACAAAAACGTAGAAGAAAAAAGAGAGAGAGAGAGAGAGAGAGAGAGAGAGATAAATGATAATATTAATGAAAAAATTTTTTTTAATTAATACGCAAAGATATATTTGTATCTGTGTGCATGTGTATGTATGTATATGTATGATACGTAAATTTTAAAATAATAAAGAACCCCCTTGCTTTAACACTATTTAAATATAAAAAGAATCTTTAATAATCGAATCGTCTAGAAAAAGTAACATGAAGCAACTAAATTTTGATTCTTACAGTTTTTTCTCGATGAGTCAATTGAAAGTTTAAGATCGTTTTACTTGATTCATCGAGAAAAAACTGAAAGAATCAAAACATACAAATAAGTGTTTCAAAATTTAGTTGGTTTTTTTCTAGACGATTCGATTAATGGATCTTCTTTGATTGTTAGTATTTAATAAAATAAGTATAAATTAAAGAATATTCAAGAAAATAATATAATATAAATTTTTATTTCTTATAAATGATGAGAAAGAAAAATTTTATATCATATTATTTTCTTGAATGTTCTTTAATTTATTTTGTTTAAAAAATTCTAAAAAAATTCAACCTTTTCTGTATTTTATGAGAATATTATTCTTATAATCATAAGATAGATTGAATTTTTCTCAAACATTTCATGATAATTCAAAAAACCAGACTCCCTTTTATAATTTAACGAATGTTCAAGAAAGAATTTCGTGAAAAAAATCCTTGAACCTTCATCTATCTAATTATAAGAAGGGAGGTTTATTATCCGAATCATCATTCATCGATCAGCAATCTTACAATCAACATTATCTTACTCAACCTTCATCTATCTACTCATATATACAAGATGGGCTTGTTACACAAATCATCAATATCGTCGCAATGCTGCTTACGTCCGAATTGCCGGTAGGTATGATATGATAATTAGTCGTATATATTTTAATAATCATAAATTAAGTTTTGTATTAAATTTCTTCTTTTTTTTAGAGTACAAACAAAATTCAACTAGCCAGAGAGAGGGCAGCAGTAATCAACAAAAAAACTGGCTGCCAAACGTCAAGTCGATGGAAGGCCCGTTATTGTAGAGTCTTGGGATAATTAAACGTGGTCTTCACCAAGACCAAAAAAAAATTAGATTAACTTTATACAACAGTGAACAACATAAGGAGTTATTGGAAGAATTAGAAGAAATAAGACTTAGAGTCATCAAAGAATTGTAATAAAATTTGTATTATTTTGTATTTTGTAATTGTTGTTAAATAAATAAATAAAAAAATTGTATGAGAGAGAGAGATTTAGATTTTAGATTTTATAAATTATTTATTTGTACATTATGTTGTACAATACTAAAAAAATGACAATAAAAGATAATTTGAATATCAAGATAAAATTACATTAAATATAATAAGAAAAAATAACAGAATTATTTGAATGTAGTAAAAAAAAAGATTTACAATAGGTTCATTATAAATTAGCCAATTGCAGGCCATCGCAGATTAGACGTGAGGTCTCAACAGCGGGATATGCCCACTTTCCAAAGAAAGGAAATATGAACGAGCTGATGACTTAAATGAGGCAATCATAGGAAAATTTCTGATGGTGGAAGGCAGGTCATTCTATAGTCTGGATGAAGAGACGACGTAGGATCTAAAGAAAAATTCAGATAAGGAATGAGGAATGATCAATGGCCTCACATCACCCCTCTGAGGCCTCCCAAGCTGGTTCCAACGGTACCCTTACAATAGGTGACACTAAGTTACAGTCTTGTCCGACAGAGTCGGCAGAATCTTTGATAAAAAAGAGCTCAGATCATTATTAGAAATTAGAGTCGGGACATCACTCCTCTTTTTCCTGGCATAAATCTTGCCGTTTCTTACAAAAGTCAAAAAGTCAAACTTCTCATCACGGGCTTTAGCCAGTACCTGAAGCTTGAGTCGATGAAAAAATCTGGGAATAAGTACACTATCCTTCCATGTCACGTTACCTCTCTCAAGCAGGAGTAACACGTTAATTTGCTTCTCATTCAGGATTTTTACGTCGATGACGAAGAAGAAGGAGGGAAAGAAAACACCCGACAAGAAAAATATTAAGGATGCCATACAAAATTGTAAGGACCCCACAGGGCATCCTGAAAGGGGCGCTACTTGGCTTGTAATGGGGCGCTTCTGAGGTCCCGATAGGGCAGCCTCATTTTCCTAAATATTCTATTATTACCCGTCCACTGCCCGATAATTGTCTGACTATTGATATTCAAAATATTTTAAAGTAAAACATAACCTCTTCTGAAATTCTCGCCAGTAAATTAAATTTTATTTTTCTTATAAGATACGAATTAGTTTGGAAAAGATAAATGTATTGATATTTTTATAAAATAATATGAATGAATCATTTTTCAACTCAATTTTATATATTATGCATTCATTTTTCTACGAAAATTCAATGTTGATTGCTATTAAAACACACACACATACACTACACTATTAAATAAGAACATGGCTGTATCTAAAATTAAAATAATTCTTCTTTTCGTGTTGAATTTTATTTATATTGAAACTATTTTAGAGTTTAATTTACAAAAAAAAAATAGTTTTTTTCACACCAAATGACACGTGCATCGGATGAGGTTATGTTATCACTTCGAATTTTTTCAACATCGATTGTCAGGCAACTGTCAGGTGATAAACGGGTAACAATAAGGCACATCTGAAAATGAATCTGCCCTATCGGGACCTTAAAATCGCCCCATTACACGCCATCTAGAAACCCTGTAGGGCACCCTACAGGGGCCATATAATAATCTTAGGGTACCTTATAGGGACCTCATTGTCACCCGAAATTCATTTCTAGTCGGGTAATGAAGATTCTACACCTAAATTTCACTATGTGTGGATTAAAAATTTTTCAAGATTGGTGATAACTCAAGCAACGAAACATAAAAGTCATTATTACATTTGTAATAGATCTGTACACTTCTTCAATGATGAAAAAAAATTCAAGGCTCACGAATTGGACTGTCAACAGATAAATAAGTGTAAAATCCAACTACCTCCGAAAAATGATAATGTATTATTTTTCCGTAATTTTAATAATGAAAGTGCCTTTAATCATTTATGCAGATTTTAAGTGTCTATTAGAGCCTGTGGACGACGATACGCGAGTTTATCAAAGGCATCAAGCTTATAGTATTGGTTACTAGGTTAAGTGTAGTTTTGATGATGAAAGGTGTGGTTACTATAGTTACAGACAAGAAGAGGATGGGATCAAGACTCCTGCTGAATGGTTTATTGAAAAATCCAAAGCATTAGCAGACGAGTTAGTTACTTTACATGCTGATCCGAAGCCTATGGAACTCACGAGAGAAGATAAAGAAGATTTTCAAAATAAAAAAATATGTCACATTTGTACTAAGTCTTTCGCTCCTTCTGCTGTAAAAGTTAGAAACCACTGTCATCTTACGGGAAACTACAGAGGCGCTGCTCACAAAGGTTGCAATATAAATTTCCAAGATGCTAGATTTATTCCAGTAGTGTTCCACAACTTGACTGGATGCGCCTCCCATTTTATCATCAAAGAGCTCGCCACAGCTGAGAATTTCAAGAGTCGTGTGCAGCTGATTGCATAAAACAAGGAGCGTTATATTTCCTTCACAAAGCATGTAGAAGGTAGCGATGTGAGTTTCAGATTTATAGATTCTTTCAGATTTATGCCTTTGTCTCTGGAAAAATTAAGTTCATACGTGGATCAACATGACATTACCACTCATGTCTTTCAAAAGTCTGGCTATACAGGAGATCAAATTAAATTATTATTAATGAAAGAAGTAACTTGTGGGCTCACTTACAGTACCGCTCAAAAGTTCGTAAAAATTTTTTTTTTAACTCAAGTTCAAACTGCGATATTCCGGAAACGGCTCGATGAATTTGAAAAATCTGGACGGCGTTTGAAAGATCAGACAAAATACTATTTTTTTATGTCCTGTCAAATATTTTTATCTCTTTTTTTAACTCTATTTCTAATGATAGAAAAATTTTTTATTTTTACGAATTTTTAAATTTTAATCAATCAAATGTAACTTTTTAAGAAATTGATAAAATTAAAAAATTCGAACGCGACTGAAAAGTAGAGTAAATTTCCTCAATCTTTATGTTTAATGATTTTTTTGTATCTATTTTCTGCGTGTAGCTAAAAATGCGCAAAAATGGAATGTACCATAAAATCAATTTTATATGATAATATTTTCCAATATCGCGGGTCTATTTTTGTTTACATTTCAGCATGTGTCAAATCTGTAGTTCGTATATACATACGAAGAATCCAATTTGTAAATAATTTTAATTTATTCAAAAAAAGGACACTATCATTTATAATAATTGTGATAAAATTTGTGATAATTTTGTTAAAAGTATACAATACCGTTCATTAGTTCGTAAAAAAAATTTTTTTTTAGAAACTAAACTTCAAACTGCGATATTTCGGAAATGACTCGATAAATTTCAAAAATCTGAACGGCATTTAAAAGATTAGACAAAATACTATCTTTTTGTATCTTGCTAACGTAAACCAAAATTGACTCGCGACATTGGAAAATATTATCATATCTAAAACAGATTTTCTTGTACTTTCCATTTTTGCGCATTTTTACACTGATAGACCTTTAAGGGCAATACATTCTTTGAACAAGCAAAATGCGTTATTATACCTAAGAAGAAATCATTGATAGTCCAGAGCGCTCTCGTTTCAGACAAGCGCCCTGCGATCTCGTATCTACGAGCCCCTTCCTCTTGTGCTTAAGAGCGTATAGCTCTTAGAGCCCCAAAACACAGAAACAGTTCTTGAAAATTTAGATAACGGCTTTCTTACACTGTAAGAAAAACGCCATCTAACGTAAGACGGCGGCGCTCCCGCTTAAGAGCTATACGCTCTTACAGCGAGAGAGGCGCATTCTTAGGTTTCAGAAAGCGGTGTACCCAGTCGTAAGACCGATGCGCATACGTTAAAGAGAAAATCGCGCTTAAAGGTCTATCAGTGTAGCTACACGCAGGAAATAGATACAAAAAACCATTAAGAAGGGGCCGAACTATCTGTCTCTGTCTAATAGCGTTTTCCATTATTTATATTAACACTATCCTTTATAACAAGAAAAAAATAGCAGCCCCCGCTAAATATTAGTATAATTAGTAAATTTTGTAATAACAACCAAATTTTTTACCGCATAGTTTTTGACTAATTAGAGACCTACTAGCAATCTAGAATATAACCTATTTTTTTTGGTAGGTCTCTAATCATTCAAAAACTACGCAGTAAAAAAATTTGGTTGTCATTACAAAATTTATTTATTATACTAATATCTAGCGGGGGCTGCTATTTTTTTCTTGTTATATCGGATAGTGTTTACATAAATGATGAAAAACGTTATTAGACAAAGACAGATAGTTCGGCCCCTTCTTGAACATAAAGATTTAGAAAATTCACTCTACTTTTCAGTCGCGTTCGAATTTTTTAATTTTATCGATTTCTTGAAAAGTTACATTTGATTGATTGAAATTTAAAAATTCGTAAAAATAAAAAAAATTTCTATTATTAGAAATAGAGTTAAAAAAGAGATAAAAATATTTGGCAGGACACAAAAAATAGTATTTCGTCTGATCTTTCAAACGCCGTCCGGATTTTTCAAATTCATCGAGCCGTTTCCGAAATATTGCAGTTTGAAGTTGAGTTAAAAAAAAAAAATTTTTACGAACTTTTGAGCGGTGCTGTAGGTAAAGAGAGAGGGGAGACCGCAGTCTACACTGCTCTGCTCTAGTTAGCTTCTCGGCTTCTTATATACTTGAACCTCATTTTTCCCGTTGCGCGTAACGACATTTGGGGTTGCCACCTAGTGGTTGAGCTCAGAACTGCTGTTCTCTAGTAGCTTGGTCGTTAGGTGGGAAATTCGAATAGCGCGAGTATGCATACTCGTCGCAATATATACGAGATGATAAAAAGAGATATCGAAAAGTATTTAATATAAGATTCTAAGTTAAAATAGACTTTAGAAGTAGCGTTGATGTAAGGTTCCTGCCAGATGATCTGTACTCAAGTGTGTTTTCCTTTCAGGTAGACCGGCTTTTTATAGCAATCTTCTTGTCTTCTTATTGGATGTTGTTTCCCCCCACTCTGGAGTACCTCTTATTTTAGTGGCCTTCTTTCATTTGTTTATTAATTTCATCATCCCTGGTTCCGTTGTTTCGTATTTCATTTGTTTGCTGGTGGCGTCATCTTCATTATTCAATTGTTCGTTGCATCGTTATGTTATTCAATTGTTCGTTGCATCATTATGTTATTCAATTGTTTATTGCGTTAGTCAACTGTTTATTGCATCATTGTGTTATTCAGTTGTCTGTTGTGTCATCGCGTTATTCAATTATCTATTGCGTCATTTTATTCTTTTGTTTGTTGCATCATCTGTTCCTTTGTTTTGGTTCTTAGAACTATTTACTTACCTGTCTGAGCGAGTTACCTAATTGATGCCCAATTATTTATTTACCTAATTACAGTTAATTAATTATCATGTTCTCATTTTACGCACGCCCATCTACCTATTTCCTATGTATTTAGGGTGAGATCATAACAGTCCCCCCTAAAGAAGAATGTGGAACCATGTCACAAACTTTTAGCTTCCGGCGTCTGCTCTGGATACCCTAAAAGCTTCTTAAATATATTAATGGTGTTAAACTCTTTATATTTATATGTATATATACATATATATATATATATATATACAGCTGTTTTTGATTGTATATATTAACATAACCTCTACGATCGTTTTGAAGCTCCATGACATTTAATCTGTTCAGGCTTTTTCAGATGTTGTCACTTGTTACCTTCCTCTGTAGCTTATCTTGGTCACCAACGTCATATATATTTTTGTTATGTTTTATTATTTTATTTAGTTTTGTTACGTTTAATTATAAATTTATTAAGTTTTTATTACATTTAATTAATTTTTACATTTTTGTTAACATTATATATGTTTATTTTATCCATGCGGAAATGTTCTCCGACGACCCCAGGAGTTGGCATGATTTAAAACACACGCCATGCTGTACCTCCTCTTTGCGACAAAAGTAAATAAACGCACGGGTGGCACATTTTGTTACTGGCCTGGTTATGTGTGTATATTCCCCACACACGTGTTGACATGGTGTAGGGACCAGGAGGGCTGCTCCTGAACGATACACCGTATATTACTGTCTTTGGTTAGGTTATTGCTTTCATATCTTCTGTCCTTGTAATAAAGCGTTGTACAGTTTGCAGAGCAGCCCCTCAGGCGACCGGATGGCCCTACATAATGCGCCGTATTGAAGGTCCATTCTAACCCGAGAGTTTCATGGCATCGTATGCAGCACCATCTTCGAGTTGCTGGATCCTCATAATAGTGAGCATCCAAATGGACCATCTGAGCTATCATAGGGTCGATTGTGTCCAGCTTCCCCTGGGTGGCCCAGATAAATCGTATTATTTTACCCTTCGTATGCGGCTTAGGAATCCGGAAGGGCATAGCAATTATATTGGCTGGCTCCAGCTCGGGTACAGCATCCATGGGTACTGGGCCAGCGTTTTCTTCTGCCCTTGCCTCTTCTGCCCTGATTGCCCCTAGAAATGCCTAAGGATAGGGAGAGGAAACGGATGAGGAAGATGCTTGGGAGTATGTGCAGATGTGCATGTATATGCATGTATATATGTGTGAGAGTGTGTTCTTGTTTCTTTATTGATTGGAAGTGTTATGATTTTTATTTTCTTTATTAATTGTTGTTTGTTAGTCATTATTTATCGTTGGTTAGTTGTTGATTGTTATTTGTTGTTATTTCTTGTTTGTTAGTTATTAGGTAAATAAAGCCTTTTCATACTCGTTACAAAATGTACTATTTCATTACAAATCTAATTTTTATTACAGTTCAAAGTATATTATCTATTTGAAATTATGAAAAAATATCCAAAATTTCATATAACTTATTATTTAAATTTATATCTCTTATCACTAAAATTCTTAAGGAAATGTAAAATATCAACATTACAGTTTTCAAAATAGTGTTGATAAATCATTTATACTTGATGGGTGCTTTCCTACATTATTTACTGTTACATTTTTAACCTCATTGGTGTTATGACTAAGATTTGTATATAAAATTACCATATAACAATCTTTATCATGGCTGCCAAGTTTTCTTGAAAGACTTTTGAATTTATTTGGATATATTGCAGTTTCGCCACTATGCTTCAATCACTAATACACACGAAAACTGCTTTTGAAAACAGTATTTTTTAAATCCTTTTTCTTTATTATTTTCAAGCTACTTTTTAAATCTTCTGAAATAATTTCTTCTTCAAGAAATTCATGTCTGTATTTTAAAGTTTATAATAAACAGTAGTGGTACTATTTTGCTTCTGTTTAATTTTAGCAACATCATGTAGTAGAAATGCTGTTATAAAAATATAAGCTACCTATAAGTCACCGGCAGACGAAATTTGTTATATGTCTTGAGCATATTATAGTTTGCGTAAATTGAATCCAACATTGACACCTTTCTCGTAATGATACTTCTGCCCTTTCTACTTTAGGTTTTTATAGGATGTGGGGTATGGATTAAATCTCCAAAAGTAGCCTATTCTACCTATTGTGTCCAGGAGGTGGATGACAGGGTGAAGGTTTACCCGAATAGAACAACAACGAAAATTAATGTTAAAGTCTTTATTTATCGCCGACTTCGGCTCTCGTGTGTACTGCGTTACAGAGCTGACACACGACTGACTTGCTTGCGGCTTCTTGCCGCATTCTTTTTCGTTCGTACAGGTTCTCTTTATCTTTCTCTCTCCTATCTGCACTTCCGCTCTAGCGCTCACATGTGTAGCTTGCCTACATTTAAGATATCTATGTCACCATCTATGAGACTGTAAAAGAACCCGTGACCCTCAATGTGATTTATTTAGCGATTTATATCGCCTTAGCATAAACTAGGTACTTGTTCATTTTATCTTGTGCGGCTTGCCACTTATTTTCTTCTGATATTGTTACGGATAGAATAGAATTTAATATAGAAAATAATCATAAATTTAGAATGTATTTATATTAAGATAAAATTATAGGAAACGTTAGTTACTCGAAGTTTTAATTTAAGTATTTTTCAAATATGTTTTAGTTTACAATCGTTTTCTTATGAAGTATATTTTTTAACTAAACATTAAATTCTTAGTTAAGATAAACATATACTTTAGCTTGACAATAAAGCAGTTGTGTAGAAGTAACGTAGAATATTATTTAAAATCTCTATAGCTTATGATATTCGAATATCATATTAGTCATAGGTATAAATGTATTTCTTTGAGATTGATTGTTTTAAGTTTTGTAATCTCTATTTCGATAGAAAAATTGTTATTTTATATTTTTAAATAAGATTTTTCAATGAATAAACTTATATAATTTCTCTTCATTATTATATTTATATATTATTAAAATTTCTCAGTATAAATGGTTGCATAAATAATCTTTTATATCTAAAAATTATATGTTAAAATTAAAGAACAACCAAATAATAAAATATTTTCTAATTAAATATGCGTAAATTTATATAAATGAATAATATAGTAAATTAAGTTTTAATTAATTGTTGTACTGCGATACTTCGACTGTTGTATTAAATATAAGATGTTTATGTATTATAAAAAGAACATTTGAATAAATTAAATAGAAGGGAGTTGCACAAAACTAATTAGGTTATTTAAATAAATAAGTTAAGTATTTAAAATTAATTACAATATACAGAAAAATATACAAAAAAGAATTTGGTATAATGAAATTATTAAGAATATATTGAATTGAATAGTAAACAATAAATAATAATAATATAATTGATAAAAAACTAAAAGGCCGGAAAAAATTGTGCAATTGTATGCAAGAACCATTTTGGTGGCGATCTCTGTGCATGGCTATGCCATGGCCTGGAAGCCAAATTTATTTTCTACGTGAAAAGATGAGATTTGTCTTGTCATTTGATTTTCACGTAGACTGTGTGCACGAGAAAATTTTATAGTTTTCTCGGGGCCACTAGCTAGTCGGTCAAAATCGAAAAGGTTCTTGTGCACAAACGGCTCTACAAAAGCTCGGAACTAGCGATAAGCAGCCGGGATGGTGGGGGTCATTTTTTCCTTGACATATATAAGGGCCCGTGGCCTATGCACTTTAGAATTCTTTTTAGACTCTCTTAGATTCAGATCTAAAATACTACTCACTTGCTGTATATCTAAACTCACTCAAGTTAAATTTCTTTACTCACTCTTTGTATAGTGTCTTACAATTTTGTATTATTTTAAATAGATTTTTCTATTGAGTCAAAAGACTATTGATTTAAACAGATTATAGAAACTAGATTAGTTTTGTGCGAATTCAGTCTAATTTATAAATTTAATATCATTGTTAAAATATTTTTATTTTATTATATTCCTATTCCCAACACTATACGTAACAGATATTATGGTTGTATCATCTGCGTAAGACATAATTGCTCCACTTGGCAAATGATCTAGAACACTGTGCTCTACGCTTGTCATGATTTTACGATTATCACTTTTGGTATCTTGTATTTTTACTGATTGTTGTCCACCAGTTAAATAATTTCTCAGCAGTTGATTAGCATTTCCACGAATACCATAATTATACAGTTTATCCAAAAGTATCTCATGATTAACCGTGTCAAACGCCTTCGACAAACCCCAAAAAGGTGACGATTATTGGTTTACTTTTATCTAATTTATTGTATATTATGTTAGTTATATATTTAAGCACGTCTTTGGTTCCTTTGCCCTTCACAAATCCAAATTGTTGTTGGTTAATTAACTTATTTACATGAACAAATAAAATTATATACTCCACCATGGATTAATTTTTCAAATATCTTGCCCACGTTCGAAATCAATGATATTGGTCTATAATTTGAAACAATATGTTTATCTTTTGCTTTGTAGATTGGTATTATTTCAGCTTTTTCATGCCAAACTGATTTTTCTATACACTGATTGAAAACTTGGGTCAAAATTTCCGAAATGCTTTCTGATATGACTTTCATTACTTTCATACTTATTCCATCTACTGCACCAGATTTGTCTTTAAAATTATGTATTATTTTATATACTTCTAAGTAATTCGTAGGCCTTAAATAAATTGTGTTTGACGCCATTGGTGGCAGTCTTATATTTTCTTTAGGTTGTTCAATTTTGACTCAATTTTTTACCAACCTCACTATAACATTTATTTATATAGTCTGCCATTTTTTTGCTATCATTCATACGTTTGTTATTATCATCACGTATGTATTCTATATTATTTTTCTTTCTTTTGTTGCGCAATTCATCATTTACATAATTCCATTAATTCTTAGTATCGTTTTTACTTCTTCCAACCATATTTCTTACATACACCATTTTAGCTTCTTTGATTATATTATTAAAAATTTTCGTATAATTTTTAAAATCCTGTTTTAGAAAATCATTGTTTGGATTTTTTTCCATAGTTTATACAAAGTATCTTTGGTATTACATGACTTAATAATTCCCTTAGTAATCTAAGATTGTCTTTATCATATCGTATGTCACATTTTGTTGCCAAATTCATACAATTTTGAATTTGACTAATCATTATTTCAACAGCTAAATCAGGATTTGTCTCAGCCCCAATTCTTTGATTTTATCATATTTCTTAGTTTATAATAACTTGTTTTACTATGATTTACTTTATTTGATTCTTTTGCACTTATTTTTTCAGACGTGACTATTAATGGAAAATGATCGGTAAAATCTAAGCTTAATTTGTATGATTTAATACTTTTATTATCTGATTAAATAAAAATATTATCTATGCATGAGCCTTCAGAATTGTTTCCCTTTGGTCTAGTTATAGGGTAAGTGTGGGAGTTAACGTGCCCTCCCCGGTTATCGTGCCCTATGTTAAAGCATGCGATGTCGATAATCAAAGCACGATAATAAAAGTATGCATTTATATGGTAAGCAGATGACACACGATAAACTGACACATCGCATAAACTTTGTAAATTCAATCAACGAATTCATAGTTTTTAAATTTTCACTTAAGGAATTTGTTTTATTTGTAGATAATGTGCTTCACTTTAAATAAACAGTTTATAAAACTTTTAAAAAATAATGAGATTTGTTTAATTGACGGAAATGTGTCTGCCTTAACCTTAAAGGCACGATAACTCATACACTCACCCTATCATTGAAATAAAAAAATATATCCTTTTTCTATAAAATTATTCAGAATCAGACTGAGACAATCCTGATTCAATATATAAATGTTAAATTAAATATGAATTCAGTTTAATTTTAGTATTAATTATACTTAGTTTACCAAAATTTTCTATACTTGTTGTTTCATATAAATTCTCATTAATATACATAACTACCCCATCTGCTCTATTTAATATACTATAGTTACAAAATATTTTATATCCTTTTAACATATAATATTGATAATGGTCATGATTCCATGTTTAAGTACATACTATAATGTTCAGCTTACAAGGAGAGTCTATTGCATTTGGGTCTCGGATTTTCTTCTAACTTTGAGATATTTTTTCTTACATAAAATTATGAAAAAAGCCGCATCCATTCAGTCCAACGCTCGATTTTTTCCGAGTTATGAGCAGTTTTGTCTGTTTTGCTAAAAAATTTGCATCCGCTTTATAGTTTTACAGTTTTCGAACTACTGATTATATAAGGTTTCTACTCGTTGCATATTAAAGTTGAGATTAAATCCTTTCGATTAAAAAAAAACGTCCAAAAAGCTTAAGTTGTTTGAAAGTTATGAGGGAATAAAAGTAGCGCAAATATTTAGCTGAAAATATGCATAGAAAATAATTGCTGTATTTTAGTCTGAATTTCATTTTAATTTTCTTTCCTTCATAACTTTTGAACAGCTTGAGCTTTTTGACAAATTTTATAACAAAACAGACAAAACTGCTTGGAAAAAATCGAGTGTTGGGCCAAATGGACGCGGCTTTTTTCATGATTTTATGTAAGAAAAAATATCCCAAAGTTAGAAAGAAATCCAAGACCCAAATGCAACGCACTTTCCTTGTTAGTCTCCAACCTCTCAACCAACACCTGTAGTTTTTCAAAATTCGCATTTAACGACAGGCCGGAGTAGAACCTGATACCAACCGAGTAACAATTGAGTTGTTTGTTATTTACTCAAGTATTAATCAGTGTATCTTCAAATTAAAGGTTGAGCGCAATAGATATTATTATTATGAACATCTATGCACAAGAAAAAAAAAATCTACCGCTTGGTTCTTGAGAAAAGTAAGTAACGTCAAAGTAAAAGTTTATGTTTATAATATTTTCGCGTTACTTACTTTTCTCAAAAACATAGCGATAGATTTTTTTTTCTTATGCATAAATATTTGTAATAATAATATCCATCGCGCTTAACCTTCAATTCGCAGATACACCGATTAATACTTGAGTAAATAACAAAAATATCAATTAGATAAGAACAGCGAATCCGGCCTGCTCTTAAGCTTCTTATATTTACATAAAGTATTAGGTTATTAGAATCAAAAGTATGCTGGTTGAGAGCTTTAAGACTATCACAAATAATTTTTTTTTCTACTAATATTATATTATTATTTTACGCCATCATTACGATTTCAATTGTATGTATACTTGATGGTGAGCTGTCACTCAACAAACTACTTATGCTGTCCATTAGTTCAGCTAGTGTAGATGTCATCAATTGCACTGTTGTAGATCTTCTTTGGTAGTTTCCTGTTGTACCATACTTCAGTACTAAGTTGTTCAAAAAGTTTTGAAAGTGACACCTATAGAGCAGTAGAAGAACCAATATTTCTACGCCATTTTAATATTTCATCTTTCATATGAACATACCTAAAGTTTTATTCCACTCTGTCAATTCATTGTTTGTTTACAAGCCATTTGAAGTTGACGTGTCAGTGTATTTTTTTACAATGGAAAAAACCGAATATCATGCAGTGATAAAATTCTTTGTTTTGGAAAGTTTATCAGCAACGGAAATTCATACAAAAATGGTGAAAGTTTTAAAAGAATCTGCTCCTTCATTTTCATCTGTGCATCGATGGGTTTTGGAATTTAGACGTGGTCGAAAAAGCGTTGAAGACGATACACGCTCAGGACGTCCAAAAAGTGCAACAACACCAGCATTCATAGCAAAAGTACAGGATATGGTTTTGGAAGATCATCGATTGACCGAGAGAGAATTAGCAGAGGCCCTAGACATCTCATTAGGTAATGTGAGTCATATTTTAAGTGAAGTTTTGGGTTTCAGAAAGCTTTGTGCATAATGGGTGCCGCATTCGCTTACAATGCAACAAAAGCACGTTCGAATGCGACTTTCTGAGAAACATTTGGAGCGTTTTCGAAAGGATAAAAAGAATTTTTTGCGTCGATTCATCACTATGGATGAGACTTGGGTCTACCACCATGATCAAAATAAGAGGCTAAGGAGTGATTTGAACCAGGCACTTCGGCACGGAAGCGAGTTCGTATCCAGAAATCGGCGAAGAAGGTGTTAGCGTCAGTTTTTTGGAATGCAAAAAGGATTTCGTTGGTGGATTATCTCCAAACTGGCAAAACAATAAATTCTGAATATTATTGTAACCTTTCGGACCAATCGGATGAAAAAATTCGTAAAAAAAGACCCGGTTTGCAGAAGAAAAAAATCATTTTTCATCAAGACAATGCGCCCGCTCACACAGCTCAAAAAACCATCACTAAAATAACCGAATTAAAGTACGAATTGTTGCAACATCCACCTTATTCGCCTGATTTAGCTCCCTCTGACTTGTGGCTGTTCCCACAGCTCAATAAATTCCTTCGTGGGAAGCATTTTTCATCAAACGAAGAGGTTATAGCCGTCGTAGAGGAGTATTTTGCAGGCCTTGCAAAAAGTCACTTCCATGATGGGATAAACAAGTTGGAAGACCGTTGGACCAAGTGTATTGATCTTATGGGAGATTATACTGACTAGGAGAGTATCACTTCTCCGGAACATGGATTTTGATGAAACTTTTTTTACAAGTTTTATACAATTTATAATGGAGAAAGCCAAAGTTTTAGACCCCAACGCTCTCCTGATCCAAGGATACAGCTAATTCCATTTTTTTAAATTTATCTATTCTGCGTAAAATAAAAAAATTTTAATAAATGTTTATTTCTATATATTACTTAAAGTATAATTTATTTAGCTTTTTAATATAAATATATTATATAATTTATGCAAAATAAAGTAATAATAATTAAAAACAAGTTTTATTTAAACTGTTTATAATAAAAATAACTTTTATTTTGTTTCTAAAAGTATATAAGCTTTTATCACATTTTCTATTTAATTAGTATCGATAAAAGTTTGTATACAAATAAAACATACCAAAATCATTATTTTATATGTCAGACATTTCATTTATAACATATTTTATTATTATAAATCAAAAATAATATACAAAACAAAAAATAATATAAATTTTGAAAAAACTTTTCTCGTCAATTTTCACAATACTATTATAATTTTAAATATTTCATTTTTTTCAAAGTAAAAACTACACGTGTACTTACCAATAAAAGAATTATGTCCATACAATCACCATTTAAAACTAGAAAAGTTTATAATTAATAATTATTACTTTAAACTGGTTTTCTTGATCCCCTGATAACCTGAAAATTACACAAAGAATCAATTTCTTACAATTGGTATAAGAATAGTAATTGTTTATAAATTTTATACTTATCTGATAAAAATCCATATCATGTATGTCCTTCAGTTTCTTCTAATACCTCTTACAAATAATGAAGCATATGGTTGATGCGTGCTTGTATACAATCCTTGATCCAACATTTCTTAATATTTTCTTCAAGCGAATGTGGCTGATATTTAATTAGCACTTTAGAACTAATAAATATAATAATTATGTGGACTGTCAAATATGAAACTTTAAGAAAACTTTGATTTTATACTATTTAGAAATCACCAAATTTTCAAACACTATTATTTTTTAATTAAAATTTATCTACACTTTTTCACCAGATATAATATAAACTTTAATAAAACACAAACTTTAAGGGTTATAAAACCAGATGTAATACACACACTTTTAAAATTGAAATTGTTATAAAAATTATATAAATTAAACTATTCTTTTTTTTTAATATATCTGTATGAAAACAAGGTATATTAGATGTTTTATTTGATTTAATCTATTTGGATTTTTGGTCATTAAAATCCATAATGTAAACGGTGTACTTCTGCTAAACAAGATATAAACACACGCATACATATATATTATGTAAGATGTACAGCGCCACCATATGGAAATATTTTAATTCTAAAATATTTGAAATTTAAAAAAATTTCAAAAATTAGAATATATTGTTTAAATAACGTTTTTAAATAAAAATTCAAAGTGTTGAAATCAAAGCATTGATAAACATTCATTGAAAAATCTTTTAAAATTGTTTTATTTAATTTCTTTAATCATTTAATTGACATTTATTTTTATATTATTCATTTATTCTAAATTAATTAGTTTATTTAAATAACTTAAATTATAACTTTTTTTTTATTCTTTGAATAGGTTATAGTATCATTACAAATTAGTATTTATAAATAGATTTTTTAATTTTTCTGTATATTCTATTGTTAAAATAGAACCAATCAAATCAGATTTTTTTAAAAAGATTTTTACATTTAATAGATTTAATCAAATCAGATTTTTTTATAGATTTTTACAATTATTAATTTGATATTTTTACTATGGAAGAAAATGAAAATTTGGAATTTGATTTATTTAAAAGATTTTTTAGCGATAGTTTTTTTGAATGTTTGAAAGTTTTGCAAGGCAGAGATTTAATTACGCATGGACCAAGTGAAAAGCCATCTTACAATTTATTAAAGTTTGGAAAAGAAATGGCAGAAAAGTTAATACATTTAGCAGAGAATTATAATTTGGTTCAAAGCGACGAGCTGTACTTACAGGAAGAGGATTCTCATAGTGACAAATCAATGCAAGAATCACTCTGCAAGAATTTACTTCAGATTCGGATAATAGTTTAGGTAAATTAATATTTTTCATGAAATAATTACAATAATAATAATTAAATTAATAATTACAAAAATAATAATTAAATTAATAATTACAATAATAATAATTGCAATAAATTATGTTAAATTTAAAAATAAATTGAAATTAAATTTATTTGTATTATGAATGAACTGTAAAATGAATAAAAAAATACCTGTAAGGATATTTTTTATAATAGCTGCTTTTTAAGTATTGGTACCATGGACATTTGTCATTGTGACTTCTGCTCCTCTTGTCAAAAATTCATAGGAATGATCACCCTGTGCTCCATAGATTATAGGTGTATTTCCTTCCTGTAAAAATAATTAGATTAGTTATGTTTTTTAATATTTTTGTATGCTAATATTTAATTAAATTTTTTATTTTCATAACGTACATTAATATTTGTGAAAAGTATTAAAAAAATATTTCATTAATGAAATTTCTAATAATTATATTATTGTGAAAAAATACAAAAAAATGTCAATAATAATTTATTATTGTAAATCCAGAATAATAAATAATAATTACAATAATAATTACCTAGCAATGATAAATTATATTAAAAAGATTTTTTAATATTGATTGAAATCAATTGTCAGTAATATTCAACTAACTGTAAACTATATTGGAAAATAAAAAGATATTCTGTTATACCTGGATTAAGCAGTTATGCCATTGATTTCAATCTACATTAAAACATTTTTCAACTGCTGTTGTAGTCTATAAAACATATTTATTTGAAAAGAAATATGAAAAAATATATGAATATTATTTTTAGAAACATTAAATCCTGCTAGTCAACCACTATCCAGTGATTACTCACCTGAAGAAAAAAGATCTAAAATTTAAGAACTTTCATTAGAAACTAAAATTGAAATTATAAATTTTCGTTCAGAGCATCCTAAGTGGTCTCGAAGTTCTTTGCAACGTCATTTTGGAAGTGGTGTACCAAGACTGGATGAACTCTCTCGTTGGAAAAAATAGATTTTAAATGGTGGTACAAGACTTGAAAAAAGTAAAGCCATTAAAAAATGGACTTTCGATAGATTCAAAGAGGCTTGAGAAAGAAAGGACCACGTTGAGACAAGAGATCTTCGTGTTTGGGCTTTACAAGCCTCTCAACAGTTTCTTTCTCCCTCCTATGAATTTACTGCTTCTTCTGCTTGGTTAAATCGTTTTAAAAGTCAATTTCGAATCAGCCAAAGACGTGTAACCAAATATGTTAAGCAGACAGAGCACAAGTCTTTGGAAGCTATTGAAGAGAATGCCAAAAACTTTCAACAAGAAGTTAGAAATGTAACAGCCTCATTTGATTTAAATTTTGTCATCAACACAGATCAAATGGGCTGTGAGTATAGAGTAAACGTACATAGAACTCTAGAGCACAAAGGTAAAAAAACCGTAGAAGTTTATTTAGGAGATGTAAATAAGGTAACTCATACTTATACAGTCCAGTACTCTATAACTGCTTCAGGAAAATTGTTACCAAAAGTCTACATTTGTCTTCAAGAAGTTTCTGGACAATTTGGACCTAGAATAAAAAAACAGGAGTGGCAGTCGTGGGGACTGGCCGACAGAAGCTATGCTTCCAGTATATATACATAGAAATTAGGAAGTGTGACATTTGCAAAATTATAATTAATTTTTTAGTGAAAACGTTATTTTTCATTCGATGTATTATGTATTTAAAAATGTATTAATAATGTAGTTTTTTATTAATATCAATTATTAAAAAAACATATATTTAGGTAAACGTAATTTTCGTCATGTGCATTGTAAACAGAAAAATACAAAAATTTTATTAAATTTTCATTTTTTGTTATTAATGTAGTAATTAATAACAACTATATAAATATACACATATTAATAAACGGAGGAAGATAATGAGAGAAAATAAAAAATTTCTTGCCAAAAAAATATATTAAGATTATAATATTATAAATACAAACGCATATTTTCATACGTATACTAATTTTAAAATTTAAATTAAATAAATATTATTTACATAATTTATTTATTTAATCATCGTATTCTACGTCTATCCTTCTCTGTCCGCCGGCTTTAAGAATTGACTCTCTCCCTCTCTCTTTCTTTTTCATAAAGAATAGAGAGGGTTGCGTCTATCCTTCTCTGTCCGCCGGCTTTAAGAATTGACTCTCTCCCTCTCTCTTTCTTTCTCTTATATGTACAATAAAGGTAGCCGCGAATGGAGGGGGCTATGTCTAGCCTTCTTTGCCGGTTACAACAAGCAGTCTCTTTTTCTTTATCTTTCTTATACACATCCACTTGTGTATATACATGCATATTCTTAAGCGGAATGGGAGAGAGGGAAAGAAAGAAAGAGAAAAAAGAATGTTTGTATGTTGATAGCAATAATGGCATCCTGCGCCGTATTCGTTCATTCACGCTGGGTGACATTTGGGACTGTCGATTTTTATACATTTAGTGCCCCTGCCGTAACGTCGCGTAAGAAGCATAGCTTCAACAAAAATCAATGAACTGATGGAAAATTATAAGAATGTTTAAATTACCTGTTTTAAATCTGGCAAATTATCAGCCTCATTGGTTCAGGTTTATAATAATATCATTTTAAAGCCATATGTTGCAGATAACAATTTTGTGCTGATTTTGGATTCGTGGAGTGGTCAATCACAATCAAGACTTTATCAGGAATTTGAAAATGAATCAGGCTTATCTACATGTAGTTTAATGTACATCCCACCAAACTGTACAGCATATTGTCAACCATTAGATGTGTACATTCATCGACAAATTAAATATTTCATAAAAAGAATGCAAAATTCTACATCTTTTTTACAAGAGGGTCGACAAATTAATAGTAGAGATGATGCCATTAAATTGCATTCCCTTGTCCACCATCAGTTGTCTTCACCATTGTTTCAAAAAATGATCCAATATTCTTGGTATGCTTCAAAACTAATTAATGATCGTGACATTTATATGAATGTCAAGGAAGCATGTTTTCCAGAAAAAAATGTTGAAGCTTGTGAATGCAATTCAGCTGGGTTTATTAAGTGTTCATGGTGCCGTCACTTTTTTTGTTTTTATTGTTTTTATGACTTATATCACCCAGGAAACTGTGAACAAACATTTAGAAACAGGTAAATATTTAATTTCATGTGAAACTTTATTATAAAATATGGTAAATATGTAAATAAATGTTTTTATTACAAAGTAAAATGTATAAATACATATATACTAATACATACCAGAAATATATCTTGTCTTAAATATATAGATAGACTTGTCCATTTTGCAATACTTTGAAATTTGTAATTCAATTAACAAATTCAATTAACCTAAAAATTTGAAAAAGAATCAATATCTTTTCATTATTATAAAAATATTTTTAAGTTTTACACTTATCTGATGATTCTAAAAATTTATTTTGCAATTAACTTCACTATATTCTCTTGAAATTTCTTGAATTTTATATACAACAAACATTTAATCACTCATTTATTTTTGTTTCATCTACAATGGTATACGATCATCTGTTCTCATAATATCGATATATTGTCGATCAGTAGCATGAGTGTCACAGACGAAATATAGGTATACAATGCGCAGGCGCGAACTGAACGCTAGTGCATTACATACTATACATATTGTTTAGCAGAAGTACACTGTTTACATTATGGATTTTTATGACCAAAAATCCAAATAGATTAAATCAAATAAAACATCTAATATACCTTGTTTTCATACAGATATATTAAAAAAAAAGAATAGTTTAATTTATATAATTTTTATAATAATTTCAATTTTAAAAGTGTGTGTATTACATCTGGTTTTATAACCCTTAAAGTTTGTGTTTTATTAAAGTTTATATTATATCTGGTGAAAAAGTGTAGATAAATTTTAATTAAAAAATAATAGTGTTTGAAAATTTGGTGATTTCTAAATAGTGTAAAATCAAAGTTTTCTTAAAGTTTCATATTTGACAGTCCACATAATTATTATATTTATTAGTTCTAAAGTGCTAATTAAATATCAGCCACATTCGCTTGAAGAAGATATTAAGAAATGTTGGATCAAGGATTGTATACAAGCACGCATCAACCATATGCTTCATTATTTGTAAGAGGTATTAGAAGAAACTGAAGGACATACATGATATGGATTTTTATCAGATAAGTATAAAATTTATAAACAATTACTATTCTTATACCAATTGTAAGAAATTGATTCTTTGTGTAATTTTCAGGTTATCAGGGGATCAAGGAAACCAGTTTAAAGTAATAATTATTAATTATAAACTTTTCTAGTTTTAAATGGTGATTGTATGGACATAATTCTTTTATTGGTAAGTACACGTGTAGTTTTTACTTTGAAAAAAATGAAATATTTAAAATTATAATAGTATTGTGAAAATTGACGAGAAAAGTTTTTTCAAAATTTATATTATTTTTTGTTTTGTATATTATTTTTGATTTATAATAATAAAATATGTTATAAATGAAATGACTGACATGTAAAATAATGATTTTGGTATGTTTTATTTGTATACAAACTTTTATCGATACTAATTAAATAGAAAATGTGATAAAAGCTTATATACTTTTAGAAACAAAATAAAAGTTATTTTTATTATAAACAGTTTAAATAAAACTTGTTTTTAATTATTATTACTTTATTTTGCATAAATTATATAATATATTTATATTAAAAAGCTAAATAAATTATACTTTAAGTAATATATAGAAATGAACATTTATTAAAAATTTTTTATTTTACGCAGAATAGATAAATTTAAAAAAATGGAATTGGCTGTATCCTTGGATCAGGAGAGCGTTGGGGTCTGAAACTCTGGCTTTCTCCATTATAAATTGTATAAAACTTGTAAAAAAAGTTTCATCAAAATCCATGTTCCGGAGAAGTGATACTCTCCTAGTGAGCAATAAAAGTGATTTCACCAAAAAAAAACGTATTTTCATTTCCGCTTTCAAAACTTTTTTAACGACCTAGTATGTTAGGTTTCATTCAGTAGTCACAAATTAAGCACACTACAGTTGAACACTTTTGTTTTGGATGATATATTTATAATATTTTCCCTTTAGCTTATCGGAAGGCACTCCTGCCCTCAACGCCATCTTGGCGCAATTCTCCTTAGTACAAATTATTTATTTCGAAATAAATAACTTGATAGATTATTATAATTATAAAATGAACTTGAATTAATGATTCAGATAACAATATTCGAATGTTTGAGAAATACAATATATTCTCCATACCTTTATTAAATGCAACATTATTAATTGTTGAAATTAGCGAAAAATAACATGTATTTTCTCGTTTCTTTATACCTACCGCCGCACGGAAGCTGTTAGGCGAATAGAAATTAATTAGAAATTATATACTATATTATATACGGTATTAGAAATTATGTACCATATTAGAATAGAAATTAATTCTGTGCGGCGGTAGGTATAAAGAAACGAGAAAATAATAAACCCGCCATGGCGGAGGATACGTATATACATCGTGTAGCGAAAAATAATATGTATTTTCTCGTTTCTTTATACCTACCGCCACACGGAAGCTGTTGAGCGGCGAGAAATTATAATCACTATACGATAGGTAAAAAGAAAGAAGAAAATTCATATTATTTTTTGCTACACGCTATATATACGTATTCTCCGCCATGGCGGAGAATGCTTATAATGGGAAATATAAGTAAAGCTTGGACTTATCGTCCACGATTCCAAATTAGCAATAATTGCTCTATTATAAAGATATAGCAGATTATCCACACTTTGGGGTCTAAGTCCATCTTGCTTCGTGGTGTACACCAGGCTTCCTAACCCATGTCCTGGAAATGGTTGGGCAAATAAGTTGCCAAAAAGACGTTTGTCGTTATTATGGATAGCCATAATCGGGGACACTCGCTTATGTTGCCAAAAAACATACTTGAATGTTCCACTTAATCTTGCGGCAATTGCCGAACGCCCGAAGAAAGGGTTACGGAAAAATTTTTTTACGACCATTGCAATGTGATTCACACAAAGTACACAAACGTACTAGCTGGACTGACAGTTGAAAAGTTCAAAAGACAGTTTTTTTTTAACAGACTGCCGCTCACTTCCGCTAGTTAGAGACACTATATAAAGGTATATATGACGTGTAGCGACAATGGGGGCGCAACGATAGCTAAAGAAAGACAGTTTTGACCGCTCTATGTAATCACATATTCTCCACTTCAGTGAATTACATTTCGTAGTTGTGCAAGGTCGTTAAGACAAAGTACTTGTAGGTGTCTACACGCTAAGCGCCTTAGTGCGCATGTCAAAATCTACGGTAGAGGGATTTCGGGCCTCGTTGCGGGACGCGTCAGCATCGTGAGTCAGTCGTGCTAGAGCCTCAGCACTGTAAACAAAATAAAGACTTCTAGCCGGTAGTCCCGGCGTAATATTGTAACTGTAGTTAATCTTGGTTTTTCTCTTCTGCCTAGATTCCTTCCAATCCTTTACACGCGTGCCTCCATAGACGGGCACATTGATATCTTACATAATAATTAAGTGGACAAACACACTTCATCAACTACCAATCGTCTATACTGGTGACCCCGAAATTTAGAAGGAAGGAAGGAGGATTTTTCTTCGTCTCCGATTTTGGCAAGTTTTGAAGGAAGAGGAGCCCTGCTAGCACAGAACGTCATAAAGACGTCAATAAGACGTTTTACAAATCACGAGAAAACGTCTATTTTGAATGAGTAAAATGACGTTTAAAAAACGTCTTATAAACGTTATTTTGGCCGCGGCATTTTTCCCAAAAAAGTTTACAGTTAGCTATAGAGACGTATTAAAGACGTTTAAAAACCGTATGTACTACGAGTGATAGACGTTATTCGAACGTTTTTAAGACGTTTTAACATATTTCAATAGACGAATTATAAACGTTTTATTGACGTCTTTATAAAGTATTTTATTTATGAAAGCCCAATGAATCGAAAAACCAGAGACGTTTTTAAAACGTTTTTAAAACGTCCCTAAATATGTGTAAGGAAATTTTAATCGATCATATCACCTTTATTCACATATGAAATAATACATAAAATGAATAATAAGATAATAATAGTTTTTATAATAAAGTAATAAATTATTATTTTTTATTGGATAACGATTTTATTTACATAGAAAAAATAAAATACAAAATAAAATGTTTTTAATAAATTCTTATAATTATTAACTTATCAATATCATAACATATAAAGGGTTGAAATAGAACGTTATGATTTTACTTTTATAAATTAAAAAATTGTGACTTTATTTAATACTTCTATCTTCTATATTTTCATTAACAAAAATTTGATTAAATAAAAAAATATGCGTTGATTATATTTTTGTCACATACCGAATAGATTTTTTTAAATCTTATTTACATTTGGAAATAAATGACTGTACATAGTTTTATATTTATTGATTGAACTTCGAAATATATCTATTTTGATAAAGCTAAAAATTAATTTTATTGTATATACGTATGAATTAGTGGTATTACGACAAAACAATTCCTAACTTCCAGAGGAAATTTACACACTTTTGCTACACATGATTCAATAGGATAAAATTTAGACTGCATTTTTTCAGATTCTCGAACGATTTTTATACATAATTTTTCAGATATGTCCTTTAAATGATTTGGATAAAAGTTATCTTCCACTTTTAACAAATTTCCAACAATTTTCACATTATTTTTTTCATCTTTTATAAAGTAGTGGCACTGAATATAATTACCGTTGTTTAATAAAATACAGCTGTTGCTTTTGTTACAACTGTCTATAAAAATAGAATCTTTTTTAAAAATATACATTTGTTGCATTGGGCGATACATTGATAGATCAAATTTGACATTATCTTCATCTGAATATACTTTACTTGATTTAATTTCTGCGAGTCTATTCCAAATTTGCACAAGCGGTTTTTTACCATTCCTCACAAGCTGTTTAATTTTTCGTATAATATTTTCAAACCTAAAAGCACTAAATTCATCCAGTGATCCAAAACGTCTTACGTCTGTAGTTATATGTAATAAGTTGTGAACATTAAAAGTGACATTCTTTCTTCCATAATATTTTTCAAAATCGTTGACAAAAATTTTTAGTAGGTGATCGGCATAATTTAAATAATCATCATTTTTACATAAAATTGGATTTGCAAGAATCGAAATTGCAATATGTAAATATAAAAAATGTATGTATAATTCTATTGGTAAAGTATTTAATAAAACAACTGGTCCAGTATATAACAGAAACTGCCTTAATTCAGTGGCTTTCCATAAACGTCTTATTTTCCTAAATTGTCTAGGATTTCTACTAAAATCCGATGGTACAAAATCTTTTAGTTCTTTTAATTTTTCAGATATTTTTATAATGTCTGATTCACATAGTATCTGTTTTATCCATAGTTCAATTAATTTTAGCATTACTCCAAGACAAATTAAATGCATGTAATCAAGCACAACATTTGTCACTAAGCCAAATTTTGGAATATCTTTTAAAATTGTTTCTCCTTTTTTCTGATAATCATCGCCCAATGTATCATTGTACTCGCGATTTTTAACTTTTTCGTCTGTCCTTAAAGTGCTATTATATCCAGGAAAATGTACTGCCCCGTCAAATTCACCTTGAATAGTACATTTTGTGCAACTGTAATAGCCAGAATGATACTTGACGCATAGAACATATGATTTGGCAGGTGCATCACACACTAACGCTTCAAAGATTACGGAATAATGTTTACCTTCATGGCTGATTCCGTTATTTATAAAAAATGTAATTTCTTCTTTAAATTCTTTTAAAAATTCATTAACGTCAGATGGTTTATCTTCACCATAATAAATTCCAACCACTTCAACTAACTTTACTATATTTTCCGAGCAAGCAATAATCCATAACCCTTTTTCTGATGAAGTAGCAAGGGGAGCACCGTCTATACCTACAAGAATTTTTATGCATTCGGTCACAATTCCTTTTTTTATATACATATCGATAAACGATCTTAATGAATTCTCAAGCCCATAATGACAATATTCTCCTGATCCCATTTTACAAATTTCAACATTTTTAGGAGTATTAAAAAAAGTTTTAGCAGTTTTTGGAAATGGTGCTCCGGTTTCTTTTCTCAACTTTTGTATAAGTTCTTGAACGAATTCATGACTTATAATATGTATGTATTTTATGCATAATTCTCGAATTTCTTTTACAAATTCCGCTTTGTGGTCTTCTTTATTTAAAAGTAAATATTCTAAATCTTCTTCGAGATTACTTTCTACTTTTTCATCTGACTCTTCATCTGATTCCTCGTCATCATAATTCAGCAAGTAGTCTTTTAAATTGAAAGCTTTACCTGAATCAATTTTATTTTCGTTGTTTAAATTAACGATATTGTCGAAAACATTTATATTACAGATCTCTGTTTTTACAGGTTCTTCATTTTCTTTTACTTCGTCCAAACAATGTCTAAATTGATTTTCAATCAATTGATTAACTGATGTCTTTTCTGTACATAACGAATTCATTGCACACATAAAATTTAAAACAGGATTAGAAAAAAAAATTTCATCAACTTGCGATTTTGTTTCTTCTGTTTCTTTTAATATATCGATGTTATCTGTTGTAGCATTTAAGCAATTGACTGCAGAATTGTTCAAACTTTTTATAAATTCTTCATAAAATACCTTTTTTTGTTCGCATACTCTGCGACGTACCGTCCTTTTCGAACTCATTATTGAATCTTCATAGATTTAATCTGTAAATAAAATTGTAGCATTCTTTTAGAAAAAAGTAACAAAATATTAATTGAATACAGAATTAAAATTTTTTAAACAAAATAGGGTAATAGTATAGCTTTATTTTTAAAAATAAATTTCCTATTTGGAAAATATTTGTGTAAATAATTGCAAATAATTCTATGGTGTCATGGAAGAAGAGAATATGTCGAATTTTTAAGTAAATCGATTTAAGATAATTTTTATTTCTTTCAATCTTAATATACCTTTTTATGAAGGTTTTATATAAAAAAAAGTTGTTATTCTGCAGTTGTAACGAGAATGAAAACGGAAACAAGTCCATTTTGAGATCATAAATTTACATAAAGACATAAGTTTAAATCACGATATCTCGAAAACTTTCTCAAGTGACTTGTTCCCTTCTTCCTTAAGAGTCGGCCGTATAGCGGTTTTCGTTTAATCTAAATTTTCGTTATAATTAATGAATTAAATATTTTTATACAAATGTAGGGGCTGAGCGCTGTAGAGCAAAAAATGAGCAAAGGATTCTATTCTATGAAAAACTATAAAATTTTCATAGAATAGAATCCTTTGCTCATTTTTTGCTCTACAGCGCTCAGCCCCTACATTTGTATATACATATTTAATTTATTAATTACAACGAAAATTTAGATTAGACAAGGGCAAAGGTATACGGCCGACTCTTAACACCACATAATTGTAAAAACTGTAAATAAATGTCAATAATTGAGAATAAATGTAAATAATTTATAATGACAAGAAATAATTGCAAATAACTGTACATAACTGTAAATAACAATAAATATCTATAAGTAACTGTTATTCATGTCTTAGTTCCCATTTTTTTTAACAATCGTTGACAATTATTTACAATTATTCATAGAAATTATTAAAAAAAATTAAAATTGAAATTATTTGTGTATGGGATATATCTTTTTATCCAAACGCACCCAATGTACCTGGTTGTAAAAATCATGATTAAAATCGAGTTTTATAGATAGAAAGTAAAGCACTCTACAACTCGCAATTCCATTTGCTAACTAAAATACCACAACCAAAACTTTTTCACTTACCAGGAGAGTGTCTGAGTTGCGGGTCACAGATCTTGGGGAAACTTCAGGATATATTTTTAGGTACCAAAATATGAGTGAAGCCACAGCACGGTACGGTCTCACGCTTCGAAAAACTGAAGTTATGGACGTTTGTAGTCTTATTTTAGGAAAAATGGAAAAAAAGAGCTCCTAATTAAAGTGTGAATAATTCAGTCTGGATATGTCTTTCATAAATTTATAACAACTAGGATGAAAGAAGAAAAAGTAAGCTTTAATTTGCCGTTTTCAGAATTGAGAAATAATAATTACAATCAAAGTTATGCTTATTTAAAGTTGATCGTCAAAAAAGTAAAAAATCATCTAAATTCTAAAAAATGGTGATCTTTATTTCTTTATATTTATTTTAAATTCATGAAAGACATATCTAGGCTGAATTATTCACACTTAAATTGGGAACTCTTTTTTACATTTTTCTGAAAATAAGACTATAAACGTTTATAGCTTCAGTTTTTCGAAGCGTTAGACCGTACCGCTGTGGCTTTACTCATATTTTGGTAGCTAAAACATATCTCAAAGTTTCGTCAAGATCTGTGACCCGCAACTCAGATACTCTGGTTAAACTTTTCCAATTGAAAATAATGATATTGCGATATCGCCGGCTATATCGCAAACAACATTTGACATGCGGAGAAAGCATTTTTCTATTTTTAAACAATGAATTTTTCTCTTTAATATTTCATAAATCATTTCAAAGAATATTACTTTGTTCTTCACAAAAATTCTCATTTAAAAAGCAAAATCAAAAAATAAAAAAACAATTCCTCAACACGTTATTTTTATCCTTAGTAAAAGACCTTTATTAATGAATAATAGTGTACTTTTTATGGATAAAATTTTGAATTTTATAAAAGTATAATAACAAAAATGCAATGTTAATTTTTAATAATAATAATAATTAAGTTACTTCAAAAATATTTATTTGTTTTAAGGGTATATTGAAAAAAAATATAAAAAGATTGAAAAATTCAATTTTTATTTTATATTAAATAAAATAATAGAAATTATGAAAAAATCATAAAATTTTCTTATACTTTATGTCTGCTAAATACACTTTTTTCAATAATAAAGGTTTTTACTCGGTGAAAAATTAAGTATCAAAAGTTGCTTTTTGGGTAAGACAATTGAATAAGAAAAAGCTATTTAATGTTTTTATAAATTATTCATGGAATATTGATGAAAAATATTTATTAATGATTGAAAATCGAAAAAAGCTATCCGAAACAAATAATTTACATTTTTATTTATTTTTAGTACATGCAGACACCTGAGATGCTAAATTTGTGATATCATCAGTGACATTGTACACACATCATTATTTTTAAAAGGGAAAGTTGTAGAAAACAAAATGCCAAAACGTTAACAGCAATTTTTCTATTAAATCTTGCATTACATAGTGAAATAATGTACAAACGGAAATTCTATTTGAACTGAACATAATTTTAATTTATCTATTAATTCGAATAAAATTTTTCAAAATTTAAATATTAGTAATTTTAAATGTTTTAAAATTGTTTTTTAATTTATTTTTTTGTATTTTAAAACACTTATAAAAATAACGTTTAAGGAAATTTTTCTTATAAATTATATGAAGAATATAAAATGTTATGATAGCATTTAGATATTAAAAATACAACTTGCCGATGCTAATATGATCAATGAGATAACAAAAAATGTTAAAATATTATATTTTTTAAATTAAATTTATGTAAAATACAACTAATTTTAAATTATTTGGATTTAAAAGTCGTATTTTAATGTTTTTTTAACACACTACAAAACCAAAGTTTTTTATCTTTATGGCAAAATAATTTACAAACAAAAAGATTATTTTTAGCATTATTAACGTATTCACAAGTTGTCTTTAGTCTTATATTTTTTTTAGTAAAATATTATAAGTATTTATTGCACTGATTAAAAAATACTATATTTAACTTTTAAAAGTCCAGCAGATACCCCACAGTATTCTGAACATGCATATTTTTTTCATATCCCAACTTTGCGACAGTTAATTTCAGAAAATTTTTTACTTTTTTCTAGATTTGCATGTTAAAAAGTATTGGAAATTGAAGTGTATAATGGGAGAGTACTATTAAACGATAAAACTAATTATATAATAGTATCTAAGCCATATAATATAATATAATCTACAAGTAAAAAAAGGGTGTATCAATAACGTTAAAAATTAAGTATATAATTATTAGGCATAACGTTATTATTACCAATAATAAATCGTTCATCTGATACGTTTTGTAATGTCAGAGGATACCAGATGGTGGAGAGCGAGACCAAAATCGTATTTTACATCTGATAGTAAACATAGAGAAGTACTTTTCTTCGTTTCCTGAAATATATAAGAATAGTAGTTATAGGCCTTGGGATATCAAGTATGTTTTAGATAAATGCTATACTTGCTACTAATAATGTTATGACAAGTAGATTATTAATTTTCTTTCAAGCAAATATGACATTAATTACAGCCAATACACATAATTATATGAAAAACAACATAACTTTTCAGACCAAATAATTAAATAATATTTTGAAATTCTAAAATGTAATTTAAAAATTTTAAAGAAAATTTTTACTTGTAATTTAGATTTAAAAGTAATCATATAGCTGTATTACAATCAATATAAAAGTATATTCTTTAAAATCTTTAATTCACATATCAAGAATTCAAAATATTGTTCAGTTTTTTGATCCAGGTCATTTTGCTTTTTATATAATTATTCACATCCTTTTTATATAATTATCACATTCTAAATATGTTTATATCATTTTTTAAGTATCATACTATTAAATACTTATATTTTACAATTAAAAAAATAAAATAACCAATAACTTACGTTTTTCAAACACTGAATCCATAAATATTGGTTGATGAAAATTTTTTATATTAAAAAAAATTTTGTTTTAACCTCAAACGTCAAAAAATGAAAAATCAGTAGTAGCAGTAGTTTTCACACAAAATATTTATAAAAACTTTTGCATTCAATAAACTAAATTAACTTGCTCGTCGGCGTTATGTGCCGTAGTCTTATACATCTATTCGCCCAAAGAGTCTGTGTGATAGAGCTATGACTAGCGCTGTGAGCAATTGATATCTTTTCATGTAAATAATGAGCGCATTGTCTTTGCCGGCAGAATTTTCAAAATTTGAGTCTCCATGGAAATAACTTCAAATATTTAAAGTAAAAATAATGGTGCACAGGTATTAAATTCAAGACGAATACGAATTGAATAGTATAGTTTACACCTATATAAGTCGGTATTAGCTTGTTTTTACCTAAACAAGGAGTTTTTGCGTACTTTTTTTACAGTGTAAATAATTTTATGAATAATATTATGCACATAGTGTAGATCAATACTCGCTTGCAAGCAAGATATTTGTAAATAGTTTTTTATCGAGGCCTATATAAAAGCAATTAGTTTGAAGTGAACTTTACTCATCACAAACTACCAAAAGAAGTAAGTATCTTTTATCAACATTTTTACGTAAACGAGAAACTGTCATTTTTTCGTTTCAGTATTGTGGTTATGTGTGGAAAAATTTTTCATGTGTCGTTTTTTCATATTAACATAAATAATTATGATTATTATGAAATAATTTTGAAATCTTGATTAGTACTAGCAAAAGATGACTAATTTTTCTATAACATAAATGAAAACCTTTATTTTGCATTTTTTGACTTAAGATTGATGTTATTATAAAAGACTACACTGATTAAAAAAATATGAAATTCACATGTAATGGAAGCAAGTTTTATGTTTTTTAATAATGTCCGGAGAAAACGAGCGCAACAACGTGAATTAATTTTCGCCTGGAATTTTTTTTGTATGAGTATGTTGGATAGGCCACACTTATTACAGCGGTATAAATTTTTGCTTGGTGATTTCATCTTAATTTGTTTGAACAAATAAACAAAACTAATTTGTCGTCTTGGTAAAAGTGTTTTTAGATTCTTTGAACCTTTTAAAGTAAAAAAGGTTTCTTTTAATTTTTTTGAATGCATTATTTTTGAGTGAAATGCGTTTCAAGTTGAAAAAAACGAAACAGTTATTGTAAAGTCATCGTGATGTTTCCTTTTCAGTTATCCATAAAATGGAAGTTACTGAATCAGAAGACATTGGGCCAGACCCTTTTTTGGTAATTGTTTGTCCAGGCGAAACAGAAAAAGAGCCCACAATTGTGCCAAAATCTTGGTTGTGTGACGAAAATAAGTCTGTGATGTGGCCTCCAAATATTGCTTCATCAAAGACAGTATGTAAAAAAATAAAACCCAAAGATAATTGGTTGAAACACGAAGTACTAGCAGTGTACTGGAAAACAGGTCAGTGAACAAATTAATAATAAAAATTAATTCCAAATACATTTAAAAAATTTTTATTACGACTTTTCAACAAACAATGATTCTTAACTTTACAATTTAATAAAATATTACAGCTATTAAAAATAATTTCTTTCAAGCAAATTCACTTTTATCATAAAATTAAATTAAAAATGAAAATTCTTGTAAATCAATATCTATATTAATTTAAGTTGGTTATCTTCTAATTTTATAGCAACAAATAAATATGAAGATGCTTTAAAGCATTTAAAAATTGCTGAAGAAACTTCAAGTGAAGAAAGTATGGAAGGGAAGTGGCATGACTTGGAGAATCCAAAGAAGAGAAAAGATAGGTGTCAAAAAAATTTTGATGATAGCTTAGTAGGATTCAACAAAAAAATAAAAATTGAAAAGGCAAATGAAACCGCAGCAAAAACAGGAAGTAAAATTAATTCGAATAAGGCTTCATATACATTGATGGAATCCCTGCCACAACTTTTGTGTGGTCAACAGATAAAAATGAGTGAAAGTAATAATTCCAACCAAACAAACTCTACAAATGATGTTCCTAAAGTAGTTAATAGCACAGGTATCAACATCTCTAAAATTATTATATTTTATCATTTACTACTGTAAGGAAAAAATAATTAGATCATCTTGAGCAATTGGAATATTCAATTTCTTAATTTTTAATGAATACACTCAGAAAATTTCTCCCCAAAGTTAACAAGGAACAATGATAACGAAGGCATAGGCTGTCATTATAGCGAAAAATTATTATGCTACACAATAAAATTTACAAGAAACATAGGAATTTTCATTTATATTCCTAATAAATTTTACTATGTAGCATAGTCATTTTTCGCTATAAAGGCAGTCTGTGCTTCCACTACCATTGTATCTTGTAATTTTTATGAAAAAATATTTTTCAGCGTTAATATTATAGTAATGATGATTCACAATAAGATTTAAATTTTATGATCTTTGATAATTTGGTCTTACTTTTCATTTAATATTAAATTAAAATTTTTAAATCAACAAAATATTGAATCATTTTAATTTTTTCCGTTTTACCTATTTTTTTATCCTATTAAATGTTAAAATTATTTTAGACTATGAAAATAAAATCTTTTTTTAATGAAATATAGTGTAGGTTAGGTAGCTCATTAAATAAATCATATTAGAAATAGGTCACAGATTGGACATTTGAACCTTATTTTACATTTAATTGTTATAAAAAAAATAGAATAGTTTTAATATATGCTGGTTATTTTATAACTATGATACATTCTATATTTTTAAAATTATGGACACTAAATTTGGGAGTCACATCAGATCTAGGCATAAGGTCAATATCCCCTTTACTACTTGTTTAAGGTTAGCTGCCATACATATTAGTAATCGCTTATCTGTAAATAGGTTTTTCACGTTCATAACTGTAGTGATTTGATATTAAACATTTTTTTCACTTTATTTAGTGTAGAACACAAACACTCCTTTTCTTAACGTGTTTGCTTACACGAGGTACGATTTTCAAAGTCGAACTGATGTTTCTACATTATAATATATTAAGATACTAGTGCGTCAAAGTGATTTTTTCCTCGTGTGGCAGTTTACGCCCGATCGAAGTGAGGGTGAAAAAATCACACGAGGAAGAAATCACTTTCTCGCACAAGTATCGAACTGTATTATTCGACACAACGTGCAAAAAGCTCTATTTTTGCACGTGTCACTTTGTGAAGCATGTGCGAAATCAAGCTTCGCATGGAGTGTCAAAAATATTCTTTTTTTTTTAATTAGTGCTGCTCCTTTTTGCTCAGTAGGATGCTGCGATCGATGTGGTAAAATTTAAATAAATCGAAAATAATTTTCTATTAACTATATTATCAGAATATCATGTTTTATAATACAAATAATACGAACCGAGTAGTATGGGGGTGGCGAGTAGTAAATGAGATATTGACCTTAGAAACTGAAAAAAATTTAATTTATTATACCTTTTAAGATGGGGTGATTGAAGAGTCGGACGATGTGTTTGCTCAAAATCTAGATGAAGGTATTAAAAAATTATTTCTTACTATTACTTTTATTTTACAAATTTATTTTATTCACATAAAGTAAAATAATCAACAATGGAAAATAACGGAAATTCATATTAATTAAAGGTTCAAAAACTTTGGATAAAAGCTTTGAAAATAAGGGTGAAAAACCAAAAATCGTATCAGACCAAACGTTAAAACAGGATAAGATTATTGATATCACTAAATTGAAAAAATCTACTCCAATTTTGATTGATAAGAAAGGTAATATATGTATAATTTATTTCAATTACAAAGTCTTTTTATATGTTTTAAAGCTAATAACTTATTTTCGAAAATTTAAACAAAACATAATAGCAATCTTAAGAAAATGAAATATTTTTTGACAATTTTGTGATGTACCAATTAATTTTTGTAATCGGGTTTTTCATATTTTTTATAATTTATTTTTGTACTATATTAAAGTATTTAAAACAACTTTCTCAATGTACAAATTAAACTTTTTAAAAAATAACATTTGCCTGGCACACATGGATTTACTTGTTGTGTGCATTTAAATGTATAACATTTTCTTTTGATTTTTGTTAAAAAATGTCTCTGAAAAAAACTTCCAAAAAAAGAATTCTTTAAGAATTTTTCACACGTACTTTTGAAAATGAAAGTATTGATGAAGAGTTCTTAAAAATTACTTTTTTTATTCACGTGTGTCCACTCATTTTGGTTTTGAAAGTATTCATGAAGTATTCATAAGAAATTCCTTTCACTGGATTTTATTCTAAATTTTTAGAATAAAATCCAATAAAAGAAATTTCTTATGAATACTTTTATATTTTTTAATTCTTTTTACATGTTTAGAAATATACTTTAAAAAGTTATTTTCAAAACAAATTTTGAACAAGAGTACTTCAAGAACATTTTTTAGTTACTTTTTTAAATATTAGACATCTATGGATAATTCTTGAAGAATTCTTTCTTTTGAAAATATTTTTTATATTTTTACTAAAGTTTTGGAGCATTGGAATTAATTTTGATTGTCTATAAAATATTACAAAATATTGTTCTAGAATATAATTTTTTGTTCAGTATAAGCCCTATAGCAAATAGATTATTTCAGTTTCAAAATATAAAAATATTTGATGAAAACAATATCATTATTGAGTATTGATTTATTTCATTATTAAAGCACTATTTACAATTAACATTTTTCTGAAAATTTCATTTTGATCACATTTTTTGTAACAAAATAATTATATCTACAATAATTTTGTAAAATTTTAAAAATTGAATTTTAAAAATAGTTGAATATAATGTAAAAAATTAAAAAACACGAAATTTTGAATACAAAATCCATTGAAAGTAGTATACTTTTTTTTATTAAAGCTTTATCAACTCCTACATGGAGCTATTTAGAAAGTAGTATACTGCAGTACAAAGTAAGAAAACTGTAACTTCAATGAGATTTCTATGTACTTAACTACTTTTATACTTTGGACGGTAGTACAAATCTAAATATACATAGATTATAACTTTTAAAGTATGTTTATTGTTTGTAACATTAGATGAATTTAATGAAAACAATCAAGCTCCAGTTGTTATTGATCCATTGGCGGCTTTAAGAAATAATTTATCATCTATTGCTGGGAATGACTTGGATTTCTTAAAAAATGGTAAAGGTAACGTAATAAAACAATGTAGTTACATATTATTTATATACACCTAAAAAATATCAATTTAAATATATTTACCACTTGGTTGTAGATTTGTTTGAGAGTACTAATTCAAGTAACAATCAGTTAATGGATGATTCACGTCCAGGAACTTCAAAAACAAATAACGATAATGAGAGTAGGTAACATAATTATAACACTGACTTCTACATTAAAAAAAAAAATATAAAAGAATGTAAACTTAGTTACTAAAATGTTGTTTCAGCTCAAAGTATTGTTAGTGAAGAATTGGATGATGAGCGCTCAGGCATTTCTAAAACAAGGGAATACAAAGCTCTAAAAATTGACTGTAAGTAACAGAATTTTCACAATTTAAAAAAAATAGTTTATCACTATTATTATTGTGTTCAACTTTATTTAGTTGCATACTACACTGTTAAAAAAAACATGAAATCCAATGCAAAATTGGAAGTCTGCTTCCAGTTCTGTGTATTAATTTTAATGCGAACCAGCATAAAAATTAATAATTTCACCGTAATTTTTCTGTACAATTGAAATTGCATAAAACTTAATAATTTTACCGTAATTTCACTGTACAATTTCATAAAATTTAAAGTAAAAATGAAAATTTCAGTAATTTACTGGAAGCAAAATTCATTTTTTTAAACAGTAAATCCAATAGTCGGTAAAATTTGGGCTCCACGATTACTACTCACGTAGAAATCGTATTACTGACTCAACGAAACTCAATATTAAAAAAAAATGAGATTATAAACATAAAAACCAAAATGTTTTTTCAGCTTGTAGTAAATTCAAACCTGAAGAGTATATTCTATTACCAATGAATGAAAAAGTTAATGTTATTGGATGTAAGTAGTCAGTAATTATACAATATCAGAATCAATGGAATCTAATAAAATTTGTCATAAAATTTTTAGTACAACAGCAACAAATAATTGCTAACCAGGCAAAGTTAGCCGTAGCGATTAATATGAAGAAAAATGACTCTTGTAAAGTAGGAAAATATTTGGAATTGAATGAGACTTTGTTATTAAATGATTATTTGCCGATTGAAGATCCTTGTGCGTTTGAATCTTTTGATAGCAATTTGCGCATGGATGAAACATTCAGGCATAAAATAGTGAGTTCTTATAGATACATACTTTTAAACTAAAAGAATAGATTTCCAAAAATTAAATTGTTTTTTCTTCTTTAATAGTCAACTAATCAAAAAATTCGTGATTATATTTTAAGTAATTCTGTTTGAAACAAAGTGCAATTTATTTCTTTAAAAAACACATGTACATATATTTTATGTGATTTTATTTGTTATATTATTATTCAAATTTTAGGAGCTATATCTTAAACCAGTGATAAATAAACTAAATTGGACAGCTACTGTGCGTAATGTATTAAAAAAAATAATGACTGATGGATTACAGATGTTGTACAGTTGTATTGGGCAAAAAGGAAAAATTTCTTTGAAACAGACATTTTTCTACAGAATTATTCAAAGTAATTTTTATCATGAATAAATACATAAATATACATAATAATTATATTTAATAATAATTTTAAAAAATGTTTATAATCTTTTTTAGATATTGTAACTCAAGAGTTGTCAGAAGAGCACCGAGGAACCGAAAAACAATTACAGACTTGTGTTAGTGAATATTTAAAACGTGCTAAGGGGCGTATCGAAAATGGAACTCAACAAAAAAGAAAAGAAAAGAAAAATAAAGGCAAACGGTTGATGAGTAAGAAAGAAAGAGAAGTTTTAGCACTTTTGAATAAAGAATCAACTGAAAATAGCAATGGAGATGATTCCAATTAAAATAAATTAAATAATTAAAAATGAAAAAAAAATTATCTATTAAAATATAATAATTAATAATTATAAGAATTTATTACAAATATTGTATTTTATTTTTTCTATGTAAATAAAATTCGTGGCTCAATAAAAAATAGTAATTTTTTACTTTCATTTAAATAAAAACTATTGATATCTTATTATTTATTTTATGTAGTATTTTATAAGTAAATAAAGGTGATATGATCAATTAAAATTTCCTTACACATATTTGGAGACGTTTTAAAGACGTTTCATATTTAGGGACGTTTTAAAGACGTTTTAAAGGCGTTTTAAAAACGTCTCTGGTTTTTCGATTCATTGGGCTTTCATAAATAAAATACTTTATAAAGACGTCAATAAAACGTTTATAATTCGTCTATTGAAATATGTTAAAACGTCTTAAAAACGTTCGAATAACGTCTATCACTCGTAGTACATACGGTTTTTAAACGTCTTTAATACGTCTCTATAGCTAACTGTAAACTTTTTTGGGAAAAATGCCGCGGCCAAAATAACGTTTATAAGACGTTTTTTAAACGTCATTTTACTCATTCAAAATAGACGTTTTCTCGTGATTTGTAAAACGTCTTATTGACGTCTTTATGACGTTCTGTGCTAGCAGGGAGTGCTCCATTTTGAAGGAAGCAGACGAGTCCATTATACAACGACAGCGTCCATTTTGGCTCTACGCGAAACTTCGCAGTTGCTGTTCTTGCTGCTGCTTGCTTGTCGCCTCCTTGTTACAAAGGTAAAAGGGAGAGGTTGAGACAGCAAAAAATTGATTTGCGTCGCAGTTTGACGCTATACCTGCTACTCACAAGAAAATAGTAGAGGTTTTTTGTTTCTTCTCCTCATCAACCGTCAAGCAATTTGCGTCATAATTTGACGCTGCACCTCCTTGTTACAAGGATAAAAGGGAGAGGTCGCACCCGGATCATTTAACAGGATCTCGAGGCCATTGGGGCTTCTGAGCAACGTCATCGTCAACGGCATCGGCAGAGCATCGTCGTGGTAACATCATCGGCCTGCCTGCTTGTCTTCGTTTAGCCCCGCTGCATATTAATAAAAGGTATTTATTAAGCGCGTGCGCGTATTATTTTCGAACTAACCTTAAAAGCGTTCTTAGTGCTTGCGCAAAGTAAAAAGTGTTAATTAAATACAAGATTGTAAACAAAAATTGTGTAAAAAAAAAGAAAAAAATCCAAAAGAAAAAAAAGGAGAAAAAAGCGTTTTCGGCAGCCATCTTGGTGTCGCAACGCATACACACATATATATATATATATATATATATATATATATATATATATATATATATGTGCACGGGCGAACGAAGGTCGAGAAAGAAGCGTGACGTAACAAAGTTTTTTGATGATGTGTTTCCGGAACGCGCGTTCTGTATCGGCGAATTTTCTTTTTTCACTAACATTTGTTGAGGCGGAGAATTATTTATTTAATGCGCGACCTAACCTTCATACGACAACTGATTAATTTTTAAAAAAAGTTTTTTTTATATATGTCAATTTTACATTTTAAAAGAAAAGGAAAAGGAGGTTGAATATCAGTATGAGGTTTGGGTCCTGTATTCGCGTAGCCATTTTGTGCTTATGATGTACAGTGTTACATAAGAACCGACGCTTGACCGCCATTTTGAAAATATAAAATTTTACATAAATTGAAAATTTTTTCTTGGATAAAATCTTTTATTGATGTGATTTTCTTTCTTTTTCCTTTTTGCGATTTCTTAAATTCTTTAAAAATATAATAATAAAATAATAAAGTAAAAATTTTTTATCGGCGAGCGTCGAGTGTTGCAAGCGGGTGAGTCGAAACGTTTTATTTTACTGTAATAAAAACTTAAATGCATTTTAAAAAATTTTTTCATTTTAAATATCATCTTTAATAATTTAACAAATGAAAGACTTTTCTCGTCACCTGCTTGTAGTCATTAGTAAATTCATGTCTGATTTAACGTAGCTGTTTTGAAAAAATTTTTTTTGTTGATATTATCAGTTAGATTAGATCAGTGATCGTGCAGCGTCCTGGTTTCGTGTATGTGTATGCATTGTCTTTAAGATTCTTTTGGCTGCCCAGCTGTGCGTGCGGCCGAACGACGCGTTGGGGGCGCTCTTGTATCATACCTTTTTTTATGTCGATCATTGCAAACCGCCAGGACTGCGGCTGGTTTGTATTAAGACAACAGCTGCGACGAGTATCAATTTGGCGTTGCCGTGTAGATACTCCTGAGCAAAGCGCCAGTCATCGGTCCTAGGCTTTAAAGATAGTAACGCGGTGTTAACCCGAGGGCGCCCACGACCCCGTCCTTCGACCGCGCGTACATCTCGGCTGCAATGTATGTAGTGTGTGTGCTGTGTGTTTTGGACAGCTATCTCTTTGTGGCAAGTGCCTTTGCCGTTGCGTTTTTGTAAGTCTAAAAGAGCGTTGATGGGCGATTTTAATAAGGAAACAACTGACCCATTCGGTGCAGCAAATAAACTGGCACGTACCCCGCCACGTGGTACGACGAGAAGTGGTAAAACCTTCCTGCCAGGTATGAATGAAAACGAGAATGAGAATGCCTCAGGGAAACAAAATGAGAATGCAAGTGAGTGAAACGGATAAAGCGAAAAATAATGATAGTACAGGAACGTTACCGAAAAATAATGTAGATAATAATCAGGAGCGTAAAGACGGTATACTGCAGGTAGCCGGTACAGCAGAAGGAATTATTTCAGTAAGCTTGGAAAATAATACTTCACCTAGCTTGTTAGGGGGAGCTAACCCATTAAATAGTGTCAATAGTGTAGTTTATGCACCGCCGATTATCAATCCAGGAAATCTTAATGTAACGGGGAATAACGTGCTTGGTAGTTTTAGTAGCAATTTAACTTCAGTCATGGAATTGTGAGAGCTGAAGAATCAAGTTGAAAGCTTGACAAGGCTGATATTGAGGCAGTCTGCAAAAAGAGCTGCCGCAGTGGTTAATACTGGAAGCACTTTACCAGGAAATTTTCCTGGTGTGCAAAATCCTACTTCTCGCAATGCTTATAAAATGCAAGCTACAAGTAACGCCAACAGGCCTAAACAGCTAAAGTTTCAAAGCTTCTGGAAGCACGACCCTACTTCATGGTTTATGCTTCTAGAAAGCCAATTTGTGAGTTCACAGATATCAACTGATGCAGACAAATTATGGAGTTTGCTATATAATTTGAAACCGGATGAGACGTTGGTGGTAGCAACAACCATCAAGCAAGCACCCGAAGGTACTAGATATGAAGCAGTAAAAGCTGAATTGATCAAGGAATTTGAAGAAACCCCACAGCAAAGATTGGATAAATTCGTAAACTTGCAGATGGAGGGAAACAAACCTTCAATATTTTTTAAGCAATTGACCAACCTGGCTAGTGCACAAATTCCTCAAGAGACTGTACTTAAAATGTGGAAGGAACGGTTGCCTGGTGAGGTTGCTGTTGGCATGGGTCCTGAGCTTCCTGGGCAAACACTCGCAAGCAAATTAGAAATGGCAGACGAGGTTTACAGGTTACAAAATAAAAGAAAAAGTAACATTATTTCTGCAGTTCAGGTGGTCCAGGAGGATGTCTCAAATGAATTAAATAAACGTATAGATGCGCTGGAAAAACAGGTTGCTGCACACAAAGTAAATAATAACGTAAATAGTGATAAACGTAATGAAAATAATTCATTTAAACGTCAGGTAGAGGCAGCTGACGTAGAAATAATTTTAATAGGTCAAAGCCTACCCAACAGATAGCTAAATCTCCAAACTGTAACAACAACGTCTTGTGTTACGACCATTATACCTATCGTAATGCTGCAGTAAGATGTACACAGCCATGTAGTTGGCGAAACCGTACTATTCAACGGTTACCCAAGCGAAACTCAAATAGTAGTAACGAAAAAAATGGGTAAGTCCTGTTTGTGAGGAGGCTGCAAACTTGGACAAAACAACTGTACGTCTCCATGTTTGGGATTATAATTCCTGCACTCTGTTTCTTGTTGATACAGGTGCAGAGATTTCCTTGCTGCCCAGAGGCGATAAGAATTTGGAGTTATCAGAATTGAAGTTGTACGCAGCAAACAATACAGTTATCAATACATATGGTGTAGTAAGAAAAACACTAAACTTCGGCCTTAGAAGGCCTATGAGTTGGAATTTTATGATTGCTGACGTACCATACGCTATTTTGGGAGGTGATGTACTTAAATACCACCATTTCATACCTGACCTTAAAAACAAACAGCTGATTGATGGTGAAACATTAATGACTGTTGCTACGATTCAAAAGACTGTGAAAAAAGAAATTAAAATTTTGTTAATAGAGCCGTCACATAAATTCGCTAGCGTGCTCGCTAAATTTCCCAAGGTTATTGGAATAGAAAGTCCAGTTTTCTCCAATGAGCAGGGAATAGCTCATTATATTAAGACAATAGGTCCACCTATAGCACAACGTGCTAGGAGATTGTCTCCTGAGAAACTGGCAGCAGCTAAGAAAGAGTTCACTGAATTATGCGAGCAGGGCATTTGTAGACCCTCGTCTAGCCCATGGGGAAGTCCCATACATTTAGTGCCAAAAAAAGACGGTTCTTGGAGAGTATGTGGGGATTACAGACAGCTTAATGCAGTCACCAGGCCTGATAGATATCCAGTGCCTCATCTTCACGACTTTCCAGTATTTCTAAGCAACAAGAAAGTGTTTTCATCTCTAGATATGAGAAAGGCTTACCATCAGATTCCTGTTGCTCCTGAGGACATAGAAAAGACGGCTGTTATAACACCATTTGGTCTGTTTGAATATACAGTTATGACATTTGGATTGCGTAACGCAGCTCAGTCTTTCCAGAGGTTCGTGAATAGAGCCCTGGGAGATTTAGAATTTGTGTTTGTTTATATAGATGATATCCTCATTGCTCAGAGAATATGCAAGAACATGAACAGCACTTAGAAATAGTCCTTAACAGATTAGATCAGTGCAACTTGCATCTCAACATCGAAAAATGCTTATTTGGCGTAAGTGAACTTACATTTTTAGGACACAACATCTCGTCCAATGGACTTAAACCTTCAGCTGATAAGGTCAAAGCCATCGCTGAATTTCCTAAACCAAACACCATCCAGCAGTTGCGTAGGTTTTTGGGAATGCTCAATTTCTACAGAAGATGTGTCCTTAAAGCGGCAGAGACTCAAATAGTCCTTAACAACTACTTGAAAGATTCAAAAAAGAACGATAAGAGGTTAGTTAAATGGACTTTACAGGCCGAGCAGGCCTTTCAGAAAGCAAAAGATGAGCTCTGCAGTGCTTCGTACTTAGCTTTCCCCAAAGAGGATACTGAGTTAAGAATTGTTTCAGATGCATCAGATGTAGCAATAGGAGCAGCGTTGGAGCAAAGATGTGATGATTCTTGGCAACCAATAGCTTTCTTTTCTAGAAAGTTTTCACCAACACAAAAAAGATACTCTGTCCATGATAGAGAATTGACGGCTATCTATGAGGCTCTGCGTTACTTTTACCATTATGTAGAAGCACGTAGCTTCAAGATACTTACAGATCACAAGTCTCTGATCTATGCCTTGACGCATAATGATGAGAAGGCAAGTGCAAGGAAAATCTGTCAATTGTCATATATTTCAGAATTTAACACTGGAATATGTTATATCAAGGGCGATGAGAATAAAGTCGCTGATTCGTTGTCGCGAATCGAATCAGTCAGCTCTGCTACAGCTATTGACTGGACTAATCCAGAATTGCGGAATCATCCACAGTTGATAAATGTTCAATAAAATTGATGCATTTAGTCTTCCAACATTATTTGAATATAAATTACTCAGTGATGAGCAGCAAAAGGATGAACAATTAGCTGAAATTTTACAAAATCCTGATCACCCGTTGAAGTTGCAGAAGCTAGCATGGGGATCAGACAAGTTGCCTATTTATTGTGACTTGTATGGTCACGTAATTAGACCTTATTTACCTAAGACCTTAAGAAAGGCCGCATTTGACTCTGCTCATTCTCTCGCGTATCCTGGCGCAAAGGCAACCGACCGAATTATAAGAATGACTTATATATGGCCGAAAGTTAGCAGAGACGTAGCGAAGTGGTGTAAAGCTTGCTTACCCTGCCAGAGAGACAAGGTAACTCGGTATAATAGAATGTTACCTGAGCATTTTGTAGCTCCCGATAGTCGCTTTGACCATGTACATATAGATTTAGTTGGACCACTTCCATGAAGTGATGGTTATTCATATCTGTTAACTATGATAGACAGATACACGTGATGGCCTGAAGCCATTCCTTTGTACGATATATCAGCTGCTACCGTAGCACGAGCCTTCTACGATAATTGGATAGCCCGCTACGGCGCACCGGTGACTATCACCACTGATCAAGGAAGACAATTTGAGTCTTAGCTGTTCGCAGCCTTATTACAGCTAATTGGATGTAAACGTATCCATTCATCAGCATACCACTCTCAATCGAACGGAATGATAGAGCGCTGGCATAGGACACTTAAAGCTGCTCTTAAAACTCACGCAGAGAACAACAGAGACTAGGCTTTTTCCTTATCTACTGTGCTTTTGGGCCTACGTACAAGTGTTCGTTTGGATACGAATGCTAGCCCAGCTGATTTTCTGTTTGGCTCTGGTCTTCGAGTTCCTGGCGAATTCTGCGCTTTTCAAGACACCGAACCCGACAGAGCTTACTTTCTGGAGGAGTTCAGAAATTATATGCGTGAAGTGAGACCTGTGCCAGTCAAACACAAACACGCTATCAAACCGTTTATGTACAAAGACATGTCTCACTGTACGCACGTGATGTACAGAACCAAGGCAATAAAACCAGCTTTGGAAAGGCCATATACTGGTCCTCACAAGGTAATTGAGCGCCATGCTAATGGTAGAAACTTCACAATAGAAGTTAATGGCACTCATAAAATAGTCAATATAGAGTTGATTAAACCAGCCTACTTTATTCGTGAGGAACCGGAGGAAGGAGTTACCGTTGAGCAGTCACGGTCAGTGGTGGAAACACCAGAAGCTGAAATTCCCGTCCAGGACGTAGATAGTGCTCGCGACGAGTGCAACGTCACAAATGATAATGATAATTATAGTGCAAACGAAGATGACCTTATCGATCCTCAGTTGTCTCATCATGAGCCGGAGGACGAAAGCAATGGTCAGTTTATGCCTGAAGATTCAGTTTCCGACGTTTCGATGGATACTGAGCGGCAAGAGGCACCAAGAAAAAAGAAATTTATGCCAAATATATTAAAGAGAACACGACGAGTGCAAACTGACGAAGCAGAGCAAGTGTCTGTGAATACTCAACCATCTCAAAGTGCTAAGAAAGTCACGTTTAAGGCTGAAGTTTATGACATACCTCAATAGAGACAACTAAACTTTAGCACTTGGTATACTTGCAACTGCGAGCCCAAAGACACCGCACTTGAGAACAAAAGCTATAAAAAATGGTACCTGTATAAAGAGAAATTTAGACTGATCCTTATGGAAGAAGTTTGTTGTGTATACGTAATAAAATGTAATATAAAAAAGAAAAAACAGCTGTAAATATATGAAAATATAACCGACAACTTCGTCAGTAAGACGAGCGTAGGTTAACTAAATAGAGATCTCATTATAACGCCTTAATGTAAACATGTGATATAGTTAGTAGCGTAGGAAATAAGAATAATAGTTATAATAATTGCAGTAAATCTATCTGCTATTATCAGCATCTCTTACTCTGTTCTTGAAGGTAACCTGGCCAGTTGCACTATGGAGCAGTTGGACGAGGTGTTTAAACAGCTTGAGCAGATGAAAACTGCCAGTGACGATGCATACTTCCGCTCCAAATGCTTTAATGCTGAAATACATCTACAGGCTTACAAGCAGGAGATCTCACTGCTTTTCGATCACCATCATAGGCATCTTACCCGAGGTCAAGGAAGCACAGTTATGCGAGATATTAACCCGAACATCTTGCGTCATCCTGTGTTGGTTGCAAATGGTAAACCTGTGTTGAAGCTCTTCCTGTTCAATTTGTTCGGCCGAATTACTGGTGAAGATATTGATGAATTTCTAAAAGCATCTAGATGTAAGGATTTCACCGTAACTAGGATTTTCAAAGGAAAGGACCGTACGTCTGCGATAGTTCAGGCTGACCACATCGAGGCTTCGTGTTTGCTTCAGTGTAAATCCTGCCTAAAACAACTTATTTGGAAGTATAAAGACGGATCTGAAAAGTATGTAAGGGTAAAACCTGATTTTAAGTGTAAGCAGACCGTCGCAGGCAAGCAGCCAAGCCTTCGGTGTTTTTCACCTGAGCTCGCCCAAGTTTTAGCATGTGGAGACGCGATCAGCATTATTTGCTCGAATCTATGTCCCGGTGATTTCTTTAATTTTTATAAAGCGACAGGTTTCCATCCAGTTTTTCACAAGTTGAGCGTACATTTTAACGCGTCGATCAACAGGTATAGGGGAGCTCAAGGAGTAGAACTTATGTATAAAGATGCTAAAACTTTTAGATTTTCTAGTGCAAGTTTTCCATTAAACCCGCACGAAGCTTATATGGTTAATGTAAATATGTTATTTGAAAGACAATTCGTGTATGTAAATAAATCTAGGGATAGATGTAAGATAGAGTTAATAGATTTGACAGGCGTCGAAGCGTCTAATCGAGTTTTTGTTAATTTATCCGAGCACTTCGACGTGCAAGAACTGCGTGTTGGGACTACCCGGGCGCTGTTCGATAGAGAATTTAGGTTGTTAGGGTTAAGCAAGTTACGTTTTGTTAATTGCGTTAATGCACGTTTAAAATTTTTGTATGAACCAAATTTTGAAAGCCTGACGACTTTATCGTTAACCAATTGTAAAAAACTTCTTATGGAGGTATTATTTGATTTTGTAAAAGAGAATCAGATGCTTAACCCTTTGAGGGGCAGTGGTACGTATTTGTCCCACCTATTTGGTTTTGGATTTTTCCGTATTTCTAAAACGTATATGCCTTTTTAAGACATCTATAAGACTTTTTGAATTCTTGAATACCTGATTTATTAGATTTTATAGAGAAATTGCAAATATTCATTAATTGAAGTATTTGTTATAAACAATTAATCTCAAAAAAACCCGTTTTTTTAGGAAAAAATCGTTTTTTCCGGAACTAAGCGAGCTATGGCCCTGAAATTTGGTCTATACATTTTCCAAACACAGCTTGATAACATATATTTTTTCCAGAATTTTTCGCACGCTGAATTTTTTGTAGTTGTTGAACAACTTTTATACTATAGCAATAACGCTCAGTAACTATTATCTCTAACTTGGCTGGATCACATCGGAATTGAGTGAATAAATGCTCAAATGAAAGGTCATTCGAAGACCTATAAAATGAACATACATTTGTTCAATTCTAATGTGTTCTAAACAAATAGGAGATAATAGTTATTGGGTGTCATTAGGTATATAGCTACTTATATGATGTGATAAAATTAGTAAACTCTTTTCCATGTCCAAGATTTGTGGCAAATATAAAAAAAGGGGTACTATAGAGGGTTCTGAATGGTGCTGAACACGAATCTGAGGTCGGAGTTGGAATAATCGGGATAGCGGATTTACTGTGGCAGATTGCGCATCGCAGGTGTCAATATTTTTGTAAATAGAAAGTTGTACCGCATTTCAGCTATTTATAAATTGAAACTATTTTTATGTTTTCGAGTAGCGCCTTATGAGATTCGAGATGCAAATGATCCACGAGAAACCTTGAAATTTGTGTTACTTGTAAAGTGAGGCACCAATCAAGGAAATTACAAAATTAGTTTCAATTTGTGATTTTGCATGGAATGCAATGCAATAGTATTTCAGTCTTAGATACGTGAACTTTGCAATTGAGTCTACATCTTGATTTTTTTGTATTGACCCCTGATTTAGATTGAGAAATAGCTTAGATTCTTCGAAGTGAAGATTTTTGACGTTTCTTCTTAGAATTTCCCTTTTTTCATTCTCAGTCGAGAATCCGAGTTTTGGAAAAAATTCCATAGTGACTACAAAAGACACAATAATAAAAAATGAGTGTCAGTCTGTTTGAAGAAGTCGAAATTCCAAGTGATAATGACTCCAGTGATGACCTAGAAGATAGTGAAGAGGAAGATAACATAAATGAAAATGACTATGTGGAAGAACCATCTGTTACACATAATAATGAAACGGAGGAAATCGTAAATGCAGATGACAGTGATGAAGATGACGATGCTCCTTTGATAGATCGGATAAATAAATTTGATGGAATTTGGGAAGATAAAAAAAGACGCTTCTTCGATCCACCATTCATTGAATTGTGTGGCCCAAAAAATTTTCAAGAAAATAAAATGAATCCCGGAGAAACTTTTTTATCTTTATTCTCAGAACAAAACATTGACAGGATTGTTGAGCAATCCAATCTTTTCTGTGATCAGAAAGGAGTTACCAATAGTATACCTATTACAAGTGAAGAAATAAAAAATTTCTTGGGTTAAATATAATGATGGGTATAAAAAGATTACCATCATATCGTGACTATTGGTCTTCAAATTTGCAACTCAATGATCCTTACATCAGTTCGGTCATGAGTGTAAAAAGATTTTCCTTTTTACTTTCGCATTTTCACCTAAATGATAACAGTAAAGAACCTAAAAGAAGTGACCCAAATTACGACAAATTGTACAAAGTTGCACCTTACCTGAACACTCTTTCAGAAACTTAAAAATGTTTTATAATCCTACTAGGGCTCAATCAATTGATGAAAGCATGATAAAATTCAAGGGCAGGATTTCTATCAAGCAATACATGCCAATGAAGCCAATCAAGAGGGGCTATAAAGTTTGGGTAAGAGCTGACGACTATGGTTACGTTTGTGAGTTTCAAATATATACTGGAAAAAAAGGGAAGCAAACAGAAAATCTACTAGGGGAGAGAATAATAAAAGATTTGAGTCGTACTTTAGTACAAAAGAATTATTATATATATTTTGATAATTTCTTTACTACAGTACAGTTGATGTCACACTTGCTTTCTGATGGGATTCTAGCATGTGGAATAATAAGAAAAGATAGAAAAAATTTACCAAAAAAACAGAAACCTGACAAAACAGTGTCACCCGGAGATAGTGAATATCGTACTTCAAAAACAGGAGTTCGATGGACGAAATGGATTGACAAAAGGGCAGTACATTTCTTATCAAATTTTCACGATCCATCTCTATTATCAGAAGTAAATAGAAGACAAAAAGATGGTTCTTCAAAATCAGTTTCATGTCCTCAAATGGTCAAAGATTATAACAATCACATGGGATGCGTTGACAAAGCAGATATGTTCAAATCTTATTACCAGATTAGTCGTAAAAGCAGGAAATGGTGGCATCGAATCTTTTGGCATTTTGTGGATGTTACTGTGGTCAATTCTTTCATTATATACAAACAGCTTTTTTCAGATGACAGTATATCATTGAAGAACTTTAGATTATCAGTCGCTAATCATTTGATTGGTTTGCCAAATCGCCCGAAAAGAGGAAGACCATCTAGCACACCGACATTGAATAAGAAAAAGCCTAGAGTGTCTGACGAAGTTAGAACTGCAGAAACTTTTCATTTCCCAGGCTGTCTAGATTCTCGTAAGCGGTGCACATATTGCAGTACCAAAGAACATGACAAGCGAACAAAGTTCTATTGTAAGAAGTGCAACGTAGCTTTATGTATTGAAGAGAAAGAAAATTGCTTTGAAAAATTTCATAGAGCCTCGACGGACCAAGCCTCGAAATAAATAACATTCTATCAAAAAATTACGAATAAAAAATGAAAAAATAAATAAAAACCGATAAAAAATAAAAAAAACATAAAAAAAATAAAAAAATAAAAAAAAACATAAAAAAATAAAAAAATAAAAAAAACATAAAAAAAATAAAAAAATAAAGAAAAAACAAAAAAATACAGAAATGGAACTAGTTCTTCCCCACGTCCTCGTCGTTAGTTCCGGGTTATGCTAAGAGGGAAAATAAAATGCAATGATAGACTTGAAATGATTTTATGAGATTTCATCGTATTGTTGAGTCTAAAAACCTAAGTAAGCGAGTTCTGGTCCAATTTTATTACATTTTTATAAATAATGTCCGCCATATTGGATCCGCCATTTTGAATTTTGAAATTCTGATGCCAGATTCGTAATCAGCGATCCAAAAAACCTTTTTCTATACAGTTTCAAAAGAATCACTTTAAAATTTGAAAATTTAACCTCAAATAGCCACCATATTGGATCCGCCATTTTGAATTTTGAAATTCTGATGCCAGATTCGTAATCAGCGATCCAAAAAACCTTTTTCTATACAGTTTCAAAAGAATCACTTTAAAATTTGAAAATTTAACCTCAAATAGCCACCATATTGGATCCGCCATTTTGAATTTTGAAATTCTGATGCTAAATTCGTAATCAGCGACCCCAAAAACCTTAAGAACTATCTTGATTTCGGTAGTGGGTTCAACAGAAAAATGTGCCCCTCAAAGGGTTAAAGAGCTTCAGCTAGTTAATTGTAGTAATATAGACATTGATAGAGTGGACTTCACTATCATTGAAGCAGTTTTTTCTAGTAAAAACGTACTGGAATCATTTCAGTATTCATTTGATTATAGAGTAGATTTACAAGTTGAATGGCTGTATCAGCCTTCACTAAAACTGAACGAAAGAATTAAGCGCCTGAATCTCTCTAATAATGGTAAACTCGAGCATTTGGTGCGTTTTATGCTTCCATGCATTCCGGGTGTAATGCAATTGAACGAGTTAGGCTTGTGGTTTCAGGAGCCGTTGAACTTGTCGCAACTCTTGCAACTTCAAGAATTTTCGGTTGATTATAGCATACAAGCGAATGAAACTTTAAACTCTATTAGAAACGTCAAAATTAGCAATATTCAAATAGTTAATCGTTTAGGTGAGAAAAAAACTAAAGCTTTATCGCTTAACTTTTTAGTAAATGTGATTGAATGGTCAAATCAATTGCAAGTCGTTTTAGATAATTGCTATGTTCCCGGTAATAGTTACATTTGGGGTGTACTAAAAAGAAAAAATGTAAATATAAAAAGTTTGGAAAAAAGTTTAGTTATAGATTTTAAAAAATTATAATTTTGTAAATCATTATAAACCAGACATGAAATATGCGTTTTGAATATAATATGTTCTGTAAAAGCGATTTGTTATTTTGTAAAAGGCATCACGACTGGCAAGATAAATGAATAGATAAATGTAATGTAAAAAAAAGAAAAGAAATATAATTGCAGAAAAATATATATATATATATATATATATATATATATATATATATATATTTCATCGCCAAGTTTATAACGAATGTAATCGTTTGCCATTAATATTTTTTTTCCTTTTTTCCTTTTGAGGGGGAGTAGTGTAGGTGTCTACACGCTAAGCGCCTCAGTGCGCATGTCAAAATCTACGGTAGAGGGCTTTCGGGCCTCGTTGCGGGACTCGTCAGCGTTGTGAGTCAGTCGTGCTAGAGCCTCAGCACTGTAAACCAAATAAAGACTTCTAGCCGGTAGTCCCGGCGTAATATTGTAACTGTAGTTAATCTTGGTTTTTCTCTTCTGCCTAGATTCCTTCCAATCCTTCACACGCGTGCCTTCATAGACGAGCACATTGATATCTTACATAATAATTAAGTGGACAAACACACTTCATCAACTACCAATCGTCTATATACTTATTATATATTAATATATATATATTTAGTAAAATGGCGGAAATTAATGAAGATTATATAAGAAAGACCAGAACATTACCACGTATTATTAAGTTTCAAAAATATTTGATACGTGAAAACGAGTCATGGACATTTCTCCCAATCGACAAAACTCCCGTCAATAAGAGGCCGTGAATTTGAATTTCTAAATTATTTGTCGTTTGATCTCTGCAAAAATTGACAAATAAAGTATTTTATATTTATTTGTATGAGAAGAATTACGCTATATCACTGAAACTCACGGTTAGCGGGAACAAAAAAAAAGTTGACCTAAAATGACGCTAAAAAAAGGTGATTGGATCTTTTTTGTCATATCTCTAAGATGCCAAAAATGATTCTTGGGAAATCCGGTCTGCTAATTTTTAGTTGTTTTATGCAAAAAAACATTTTTTTCGAAACATAGAAAACTTGAATAAGTTTTCAAAATTGAATGGCAAAAAATAATCATTAGATTCAATAAGAAAATATATAGCAATGCTAACAGTACTATCGATATAAAGCCTTTGTATTACGTTCCCGTACTATGCATACACACATATATATATATATATATATATATATATATATATATATATTAGTTATATACCCAACTTGGGCGTACGAAGGATTTATATGAGCGAGACTAATGTTTTTGGCTTGAGCAGTAGTCGGTCGAGGGCTTTAGCCCGAGACTGACTGCTGTTCAAGCTATAAAACATTAGTCGAGATCATATGTATCCTTCGTTAGCCCTAGTTGGGTAGATGATTTTATGTTATCGTAGGTCGTATGAGGAACTATAAAAAGATTAAATACAAATAAAAAAACATTATAATAAAATATAAATTTTCAGACTATTTAATTGAAGAATTTGAAATTCTATTTATTTGAAGAATGCGCGCAAAAAACTGAGCAGTGCCGGTATACTTCTGCCTATGCGATAGAGAGAGCCGACGACGAATTACGGAAACGACCGAACGACGCCGACGGAGAACTATAGCTTACTTTTAACTGCGCTCTTCTTTATCTGTCTTTGTCTTACTTGTAGCAGCGCGCTGACTCTACTACCCTTCTAAAAACATATTTTAATGTTTTGCTCCGAACGTTCTTCAACAAGACTGTAGAATATTTGCCAATACACTTCAATATAGTGTGGCGTATGCAATAATATTCCATACTATAAAGTATTTTAAAGTCGTATACGACATTGTATAATGTATTGCTAATTGAATATACTTTAGCTACGAGCAGGGCGGTATGACACCCCAATACCCATTTAGCTAGCTCCACGGGTATTCTACCGAATACGACATACTATAACATAAATATATATATAACACGCAATGTTTATAAACAACTTCTTCGAATTATGAACATCGTCCTGCTATTGTGATTATCGTAAATTTTTCGAAAATCGCCTGATATTGTCACACATTTAAATCGTATTCACAGCTAGAATGTAGTGTAAAATATTTTGCTCACTCGAAGTCCGGGTGTTTTGTATCTCATAGTAGTAAAAAAATAAACTTTAAGTGAGCATAAATAATGGATAAGTCGATGAACAGTCGATAAGTCTAACTAAAAATTTGCAGAGATTTTTTTCCAGGTATAAATTAATGTTTTTCAAAATATTGAAGAATTTTTTAAACTTTTGATTATTATGAACAACAAACTATAGCAAACTATAGCTAGCACATGAGACTCCTTAAAAAATTATATTCTTTTTTAAAATCAGCCATATTTACGAAAGTATTACGATGTCTTTTATTACTCAATCTAATAATGACTTTTTGCAATCTGTGAAAAATTATTTGAATTTTCTTTGCTGTAGATATTTATGTTAAATGTTTTTTTGCATAAAAAAACTAAAAATGAGCAGATCGGATTTCTCAAGAATCATTTTCGGCATCTTAAAGATATGACAAAAAAGATCCAATCACCTTTTTTTAGCGTCATTTTAGGTCAACTTTTTTTTTGTTCCCGCTGACCGTGAACTATTGTACAATATTATTTAATATTTCTTTGTAATAAACACTTTTTATTTGATTACCATTTACATTGAATAAATGTAATGTAAATGTACACAGAAAATATTTTGCTAAAAAATATACCTACGACACACACGCGAATATACTCCTATACCCATATACCCGAAATTTATACATCCTAATCCTATGTACTTTAATTCTGAACCCAATATTTTAAATTCATAAATTCATGGCTCCAAAATCTATAATATTTTATAATATTCAAATTTGAGTTTTCGTCTTAGACGTCGTAGCGTGTAGACGTGTTTACAAGCGCTCCGTGTTTATTTCGTATACATTGTTTATTGAACTAAACTATATACTGTGTATTTCTGCCCCTTTATAGTTTAGTTACATTTTATTGAAACGGTCTAACATGGCTGTTTCTACACTGGAGGAGATGCACTCTAACCTCTCAAAGGACATTTATGATCCCAGTGCGCCTTTTACAGGCACCCAATACCAACAGTTATATTAAAGATTTAACTCGAATGAGATTTTTGAAAATGAATTTAGTTTCCAGTATAGCACAAGAAAATAAAAAATGTTATACGCGTGAACAAGCCATTATCTTATCATTTTGAAAATTAACCAATAAAGGACAACTAGTTACAGTTGGTACACTAGTTAAGCCCGAGAACGTTCTCGTTTTCACGATTCAAAATCACTCTACAAATCGAAATTACAGTGATAAAAGTTTTAAATTTCTACTAAACTGATCAACGCATTTAAAGGATTATAGACCCTTTTCAACACGTAACAGATTATTTTCAACATGCCTATACTCTGACCGCTACCTCGAAAAAATTTTGGACAAACTCAACGTAAGTAGAAATTCACCAGTCACATGCATAAAGGTTAGCATCAATACCCCTGGATATGAACACGTTGAAAGTCATAGACGCCAAGTATATGTTAAAGCCGACGATGCCTCCAAAATTCCACCATTGATACAGTTTACACACGATGAAATAGACTTTTTCATTTTCGCTGGTCCCGAAGTCATGCGTTGTTATAAATGCAAAAAAGAAGGTCACAAGGCAATAAATTGTTTGTCAACAGAGCAAGATACAGTTAATACCACAAGCACGCACACCTTTGACGAGAATTTTCCCGCATTGGAAAGTAAACAAAATAAGTCGCAAACGAGTATCTTGAATAACATTCCTTCAACTACATTCAAAAGGCCGTTCCCTTCTAGCAACTCTTCAACTACGGTAAGCTCCAACGCTAACGTCGAGGCAAAAGTAAATAGCAAGGCAAATACATCAGTGAAACAAAACAAAAAGAAAACAAAATTAGACTTTTCTCACGAAGATAATATGATGAAAATTGTTGACGCTCTACGACCAAGTTCTAATGTATTCACTGAGGAAAAAAATATTCCATGCTCCTTTGAAGAATTTGTTGAATTTTATAAAAATACTTACGGCAAAAATAATTTGTTTAGCGAAATGCAGAAGATCTCAAATGATAAGCAACAAGTAATTGACCTAATTAACTTAGTCTATCCTTACGTTACAGTACCAAGCGTCAAAACAAAACTTACTAAAATTAAAAATAAATTAAGTCTATCCAACTTCGATGAAAGTGTGCTTCTATCTCAAAGTGATGTCGACAGTAATGAAACCAGTGATTTTGATGCATAAAAGCCATTCTGATTTTAATAACAATGGAAGAAGATATTACTTATATTAATAAATTACTCAAAGTAATGTTTTGGAACGCTAGAAGTGCGCGATCAAAATTCGAAGAACTCAAAACGAAAAGTGAATATGACATTATAATATGTGTTGAATCTTGGCTCGTCAATGACGAAACTTTGAAAATTCCTGGCTACACCAGCTTCACAAGAAATCGTCCTAACAGCACAATTCACTCACGTGGTGGAGGTATTATTGTATTTGTTAAAAACTCTTTCAAATTTGAACCCCTTTATAATATAAAATCTCCTACTACAAAAGTAGAAATGTGAGGTATTAAACTTAAAAATATTAATCCATGTATAGAATTCGTTATATGTTATAAAGTCCCAGAGCCCGGTGCATTTCTCACACAAGATCAATGGGATAGTATAGTTCAAAATGTCAAAAGTAATAATACCATTCTAATTGGTGATTTCAATTCACATAACACTAATTGGAATTATAAAAAAACTGATCCGAACGGGGAAAGATTAGAAGAATCGATTGATAAATTCGGCTTGTTTTTACATAATGATAATTCTTCTACGCACCTTGATATACGAAATAACACTGAATCTAACATTGATCTTGTGTTTTCTACTACAGATCTAGCTGACAAAATAAATCTGGAAGTGTGTGACGAGCTCTGGGGTTCTGACCATTTCCCCATTTTTATAAATCTGGGTATTGAAAAAGAACAATATGTTAAAAAATCCTTCAAAATTAAATCCAAAAGAACTGATTGGATAAAGTTCCAAGAAAACTTGAACTTAACCTATAACGAATTCCTTACATTAAACTATACAAATATGTCTCCAAGCGATAAGTATGAATTTTTTGTTGAATGTATCACGAAAGCTGTCAAAGCGAGCTCACCAATCCGCAAAATATTCAATGGTAAAGATAAGATGAGAAACCCCGTTGCTTGGTGGGATAAAGATTGTGACAGAGTTAAAAGACTACGTCGGGCCTCATTCAAAAAATGGCAGTTTACGCGCTCTCTAGTAGATCTCATTGAATACAAACGTTGCGTTGCTTTAGCCAAAAAAACTTTTAAAAATAAGAAAAAAGAGTATTTTAAAATATTTGTTTCTAGTCTAAACATGCGCGTCTATTTTACCCATGTGTGGAGTAAATGCAAAATTCTAAAAAACAGTCTAACCAAAATTAAGCCAAATTTTAACTCTGTCACTAAGGAGATGATAGACGAGGCTCTGGATAAGCTAGCTCCTTCATGTACGTATATAGACCATAATGTTTCTAATTTTATTCCTGGCAATCATAATAAAAATGACTTTTTCGATACTACATATAGTTACTTTGAATTCAATTTTGCTTTAGATAATAAAAAAACCTGCTCTAGTCCTGGAATGGACGGTATTGATTTCGAAATTCTAAAAAACTTAAGTCCTAAATTCAAACTCCTCCTTCTCGACATTTTTAACGAAATGCACTCTACTGGCTCTTTCCCGCGCAGCTGGAAGAATACCTTTGTTCACTTCATTCCTAAACCCAATGGCACGTCAGTTAGGCCTATAGCACTAACATCTTGTTTGTGCAAACTGTATGAAACGCTTCTTAAAAACAGAATGGAATGGTGGGTTGAACATCACAACCTACTTCCCAATAGTCAAAGTGGTTTTCGCAGGGGTAAATCTACAATAGATAATGCTGTTAATCTAGCGCTAAAAATAGATGAAGCCTTTGCAGAGAAAAAAAGTGTTCTAGCTGCTTTTCTAGATGTAGAAGGTGCGTTCAACAACGTAAATGTGGATGTACTACTGCGTAAACTACTTGACTTTGGATGTTCTGAAAATGTCCTAAAATTCATCAAATTCATTCTTTATGAACGTTATATTTATACCAACTACCATGACAATGAATATCGCACTGCATACAAAGGCACCCCACAAGGAGGTGTCCTCAGCCCTCTTCTATATATCATATATGTTTCCGAGGTTACTTCTAGTCTGTCTAAAAATGTTTTCGTGTCAGAATTTGCCGATGATATCGTGATATATGTCAAATGTAAAAACACCAAATGGGGCAAAGGACTTTTACAGAACGCTTGCAACTCTGTTGACAAAAATTTAAAAGAGATTGACCTTGACATTGCTCCTCACAAATCCGTTTTCATCCAGTTTAATAAGATGGGCATACCTCCTGGAGATACTAGCATTAAAATCAGAAACACCAATATTATTTCTTCTAATACTGCTCGTTTTCTCGGCATACTATTTGACCACAAAATGACCTTCATTCCACATCTAGAGCACGTTATTAAAAGTTGTAGAAAAACCTTATATTTAATTAAATTTCTCTGCGGTACATGGTGGGGGGCGGATCCTGAGACTCTTCTTACCCTATACAAAAGCTACATTCGACCAATGATCGAATACGGATGCTTCGTCTATTATCAGGACAGAGAAAGCTTTTTCACAAAGCTAGAAAAAATTCAAAACATTGCAATTAGATCTGCCCTAGGTTATCGTATCAGCACTCCAAGAATTATATTAACAGCAGAATCCAAACTTGTTATTATTAAAGAAAGAATCAATTATCTATGTAAATGTTATTTATCAAAAATTTCTTCTACCTCTGGTTCCGCAACCTTTAAAAATATAAACAAATATTTTGATACAGTCAAAAAAACCAAATATATACCAAAGAACATCATTTTTTCTTGTTTCGATACTCTTACTGATTCTTTAGACAAAATTTATAAAACAGATAAAGCTTGCATCTTCTGCCACGACTTTAATTCAATATACTCAGTTATTCCTATTAATACGCAGTACGGCAGTAGTCTTAAACATTCAACTATGCCTAATGTCCTTTTTAATAACATTTTCTCTGTCCTGGATGGACTTAAAATTTTCACAGACGGAAGCAAGTCAACAGAGTCTCCTCATGTTGGTTCTGCTTGCCTGTGTAGTGATCTAGATATTAGCATTATGAAAACCATTGACAAAAATGCCTCAGTCTTTACAGCTGAGTCAATCGCTTTGAAAGACGCTCTAGATGTAGCATTAAACAACAAAAGTCAAAATATTCTGATTTTCTCTGATTCCCTTAGTGTGTTACAAAGCCTCCAGTCTCCCCATATCAACTTCAAAACTAAAGAATATATTATCGAGATAAAAAAGAAATTTAAACAGTTTCACATTGACAATACTTTTAATACTTCTATTTCTCTTTTCTGGATTCCTTCTCACATGGGAATCACAGATAATGAGAATGTTGACAAGCTGGCTAAAGAGGCTTCAAACTCTCACGCAATTGACATTAACTCTGTCCCATTCACGGATTTGTACGAGAATTTCAAGAAACAAATGTTTCAAGAAAACCATGTATATCTCACTAACCCAAAACATAACACGGGTAAAATTTATTTCCAATCTTATTATAATAATGTTCAAAAACCGTGGTTCTATAAATGTAAACTTGACAGAGAATTCATTGTAACTGTCAATCGTATGAGAAGTAACCACTATCATTTATTGGCTTCTCTTGCCCGTCTTGGAATAATTCAGAGTGCTACATGTAAATGTAATGATTACGACGAAGATTTGAATCATGTCATTTTTCAATGTAAACTGTATAATGATAATAGAATTAAACTTTTACATAATCTTAAAAAGATAGATCTCACTTTACCATTGAATATTGAGTCTTTAATCGCCGAACCAAACATTGCTGCGTGTAAATGTATTCTAAATTTTTTTAAAATTTGTAATCTAAAAATCTAAATGTCGAACTTGTAAAAATTAATGTACAGCTATATTTGTAAAGCTGAAATTAATCTTATGTAGATTAGAAAGGCTTAATAAAGAAAAAAAAAAAAAATATTCAAATTTTCTTCTCTATTGAATTCTTCACTGAAATAGTGCATTATCAATTAAAAATAAATATTAAAATATTAAACTTTTAACATTTTAAAACATTTGTTTTAATATCGAACATTATAATATGACAAAGTTCACGAATTCAAGTATCTATAGTAATTATTTCATCTTTTAATTTTTATAAATAAACAATTGGTGAAGGCAAATAACATATTGCTATATTCACGCATAATTAAACATCATTAGAAAATTAAAAAGAAATATAAATTTAAAATGGAAAAAGGGAAAAAAAGAAATTTTACGGTGGATGAAAAAGAATTCATCTATAATATGACAAAAGGACATAACAATATTTTAGAACAAAAAGGAAGATCTGACGCTCAAGTGAAAGAAAAAGAACGTGTGTGGACTGTAATAGCGGAAAAATATAATACAAGCAGTATTGTTATTTCAGGAAAAGTAAGTAAATGTAATAAATATGAATTATTTGAAAATTGCTTTATATTAAGGTGTTTCTTCCATGCAGATCCGTATGTTGCGGGCGCTTAGCCGGGGGGCCCCACTAAATGCATACATTCTTAGTATTATTAATAAAAAATTTATTCTAAACACTTTATTAAGGTTGTATGGGCTATACAGTCTGTGTCAAAAGTTAGTTTTTTAGAAAATCGTCTATATTTTTCGGTAGAAAGTAATTATTTATTTTCAGCTTAGTACCTTATTAGATAATATTAAAACAATTATTTTAAACTTCGTTTCATTTAAATATAATGAATTATTAAAGAATTATAACATTTTAAAGTTTATAAATTTTACACAAATCTAATGCAATCATAAATAATAATGCCAAACTTTCAAAAATGGTTTTATTTGACTGCAACAAAGTTTATTTTGTTCAGTTTAAAATTTAGAATCTATTGACGAGGATGGAATTTTGATATTTATTTTTTATTAAAATTTATTGCTAATTTTCTGCGAAAAAATGTATATGTCTCAGACGGTACTAACTGTTTTATCATAGAAAATTAGCAATAAATTTTAATAAAAAATAAAAATCAAAATTTCATCCTCGTCAATAGATTCTCAATTTTAAACTGAACAAAATAAACTTTGTTGCAGTCAAATAAAATCATTTTCGAAAGTTTGGCATTATTATTTATGATTGCATTAGATTTGTGTAAAATTTATAAACTTTAAAATGTTATAACTCTTTAATAATTCATTATATTTAAATAAAACAAAGTTTAAAATGATTGTTTTAATATTATCTAATAAGTTGCTAAGCTAAAAATTAGATAATTACTTTCTACCAAAAAATATAGACAATTTTCTAAGAAATTAACTTTTGACACAGACTGTATAGCCCATACAACCTTAATAAATATTAAGTGAATTTATGCAATATTTTTAAATAATACTAAAATAATACGTAATTTTATAAAATTTGATTATTTATACGTTCCTGAACATATTGGAATTCCGGCAACGTTGTGAATTTCAGTTTGTTATATTATTATTTGTTACATATGGTTAGACTCATTATAACCTAAGTAAAATGTCACATTTTCGAAAGAAACGAGATGCGTGTTTACATTTTTATTCCACAGCGTTGTCAAGTATTACATAATCATAATTTAAATAATTTTTTTCAATTTTTTTTTTTTAATATTCAATATCTTTTTAGATGATTCATCAACCTACTACTTTTTTTATATGTTCTAAATCTATCAATTCTGCAGAATTCAATAAATAGTTTTTTATTAATATATGTTCATTTTAAATGATAAAAATATTAAGTTTAAACATGAAATTAAGGTTTAAAATACAAAATTATATCATAAAATACTCAAATTTAAAATCATTATTTTCTATTATTTCATCGATAACTGAGTCTGAAATTTAATAAATATAAAAATATAGGTTTTATTTACGACTTCCTAAATCTTGATAATATTTTGTTCATTAATGTTTCATGGAAGAACTACCTTAAATTTTAATTTTTTATTTAAGAGAACAGCTTCGCAATTGAAAAAATTGTACAATAACAATTGTAAGTATAACATATAATATTAATGATAATTTATTTCTCTATTTAAAAAAAGCATATAAACATTAATATTTTTATTTTCAGTAACTTTATTTAAATCTCCCCAATTTGTAATCGAGCACACAAAAGATTGTACAAAAGGTAACCTCAAAAATTTCATGGATAGTGATAAGGATGAGTCTAAATCAGAAGAAAAGAACGAGACGGAATCAGAAGGAAAAGACGAAACAAAATCAGAAAGAAAGGACGAGACAGAATCAGAAAAAAAGAACGAGACAGAATCAGAAAAAAAGAACGAGACACAATCAAAAAAAAGGACGAAACAGAATCAGAAAAAGAAGATAAGATACAATCAGAAAGAAAAGACGAAACAAAATTACAAAAAAAGATTGAACGTGAACAAGAGGAAGAACAACCAAAAAATAAAGAGGATATACTTAAGGATAATAAAGACAACAATAAGAAGGAAACGGATATTAAAAGAAAAACACGAGAGTAATAATCAATAAAACGATTAATAAAATACTTAATATCTTTTTTATATAAGTATATTTATTATTATTATTATATATATACACACACATTATAGTTAGTGTGACATAACCAGCGGCATTATATCTGTTTTCTCAAAAATCAATAACAAACAAAGAAGAAATGAAAAAGAAAAAAAATATTAGCTGATTATCTTTTAATTACATATTTTCAAAATTATGTTCTTCTATGAGAGAATGCATAAGTCAGAAAAAATATAAATGAGTTTGAAAGAAAATTCTTTTTTTTTATTCAATACAAATAAATATATATATATATATATATATATATATATATATATATATATTTCATATATATATATATGAATATATTTATAAAGAATAAAAATAGATAACTTTTTTAAATTTATTTAAACCTTATAGAAGAACATAAGTTTAAAATGATGTAAATAACAAGAGCCGGTTTGTGGCTCAGTCAGTAGAGCGTTGGATTCGTAATCTCGAGATTTTGAGTTCGAATCCCGCTATCGTCTGAATCATACGAACACCTCTGTACGTTATATGTGCTTTGTTCACAAACACATTTACGAGATCCGTCGCTGATTGGCATGGAAAAAATAGCATTGCATAAATATAACGACGAAAAGCTAAGAAAAAAAAGTAATCAATTAATATGCTTTTACTTTTTCGACTGCTATAATATTTAGAATATTTTTTAAATTGAGTGACTATATATAAATATGCGTGTGAGCATTAAATAAAAACAAATTTTTCTTATCCCCTGGCGAAAAGTACGTCGAAAGACGTCTACTTTCTGAGAGAGAAGTAAAGCATTATCTACGGCGGCTCGGCGCACTAGCGATGCGCAATCGTGTTGACGCTCTGTTTTTCACGGCAGTTAAGAATAGAGAGGGCTACGTCTATCCTTCTCTGTCCGCCGGCGTTAGACATTGACTCTCTCCCTCTCTCTTTCTTTTTCATACAGAATAGAGAGGGTTGCGTCTATCCTTCTCTGTCCGCCGGCTTTAAGAATTGACTCTCTCCCTCTCTCTTTCTTTCTCTTATATGTACAATAAAGGTAGCCGCGAATGGAGGGGGCTATGTCTAGCCTTCTTTGCCGGTTACAACAAGCAGTATATCTTTTTCTTTATTTTTCTTATATAGTAATTTTAAATATTTTATTATTAAAACCTAACTTGTTTTATTTTGTGAATTATAAATTGCAGTGTGTTATAAAGTGTGTAAATTATAAAATGTGAGTGAAATATTGATGGTTTATTTTAATGATTTATCATCAGTGGGAGAGGGGCAGAGAAGGATAGAGCATACTCGGTCAATAGCAGCAAGCGATTCATCGCGGTATTTTTATTTTAATGATTTATCATCAAAAACGAATTATCACAACGGGTAAGTTGGACGTACTTTTCGCCGGGAATAAGAAAAAATCGTATATTCACCTCGGGAGAGAAGTTGACCATCAATTGCTCGCGTATTTGCCCCCTCGCTGCGCTCGGGGGCAAATCTTACGCGGGCATTTAATGGTCAACTTTTCTCCCTAGGTTAATAATATACTATTATATAGAGAAAAATTCAAGAATTTAACCTGACTATATTACATCAATTCACATTTTATAAATTAAATTAATATTCTTTGAGGCATTTATCATTTAACTTTTTGTATTTCTTTCTTGAAGCTTAGTCACATTGATTCAAAAGCGTTATATTTTCAACTTCTAAATTACGCATGCTATCTATATTCTGCAACGTTGACAAATTTACAATAAGGTATTCTGCTACTTGCAATTTTATTCATTGAATTGCTTATAACTACTCTCACAGGCACCCAATTAATGTTTTTAAAAAATAAAAACTTTTTCTAAGATTTTCAATTAGCGCTGTACCAATTTTAATCTCGATTCAACTAATTTAAAATAGCTAAAAAACATGCTAGAGTGACGTGAAAATCAATCATTTATAGAGAATCCACTTTGAGCGGTTGAACAAAGTTTCGATGATTTTACGAATATATAATCTAGAGCAATTTCTCTATACGGAGAAAAATCTATTGCATTTGACAACAAAAAGATAGTTCTATCAGCGAAAATTATTGCTAGTTTCAGACAGCGAAAATTTGTGGTTAGATTAACCAAAATTATTTTCTGTTGTTGGTGTAAATACCACCAATTGTTTTGCGCTGTTATGTTCAATGAATTTCGCTAAAATAGCTATTATTTTAAGGAATCATGTACATAACTGTATTATAATAATTCTCAATTTCTTAAGTGATCGCAGTATTTTAAAATTAATAGTTTTATAAGTAATGATAATTAATTTTAAAATATCTCTTATTAATTTTTTAAATATTTATAATAAAATTTAAATCATATATACTATATATGTATGCCCGTACATGTATATATTTAAATATCTTCAAAAAAGTTAGAACATGTAAAAAAATAATTAAAATAATAAAAACATAAGATTTATTATAAAATTTATTTACAATTACAATACATATTTTAAAAGTACATATGAATGGCCATCGTTATAAATGTATACATTCAATGGCATAGGATCATATAACGCTGAAAATTCAATGTAAAACCAATTTTTAGTTACATCTACTTCATTAGCACCTATGTGACTATTTAAACCTTTATTAATAACAGAATTACCTAAAAATACAGGTTTGTCGTTAATTAATAAAATATATTTAATTATTCCAAATACTGGCAAATCATATTGATCTATTTTCGTTACAATTACAAAGTCTGTTTTATATTCTGTTCCTTTATAAGCTACACGGAAAAACTTTTGCAATTGATTTGTGCTCAAAAAAACTTGAAACCGATTTGAATGCGCTAAAGACTTACTAATACTTTCATTATTAACATATTTTTACACTCAATAGTTATGATGTAAATATATTATCTATTTAGTTTGCAAAAAATGATCAATTATGTACGTTGATTACATTCGAGACAGTCGAATAGCCTTTGTATTCAGACTTGATCGGGATTCAGCTTCAACTCGAACTGAAAAAGTTAACAGTAACCGAGCGCGTGTTTTGAAAGGAGGCAGGGGAAAAAGAAAAAGAGGGAGTAACCAAAATACATTCTTATTATGATGGTAAAATAGTAATTTAAAAAAAATTAATGAATGTTAAGATTGTAATATAATTTGTGAGTTTTTAAAACTAATAAAAAAGATTTTCAACTCCAAATCTAATTATTTTAAACAACTAGGGGGCAGATGAGCATGTATCATTTCATGTCAATGATATTTTGAAGTAGGTTTGGTCGAGTGCGCAACGTTTACGCTTTTCCTTTGGAGTGTGCAAGTTCAACTCTAGGTCAGGATCACTTTTTTTTTTAATTTTTTTTTATTGTTTTAAAATTTTTTATTAATTTTTTTATTTACATTTTTTTTCTTATACTATTAAAATCTAATTCTTCACGAGTTTATTAAGTATACTCGTTTTTTCAATGAATATTTTTTAAAAATAAATTATTTCTTAGACGTAATGATGAAAAATATTAATAAATAAATAATAATAATGTTTATTTTATAATACTATAGTTTAATTTATTAATAATGTAATTTGTAAAATTTGTATAATAAATAAATTAGACTATAATATTAATTTATTTATGTTAGAATGTATATTACATATTAATATATATCTTAAGACAGAATTTAACATTAAGCAATATAAACCTAACTATTATTCATTTATTAATATTTTTAATTATTATATCTAAGGAATAATTTATTTTTCAAAAATATTCATTGAAAACATAAGTCTACTTAAAACATAAAAAAAATTTTTTTTATTATACTATAATACTATATAAATACATTTAGAGAAATATTGATGGTTTATTTGATCTATGACATAGTTAGACCTTCTCTAAAAGTACTACAAGAATTTTCCATTTAAATTTTGTTATTTATATTTTTTGAGCTGTGTAAAGTAAAAAAATTTGATCCTAAAAATTCAATAAATTTCTGATAGATTTCTTGATGTCCGTTAAAGTAATCATTATGCTGTTAAAATTTCAAATAAATAAAAGGTACAATTTTTCATTTTTTTTTTTTTGAACTTTCATTATAAATTACACTTTATTATATTAAATGCATATATACGACACGTATTTATTATTACATAAAAGCTTACCTTTAAAAAGGTATATGGTGGTCAAGTATGCTAAGCGATTTATTTTGATTAATGATTTTAACCATTTTGATGTCTTTAACATATTATAAAATATTTTTAGTAAAAAAATCAAACAATGATATTAGAATTTCATGAAATAATGAAACAAATGTCAAGTATTTTATTTTTATAATTGAATTTTGCATGCGTTCACAGAATTAATCTATTTATTTAGTATTTGAAACCATCAAATCTTCACATTAGAATTTAATGAAATCACGGAGCAAATGTCAATTATATAATACGGATGATAAAACTATGACATCTTATACTATAAATTTTAGCAAAAAATTTTTCGAATTTGTTTATTTATAAATAAGCGTTTAATCTCACTAACTGCATTACTTTTTGTCATCATTTCTTCTATCATTTATTTAAAAGTGTTCTGAAAGTTTTTTAATCTTATTAAATATTTACAAAATTACTTGCCAAACCCGTGTATAAATATTTTATTGGTGAAATGTCTAATGAATGTATGTTTTTAACATTTGAACCAGAAATTATAATAGATGTAAGATATAGGTAATATGAAATTGTACTAAGATAAAATACGCTCCTGAAAAATACTGAATACAAAACACCATATTACGTAAAATAATGAAATTAGAAAATTACAATTTTAAAATTGAACAATATTTTTATAATTACAATTTTTTTTAACTAAATAAAAATTAAAAAAAATTTTATACACGGGCCTGGCAAGTAATTTTGTAAATATTTAATAGAATTAAAAAAATTTCAGAACACTTTTAAATAAATGATAGAAGAAATGATGACAAAAAGTAATGCAGTTAGTGAGATTAAACGTTTATTTATAAAGAAAAAAATTTGAAAAATTTTTTGCTAAAATTTATAGTATAAGATGCCATAGTTTTATCATCTGTATTATATAATTGACATTTGCTTCGTGATTTCATGAAATTCTAATGTAAAGATTTGATAGTTTCAAATACTAAATAAATAGATTAATTCTGTGAACGCATGCAAAATTCAATTATAGAAATAAAATACTTGACATTTGTTTCATCATTTCATGAAATTCTAATATCATTGTTTGATTTTTTTACTAAAAATATTTTATAATATGTTAAAGACATCAAAATGGTTAAAATCATTAATCAAAATAAATCGCTTAGCGTACTTGACCACCATATACCTTTAAGGTAAGCTTTTTACAGCATTTAGGTGCTTGGTTACAGAGATTGAATAAAAAAAAACAGTTGCAGTTGTAAAAAACACTTCAATAGCAAGTAGAAAATAATCGCTGGTGAAGTAGTGACTTAATTTTAGTAGGAAATTATAACTATTCATTATTAATAATAAAACATAATAAAGTATGAAATAACAAAAAGATTTATTTTGCAAAAATTATATCATAGAAATCAAAAGTTTTGCACCAGCGATTATTTTTTACTTGCTATTGAAGTGTTTTTTACAACTGCAAAAGTATTAGATCGATAACTTTATATGCTTAAAACTTGACAAAATATAATTTAAAAATTTTTATAAAAATAGCTGCAAATAGCATTTTTTTAGCCCTTTTCAAATCTTTTTCAAATTTTTTCTAGCTCAATTATTTAAAAACTACAGCTGATTGAAGAAAAATGCAAAAATGAAAAAAATTTCAAAATTACCAAAGCGATTATTTTTTTTAAATATTGTTAAAAAAATGTAAGTAAGCTAAAAAGAAAGCATTTAAAGAATACTTTAAAATGCTTTTTTTTAATTTTTTCTAGGATAAAAATTGAAAAAGATACGCTTTTTCAAAGTCGGAACAAAAATTTGATAACCTATCTAGAATTATTGCCCGGTACTATACTATCAAATTTTATTAAACCATTCGAAATGAAATTGGATAAAACAAATTATTATATTACAAATTTAAATAATGCATTTAATATTTGCCATCTGTTCAATGATTTCATTGGCATTTTAATATCAAAGTTTCATAGTTTTATATGACCAATGTATTTAAGAAATTCTCTAAAACCATTATATAAATTCAATTCGTAAAAACAAATTAGTTTTAAACTTTTATTTTTTTTCTAAGGTAGTCGATAAAATCTCCTTTTGGTTAAAAATTATGATTTTATTTAATAAAAATAATAGTCTAAAATATGAAGTATTGAATACGAAACGAATCATTGAAAAAAGATAAAAAGTTAAAATCATTAATTAAAATAATCGCTACCCTGGTAGAAATTTACTCTAGATCTGTCTAGTTTTGTATGTTAAATAATCGAGGCCTCGATAAAACTAGACAAATTTTCTACCAGGATAAGCGTACTTGACCACCATATGCCTTTTAAAAAAGGTAAGCTTTTATATATAATTATAAATACGTGTAGTATATATGCATTTAATATAATAAAGTGTAATTTATAGTGAAAGTTAAAAAAAATTAAAAATTGTACCTTTTATTTATTTCAAATTTTAACAGCTCAATGATCACTTTAACGGACATCAAGAGATCTACCAAAAATTTATTGAATTTTCAGGATCAAATTTTTTTACTTTACACAGCTCAAAAAAATATAAATAACAAAATTTAAATGTAAAATTTTTGTAGTACCCTTAGAGAAGGTCTAACTATGTCATAGATCAAATAAACCATCAATATTTCTCTAAATGTATTTATATAGTATTACTCAATAATAATAGAAAAAAAATTTTTTATATTTTAAGTAGACTTATTTTTTCAATGAATATTTTTAAAATAAATTATTCCTCAGATGTAATAATTAAAAATATTAATAAATGAATAATAGTTAGGTTTATAATACTTAATGTTAAATTTTGTCTTAAGATATATATTAATATGTAATATACATTCTAACATAAATAAATTAATATTATAGTCTAATTTACTTATTATGTAAATTTTACAAATTACATTATGAATAAATTAAACTATAGTATTATAAAATAAACATTATTATTATTTATTTATTAATATTTTTCATCATAGCGTCTAAGAAATAATTTATTTTTAAAAAATATTCATTGAAAAAACGAGTATACCTAATATACTCGTGAAAAATTAGATTTTAATATTATAAGAAAAAAAATGTAAATAAAAAAATTAATAAAAAATTTTAAAACAATAAAAAAAAATTAAAAAAAAAAAGTGATCCTGACCAAGAGTTGAACTTGCACACTCAAAAGGAAAAGCGTTAACGTTGCGCACTCGACCAAACCTACTTCAAAATATCATCGACATGAAATGATACATGCTCATCTGCCCCCTAGTTGTTTAAAATAATTAGATTTGGAGTTGAAATACTTTTTTAATAGTTTTAAACTCACAAATTATATTAAAATCGTAACATTTATTAATTTTTTTAAAAATTACTATTTTACCATCATAATAAGAATGTATTTTGGTTACTCCCTCTTTTTCTTTTTCCCCTACCTCTTTTCAAAACACGCGCTCGGTTGTCCGCACTACTGTTAACTTTTTCCGTTCGAGTTGAAGCTAAATCCCGATCAAGTCTGAATACAAAGGCTGTTCGACTGTCTCGAATGTAGTCAACATACATATTGAGTATATATTGAATGCATAGATACTGGTTTCCAATTTCATTTCTTCTGAGGGAAACATCATCTCAATTTGATTTTAATCTTTTTTCAAGAATGATATTAAAATTATTTCAATAATAGTAGATGTGAATTTATATGCAACATTTGAACGTATTTTAGGTGCAAAAGTTTTTCCGTGTACGCTTTTAACCATAGTATATGCTTTATCTATTTTAAAATAATAAGGTAAACAAACTTTAAATTCATGAAAATGTTCATATTTTTCTAATTGTTGAATTTTTGGATTTACAATTTTAATTTCTGGAAGTAAAAGTTCTTGTTTTATGTACCTGTTACATATACTTAATTGATGTCGTTTTGCTGCAGTTTTCGGTAAATTCATTCGAGAGGATGTCGAGCAAAACTGTTTTATTTCTTGATGTTTCGACTCCATTCTCATGCAAGAATTATGTGCGATCGGGACAGATTTTTCCAAAATTCTATGCATGTACGTTACATGATGCATTTTATTTACAAGCCATTTCTTTGTTAATTTTAAGTATAACTTGATGTGATTTTCTATTGTAATCTTTAATTTATATGGAGTAGTTTTTGATAATACTTTCGCCATAATAATATCCAAAATTTGACGTAAAAGTAAATATAAGTTCCAGTGCTCATTTTCCTCAGGTATGAAATGACCTATTAAAAATCCAAAAAATCGGACAAATGTAAGCATTTCTCTGGCTGTCATTTTTAGTTTTGAATCAGAAGTTAAACGAGCTTTCAGTATCTCAGGTGGCCGGTTTTCTTTTTCGATCTCAAAATCAAACAATTTTAGCCTGTCGTTTAATATTCCCAACGTAAAAAATTTTTTTCAAATATGAAATAATTTAATAAGAAAATCATATCATAATGACAAATCCCCTCTAGGATGTCATGCATCGTATCCACAAAAAAATTTTCAGTTACATGAAATGACGGGATATCATTAAATATGCTATTTTCCTTTATTCCTGTTAATTTTACGTTGTCAATCTTTATATCTGCAGAATAATTTTCTTTGTTTCTTAATAGTTCTACATTTTCAACACAAAGTGTCTTTTTGACTTCTGATGGAACTTTACAGAAACGACATGAATAGGCATTACGAAAACTTTCAGTTAAACCTAATATCCCGTGCAGGCCTAGATTGTCACCCTGAAGAAGTGCTAATATAAAGAAAACTCTTTTTTCTCCTTCATCCGTTTGTATTAAAATGCCTTCTTTTTCAAGAATTTGGAGATCTTTGATCAAAGGTTTAAAAATGACGTTATTTCCATACTTTACCCGATCTTTAGCGTTGAAAAGTAACGTTAAAAATATATTTTTCAAAGATGATTGAGATTCTTGAGGCAAACAGGCTATTGTTGTATATACAGCGCCAAGTTTACCAACGTGTGCTCCCAGAGGATTATTGGGTTCGAAATCGTTATAATAGACAAACAAAGGAAATACTATATCGTCTTTTTTGAATGATTTAATCTTTTCTTTCCAAAGATCGCATTGCATAATATTTTTTACACAATCTTCATCTTTCTTGAAACTTTCAATATAATACATAATACTTTTGAATGCATCAGGTAATTCTAAAAATAATTTTAGTGTTGGTTTTAACGGTACATATTGGCCAAAAACGTGTACCATTTTTCCTTGAAATTTCTTATTTCTTGATTTTACAATAAATCTACTTCCTATCACGAAAGATCTCGGAGCAATATAACAATTTGATTGCTCAAAATATTTTATTGTATTATGTTGCGTTGACACATGTGAGAACAGATCAGTTAAATTATTAAATATATTTTCAATCATGAACTTAGATTTAGATTCTACATTGTTTTGCACAAATATATCCATTATAAGATTTTTCAAATCTTTTAAATAATTAACACCGAATAAATTTGAAACATTTGATATAATTGTTTGCAGCTGTTTTATCGGTATGGAACGTTGACTATAAAGATTAGATACAAAATTATTGCATTCATTGATTTTTAGTTTATTAAATGTATCTAAAATCTGCATAGATAGTAAAGACGAATTATTTCCTAAAGTTTCATCAGTTGATTTTAATACCTTCGTAAAAGATTCATTTTTTTCTAATTTGAGTATATTATCGCTGTTATTGCTTTTACTTATATTAACGCAAGATTGTGTATTTTCTTTATAAAATCCTTCTAAGTCATGTTTGTTTTGAATATGTTTTACAAAAGTTGACAAATTATCATAACTTCTATAACAATTATTGATTAAACATTTATAATTCTTAATATCAGGATGAAAAAGTTTATAATGATTTTTAAAATCATTTAAGTTTGTTGTGTATAACGAACAAATGTGACAACGAGTCATTTTATAAAATAAATTAGAACATAAAATTAACGAAAACAGTAAAAAAAAACGTACATGGAAAATGTTTCTTATAAGTACTAAAGCAGATTCTAATTAGGTGCGAAAACTTGATTACAAAGATTCGAATATTTCATATTCATGTCTTAAGCTATTAACACACGTAATTTTTCTGTCCCATGGAGTTTTAATTTTATAAATAGCTAATTGCAAAAATAGCCAAACTGGTTCCGCTTCTGTTGAATACTTCGCATGTAGAGCATGCACAGCTTTAAAAGTAAAATCCAAAGCTTTTATAGGAGATTCTACTGAATACAAACGTTCATCAATTGAGGGGCTGGAAACGAAAAGGGCACATAGCGCCGATCGCGCGTATAAGTATTGTCCAACTATACTAAATTTCAAAGTTGTTCATAATTAAATTTTTATGATTTAAATTTATAAAGAATATAATTTCGCAACTTTTTTATGTTGGAACCATGTTAAAATATTTTTAATTTTTCAGTTACTTAAAAACACGATTTTTTTAAATTTATTATTTCAATGTTTTTTTCACTTCAACTCGTCGCGGTTTTTTTTCTATTGAATATTTAGCCTTGAAAATTTTTTTACATATTCTGCAATATCTTCCGCAAGTTTTAGTCAAAGAACGAGGTCTTAATATTTATTTATTTACAAATGGCGAATTTTTAAAAATAAGCCATGTAATCATGAACTGTTATTTTCAAAGACAAAAAGTTGAGTGACGAACTTTTGAAAATGGCAAATCTGCTAACACAGTATTAAAATATAATAGTTTAAGAAGTTTTTTGGAAAGTTTTAGATCTTTAACTATTATAGTTATTAAATGAGAGCATTTTTAGATTTACAATGTCTTGCGCGCAGATCGCGGAGTCAGGTGAAGAATCGTGGGGCAACAGACAGCTGACTCCGCGGTCTGCGCGCAAGACATTGTAAATCTAAAAATGCTCTCATTTAATAACTATAATAGTTAAAGATCTAAAACTTTCCAAAAAACTTCTTAAACTATTATATTTTAATACTGTGTTAGCAGATTTGCCATTTTCAAAAGTTCGTCACTCAACTTTTGTCTTTGAAAATAACAGTTCATGATTACATGGCTTATTTGTTTAAAAATTCGCCATTTGTAAATAAATAAATATTAAGACCTCGTTCTTTGACTAAAACTTGCGGAAGATATTGCAGAATATGTAAAAAAATTTTCAAGGCTAAATATTCAATAGAAAAAAAACCGCGACGAGTTGAAGTGAAAAAAACATTGAAATAATAAATTTAAAAAAATCGTGTTTTTGGCTAGTAACTGAAAAATTAAAAAATATTTTAACATGATTCCAACATAAAAAGGTTGCGAAATTATATTCTTTATGAATTTAAATCATAAAAATTTAATTATGAACAACTTTGAAATTTAGTATAGTTGGACAATACTTATACGCGCGATCGGCGCTATGTGCCCTTTTCGTTTCCAGCCCCTCAATTGAAACGTACTGTCCTATGATATTAGATAAATTATTTCCAACTATGATTGGTTGAGGCTGTAAATTCAAAGAATATCTTGCTAGTTTTTGACGTCGAATATTTAAAGCGGGTTTTATGTCAGCGATAGTCTAAAATAAAAGAGTAATTAAATTAAGAATAATTATTGTAAAGCAGCAATTATATTCTGTACATACATTAACATGTAGCAAAAAGCTTTCTTTGATTTCTTCACGATTAGGTCTCCAAGAATTTGATTTTTTATTGGTACAAGTAATTACAGGAAACAATAAATGTAAGTTTGTAAAAATTTTGTATAATATTTGTAAATCTAAAAAATAAGTTAGATTTTATTTAACAATGCTCTAGATTAATCAAATTCTAAAAAATTGAAAAAAGTAAATTACCTTCACTTAGAGTAGAAAATAATTCTATTTGTTTATTCTTTTTCTGTTTCAATTTATTTTCAATAAATCGACATAATTTTTTGAATTCATTATAAAGATTAAGTTGAGTATCTGGATATAAGTTTTCGAAGTCTATTTCTAACTGAAAATTAAATTAACATTATAATTTCGGGAAAACATCTTATATTTATAATAATTATTTAAAATTACCAATGATAGTCCTTTCGGGTCCTTTATTGCTAAATATATACTTATATATGTTTGTACTGTTCCGTCAGAATCTTTTAAATCATTAAGTCGAAAAGAAGATGTTTGCTTCCAATATTCAAGAACTTTTATCCAAGGAGTTGTATTATTTTTTAACCATAATTTTACATTTGAAATTTCTTCATCCACTAGAATATAAATTATGATAATAAATAATTAAAAAATTTTTTACATAAACGTATTTACTGTAAAATGAATATATTCTATGCATATGCTTGCAATAGGAAATATATACAATTTACCTTCTTCAATATGAGTATTATGTGTACTAGTACTTCTTTTCGATGCAATTACTCCACCTTTAATCATACGACGTCTAAAATTATGATAATACGTTTGTAATTTCCCTTTTGGTGATCTTTTTGAAGTATCATACCATAACGACTAAAGGTTTAAAAATTACATTAGCACTTTTTTTCATAATAATAATAAATAAATTGAAAATTTATATTAAAAAAAATAATGCTATGAAAGCTAACCTCTTTCTCTACTTCTTTATAAAAATTAAAAAATTCAACAATTATAGCAGCTAAAAATTTGTAGCGATACCTGGGAAAACTAAGCAGAAAAATACATAAGTTTTATTGTTTATTATTTACATTAAATGCTAAGTTTATTATTACGCTTTATATTAGAATAGCTTACTCTCTGTTGGGATCATCTTTCATTTCATTTAATACAACGCATTTAGCTACGAGAGACCGATGAATATCATCTAATTGATTTTTCTCAAAATAAGAAAAAGCTTATTTCCCTTCTGGATATGATTCAAGAACTTTTTTTAAATTCTGAAGTATAAATTTTTAATTTTAATATGAATTGTATTTTAAAATAAGTCAAACTTTGAAAAATTATTTAATTAATAAAATAATTTCCATAATAACGTTTATATTTTATTATTATTAGTAATTAAAGAAATAAATAATTTTCGATGAAAAAATTGCAATTATTATTATAATATTAGTTATCACTATGATTTTTATTTGCTTCCATATTCACAAAATAACTTAATATAAGCTATAACTGCTTAATTTGTACATTTTAAAATCTTTTCTTACTTTCTAAAATAAATTTTCTATTTTTCTTATTTATTTTATAATATAATTCAATATCTACTTACTGTTTCTTGCGCGTTATTGACAGAGTCCGATGGATCAGAAATCGTTTCTTGTACATTACTATTATTCTTAGTTAATGAATTATCAGTTGAATTATTTAATGTAATGTTAGAAATCACTTCGCCATCTATTTATTTGTATACAAACAAATTTAGTATTATTATTTAATAATAATAATAATAAATTGTAAGAAGTGAAACTATATGTACATTACCCAAACATGTCACAGGAATGACATCAAGCACAAGAGTTTGATTATCCTATTAATAAATAAAAATCCATTTATTTTTAGAAATCACAATAATAAAAAATAATTTTATCTTACTGTTTCTATTTTAGGTTTTTTTGTAGAGGTGGATTGCATTCATTGATTATCTAAAAAAGAACTAGACGTATGTTTATGAAATTAATTAATAAATCATTGTAATGCAATAATTAAAAACGTAGTTGCATATATTAATGCATAAAAATATTTTTAAATGCAAATCTATTGATGTGTTAAAAAATACCTTCTCTTTCCTAAATTTTTCTAGTTCATGATTGAATTTAATAAACGGTCCAGTCTTCTTGATAAGACTTTTTGTGATTTCTGGCGTTAATTTTATAAGAGCACTTTCATCAATTTCTTGCTCTACAATAAAAAAATAATAATAAAAATTAAAACAATATTAATTGTTTAAAAAGATGCCGTAAAAAATACAGATTATCAATTTTAACTTACCTGAAAATAAGGTTATTATGTCTTCAGTCATACCCCAATCTCTCAGTAGACTCGATACATCTTCAATACTCATTATGAATTAGGGTAATTATTTAATAATAAATAAAATGATTTAATAATAAATTATACAAACTTTGTACTTGTTGCTGTATACGATGCTCTTCAATTAACTAGCTGTCAAATTTCCTCTCAAAGTTTAATGTGAATGTAGCGCTCACGTATAGTTGTCATAACTACGCAATCACGCTGTTTCAGCGAATAGCATGACGATCGCAACGATATTAATCGCTGCTAACCACAAATTTAAATAAGAAAAAGAAATGCTTTTTATAGCTAATGATTATAGCTATGATTACTATTTTTTTGGCTATGACAATCATTATTTCGCACAGAAAGGTTAGCTTTTTTTTCGTCCTCTTCAGCGAACGGAGTTTAGCTGCATTAATTATAAAAATTTTTTAAAAATTAATGTTTGAAGTTTACAGCGAACATTTCATCTATTTTAGCCTAAAATATCGCTATATGGGTAAATCTTTCATAATGTTAAAATTTCACCTGCAACAAATTAAAAAAAAAAAAATACAGGCACACGTATAAAACTAATTTTCTCTGAATGTTGACGTATTATAATGAAAAAAAAAATCGTGTTACTCACTTTTAAGGGTAGTCTTTTTAACAAACATCAAAAGACAGATTTTCGAGTAAATTTTTCATAGTGTTAAAATTTACTTTCAATAAATTAAAAAAAATTGAAGACACATGTATCAAATTTATTTTTTTTAAATGTTGATATATTAAAATGATAATAAAAGAAAAAATCGCATTACTCACTTTTGAAGATAGCTTTTTTTAATATAAGACATTTAAATATATTCATTATTATCACACCCAGGTATAATATTTTACATATCTCAGATCAGTTTTTTAAGTATTTTGGGCTATAATAGATCATTTTCCATTGAGCTTTTTCATTTTTACATGTTTAATATGTTACAGAAAATATTTAAATACGCAATTTACATTAATAATTACAAAATTTTTTGTAATAAATAAAATATGCCAGAAATGGCAATTTTTTTGGAAAATTCATTTTTGGCGATTCGGGTATTAAAATTGAGTGATATTAGTTACCCAATGGCTTTTGGGATTCCTGATTACAAATCATAAGTGAGTGGAATATCAATTTATTTTTGCTGAAATTGTCAATCTTAGGGTATGAAATTTGACATGGATTTGTGTAGTTTATGTTTTCGAATAAAAATACTTATATTCCTTTTAACCAAATATTTTAGTTTATTTAATAAACATTAAATCTAAAAATTTTAAATTTTAAATCTAGAAACTTCAGTGATGATTCAACTTAACGTTCTAGGTGTAAGCTATTAAATACATACTAAAACTGAGCTTTTTAAAGTTTAAACTCTTTAGAATTAAAACATTGATAGAAACTAGGTAATCGATGTAAATTTGGAAAATTTAATAGCCGGGAAAAATTCAATGATTTCCAGAATACTCGAAATAATACTTCAAAAGCAACTTAAAGATTACATTGAGTATTATAAAATAGTAAATTACAAAGTTCACAACAGAGAAAAGGTGAATCAAAGCTTAGGTTTTCATATTAGTGGATAAAAACCTATTTTCAAAAGTGAGTCACGTTTTTTAAGTATAATTTCAAACGAACAAAGAACTTTATCTACACTAGGCACACGTTCCTAATAAAAAAATTTCTCTTTGTGATTCTAAATATTACCTTTTGATGTAGTTTAAAATATCACCGCTGAATAGTCTTTTTTACAGCATCGTATTTTCCAGAAAAAAGTAAAATATATAAATTTTTGGTAACATTTTAATAACCTTTCAGAAAGTACTTTTGTTAACAGGCACACACCCATTCTCTTGATTTTCCAAAAGTATGTGTATAGATAAAGCTTTGGTGTGAATTTCAAATCAAAAAAGCAGTAGTCATTTTTTTTATAGCGGTAATTTATCATTTTACATGGCCTGGTAACATTTAAATTTAAAAAAAAAAAACCTCTTTTCCTTATCCGCCATAAAATGACACGTCTGATTATCATTAAAAATATAACAAAATTAGTTTCTAATAACTCAATAAATCAGTGAACATTTGCTAACAAGATGTGCTATCTCATATTTAGGAGAAATGACGCAGTAACATGATTTTTAAAAGTATGAAAGAATTACCCATATGTACTTAGCGATATTCTTATCGCTGTCGTTACCATGCAATTTTTCTCCGTGTAGAGGACACCATTTTTATACATGTATTTTAATCAAATACAAGTCTATTGAAGTAATTTAGAATAACTAGAAAAGTTTTATGTACGGGGCAAAAATATACAAAATTTTTAGCATTGTCCTTTAAGGTATATTCCTTAATAAGGTGACTTATTCCTTGATAATTTGAGTTATAAATTATTTATCAACTTTACTTCTGACTCAAATTCAATAAAAACGACATGTCAATAAAATTTAGACTTCGAAAGATTATAAATAAATGAATAGCAAATAGTAGAAAGCTATATTAAATAAATCAAATTCTAACTTAAATTTTGACTTAAGTTCCGACTTAAGTTTTAACTTAAGTTTTAACATAAGCATCTATTTAAGCTATAACTTAAGTTTTAACTTAAGTATCAACTTAAGTTATAACTTAAGTCATGATGTGTTGTCATAGCTTTATACTTAACTTCTAACTTAAGCTAAAGCAAAGGTGAAAACTTAAGTTTTTTCTTAACAAATAAATAAAGATCTCACTTAAAAATTAACCTTAAAATGTCATGTTTCTTAGAATAACTAACTTCTGTCTATTCACTGATTTGTGAGAGAAATTCAAATTCATGGCCTCTTATTGGCGGGAGTTTTGTCGATTGGGAGAAATGTTCATGACTCGTGAAAACATAACAATACAAGATATAAATGATAAAAATAAGCTGCAGAAAATATACAAAAATGGTTTTGATGCAAAAGGACCCATAAAGACTACACTATATTTATCTGTAGGCTCTTACTTTAAGGATCATGATTTGGAATTATTTCAAACAAAGGCTTTGCTGCAAAATTCGGCGGTATGTGCCGGTTACATAATTTTGAGGTTAGTATTCATTATTTTTATAACTATACAATAAAAATTAATCTCCGTGCGGCGGTCGGTAGAAAGAAACGGGGAAATTTATATTATTTTTCACTATACGATGTATATGGGTAATTCTTTCATACTTTTAAAAATCATGTTACTGCGTCATTTCTCCTAAATATGAGATAGCACATCTTGTTAGCAAATGTTCACTGATTTATTGAGTTATTAGAAACTAATTTTGTTATATTTTTAATGATAATTAGACGTGTCATTTTATGGCGGATGGGGAAAAGAGGTTTTTTTTTTGAAATTTAAATGTTACCAGGCCATGTAAAATGATAAATTACCGCTATAAAAAAAATGACTACACCTTTTTTTATTTGAAATTCACACCAAAGCTTTATCTATACACATACTTTTGGAAAATGAAGAGCATGGGTGTGTGCCTGTTAACAACAGTACTTTCTGAAAGGTTATTAAAATGTTACCAAAAATTTATATATTTTACTTTTTTCTGGAAAATACGATGCTGTAAAAAAGACTATTCAGCGGTGACATTTTAAACTACATCAAAAGGTAATATTTAGAATCACAAAGAGAAATTTTTTTATTAGGAACGTGTGCCTAGTGTAGATAAAGTTCTTTGTTCGTTTGAAATTATACTTAAAAACGTGACTCACTTTTGAAAATAGGTTTTTATCCACTAATATGAAAACCTAAGCTTTGATTCATCTTTTTCTCTGTTGTGAACTTTGTAATTTACTATTTTATAATACTCAATGTAATCTTTAAGTTGCTTTTGAAGTATTATTTCGAGTATTCTGGAAATCATTGAATTTTTCCCGGCTATTAAATTTTCCAAATTTACATCGATTACCTAGTTTCTATCAATGTTTTAATTCTAAAGAGTTTAAACTTTAAAAAGCTCAGTTTTAGTATGTATTTAATAGCTTACACCTAGAACGTTGAGTTGAATCATCACTGAAATTTCTAGATTTTAAATTTAAAATTTTTAGATTTAATGTTTATTAAATAAACTAAAATATTTGGTTAAAAGGAATATAAGTATTTTTATTCGAAAACATAAACTACACAAATCTATGTCAAATTTCATACCCTAAGATTGACAGTTTTAGCAAAAATAAATTGATATTCCACTCACTTATGATTTGTAATCAGGAATCCCAAAAGCCATTGGGTAACTAATATCACTCAATTTTAATACCCGAATCGCCAAAAATGAATTTTCCAAAAAATTGCCATTTCTGGCATATTTTATTTATTACAAAAAATTTTGTAATTATTAATGTAAATTGCGTATTTAAATATTTTCTGTAACATATTAAACATGTAAAAATGAAAAAGCTCAATGGAAAATGATCTATTATAGCCCAAAATACTTAAAAAACTGATCTGAGATAGGTAAAATATTATACCTGGGTGTGATAATAATGAATATATTTAAATGTCTTATATTAAAAAAAGCTATCTTCAAAAGTGAGTAATGCGATTTTTTCTTTTATTATCATTTTAATATATCAACATTTAAAAAAAATAAATTTGATACATGTCTTCAATTTTTTTTAATTTATTGAAAGTAAATTTTAACACTATGAAAAATTTACTCGAAAATCTGTCTTTTGATGTTTGTTAAAAAGACTACCCTTAAAAGTGAGTAACACGATTTTTTTCTTTCATTATAATACGTCAACATTCAGAGAAAATTAGTTTTATACGTGTGCCTGTATTTTTTTTTTTTTAATTTGTTGCAGGTGAAATTTTAACATTATGAAAGATTTACCCATATACGTATTCTCCGTATGTTACATATTTTTAATGTTTTCATTTCGTACTGAATATGTTAATATTTAAGAATAATCCCTGCTAAAAAATTCTAAGATCTTAAGTTTCCATTCAGAGGGCTTGTTGCATAAAGAAACAAACAATCTTGTCAAGTTTTTCAATAACATTATTTGTAAAGAAGTAGGCGGTAAAAGAGTTAATTATGCTTGCAATAATCAGTATAATGCGTATTTTGTATGCAGTCTTGCAGCATAACAGTCAAGAATGTTTGACTCAAATATATCAGGGCTTAAAAAAAGAATTATGGATCTCGTTGCGAAAAACCAGATTTTACAGAACAACAATTACACGAAGATCGTGAAATCACACGGAAAGTGCGAAGAAGAATCGAAATCAAAGTCAATCAGATCTGTGGCATATGCTGCGTAAAAAACATTCAACAGCTTTTAATGTAGGCCGCATTTGTCGCATGAAACAATTTACTTCTTGGACTAATATGGTCAAATCCATACTTTTTCCAGCATTGCAAGATAATATTGCAATAGCGTATGGTCGTCAGAACGATGATATTACTAGAAAAGAGCTTCAAAAAATAATTAAAAATAATATTCAAATGTGGTTTATTTATTGATCCAAAAAAATCTACGATTTGCTGCTAGTCCTGATGGTCTAATTGATGATGATGGAGTTGTAGAAATTAAAAATCCGTTTCGAGCCGATCAATCAACCGCTCAAGATGCTATGGTAAAGTACGGAGAATCAAATGTTATAGATATGAAGACGAATGGTATGAAACCGCTTTACTATCGGCATTATCAGGTACAAACGTAATTACATGTTACAGAGCGACAGTATTGCGTTTTTGCTTTAAGAGCATCTCAGGGCTGATTTTGGTATTTTCAGCTACTTCAAGGTAGTTCGCTGTCTTCAGGTGAGGAGAGATTGATATAAGTCCAGATAAACATCAATTATATACAATGCACGTATTTCTCATAATAATAAATAATTGTTTGCACTAATCATGAGTCTTGCAGATATTATTGTACAGTTACAATTAAAATAACACATATTTTGTTGCTGCGCTTGGAACTAAAGGCAGAAGATAACGCGTTATATAGTTCATCGCGATGATGCTGGTTACAGATATTTATCATCTAGCAGAAAGTTTTCGAGAAATAGCGGTTCTTTCAAAAACTCCACAGCGCTAAAAATACTAAATTAATTCGTAATTTTATACTCGTTAAATCTTGATGATTCTTATATGCGAGTTGTGATTTATTCGAATTCAAAGTGTAATTTTAAGGGTATTTATGGTTCTATATTTGTCAATGTAACAAAAATGTATCAATTTATAAAATGTTATTTAATCCATCATTGTATTACGCTATGTTACTTCAGCAGTTTAGTTATACGAGTTCTCTGCTTAATAGTCATCACAACAGATGGCACTGTAAGTACAATTTGCATATACATGTATATTTTACATTTTACTTAACAATAACTTAACGTATTTAATTATTGTGATAGATATAAAAAAAACAGTTCATAAGTAATACGGTATACGAGAAAATAAATATATATATACACATAAATATTGTAACGTTTGGCTTTTTCGGTTGGCTTCAGTCCTTCTCGTGCATCAGACTTTGAGGGTAATGGGTCATATTAGTTCGAAATAAGCCAAAGTTCAAATCTTACAAACTAAATTGAATGTACTAAATTTAATAAATTGATAATGAAGGAAAAATGAATAATGTAATAAGTAAAAGAAGCGAAAAAAAGATAATTTAACTTGAATTGATCTGTAATAAATGATAATTTAAATTAAATAAAAGGATAAAAGGAATTTATTTAAGGAAAGACTAGACAGGTAACCTTCAAGTCTCACATTAACTTAGCGAAGACATGGAGGATGTATATTAGTAGTGGTACTCATATCGACTAGCGGAAGACTTACCCTGACCGAGAAGGTGGAGGTAATAGAGTAAAAAGTCCGCGTAAAGTTATCCTCTTTCTACATAGTCGTATTTGCTCTGAGGGTTGAAGGTCATGTGTTACTCACGTGGTACTCCCCCAAAACAGTGAGGACGATTGCTCATCGTACAGCATAAGCAATATATAAATATTACAAATTTATGAAATATTTTTCACAATTTCGGACCAAGTCGATAAGAAAAATGTTTCGCATTAATTTTTGAAATAAAAATATTCGAATTTTATTATTGTAAATCGAGAATTGTCTAAAATATTATATTTTAAAACAAAATTTTTAAGGTTATCAAGCTGTGGAAAGTGGCTTTCTGTAGAACATGACGTAAGCGCACATTTCAACAATTCAATTTTGTTTTTTATTTCACTTATATCTCGCACGTGGAAAATATTGTAAATGAACATAACTATTCCTCTACGTATTTTTACAATTGACAATACAATAATAACTGTGATAAAACATTTTTAAATAAAACGTCCTATACTATCTATTAAAAAGTGTCATCACTTTTAGAAACCATACGCCATCATGCAAAGCACCGTCAACTCTCTTATCCCCCGCCAAGTCCACCCTGGGAGCGAATAGGCTGGAAAGGGGCCTGACTACAAATTTACTCCTAGAGAGTCAAGCGGGAGACTTAAACACTGTGAAATATGCACAGTTATCACCGTAGCACATGTTCACAGAGGAAAGGCTGGATAAGCTTTGACTCAAGAGAGCTGGTGACGATTCTTATATACCCTGAGGCTCTCTATTCCCGTTGCAGGAGCAACGGCGGTGGCGAAATCTTTTTATAATATATACCCCCTGCTCGCTTTTGTTTGAATTAAAATATATGCAATTTCTATATTTCCTCTTAACAGGATTCATTTTTCAATTACATAATTACGTATTTTTTACTCTCATATTATCAATAACAGGACATCATGAAATGTTTTGCATTTTACATGAATTCAAATAGATTAATAAAATTTAAGAGGAGGTCGAGTATATTTGTCCTTTTCTAATCAAAGAATTGATTTTTTCTCAAAGATTAATAATTGTAGCAAAAAATAAGAAGAAAGCCCCATCTCGTATAATAAAAAGGAAGATTTTCTTTTATAAGGAAAAATTATTTTTATCGCTTCGTTTTCAAGAAAACCTTGAAAAACTGAATCGTCCATGCTAACCTTTATTTTTTAAGTTTTTCAAGGTTTTTTTCAAAACGAAACAATAAAAATAATTTTTCCTCATCAAAGAAAATCTTCCTTTTTACTATACGAGATGGGGCTATCTCCTTATTTTTTGCTACAATTATTAGTTTTTGCAAAAAAATAAATTCTTTGATTAGAAAAGGATAGAGATATACGACCTGCTCTTAATATGCAAAAGTCTTTTATAATTTATTTTCTAATTATTCAAATTTTATAATGTATTATTTTTTAAAAGGAAAAAGAAGTCGTTAAGAAAAAATAAGAAAATGCAAATATATTTTTTATATATACACAATAATAGCCAAGTTTTTAAATATAATAATTTACAAATAATTAAAATAAATTAATCAAATTTTGTTAGTATTTGTGAATTAAGCATTGATTACACAGGCCCACAAAAAAAACAAAAGTGTCTGTGCGATTGACCAGACCTATATTTTCTTATGTATTTTTCGACGCTGAATCCGAATTCGCAATAAAGAAGTAGGGTCCAGCTAATTTTTTATGGGGTTTTGCTCGAAAAACCTCATTTTTTACGGTTTTTTCATGGTTTTTTTTAAATAAAAAAAAAATAAAAAAAAATTTTAGTTTTTTGACTTCAGAATCGAATTCTACGAGAAAAAATACATCGAAAACCATGTTTTGAATTTTTTTTTACAGAAATTTCAACCCACCATACGGCGATGAAAAGGCAGAAAATCGCGAAAAGTGAAAATTTGCTTCAAATTTGATTAAAATGACATTAAAATCAAGTTTTACGATTTTAAACCGATTTATAAACATTGAAAATAATGTACTGGGGGTTTTTGAGGTCGCTGATCACGAATTTTAAGTCATTTTTTTCAAAAAACAACTCCTAGTTGGCGTAAGTGGACAATAAACGTGATAAATTGATATTTTTTACAAAAAACTGATGTTTTGGATACTGTTCTGGAGGTTTTCCACTACATAAATCACAAAACTAGAACCTTTTTCGACTCTTGATCATAAAATAAGACTTAGAACTTATGTATAGCGATATTCATGAACTCCATTATAATATTTTTAGCTTCTTTTAAGAAGTGCCTTAGAGTTTTAATGGGTTTATCAATTGAGTTTGTAGAATTTTCGCTAATACTTCGCAACTTCGATAGTGAGATGTTGGATACTAGATATTGGCGATATCTATTTTTATTTTTGTCTTCCAAAAAAATATTTTAAATAAAGTTTTAAAGTGTTTTACGTTTACGCACACGTTTCTCGTCAAATGACCGGCGTAAAGGATTTCTGACACGCTTTTGACCTCTTTTCGAAGATGTTTCTCTCTTCATCATCCAGCAGTAATCTGCCAACATATTTATACCCCATCGTCCTTGAAATCTGCGTTCAAATTCCTTCAAGTCTTGGTGAAACCTTTCTCCTTGCTCTTCACTAAAGTCCCCGTTGTTCTCAAGAAATTGATCAATATGTGAATCAAGGAAATGAAGCTTAAAGTTCATTAGGCAGCCCAGTTTTTCAAAGTTGCGTACCATTTTTTTTACAATAGTTTTGTAATTTACGTCTTTAGTGCTACCCAAAAATTTTGTTGATACATCTTTAAAACTAGACCATGCTGCTTTCTCATCATCTTTCATAGTTCTTTCAAAGTTTTCATCTCTAAATAGAGTACTAATTTCTGGTCCATCAAAAATACCTGCGCTTAGTTTACTATCTGTTTTGTGGTGAAATACTTGGCTCAAATATTTGTAGCATTCCCCATCTTGGTCTAATGCCTTGACAAATTGTTTCATTAAACCAAGCTTTATGTAAAGAGGTGGTATCAAAATTTTGGACGAATTTACAAGTGGCTCTTTTACAATATTTGGTCTTCCAGGTTCAAATGACTCTCATAGTGGCCAAATTTTCTTTTTGTAGTGGTTTTCCCTATCTCTACTATCAAACATACACAAATAACAAGGATATTTTGTAAATCCAGATTGTTGTCCTAGTATCATAGATAAAATTTTTAAGTCTTCACATATTAGCCATTTATGTTCCTCGTATTTTATTTTTGACAGAACCAATTCAATGTTTGAATAATCTTTTTTAAGCACAGTTGAATGCGCTAATGGTATAGGAGCATACTTATGTGTGTTATGAAGAAGGACTGCTTTAAGGCTCCGCTTAGACGAATCAATGAACAGGCGCCAATCCTCAGGTTTGTATATACCTGGTTTTAATTCGTCAATAAGTCCTTTTACGTCAATGCACTAAACTAGCCCTGAATCTTCTTTAAAATATTTTCGAAAGGTTTCCTCTCGGTCACGATATTCACTTACTTTAGTTTTCTTTGTCAGCATATTTCGCTTTTTAAAGTCTGAAGCCATCAATTCAGATTGCTCTTTAGATAAACCAGCCTTTCTAGATAAATCATTCAGACTCTTTTGATCATATTTTTTTATAGATTTCTCCACACTTTTAGGTACATATTCTTTATCATCATCTGAAGAGAGATTTTCTTCACTTTCGTCGGATTCGCTTAGATCTTCGGATGATGTTTTATCGCTTGGTTCAGTTTCTTTCACATTAATCTGATTTGTCGAATGATCGTCCACATGCAGAGAATCTAAATCTGCTGTAAAACTATCTCGTGATTCTTCATTTTCTAAACCTTCTATAAGGATATTTTCTGGAAACTCAACAGTTTTAGGACTAGAATAATTTACTTCTTTTTTCTAAATATAAGCTATACCCCCTACTTTTGTTGTACAAAATTAGCAATCGTTTTCATTTTCTGGTTCTTTCCATTTTGTTGGTGCAATAAATTTCAGGGACGTCTTGTCCTGATTTTTAGTTACTCGACTCATCATTATATGACACGAGTTACAGACAAAATGTGGTACCCAACTTTTGTCTTGCTGTGAAATCTCAATGTCAAAACATACTTTATACAAATCATTTATTGTTTCTGTTATTTTTCTTTTGTTTTTCGATCTAACAAATTTTGCACATACATAACAAAAGTTATCAGGATTACCAGTGCGTTCATGATTGCATATGTTACTAAAAGTGCCAGCGGAGTTAAATGAAGTTGAGAAATTGTGATGTGCCATAAATTATATCTAAAACCCACACGCTAAGAATCCTGTCCCGATCGCAGGTGAGTCAGCCGTCCTAGGGGTAATAACTCTCATACCTCCCCAGGCCTAAGTATGAGAGCTTTCTGACTTTGACGAGGACAATGTCAACTCGTCGTCAGACACACTACGGCATCATTCTCACATCTTAGCACTCCCCTGTAAGACAGCGCACCTTCGCTGGTTTCGTTACTACGAAGAGTTGGACCGACAAATCATTCTACACATCCCATTTTCAGGGCAGTTGTCGTCGTGGCCAACGTCTTCGAAGCAGCAGGTTTTTGATAGTACTGCTATTGAGTAGCAATATGAGTTATAAACTTTAGATAGTTTGATTCAACTATCCAAAATGCAGAGAGTATCTAATGATCGCAAAGTTCAAGTTCATCACACTAACAAAAGCTAAAAACGATTGCTACTTTTGATAAACAAGAGTGTATGACTCACATTTAAAAAAAGAAGTTCATCATTCTAGTCCTAAAACTGTTGAGTTTCCAGAAAAAATCCTTATAGAAGGTTTAGAAAATGAAGAAGCACGAGATAGTTTTACAGCAGATTTAGATTCTCTGCATGTGGACGATCATTCGACAAATCAGATTAATGTGAAAGAAACTGAACCAAGCGATAAAACATCATCCGAAGATCTAAGCGAATCCGACGAAAGTGAAGAAAATCTCTCTTCAGATGATGATAAAGAATATGTACCTAAAAGTGTGGAGAAATCTATGAAAAAATATGATCAAAGGAGTCTGAATGATTTATCTAGAAAGGCTGGTTTATCTAAAGAGCAATCTGAATTGATGGCTTCAGACTTTAAAAAGCAAAATATGCTGACAAAGAGAACTAAAGTAAGTGAATATCGTGACCGAGAGGAAACCTTTCGAAAATATTTTAAAGAAGATTCAGGGCTAGTTTAGTGCATTGACGTAAAAGGACTTATTGACGAATTAAAACCAGGTATATACAAACCTGAGGATTGGCGCCTGTTCATTGATTCGTCTAAGCGGAGCCTTAAAGCAGTCCTTCTTCATAACACACATAAGTATGCTCCTATACCATTAGCGCATTCAACTGTGCTTAAAAAAGATTATTCAAACATTGAATTGGTTTTGTCAAAAATAAAATACGAGGAACATAAATGGCTAATATGTGAAGACTTAAAAATTTTATCTATGATACTAGGACAACAATCTGGATTTACAAAATATCCTTGTTATTTGTGTATGTTTGATAGTAGAGATAGGGAAAACCACTACAAAAAGAAAATTTGTCCACTATGAGAGTCATTTGAACCTGGAAGACCAAATATTGTAAAAGAGCCACTTGTAAATTCGTCCAAAATTTTGATACCACCTCTTTACATAAAGCTTGGTTTAATGAAACAATTTGTCAAGGCATTAGACCAAGATGGGGAATGCTACGAATATTTGAGCCAAGTATTTCACCACAAAACAGATGGTAAACTAAGCGCAGGTATTTTTGATGGACCAGAAATTAGTACTCTATTTAGAGATGAAAACTTTGAAAGAACTATGAAAGATGATGAGAAAGCAGCATGGTCTAGTTTTAAAGATGTATCAACAAAATTTTTGGGTAGCACTAAAGACGTAAATTACAAAACTATTGTAAAAAAAATGGTACGCAACTTTAAAAAACTGGGCAGCCTAATGAACTTGAAGCTTCATTTTCTGCCTATTCATCGCCGTATGGTGAGTTGAAATTTCTGTAAAAAAAAAAATTTAAAACATGGTTTTTGATGTATTTTTTCTCGTAAAATTCGATTTTGAAGTCAAAAAAATGAAATTTTTCTGAATTTTTTTTATTTGAAAAAAACCACGAAAAAACCGTAAAAAATTAGGTTTTTTGAGCAAAACCCCATAAAAAATTAGCTGGACCCTACTTTTTTATTGCAAATTCGGTTTCAGCGTCGAAAAATACATAAGAATGTATAGGTCTGGCCAATTGCACAGACACTTTTGTTTTTTTTGTGGGCCTGTATTATTAGATGCCTTTTATTATTAAGTCAGAAATGTTATTATTATTTAATATTTTTAAAGTTTCCAAATAAATCCAAAAGTTATAAATGATCTAAAATATTATGTTTTATTCCTTACTTTAAAATTAAAAGTATTGACCGAGGTATTGACCACAATTTAGATGAGTATTTCTTTCAATTACGTAAATCAATTAAAATTAAAAAATTTAAATGAACTTAAGATTTATATTACACGTTAAATAATTGTCATTAATTTTCTTTAACCTTAATAAATTAATTTAGTATTGCATTACATTATAGTTTAGTGTCACTATTTTTTATAAAGATAAGTATTTGTGTTTAAAATTAAATTTTTTTTATATTTAACTCCATAATGTAAAATGATAAAATAATTAAACGACTGATTCCATTCAGATTCGTGCAGGCCGTCACTGATCGAATTTTTTTTTCTCTTCTGAAATTTGAAAATAAACCTCAATTTTCAAATTGCCGTAGCTCCGTCAATTTTTGATCTTTTTTGACGTCCTTTTAATAAAAATGTGCGAAATTTAGTCTAGTTTTAAATGCCGTTTTGATTTTTGCGATATGAGTTGATTGAGTCTGAGTTATTCATAAAAAACCGAAAAAAGCCATTTTTTTCAAACGCAATTTTCTCAAAAACTATATTTTTTTTTTTTTGAAATTTTTATATGTTATTATACATAAAAAATACTAACTTTTAGGATAGGTGAGAATATGCCATTTCGCCTTATTTTTTTAAACAGATTTTTAAACGTTTTTTTTATATTTTCCATTTTAAAGCATTGATACCATGGCGCATCATGCTATTTTTCCAACTATTATGTCTTTTTATAATTCGTTTATGCTTTTATTTATGAATTTATCAAAAACATTAACAAAAATCTTTAAAATAAACACTCGATCAAATTTATCAATTAGAACCGAAGTTATGATGATTTTAAGTTTATAAAAATAGAAATTTTTTTGTTGATGATTAAAAATTTTCATTCAGTTTGAATTTTGCACCCACGATTTAAATTTACTTTGTAGGGAGTGACATATGCCACCGCTAGATGGCGACGATACGCTTTTTGCATTCTCATTAACGACTTGACGCATTCAAGCATATAAGACAAGTAAGATCAAAAATAAAATTGTCTAATAAAATTATTTCTTCGTATAAATCTTCTTCTGTCAAAGAATCACTTTTAAATCAATACTATCTCCAATTGGGCATTCTTTAAATTTTCTTAGTACACATTTCATATCATTTTTTGAACAAAAAAGTGAAGAATTTATTTTCAATTCCAAATCCGCAATGTCATGTTTATTCTCGTTTTTATATTTATTTAAAGCACCCAACGTAAGTTTTAGGTTCTCGCAATAAACGCAAAGACACGAATCTTTCGGTGGATGGGGTATAACTCACCTTGGCATAGAGTATTGATTTACGAATTTTTCTTTTAATTTCAGGATTTTTTTCTATAAATAAATATTTCTTTTATGCTTCGCGTAAGAAAGCGTTTAACTTTTTTAGTTTTTATACCATTTTCTTTAACAGATATTGTGTCACTTTTATTTGCACTTTGACGAGAACAATTGAAATCATCGTTCAAATAATAATTTTTCACTCTTGTTAGAATTTCACTATCCAAAGAATAGCCACAATAGTTCTCAGGCTTTTTGTAAATATCTTTATTATTTACCAATGATCTTGCTTGATCAATCATATAAGCAGTTATATTTGATAAAACTGATTATAAATAATTTTTGGATAATAATAATTTTCTGATTATAATTAATTTTTATAATGTTGCTTGGTATAAGACTTAATAACCGCACTTTCTTTAGAAAATTTGAACAAGTATCTAAAACAATTTTAATATTTTCGAGCCATTTATCACATGTTTCACATTCATTATTTTCATTTAATGTAGGCAAATCCGTTATATCGTAGACTTTCATAATTTTACTTGCTATATGTGAATCAAATGCATCGTTTATTTGTTTTCTTTTTCGAAGAGCACAGGATTTTCGCATTTTTATATTGATACTTTGAGGCATTTTGATTGGTGAAATTTTTAATTCCAAATTACTTGAAGTCTGATTGAACTGCTCTACCACAGCCTTACTATAAAAAACTTCTTCCGAAGATTGTGTTGACTGTTTGAGGTGGTAGATCATATAGGTGTATTTCCACTTCATCTAAAAACATTCTGTAACATGAAGGATATACTTTATCCTTTCTAGGAAAAGAAGTATTCGGATACAAGCGTTTCAAAGACTCCATTAGATCACCTAATTCTCTAAACGGATTTTTGAAGTAATCGTGAATAACTTTTTTGTACCTTTCTTACAAATCCTAGCACTTAGTCTTAACAACCAATGATGCCATTATTATTAATTATTCTTCGACAGAGAAAATAAAAAATTTTTTGTTCGACAATTTTATTTTTGATTTTACTTGTCTTATATGCTTGAATGCGTCAAGTCGTTAATGAGAATGCAAAAAGCGAATCGTCGCCATCTAGCGGTGGCATATGTCACTCCCTACAAAGTAAATTTTAATCGTGGGTGCAAAATTCAAACTGAATGAAAATTTTTAATCATCAACAAAAAAATTTCTATTTTTATAAACTTGAAATCATCATAACTTCGGTTCTAATTGATAAATTTGATCGAGAGTTTATTTTAAAGATTTCTGTTAATGTTTTTGATAAATTAATAAATAAAAGCATAAACGAATTATAAAAAGACGTAATAGTTGGAAAAATGGCATGATGCGCCATGGTATCAATGCTTTAAAATGGAAAATATAAAAAAAACGTTTAAAAATCTGTTTAAAAAAATAAGGCGAAATCGCATATTCTCACCTACCCTAGAAGTTAGTATTTTTTATGTATAAAATCATATAAAAATTTCAAAAAAAAAAAAATATATAGTTTTTGAGAAAATTGCGTTTGAAAAAAAATGGCTTTTTTCGGTTTTTCGTAAATAACTCAGCGAGATCAGATTGTATTACAAAAATCGAGATTGCATTTAAAATGTGACTAAATTTCGCACATTTTTATTAAAAGAACGTCCAAAAAGGTCAAAAATTGACGGAGCTACGGCAATTTGAATATTAAGGTTCATTTTCAAATTTAAAATTTTCATTTTTACACCCAACACTAAATACGCCGTAGCGAAGAAAAAACATATTTTCAAGCGTTCTATGAGATAAATTTTATCTTCATATACATATTGGAAGGTATTTTTATCACTTAGAAGAGAAAAAAAAAATCAGTGACGGCCTGCATGAATCTGAATGGAATCAGTCAAACAACAATTACTGAATACGAACAAAGCAATAAACATTACAATTAAATAAAAAAATTAAGTGCTTACAGTTAAGTTTTTAAGTAAGGCGTCAAAATAAAAAAAAATTTATGACAAAAAATAAACTAATAATAAAATTAAATTCCAATATTGATGCGAAAATAAATCAGGTAAATACTGCTACGAAAAAAAATAACAAGAACTAAGGAATAAATTTTACTGGTACAATGTTTTGTAAGAAGTGAAAAATTGATAGTGAATCAAATACCGTATTAGATATTTAAAATATCAAACACGCTCAAGAAGCCTTAAGTACTGTACATCTTGTAAGAATTCGGCAACCATACCGAGAATGTAATTTTTCATTTTAGAAAATATCGAAAAAAATGTATTTTTTACCGTAATTAAATACCAGAAATGTTACTTTAATAAGAAACAATTTCAAAGTTCTTATTTATCACTTTCAAAGTACAATAATTTGTTTTTACATATTCGTGTAAAACTAAATTGATTTCTTCTTAAGTAATAAAAAAAGCATGAGAAACTAAAAAGTTTCTTTCGGCGCGGTTAATAAATTTACTTCGTTTTTTTCGTTTTTTTTCTTTAAGTCACAAGCTTTAATTAGGATAAAGTGACTTTATGTACTTATACTCACAAACTGTTTTCGGAGACCTTCCTGATGGTGAACCAACCAAATTTCTCCCCAACGTTCTGATGACTAAATGAGACAGCTTACCGAAAAAAAAAATAAAACGAGGGAAAAAAAGTGCATCACACAACTAATCGGACATACACTTGCTTCACAAAATTAAGAGCATGTCGGAGCAGATTTGAATTTTTTCATATACTATATTGGGAGGTCGCTGTGATCAGGTGGGAAAAGATCGATGTGTATTGAAATAATGATTAAATATACGCGATATACGTATTTTTGATAATATCAGACACTTGTCCACACTAGCTATGGATCTTGCGGATATTATTTCACAATTATAATTTGAATAACTGTTATACTCTTTTATTGCGTTGGGATCTAGAGAAAGCGCAAGCTTCGCGAAATACATTTTGTAGTAGCCATGTTGTTTTGTCTATAACAGTACAGCGTCATAGTAGAAAATGTTTCCGGTAGATGGCGATAATATTACCTTGATTCGCAATATTATATTTTTTATCTACAAACTCTCAAATATTTAAATTGCAATTTATTTGTATCAAAAATGTCACTTTAATGTTTACGATTTTACATTAAAAAATGTAAAAAATAATTTTATTCTATTACACACGCAAATATATATATATATATATATATATATATATATATATTTCATTTTTACGAGTAGATTAGTTTATTTTACCTAATACGGAAAACTACAATGTCCAAGTCTTTATGAATTTTAAACTTTAATGTTTTTGTTTTATTAAGATATAACAAAATAGATTGTATTTGTATTTTAAGTTCGAAAATTTAATAAAATTGAAAAAAGAAAAATATTGTCGTCATTATAAAATTCTAAATATCGTGCTTTTAAATCAATGAGCTTAGTTTTTTAGAAATATGAAATCAAAATTTTGAATTGAAAAATACCCAAAAATTTATTCTAATTATTTAAAATTTAATATTATATTTAGTTACATCCATATATATACATATATATGTAAATATAAATGATGTTTTAAAAAAAGGAATATTTTATTACAAACAAGTTATAAGAATAAATTTTATTGCTAAATATTCATTGTTCTAAGATGTATGTGTCCATGTATGTTAGTGTATTTATATGGATAAACATGTTTATTTATATGGTTAAATATTCAATATTCCAAACAAAAATTAATATCCTATGGTGACACAATAATTTTATAGAATGAAGAATTTTATTTCAAATAAATATGCAAACTATTTATTTTTTCAAAATATTACAAAATTACATATATTATGAAAATTCATAACTGTTGCTTGGTTATGAATCTTTATACTATTATTCAAACATTTTCCACCTATATATTGGTGCTGTGAAAAAATATAGTGAGTTTTTACATTTGAACATAAATATCAAAATTTCATTTATATATGCTGTTGAAAAAAATACTTTAAAGATTAGCTTATAATAAGAATGAAATGAAAAAATTTTTTTAACTGGACTCGAAGATACTACTCTTTTAATCTAAAACATTCAAATGGTTTTCAAAAATTCTTAAAAATTAATCCTTTCAAGCTTGAATGAGACATTGAAATTGTTTCTTTTTTATTTCATGTTTGAAGGTGTACTTCGCCTCCTCCTTGCAATGAGGAAGAGGTAAAGTACACATTTAAGCATGAAATAGAAAATAAGCTAGGGTAAGTGTATGAGTTATCGTGCCTTTAAGGTTAAGGCACACACATTTCCTTCAATTGAACAAATCTCATTATTTTTTAAAAGTTTTATAAACTGTTTATTTAAAATAAAGCACATTATCTACGAATAAAACAAATTCCCCAAGTGAAAATTTAAAAACTATTAATTTGCTGATTGAATTTACAAAGTTTATGCGATGTGTCAGTTTATCGTGTGTCGTCTGCTTACCATATAAATGCATACTTTTATTATCGTGCTTTGATTATCGACATCGCATGCTTTAACATAGGGCACGATAACCGGGGAGGGCACGTTAACTCCCACACTTACCCTATTTCAATTGTTCATTTATCATACGTCTTTTAAAAACTTTCTGTTTCGTTGATTAATTTTTTTCTATTGAAGACAATATTTTTTATATTATTTTAAAATGTGTAAAAACTTAATCAACGTATACTGTATCAATATACACTTTTTGTGCTATTTGATTATTATAAAATACGCATATAATCTATATATTAATATCTTAAAAATTAAAAAAAAGTAATAAATATTAATCAATATTAATTATTGATATGGGAGGTAAGCGGAGAAGTTAGGTATCATATGCTGTCTTGCATATCTATTTCTTTGCTCATACGCCAACAAATAATCTTCTGGGGCTGTCGGACCAGCTACAACGGCCAGAGTCAGCTGATGATTTATGGACGCCATGGTATTATCTACCATTATGGGTGTTTGTGAAGTAGCTGCTGGCGGCTGCAAGACAACTGGCCTTTGTGAAGCGAGAACTGTTGGCGGATCGACAATTGCTCTTTGGACAGAAGCTCCAATTCGGTTCTCAATAGCTTCTTGAATCATTTTGTTTAATTTTTTATCTTTTTTATGTCCAAGAAGTACTAAAGAAGAAGAAACAATTATAATAAAATCGAAATTTTTATATGTTATTATTAATTACTCATACTTTTTCCACTTCTTGCACACGCTCCTCCAATTCTTTGAATTCTCGGTAGCTAACATACCCCGTCTAAAAATAATTAAAAAGTTATATAATATTTAAATTAACTTTATAGAAAATGAAATATTGATATAATATATACCGGAACCCTGTAAGGCCCTCCTCTCCTACTTCCATGGGCCATTCTTCCTCCTCCTCTTCCTCGATAAACTAAGTTATTACGGTTACCCTGATTTTGTATCTGTAACTGTGGCACTCTTCCATTTCCATTATTTTGTATCTCGTTATTAGCATTGGCAGCGAGATCTGCATTGCCTCCATTGATCATGTGGCCCTCATTACCTCCATTAGCAATCTGGCCTGCGTGGACTGCATTATCAGCATTCTCCGGGTGATCACTATTGCCAGCATTGGCATTCCCAGCATTGGCATTTCCAGCATTGGCATTTCCAGCATTGGCATTTCCAGCATTGGTATTCCCAGCATTGGCATTGCCATTGGCATTGCCATTGGCATTGCCATTGGCATTGGTGTTAGCATTGTCATCATTGGCATTGGCATTGCCAATATTTTGATTTTCCAATTGATTGATTGGAATATTGCCTTCTCTGCGAGTGTTACCTCTGCTATTTCCTAAAAGTAATACATTATTAGAGAACAAATTTTAAAAGGCCCAAGTTGTATTCATACAGTGTTACCGTGTTTTGTTGAAATGTTCAAATTGCAAAATGGATTAATTAAAATTTTGAGACGTACTTTTGAATTTGAAGAAAATTTTTATTTTTATTCTTACACCCATAAATAAAAAATTGTTTATATATTAAAGCATTGTCTATATATTAACAGCAATATGTATTTAAAATGATAAGTTTAGTTATGTGCATTTATGACAATTATGGACATTTTCAAAATTTGTTTGTACAAGATTTACAGTTTCATTTACAAGGGAAAATGTACACTACCGGTCAATTGCTTTTGCCCACCCTAGAGTAAAATTTATTAAAATAAAGAGTTTTATATCTTCGAAACTAATGATTGCATCTTCAAAATCTAAACGGCGTTTGAAAGATTGGTCAAAAATCTTTGAAATATAGTAAGCCCGGTATGAAAAAAGTCATTTTCTAATTGCTTATAGCAATGTAAAAAAAATTTGTTTATTAATTTTTTTTGCCCACATAAAAGTGAATGCCATTTTTATGGAAATTACGATATCGAAAAAAAACCAAATGGGTTTTAAAACTCTAATGTCCTCTTTAAAATAAGCTAAATAAAATGTTTCTATGACTTTTTTAACCACACTCATAATGATTTTTCGAAAAAAAGACCTATTTTTTCAATCATGATTATCTCATGAACTAAGAAAGATAGAAAATTTTGTATTAAGAAAAAATGTTTCATTTTTAGTCTAGAATATATATTTAATACAAAAAATTTTTTTATCTTTCTTAGTTCATAATCATGATTGAAAAAATAGGTCTTTTTTTTCGAAAAATCATAAGTGTGGTTAAAAAAGTCATAGAAACATTTTATTTAGCTTATTTTAAAGAGGACTATTAGAGTTTCAAAACCCATTTGGTTTTTTTTTTGATGTCGTAATTTCCATAAAAATGGCATTCACTTTTATGTGGGCAAAAAAATAAGTAAAAAAATTTTTTTTACATCGCTATAAGCAATTAGAAAATAACTTTTTTGTACCCGACTTACTTTATTTCAAAAATTTTTTACCAATCTTTCAAACGCCGTTTAGATTTTGAAGATGTGATCATTAGTTTCGAAGATATAAAACTTTTAATTTTAATAAATTTTACTCAAGATGCAAAATTGTTTAGATTATAACTTTACTTTTTGGAATTCATTTCGTGTACAACTGAAGCTTGATTTAAGCAGCGATGTACTGTGAGTAATAATAAAAACAATGTTGAACAAAATATAAAACGAATAATTTAATTTTCAGAAAACTAGAGATTTATTATCGCAAAATAGAAAAATGAGTAAAGATCAATTGAAATCAATTGCTACAAATAAAAAAATTAATACTTGCATCTGAGTTGTCGAAAATAGGTTAAACCAATATTAAAAGATATTTCAAATGCGCAAAATAAATTTAGGATTCAAGAAAAAAAAAGATTCATTAAAGAAAACTATTAAAATATCAAAAGAAAGAGGTTAAAAATAATAATATACAAATATTTAATTTTAATTCAAACAAAAATTTATAAAATAAATATTTTGTGCAGAAGCTGAATATCAAATAAAATATGATGAAAATGAACAGCTGGAAGCTTTATTCGTTTATGATGAGAGAATGAAAAAAGCTTAATTAAAAATGAAAATAAAGATAACATAGGGTGTGTTCCGAAATTGCTGACAGTACTGGCCAGTAACACAAGTGGCAACCGCGCAATAAATTTTAGCGGTTTATTTGAATCAACAAATTCAATTCATAAAATTTTATTATATTATTATAGTAAAATTATTAAAAAAATATTGTTTCGTTAGATTATTAATTACTATTATTTTACTTTATTATATTTTCATTTTTATTTTAGAGTTTAATTTATAGCGAGCTGTTAGCTGTTGAGTTACATCAGTAGAGCATATGCAAATAAAAATCGGCTGATTACTGGGTTGATGATCGAATTAAAGAAAATTTGTGAAAATATAATATAATAAAATATAATAAATAGTATAATCAATCATAATATATGATTATGCAATTAAATTTTATGAATTAAATATTTTAATTAAATTCGTTGATTTAAATAAACCGCTAAAATTTATTGCGCGGTTGCCACTTGGGTTACTGGCCAGTACTGTCAGCAATTTCGGAGCACACCCATAGAATGGTATATAAAAAAATTATTAGAAATAAATGAAAACGTAAAAGAAAACATCAAAGTATTTATGGGTGATAAAGACGTTGTCGTAAGAAAAATTTTACCAGAAGAATCACCAAATGTGAAAATAAAATTATGTATATTTCACGCACTACAGATATTTAAAAAAGAAATAACGCAAGAAAAATATAATATGACAATAGAAAAAAAGAAGATGCTTTAAAAAAATTGAAAAAAATGGTAAACGCAAAAACAGAAAATGAGTATGATACAACATATAAAGAATTCAATAATTTAAATTTAAGTAAAGATTTTGTAGAATACATTTTTAAAAATTAGCATGACAATAGATGTGAATGGGTAAAATGCTATATGGAAGAGTATCAATTTAAAAATGATACTAATACTAGATTAGAATCTTTAAATCAGAAATTAAATTATTTTTGTAAAACCAGTTGCTTAACGGGATTCGTAAAAAAATGTTTAGATTTTTATGATATGATCACCTATGAAGAGACAGTATCATAAAAAATATTACAGTTATTTAACATTATATGGATATAACTACATAGTAAAACAATTAAAAATGATGAAAAACGTAGCAAACATAAAAAAAATAAGTGATGATAAATATGCAATAAAAACAATAACAAAAAAGAAGAACTGAAATACATTACTACAAACACAATATGTACAAATTTCGATGCGATTACAATGTTATTGCCATGTAGGCATATATTTAAAATTAGAAACATAAATAATTTAGATTTATATGATGAAAAATTATGCTCAATAAGATGGACAAAATCAAATTATAAAAATGAAAGTCAAATATTCAAAGAAACTAATGATGAAATAAGAAAACAAAAACTAAAGAGAGAAAAAATAGATATGAATATAGAACAATTAAAATTTAATGAAAAAAACGAATCAGAAAAGAAAACAACAAATGATAATGATAAAATGATATTTGAAATAAATAATTAAAAAGAAAGTAAAAAAGAAAATAAAGAAATCAGGGAGCGCGGTAGCGCTCCTTACGGCAAGATAGCGCTACGGCTTTCCCTATTTACTTTGAATTTGAGATGTTCAAAGATTAAAACTTTGAATAAATGATTATGTTTCAATATTTACATATTATTTGGTTACTAGTATACATAAAATGATCTAATGTTTTATCTGACAACAAAAACACATGGCCAAAAGTCAAGTTTTCATGATTTTTTTATATTATTATCAGGGAGCGCGGTAGCGCTCCTTACGGCAAGATAGCGCTACGGCTTTCCCTATTTACTTTGAATTTGAGATGTTCAAAGATTAAAACTTTGAATAAATGATTATGTTTCAATATTTACATATTATTTGGTTACTAGTATACATAAAATGATCTAATGTTTTATCTGACAACAAAAACACATGGCCAAAAGTCAAGTTTTCATGATTTTTTTATTACAGGTTAGTCTGTCGATTTCTTTTCTATATCGGGTTGTTTCAGATTTCCGGCGGATGTTAGAGAACGTCAGAGAGTTTTTCGTCTGATGTGAGAGAAAGAGACAGAATACGAGTTGTGCGATTGCTAATAAGTGACAGAGAGAAAGAGAGTATAGAGAGTGAGAAAAAGATAGAGAATACGAGTTATATCTTTTAATATAATGAACGCATGTATTGAGGCAAATGCTTTCAGAACATGCTAAATGTATAAAGACATCGTGTAAATAAGCAATATAAGAATTTAGTGTCTCGTTCTATATAGCTGACGAGCTGCCGCAAAATCACGGGCGTTCATGTGAACAGTTCGCGCGTGCGCAGTAAAACGTCCCGTACATAAAATTCAACAGTTGAAAGCGGCGAAATTCAAAAGTCGGTAATACCGATTTGGTATTTAAAAATGAAAACAACAAATGAAAAAGTAATATTTACATATTTTTTAACATTCTTAATTAATTAATTAGTTTTTCATACGATATTTAGACAAAATAAGTTTTATAATAGTTGATTAATTTGAAAGTATGGAAGAAAATAAGATTAAAATTTTTTCGAAAACAAATATTTTATAATAATAATAAATATATAAAAATTAGGTTGATAGAATTAACTATAAAATTAGTGTTATTATATTAAAGTATCAGATTATCGGTAAAGTTAATAAATTTATTGAGATAAGAATTTTCGACTTTGAAAAAGTTGTGATATCTCCCCAAAAAACCTTTAAAAAGATAAAATTACGGCAAGTTAGCTTTAAAAAAAAATCTTTTTCACTATCTCAAAAATAAAAAATATTTTGTCAAAAATTTAAACTAATTTAATACAATCAACTATGAAAAAATATATTATATCTCTAAAAAAAGGCTTTAACATTATAGATAATAAAAAAGTGGGAATTTAATTATAACAAAAATAGACTTGAAAAAATACTGAAATCAATAATATGTGGTGAAGTTTTAATATGATTTAAAATAATACTTACGAATGATATTCTACCTATATTTTGATGATAATAATGAATCAATAAAAAATTCCTTTGTTAAAAATGAAGTGTAAAAAAAGCCATATAAAATGTTATTGAAAATATAAAACTATCTTCAACAAAATTTAAAAAATTAATAAGTAATTAACGTAAAAGTAAGAATAAAAGTAATATTACAGCTATAAACTTGCCAGGCCCACACTTCAAAAGTTCTATTTCTTGGTGAACACACATTCATTTAAAACATTTTTTAGGATTGACTTTTTAGAATCTCGTAAGGAAATTCAAAATATATATTAATTTTCACAATTTAGTATTTAATGAAAAATAATCTAATTTTATAACATTAATGATATATTTAACTTTTGTAGAGTGGGCCTGGCAAGTTTATAGCTGTAATATTACTTTTATTCTTACTTTTACGTTAATTACTTATTAATTTTTTAAATTTTGTTGATAAATATAAATACAAAAAATGATAAAGAAAATAATGATAAAGTAAAAAAGATAGAAAAACAAAGAAGAAGGCCAAAAGGAAGAAAATTAGATGCAATGTTAGGATTAAATAGAAAAAAACAAAATTGTAAAAAATATCAAGAATTCAGCGAATTGGAAAAGATAAAATTATTTTTCAGCTGGATTTTAAAACCAAAAGTATTAGAAAAAAAACGATAAAATCAATTTTTGAGTTAAACGATCTAATAGATTTAAGGTTGTATGGGCTATACAGTCTGTGTCAAAAGTTAGTTTTTTGGAAAATCGTCTATATTTTTCGATAGAAAGTAATTATTCAATTTTTAGCTTAGTAACTTATTAGATAATATTAAAACAATCATTTTAAACTTTGTTTCATTTAAATATAATGAATTATTAAAGAGTTATAACATTTTAAAGTTTATAAATTTCCCAATCCCCCCACAACCTTTTAGAACCATCAAATACTGGATAATATAGTTTTATATTTTTTCATTATATTCTATTTATGTATAATATTACATAAAAATATAAAAATTTTAATTTTTTTTTTCTTGAAAACTCGAAAGTAGTTGAATAAAATTACAATTTATAATATTTAAAATGAAAAACATGTGCCTCATCAGATATCTTATTACCATTTTTTACATAGTTTATCTGAAATTAATAAATATAAATTTAAATTAATTCTATTACAATTCCTCAACACTATAATTAATTCATTTGTTGAAAACATAATGATTTTTAATAATTTGTTCATATTATAAATATTTTATTGTATTAAAATAAAAATAAGCATATAGTGTTGAGGATTCAGATTTCCACACCATCTTACATTATAAACCTTTAATAGTATTGATTTATACAACTTTTAAAATTAATTGATATTAATATTTATGTTTAAATTTATATAACTTTCAAGATTAATAACTATTTATATTTGTTTTACAAAGGTGTAGATCAAACGGATGATAATATTCATTTGAATTATTCAATAGAAATGTTAAATAACATAAGAGAAGGATTACCTCCACAGGAACTGAAATTAAAAGTAAATACCATAATTATGTTAATTCGAAATTTAAGTATAAAAAATGGATTATGTAATGAAACGCGATTAAAAATAACTAAATTATTCAAATATAACATAGAAGCACAAATAACTCTTTCACGTTGTAAAAATGTAAATAAAATATATATTCAAAATGAATCGAAAAACAGAGATATTGTACCTAACATAGTTTGGAAAGAAATATTAAAAAAATAATTTTATTATATGTTAGAATATAAGTGCGCCCATGCACCTATGTACTATATATAATATAAAGCATCTTGGTTTCCCCTCCTCTCCTCGTCTCCAAACTTGACCATAGCTGCCGTTTTGTCTTAGCTTTGGTATTTAGTCTTTGCTGTGCGCTTTATTAGAAAGTTTTCCCTTTTCCTAAAGAGTGTTAACGACTGTTCTCACATATAAAGAGTGTTCATATAATTTCACACATATTAAAGAATGTTACAATTCTAATCTTGTTGTTTTATTTTATTAAACCATATCACCAACAGGTTATGCGCCCAGGACACGCTTCAACTGCGCGAATAACAAGTGATATCTTTGCAAATATTTATAACAAATTAGAAATTGTTTTATATCCACGCACCCTAGTGAGTGCATAAATAAATAAGGAAAAATTGCCATTTTAAATAACAAAAAAAAAACATTATTTTCTAAAAATTTAGTTATACAAATTATAATTTGTACAACTAATGCACCAAGATAACGAGAGTTTTAAAATACATAAGATGTGCTTATGCCATAAAGAGTGTTAATTAAAAATAAATAAAATAAGTATGTAAATGGCATGTGTGTATATATGTAAACATGTATGTACATATATATAAATATGATAAATCATAAAACTGCAGTTATGAATAATACTAATTCAAATTATTATTATTTATTTTTAAAGAGTGTACGACTGTATTTAAGAATGTACGAGTGTATTTTTAAAGAGTGTCAAATAATCTTAAAAATTTATGCGCATAAAATAACTTTAAATAATGAATTTTTTTTTTTACATATCATTTCAGAAAAAATGAGATTTTAAGGCGAAGATTTATTTATCGAAGCCACCGAAAATACTATTCAGTTTATTACGATCAGTAGGTTGGTAAATGAGAGAACTCGAGTAAAATAAATTTATTTTAATTAAAAATATATATACATATTAAAAATCTAGCTAGTAATTACGTCTTTACTCCCTTTATTGGTAAATTCATTATGATAGGAGTAAAGAACAAATGAGTCAGCTGACAGGTATATACATTGTGTATGTATATACCTACGTGTATGCACATGTATATATATGTGTGTATATATATTAAGACACCGATACCTTGTTGGGTCAATTGCATACAAATCTAATTACCTGTTACGAATTTATTGTACTTGATGTTCGGTCAATAAGTTCAGTAGCAAGGCTTCATACTTAATCTTTATTGCTGCTTTACAGATCGACCTGCAACGAAAGAAAACGGGTGGAAGCTCGTAAATGACAGACTTCAAAGACGTGCAAAGGAGAAAAAGAGGATTGAGATTAAGGAAGCCACAATCCAACGAGAAGGAAAATCTGTTCAGGAAGCTGGAAACATGATATCAAGGATTGTCCTAATGATATCCACGGTGACAATAACAACACAAATATTAATTTTAATATTACAATGACAGGTAAAAGAGATATACTGATATTATAATTAAGTCACATTGAAATTAAAGAACAGTATAGGATCAGTAAGACGGTATGAAATTCTGCATTAAGAGTGTTGAAGAGTGGCACGTGCATGTGTGAGTGAAGTAAGAACAGTATGAGTGCAAAAGCAGCAAAGTAAAAGAGAGTTTATTTAAAAGAGATAAACCGAAACTTATGGTGTCTAAAGTTTCAGGTAACGAGTATGATGCAGAAATTATACGATATAACGAAATTCTTAAGGATATAATGAATTTGTGTGAAACTACAATAAAGTTCACAAAACAATTCGCAGCTTCCATAACAGATTTCAAGAATACGCTTGCAAAAGCATTAAATCAACAAAAGGTATACTGAAGGCAATAAAGCATGAATCATGGGAGTAACATGATCAAACAACGAGTGCTCTTAAAGAGATTAAGATCAGTTTTGACACGACTTGGTTTAGATACGTGTAATATACACGAAGTTATTGGAGAGAATTACGAAGATTTGACAGAATCGCAGACTCAAGATGGAGCTCAGGACGTAAAAGAATTTAACAACAGTGGCACAAGATTCGATTGAAAATAATCAAGTATCTCACAGTATTCAAAATGCAATGAGTCTATTCAATCGCAGTTATCGCAGATATTGACAATTATTAGAAGAAAAATTTGAAAGATTGAAATATAACAAACTCAACGAACAATTGGATGTCTTCAATCAACTGAAAAATAACTGCAAAAAGCACTAATATATAAAAAAAAAAAACAAGACTATAAATCTACAAGCCAAATGAGTATTTGAATATTTTTATGACTGTTTAAAATCAGAATGAAGATCATGCGATTGATTTAATATTACAGAGAAAGAAATATTAATTATTGTCAAGGATGAGCAGGCCATAGAAAAAGGATGCATTTAAAATGTGTGATATAATCATGAACCTAATTAATCAAAATTATCATGCTATGATCTGAATATCAATGATCTAAATTTAATGATTAACGAAAAAAAAAAAAAAAAATCATAACGATGTGAGAAAGAATTAAAATGATGTGAGAAAGAGTTAAAACAAAGGTTAAAACGATATGAGAAAAAAAGCAACAGGTTCAATTAGATAGTAACCATGCATAGGACAGACTTCTTACGAAAAAAAAAAAAAAAAAAAAAAAAAACATTTAAATGTTAGGATGAATTCAAGAAGATTGTTCAATGAAACGAAATTTTCTGACACGCTGATCAAATGTCAAAAGAAGAAAAATATAATGCTTTCTATAACATCGCTATCACTACACTGCCTGAAGTTCAGGCCGTACAGTTTGTGATTAACAATATAATAAAAAAAGACTTTAGTTGGGATCAGTTATATTATACAACCTGAAATTTGAACATGTGATAAAGGTAATGGCTCTCTATAGATAGTTCTCTCAAGCTAGGATTGACCTCAACGATGCAAGATGTTATGATTATAAAGATCGAGAACATTATAGAAGGAGTTGTCTAATGAAGAGTGAAATCAAAATGCTATAACGACAATAGCTTTGCTATTATGTAACGTTACCAAGTTGCTTCGAATTGCTTAAATGAAACACAAACTGGTAGGTTTGTCACGAAAAAGAGCAATTTAAATCGGACAGAAAGAAAAATTTTCATATACAAGGAAAATAGATAAAGTAAAAACATACAATGATAAATCCAAATACAACAATGCAAAGAAGGCCAACTCCAATATATATGAAAAATCTTAAAGTGGAAGTTGAAGAAAATAACAGATCAATAAAAATAAAGAATATCGAACCGATGACATAAAATCAAGCTTAGAGGCAGTAGAAATTTAAGTAAATGACAGCATTATTTACAAAATTAATAATGTTCTTTGTGCTGAAGATTTGATAGAAAACTTTATCTTTCTTAGAAAGTTTATTAAACAAGAACTTAACATGTACTTGAATTATAAAATAATGGACATTTTGATCCTGCGTTGAATGAACATTGATAATACAAGCCTACGAAGAATCTTTTCAGGAAACAAGATTAAAGGAATTCAAGAGTGAAAAGAATATAAAAATAAAATTTAAAGAAAATTTTAAAGCACCTAAAAGGATCAATGTAAATACAGCTAGCGTTGTTAGCTCAAAAGGATTAAAAATGAATACATATTTCGCCAGAAATACTATCTTAAAGAAAATCGACATTCATAATTTCTAAATTTCTATTGATTCATTTGATATCTCTATAGAAAGTTATTAAGGTAAAGAGAGTGGACCAGGAAAGGAAAAGACAACGCAAATGATAAACGAGGAAAGTTTTAAAAGAATTGAACGATCAAAGGTCGAACACTAATTTAATGAATTGGCCAACATTAAATTATTACAGAAAGAAGCAATGTTTAATTCAAATACATCAAGAGAATCAATATTAAACAAAGCTATGCTATGTTACGTAAAATCAGATCGTGTGTTATCACTCTATTTAAAGAATTTGGAAAGAAAGTAGCTTCATTCGAAGGACATGGAAAGTCCTGTTTTTCATGAAGCTATACAAGAATGTGAAATTCACACAATTACAAAATAAATTTAAGAACTTGTACTACGAAAGAATTGCAGATTATACATGCTGATATTGCGAAATCAATCACTTCAACAACTTATCTCAAGGTTATCGTTACACGACGATATTCATACTCTGTGAAGATAAAAAGATGTGTTTTTAAGTACCTATCAAAATATGAAATTTGCCGAAGAAATTACTATTAAAGTTTTGAATTAATAGAAGCTCAGCTTTAGATTGTCCAGACACGCCTCAATATAATGAAACTGCAGAAAGATTTGATTAAATAATAAAAACAAAAGAAGAGTAAAAGCCTACACATATATAATCGAAAATCACCTAAAAATATGTGGAATTTAAGTTAAAAAGCAGCCATATATAAAGAACGCCTCATGAAACAAACGACTTGATTATATTCATGTAAAAGTTTTGAAAGAATTATGACATTAGTCAAATCAGATGTTTTAATTACAGTGGGACCTCGATAACTTGCCGCGCACGGGGCTGTAGGGGAACAAAATTCTCAGAAAAGGCCAGTTACTGTGAAACCCCTCTATTGACAAGCGCACTATATCTTTCTCTTTCTCTCTTATACTTTAGGCGAAGAGGCGTGGTCAAGATATATACGTATAAGAGGTAGTGGGAGCCGATGTTTGTTTGCGTACGGAGGAGAAAAGACTCTTGCGGCAAGTTATACAGCGGCCAGTTATCCCGGTCCCAGTGTATCTAGTGTACGTAAAAGTTCAAAGAAAAGTAGAATCAAAATTTCGAAAGCGGGGTAGAAGAATGATTTTTATTGAATATGCAAAAATTGGATATCTAGATGGATCTTTAAGAGTGGAGAAGATGGTCAAAGAAAGCATAAAGCTCAATTAGTTATAAGAGCATTTAAAGATAAAGATATATATATATATATATATAAACTATAACCTAAGAGAAACATATACGTCTGTATCAAGACCTCCAATAGTGAAAACATTATTAGCTGTGGCAAATAAATATAACTTAGACATTTATCAATCAGTATTCTTAAATGGAATCACAAGTGAAGAAACCTACACGGAAATTCCGAATGTAATGCGAATAAGCAATAAAATGAAGAAATCTTAAGTATGCAAACTGAAAAGGGCACTTTACAGTCTGAAAATAAGTTCAAAGAAGTAGCATGAAAGATTTTCTGAAGCAACTCGAAAAATAGGATTGATATCAGATGATCATTGATATCATAATGATTCTTGTCTATTTATCTGGAGAAATGGAAAATATGGTCATATTATTACTTTATGTAGACGATATCCTTCTCACAAGCAACGACCATAAGAAAATGAATGATATAAAATCCAAACTCAAAGAGGAATTTTCAATGAAAGACTTAAGTAAACCTAAAGAATTTTTATCAACAAAATATATAGACCAATTGCTGAAGACATTTAAATTCGAAGAGATGTATTTACAAAGAATAACTCTCGTAACCACACAGGTTATTAACAAAGAGAGAAGAGACAGAGAAGATGAACATTTGGAAACAGAAACGATTGTTCCGCACCTTACAGAAAAGCTATTGGTTCGTTGTTATACTCAGCCGTTGCAATACGACCTGATATTTCTCATGCAACAAATCTACTAAGCATACATCAACCAAATTTTACTATATGAATGAATGAAAAATGATGAAAATAATTTTCAGATATTTGAAGAGATGAAACAGTTGACTCTTTGTTATCGTGCAAATAGAAATGATTTATAAGCATTTGCTAATGCAAGTTTTGCCAATTGTAGTTTTGACTTTAATTACGTGTGGACATGTTATTCAGTTATTTGGTAATGCAATCACTTGACGTACGCACAAGCAATCTTATGTGGCTCTATCTGCTTGTCAAGCTGAGTCTGTCGCTACGAGTGAAACTTGTCAAGAACTAACTGCATCAAACAAATCAATAACCATAATGCTAGACAAGTCTTTTCATCCTATGAAATTATGGTGTGATAACAAGGCAGCAGGTGTAAGTGCAAAGATAACTGGTTGGAATAAACTTCGACACATGACGGAAGTAAGAGAGCATTATGTAAAATAATGCTTTAAAAAGATTTAGTCAAGGTGTGCTGGATTCTCTCAAAAGAACAAAAGCTGATATTTTTACTGAGCCCTTCAGTGTACATAAGAATTTAACTGATAAAATTCTAAACAGAATTAAAAATGTGTGAAGAGTGGTTGACTTGATTACAATAACCAAAGACGTGTAAAGAGTAATTGACTTATAAAGGTTGGTTTACAATGATTAGAGATGTGTAAGGAGTGGTTGACTTGATCACAATAATTAAAGACGTGTAAAGAGTGATTGACTTGTAAAGATTGGTTTACAACGATTAAAGATGTGTAAAGAGTGATTTAATTTATTTATTTGTTTCAGAGAATAAAAACAAGCAATATTGAAGACGTGAATCAAAAAGATGGGTAAATTCAAGAAAAGGAAACACTACAACTCAAAAATTCAAATAGACAAATAAAATTCCTATTAATCTTGTTTTAAAATTAAAATTAAAATAAATTTTTGTTATTTAAATGTCAACAGTATTTTGTAATTTTATACGCAATTTATATGTCAAAATATATTTTAAAGTCTCACGTTAATAAAAGCAAAGGAGCATGGTCGGGAGGGAGTGTTAGAATATAAGTGCGCCCATGCACCTATGTACTATATATATAATATAAAGCATCTTGGTTTCCCCTCCTCTCCTCGTCTCCAAACTTGACCATAGCTGCCGTTTTGTCTTAGCTTTGGTATTTAGTCTTTGCTGTGCGCTTTATTAGAAAGTTTTCCCTTTTCCTAAAGAGTGTTAACGACTGTTCTCACATATAAAGAGTGTTCATATAATTTCACACATATTAAAGAATGTTACAATTCTAATCTTGTTGTTTTATTTTATTAAACCATATCACCAACATTATAATTTAACAAAAATTTAATGTTATTTAAATAAATTTTTTATAAATTATTTTATTAATTAAACTTTATTTTTTTTCAGGTTATATTTATATTAATTATAAACATTAAAAATTTTTAATAATATATAAATAAAAAAAAAATGGAATGGAATCCAATTAATAATGTTGAAATTGACAATGTTAATGATCAACAAATGATTGAATGAAATCCATTTTGATGGAAAATTTAAATGATCAAATTGAAGAACATTTAAATTTTTAAGAAGAATATGAATATTATTTAGAAAGTCTAGATAATAATAGTTCAATAAACAATACAATAATTTCTGAATTAAATAACATTATTAATTCATATATAGAGGAAAATAATGAACAATTTGAATTTAAAAATTGGAATGAAGTACCAGAGTATTATAAATATTATGCGAATGAAATTATAAAATATAAAATAAATATACGTGAACCAATAGCAGAATATTACTTTAATCAAAGTCATGAAATTTATTCTAAATATTTATTAAGATTAGCTAACATTATTAATAAAATATGAAAAATTAAAATAAATCATAAATATTTCAATATATAATAATGAATTTAAAAAAAATTTTTAAACATTATCAATATTATTAAAAATAAAAAAAAAAATAAAATATTTAAAAATTAACTAAAATATTTAAAAGTTATGATTATTTAAAATTTATAAATCGAAATTTTAATAAATAAATAATTTAACTACTAACAACAATAAATAAAAAAACATATTCATAACTTTTATACAGGTAAATGTAATATAAGTAAGTATAAAATAATTTAAAATTATTTTATTTATTTATTTGTTATATAAATAACTAAATTTTAAATAAAATATGATATAATGATCATGTAATAATTTCATTTACAATATCATAATAAATTTATAAATTTTAGTATGAATTTTTGATATATCTCATAAAATGTTTAAAATGAGAAAAAAGATATAAAAAAGGAATTATAACAAAATAATCCTATAAATCTTATAAAACTCAAAATCATTACGATATATCAAATAATATACTAAATTATCAACGAAACTAAAAAAAAATGATTTAAAAATTTAAAAATGATTTAAATGTTTAATATATAATTATATTTATAGCACAACTGGGGGTTGGCGAGCAGTGCGAGCAGGGGGGTACCCCCCCTAGTGTATATATATATATATATATGTACGTGAGACTGTTATTTCCGGTAATTTTCAAAGATACCTACACTGTTAAAAAATGCATGAAATTTGCTTCCAGTACATGCATTAAATTTTCTGAAAATACATTAAAATTACGATAAAATGTATTAATTTTCATGCAAATCATCATTAAATTTTATTTATTGAGATGAAATTTAATGATAATTTGCATGAAAATTAATACATTTTATCGTAATTTTAATGTATTTTCAGAAAATTTAATGCATGTACTGGAAGCAAATTTCATGCATTTTTTAACAGTGTAGCTTTTATTTGTGGGACTTAATTTGATACGTAACTGTAATTTCTGGTACTATTATCTAATGTGTAATTGTTGATTCAAGAACATTATTTAACATATAAAAATTATTTCGGAAATTTTCATGTTATAATGAAAATGACATTTTCACGACATTCATATTTTTTAGCATCATAATCAGTTCAAAACTATCTTAAATGATCAAATATAGTAGAAGCTTTGGTTTCTACCTGCTAAGGTATAAATTATCCAAATACTTTTTTGACGTTTCCACGGCTTTAAAACTATACCACGTATGGCTAAATACGTGGATATATCTCACATAACAATAGTTATTAACACAAAAAGTTTTATTAAATACACATTTCATGCTTTCTAAAACTAAAACATCATTGAAATTTATTCTTTAACATTATTTTAATTAAACATTAAAATAATTTATTCTTATACATCATAGCAATATTTGAGGACAACACCATGTATTTTAAAAGTCTTTAATATTTAGAATTATATACCATAAACAGTAATATCTAGTTAATTACAAATACTATTTCTATTTGGATGATGAAATTTTCACGTCATTCATACTTTTTTGTCTCATATTCAATTAAATAGTATCTCAGACAATAATATATAAATATAATTGTATTTTTTTTGCTACGGTGAACATGATCTACAAATTAAGTTAGACATTCCCACAACCTCAATTCTCTTCTAAGTCTAGTTTAATATGTGGGTATTTAAATAAACAAAATGTTTTCGCAACGATAAGCCGGCATCTTATGGATACATGTGTTGTTTAGTTAATACGAAATACTATTAGAATTAGTCATCATGCATCCCAGCAATCTTTAAACACATATACATTAAATTCCAGAACCCTTCATGATACCATTTATCGTCCATCGATTTAAGTACTTAATTAGAAATACTAGTACTATTTTGATAATGACATTTTCACATCTATTCTCTTTCAAGTTTTATATAGTTAAGAACTGATTTGAAGAGTTACAATTTTAGTTTCATCTTACTAAAGCAGAAATTTCTAACTCATTGAGGCCAACATTTCTACGACTCCAAAACTACTGCTTATAGTTTAATAAATGATTGTTTTGAACAATAATATTTGATTGCTGGTGAAAACCCGATTTGTCATATGCGAGTGTCATGCTAAGTAAATATAAAACAATATTATAAGTCACTAAAGATCTTAGCTATTTTAAAGACATGAAAATATGACTTACTAATCCTTATTAATCATAAACGTATATTCTCAAACATATTGAGAACCTCACCAGAAATACTATTTTCATTCGAAAAATAACATTCTCGCGACATTTCTTCATGTTTAGGTCATATTTAGGTAAATACTATCTTGAATCATGAAATTTAGGAGTAGTTGTAGTTTTATCCACTAAAGTAAATGTAATCGACTGATTGAGTCAAACATTACCACGATATTAATACTTTTCTGTGTCAGATTCAATACGTAGATATTTAAAACGATAAAACGCATTTGCAGGTAAGAATCCGGCATCTTCTTAGAGCATCTTATGCTTACAGGAAATGAAATAATATTATAATTTTTCCTTAAATCTAATTACGTTCATTGAAAAAATGATTACATATCCTATTCAAATGATGACATTTCCACGCTATTCATCCTATTTCAAATCATATTCTGTAAAGATCTGTCAAGGATAGATTTATTTACATTTGAATGACGATATTTTCACGACATTCATACTTTTTAAGATCATATTTTGTTGAATACTATCTGGAATGATAAAATGAAAGAGTAGTTGTATTTTTTCTCGTTAAAGTTACTCATCTGACTGACAAATGAAGTTATACATTACCACGACTCTACTATTTGCCTGTGTCGGATTAAATACCTAGATATTTAAATCAATCAATTGTATTTGCAGATAGAAATCCAGCATCTTCTAAGAGCATCTTATTCTTACTAAAAATAAAGCACTATTAGAATTTTCATTAAAATATAATTACAATCATTAAGAACATGAATTATATTGAAGATTTATTGATAATGAGCTTCATTGTGCACCGTTACAAGTATCTATTTGAAATAACTTTTCCTTTTTGAATAATGAAATTTCAAAGGCATTCCTGTTAAAAAAAAACACATGAAAAAAACTCTGAAATTTGCAGGTGTACTTTGTTTCATTTTCCATGTGTTTTATTCATGTTTTTTCAAATTTTTTTTTCCATGAAGTCTTGATTTATGTGTTTTTTTCATGTGTTTATTTCATATGATATTTTTTAATATCTTTTTGTGAATTTCAAAGTGAAGTCAGTGCATGGATAACAAGTAATAAACTGTCCGTAAGCATGGAAAAGACAATGTACGACTTCATTTATTGAAAAACATAAAACTCACACATTAAAAAAACACATGTAAAGAACACATGAAAATAACACATAAAAAAAAGAAATGTAAAAAACACTTGTAAAAAGTGAAACGAAATGTAACTGCAGATTACAAGTGTTATTTTCACGTATTTTTTTTAACAAGGATTTGTTCCATTTCGTATCATATTCAGTTTAGATCTGTCTAGAATAGAGTAAGTTTCTTATCGCTGTAGTGAAAATAATTTACACACAAAATCTAACATTCCCGTGGCTCCGATACTGATACTGCCTACAGGTTAATGAATAGCTATTTTGACCAAAAATATTTATATGTTAGTGAATTTACGCTGTACCATCTATACATGTTGTGCTTACTAAATATAAAATATTATTATACATCTTACTAATATTTGAGAACGAAAAAATGTAGTATAAAAGTCTTTAATACAGATAATTTTAGAGCATAATCGTAAATAAGTACCTAACCATAAATATTGTTTATATTATTCTAATAATGACATTTTCACGATATTCATACTTTTTAAATTTAAATTTAACTAAATACTATCCTAAATAATGAAATCTACAAGTAGCTGCAGCCTTTTTGCTAAGATAACAATGACCGACAGATTGAGGGACGACCACGAGTCGAATACTTCTCTGTGTCAGATTAAACACGTAGTTATTCATAACGATAAAATGTATTTGAAGGTAAGAACCTGACGTCTTCTGAAAGCATCCAATGTTCACTAGAAATAAAACAATATTATAATTTTTACTTAAATATATTTTTGCCATTCTAACCCCAAAATCGCAACTTCGTTGCTCTTTTTTGGCTCTCATGGCAAAAAATACGGTTCGCAACTGGTATGAAAAGGCTTTTTTACGAAACTCGTTACAACCCTCGCCTTCGGCTCGGGCCGTAAACTTCTCGTTTCGTAAATAAAGCCTTTTCATACCCGTTACGAAATGTACTATTTTAAGACACCCGTGTGCGAAACACAGTTTTTTGTGTCACTATTCAGTGTGCGAAGCAGTCTTTTTACACACTGCGGTGCGCGAAAAATTTTAGAACCATTTGTCATTGTTTTTCGCTTAGCGCTGGTTTCATGCATGCAAGCTTTCTTTTATTTTTTTTCTCATGCATGAAAAAAACTAACCAAAACATTTTGATATTATAATAGTATATTTCGAAATACACTATATATATGCTATGTATATTTCTATTTTTCAATCAAACCAGATAAATAATTGAGTTGATAATGCTAAATATCAATTTAATAATTGTACGCCTATCGTTAATGGATTCTTTCTCGTTGTTTTCTTTGTTTTTATTGGAAAATTTCAAAAGATTCGGGAAAGAATCAATTGACGTTAGGTGTACAGTCAATTTTATAATAAATGAAAAAATATAATGAAATATTTGTACTTAAGTAGTTTATCAATAACTGAATTGTATACTTAAATTTATTAGGTTGTTTTGAATTATTTATTATATTTATTTAATTAACAATATGTATTTTTTTTTAAATTTGTTGTGTATATTTTTTTGTAATATATATATTTCTTTATAATATAAATATATATTTTTATATGTATTTTTATTTATAACATATTATTTACTCGTTTTATTGTCACCTTCGCTTCGCTCAGGTGACAAATAAAACTCGTAGCTTTTTACGACCGTAAAAATGTCGTTTTCGATTGCCTGTGTTTCGCCCACGGTGTCTTAAAAAATAGTATACGCAACACGTGCGCGATGCGGTACACACACTCGCCTTTTTGTCGCCCTTGCTTCGCTCGAGCGACAAACTCGGCTCGTGTGTAAATCGCATCCTTCGCGCACGTGTTACGTAATATACTATTAATGATTAAAAACATGCGTAAAATTGAAAAGTTTTTGAAAATGACATTTGTCGTCTACTGTTATAAATACGTCTTTGAAATTACTTTTTCAATTTAAATGATGACATTTTCATGCCATTTATCCTATTTTGTAACATATTCAGTAAAATTCTGACTACGACAGTTGTAGTTTCTTGTCGCAATACTAAAAATTATTTACACGTGATATCTAACATTTTCACGACTCTGATACTATACTGCCCTAAGTTTGCTAAATATCTAGTTCCATTAATAATATTTATTTGCTAGTACACACCCAAAATGCCATATACACATCTTATGCTTAGTAAATATAAAATACAATTATCATTTAATATATACAATTTAATACCATAAACGTTAATAAGAACCCTATTACAAATACTGTTCTTATTCAAATAATAAAATTTTTAATAGACTTATAATTTTGAAATCATATTCAATTAAACACAATTTTGAATAATGAAATCTGAAGGAGGTTAATACCTTTTTGTATCGGATTGAATACTTCCATATTTAAAACAATGGCATGCATTTACTAGTAAAATCACGGTATCTTTTAAGGGCATCTAATACTTACTAAAAATAAAACAATATCCTAATTTTTTACTTAAATATATTTACGATCATTAAAGACATCAGTAAAATTTAAAAACTTTTGATAATCATATTTGCTACCTGTTGTTATAGGTACCTCTTTGAAATTACTTTTCCGATTTGAATAATAATATTTACATGCCATTTATCTTATTTTTTTCCCAACACGGAGAACAAAAATCGTTTTTCGTTCACCTTGTTGGGAAAAATTCTATACTCGACTCGCGGCAAAATAGGTCCCCCACTCGTCTTCTTTGTCACTCTCGTGACGCTCGACTGACAAAGGACTCGTGGGAATGACCTATTTTGCTCGCTTGTTGAGTATAATCTACTATTAACACATTCAGTAAAGAACTGACTACGGTAGTTGTAGTTTTTCGTCGCGATAACAAACTTGGTGACTTCTAAGAGCATCTAATGCTCACTAGAAATAAAACAATTTCCTAATTTTTAATTAAAATATATTGAAGATCATTGAATACATCAGTAAAATTTAAAAACTTTTGATGATCACATTTGTCGTCTGCTGTTATAGGTGCCTCTTTGAAACTACTTTACTAATTCAAATAATAGTATTTTCATGCCATTTTTTAAATTTTGTAACATATTTAGTGAAGAACTGGTTTAAGACATTTTCACGATATTTACTTTGAAGTACCACGATTGGTTGAAAAATACTTTCAATAACAATATCAAGGTGTAGTTTAATATTTTGATCCCTGAAAGAAGTATAAGAAAAGGTTAAAAAAGTATCAAATTCGCTCGATACAATTGAAGACCTTCATACTCTTAAAATAATTTGAAAATAATTTATAATAAAATATTTCTCCATACAATTGTATATAACCTAATGAATTATAAGAAAATCCATTTAAAACATCTTGCGAATAACGAATACATACTTACAACGATAGCGATTTTCGAATTAAGAATATTATCTGTAGATCTCTATTAGACACTTTCACGACATCATAAAACTAGCTTTTAGTTAAACACATAAGTACATTCATTCGTGGGTAAGTATTCAGAGTGACATAGGCACTTGTTATAGTTATAAGATTCATATTATCAAAAATTCTTTCCGGACACAAATACGTATCTGATTGTAAATAATTTTAGAATGGATGATTATTCTTTCATGCAATGAAGATGAAAATGAAAGAATTTCTTAAACTTTAGGTTCTATCTTTGTGCGTTGTAGGAGATAAATACGTGCTCATCTATGATCCTATAAAACACTGCTAATTTTTAATATATTTACAAAATTTTCGCTACTATATTACCTAGTTTTATTGATCACTCATGTATATAACTCCAGTTTTTATATTTTTATGTAACAAAGATCTCTATTATTTGAAACGAAATCAGTGATATCGAGTTGTGATACTCTCCTAGCCTATGTAAAATAAGTGGAAAATTCAAATAGCATAAAATCTTTTGAAACTTTCAAAATGTAAATTTTTGTTTTAAATATTATCTCCGAAAAATGTCAGCTTGCTTTTCTGACTGTTTTTCTACAATACACTTACTTAAACTTTGTCTTTTTGTTACTATTAGACCTGAAATTATCGAACTTAGAATGAGATTGGCTTTAAGCAATAATCGGTGAAGCTATTTTAGGAATAATATATGAAATGAAAACTTATTTTATTGAAAGTTTAAAAAAATTATACGGTTTTTTAATTTTTACGAATAACAAGCTATAGTTGACGACGGAACTACCTTAAGCCTAAACCGATGTATCCTCTGAATTTATAAACCCTAAAAGTATGAATTCTAAAGCAAAACTCCATTAACCAAAATACCCAAAAGTAAAAAATTTTAGACTCAAATAACCTGAACCCGAAAAATCTTAATCTAAAAAACTCTATATCCACAAGTACCAATATGACAAACCTTAAGAAGATGTAAAACGGTCACTACACCTGTACTTATAAATATTAACTTCCTTTTCATTTTATTGCTAAATTTCTTAAAAAGAAATGCATTAACTTGTAGCAAGTACCATGATAATTATTTAGTTATATTTTGAAATAAATTTATTTATTAGTTTTTAAGATATTTAGATTTCTGTATGAAATCGAAAAATTTTAATAAATAATTTTGAAATCTAAAATTCTCATCAACCAATAAATGGATTTATTTAAAAATTTAATTGTATAATCTTCATGGTACCCGCAAACTTTGTACCCAAATACCCTAATAGTCCAGTAGAATTAGCTCGAAAAACCTTAAAATTTGACTTAATTAGTAATAGGTAACTGAAGTGAAAAATGAGTTCATTAGGTCAAAAGATATTAAAATTTAGAAAGATCCTCAAAATTTGGGCTGGCATATTTTTTTAAACAACGTTTTTATGTAAAAAATTGTGAAAAATCGATGTTTTTTGGATCTAGCTCTTTTCGTTTTTTAATAGGGTATATGAAATTTATAATACTTATAAAGGTCTTCAAGACGAATAGTTTAAGCCCTATTACATTAAATTTCGTTAATAATTTATTTAAATAATCGCAAAAATATAGTCAAAAATCGTTAAATGTTCAATAATTTTTTATTCCATAAAAAAAAAGAGCTACATGCTTGTAACTTTGTAAAAAGTTGCCTTCTATCATCCTTAAGTTCCCATAATTTTTTCAGCAAAAAATAATAATTTGTTTATGAGATATTCAATTTGTTCACTAAAAAGAGGTAAAATGTAGGCCTCAAATGGACCCTATTGCGGTCATTTTAGAAAGAAATGACCATTGTCATTTATGCTCTTTGACACTTATATTTAGTGAAAATAAAAAGTTTGATTGACATTTTAATTATTTTCGCTGTTTAAATGGCGATCGAAAAAAAAAATTTTTTTTCTTAATTGTTTTTTAAATTTATATATGAAAAAATAAAAATATTTAAATGCAACTTTTTTTATTCTTGTTGCTTAAATTTTAACGCTTATTTAAAAAAAAAAACTTTATTCTGTGATAATTAGGAGCTGAGATAATTTATTTTTTTTCTAAATTCGCCATTTGTTTATTTACAAAGATTAAGGAATGAAATTTTAATGACAAATCCTTTGATACTTGAACTTTGATATAAGATCATTTCTGATATTAAAATCAGTTTTTTAAAACCTTAAAAGATTGTTTTTAAGTATGTATAGTTTCAATTCTTTTTGAAAAGGGGAGGACGCGTCATCTTTTGCAAGTACAGAAAAAATTTTTTCGATTACTTCAAATTTGTCTTGTGAAAAAATTTTCTATATCTCAGTGAAATATTAACCGATTTTGATGTTTCTTTTTTTAATCTGGGGTAGCGTGAGATAATATTAACAGTCGTTATACCTGTTTAATGATATAAATAAATTAATTTGTTATAAACAATAACAAAAAATATATGCATATTTTTTTTTTCATTTTTTATATACTTGTCATGTTTATTTTTATAATTTAATAAATAAGTTTCATTTTTTTTATGAAAAAATTAGATTATTATCTTTTTTACAGGCTAATAATTAATACAAACATTGCACTTATCATAAAAATCCTGACATTATTAAAATAAGCTTCTGACCTTGAATATTCAACGAATTTAACGTTTCTTTTTTTGATCTGGGGTTGTGCGAGATAATGTTAAGTACCGTCATTTTTGTTTTATTTAGCAAAACAAATTAATTTATTATAAACAATATATATGAAAAAAATAATTTATTTCATATTTTACGTTTATGGAACGTTCGTATTAATAATTTTATGAAACATAATATCTTTTTCTCTAAAAAATTTAATTATTTTCTTTTTTAAACAATATTATTAATAAAAACATATCTCTTATCATAAAAGCCTTCACATTATTTTTATTAATGTCAGGATTTTTATGATAAGTGCAATGTTTGTATTAATTATTAGCCTGTAAAAAGATAATAATCTAATTTTTTCATAAAAAAAAGTAAACTTATTTATTAAATTATAAAAATAAACATGACAAGTATATAAAAATGAAAAAAAAATATGCATATATTTTTTGTTATTGTTTATAACAAATTAATTTATTTATATCATTAAACAGGTATAACGACTGTTAATATTATCTCACGCTACCCCAGATTAAAAAAAGAAACATCTAAATCGGTTAATATTTCACTGAGATATAGAAAATTTTTTCACAAGACAAATTTGAAGTAATCGAAAAAATTTTTTCTGTACTTGCAAAAGATGACGCGTTCCTCCCCTTTTCAAAAAGAATTGAAACTATACATACTTAAAAACAATCTTTTAAGGTTTTAAAAAACTGATTTTAATATCAGAAATGATCTTATATTAAAGTTCAAGTATCAAAGGATCTGTCATTAAAATTTCATTCCTTAATCTTTGTAAATAAACAAATGGCGAATTTAAAAAAAAAAAAAATTATCTCAGCTCCTAATTATCACAGAATAACGTTTTTTTTTTTAAATAAGCATTAAAATTTAAGCAACAAGAATAAAAAAGTTGCATTTAAATATTTTTATTTTTTCATATATAAATTTAAAAAACAATTAAGAAAAAAATTTTTTTTTTTTCGATCGCCATTTAAACAGCGAAAATAATTAAAATGTCAATCAAACTTTTTATTTTCACTAAATATAAGTGTCAAAGAGCATAAATGACAATGGTCATTTCTTTCTAAAATGACCGCAATAGGGTCCATTTGAGGCCTACATTTTACCTCTTTTTAGTGAACAAATTGAATATCTCATAAACAAATTATTATTTTTTGCTGAAAAAATTATGGGATCTTAAGGATGATAGAAGGCAACTTTTTACAAAGTTACAAGCATGTAGCTCTTTTTTTTATGGAATAAAAAATTATTGAACATTTAACGATTTTTGACTATATTTTTGCGATTATTTAAATAAATTATTAACGAAATTTAATGTAATAGGGAATCTAAATTTGGTGGACAATGTAACATGCGCATGTATCTATGCACATATGAAAATTTCAATATGTATAGATATGAAAATACATCGGTATTTTGAGTAGCACTATCCAGAAAATGGGCGATAAACTAAAGTTTTTAGTTATCCTTAGTCTATTCAAAGTGCGCTTCTATATACGTCTATATTCATTGATAATGTCTATACATACTATATCGCTAAATTTACGAATCTTAAACCTATAAACGTTGTTCCAATAAAACTTAAATCTCTAAACATAATAATCCATGAACCCTTAACCGATAAATGCAAAATCCACAAATCCTTAATCTTTGCGCTTACAAATCTTGAACTCTAAAACTTGAAACCAATGAACCCGCAACCTATTAGCACTAAGCTTATTAACCCTAAACTCACAAAACTGAAACACATGAATTCATAAATTTTAAACTCATAAACCTCAAATTCATAAATATGTAACCGATAAGAATGAAACTAATAAACTCCAGACTGCAAACCATACATTTATAAACCAATTCTACATCCATCAACCCTAAATTTGAATATTCTATACCAACAACCTTAAATTAATACACCCATAAATAAGCTCAGAAACACCAGATTACAAACGAAACCTATAATGAACTTACTTTATGAACTGAATATATTAGCTTTGAACCCATAAATCCTAATCTCTTAAACTTGAACTTATAAATGTGAATCTCTAAGCTTATAAATAAATAAAACTCATAAATTTATGATCCATGAACCCATAAATCCTAAAATCATAGATCCGAAATTTATAAACTTTAAACCTAAAAATTTTGGAATCATAAATCCCAAACCTGTGAATCCTTAATTTATAAACTTGTAGGTGATAGTCAGGATGTAAATGTTTAGTACTAAAGTACTAAATAGTCTTATAGGATGTAGGTGTGGTGTAGGTGAGGGTGTTAATATGGATAAATGCGGGTGTGAGGAAGAGTATGCATGGGTGAAGATGAATAAGCGTTTCTATGTGCTCACTTGCAATTAACCTTATCATTGCAACTGAGCACGCAGAAACTCTATACACGGAAAAACTAACACACCTGTATTTGTAATATCACGTATCATCATAAACGTGTAAAAAAATACATCGCTGAGCGTTGTGCTCTTCACAGCGTTTGGCGATATATATCATTTCGATGCGATATGTTTGTCATTTATCGTACTATGTATTGCTGCTATCCATAAAACATTGGACACTTATAGGTTATGCATATGCATTTATACTTAAAAATATGAAGCAAATATTCAAAATTTTATTCTTTCAATTTTCATAAACAGGAAAATTAAATTTTTCTGCACAAAAAATCCCTTGCGTTATTCAATCTGTATTTTTAACAAAACAGCCAACATATTTATAATATCAGGTAAGTTGGTAAGAAAAATCATTGCTATTATGGTGTCGTTCACTGCTAAAACCTGTGACGAACACTACATATAGCGGTGCGTCAGTCTTTCCGTGTATACTAATACTTAATAATTTATTCAAATATAAATATATATAAAACAAGTGAGAACTAAATTAATTATTTCACAGTGTTTTCATAGGCTTGAATTCTATAAGATGTAATTACATAAAATTCATTTATTTGAAACGCTATTCTTATATAACATAATATTTTTATTTTGTAATTTATTTGATTAAAAGTGTTAGTTCGATAAAAGTTATTATTATATTAGCTTACGTAAAAAGATTTTTCTGAGAAAGAAAGCAGATTTTTCAATTAAAAGAAATATGTTTTTAATAATTATATAGAGGTTATTCACTAAAAATCATTCATTATTTTTTTCTTTTCATTTATGCATAAGAACGTAAACCCTAAACCTATTCACCATAAATTCTGAATCCTGAACCTGTAAATCTTGGCCCCATAATCTGTAAATGAATAATGCCTGAGCCTAGAAACCTTAAATTTATGGAGCCTTAACCAATAAATTCTAAACTCATAAACCCTAAATCTCATAACGCTAATTTCATAAACCCGTAAATCTTTTTATCCTATACCTTATAATACATTAACCTATACACTAAATCCAAAACCCACGAATTCCAAAACCGTAAACCCTTAGTATATAATTACTAAATTCATAATTTCTAAACCTGTAAACCATGAACTCGTGAATTCTAAATTCATGAATTTTCAACATATAAATTCTAAACCTAAATGCTAAATCTATGAACCCTAAATGTATAAATTCTAGATCTACAATCGCCGAACTCATAAACCTCGAACCTATTACCCTTTAACTAATGAACATGAAATTGTTCAATTCTAAATCCGAAATCCATGAAATCTTAACCTTAGACTTATTAACTCTCAACCTTTAAACGTCAAAAGCCCCAGATTCATAAACCCAAAAATCTTATGGATGCTAAACTCGAACACCCTTAACCAATAAACCCTTAACCCATAACCTTAACCCTTAACCTTAAATCTATAAATTTTGAACCTATAGAGCTTAAAACTATAAATTTAAAACCCATAAACCTATAAACTTTGAACTTATTTATTTTATTCTGCATATCAGTTACACGAAAAAAACAAAATTTTTTTAAATCTTACACAGAGAAAAAATTTATGCCCATAGAGCATGTGGTTCACATATCCTAAGTTAGTGAGTGTTATCTTATGCTCTTGCTGCATTTACGCTATCCAATAGCGGTTAGTTGACATGCTTTATTAACTCTCCACTCTAATATCCTTCAGTAGCTCACACCGTATTCTCCTATAGGGGACGCGATACGAGTAAACGTAGCTTGTCTACTGTTCTTTGTTTACTGCTAAGTATGACATTCTTCCATTACTTGAGTCGCCTCCTCTTTTAGGATGCGACACGAGTAAAAACAGTTAGTCCACTATCCAAATTCACACTGTAAGTTTTGTTATAATATTTACGTTGTGTAAATGTCTTTATTTATTTATTTTTCTTGTTTTAACCTTTAGAGAGCCAGGATGACGCCGGGAGGCGTCATACCTCGATCTGCTAAAGGCTTTGCCTTAGTTTAATCTTTTGTGCATGGCCCAAACTCACTTTTTCATAGAAAAACGGGACTTGAAATTTCTCAAATCCCGGCACTCTAAAGGTTAAGAAGGAACAGGCATTATGCATATAACCTGTTAAATTTTTAAATTAAACAATTAATTTTAAATTCAAAATTTAATTATTTTATATAGCCGGGGGGCAGATGAGCATGTATCATTTCACGCCATACTCATTTCGAAACAGCTTTAGTCTAGTGCTTACCGTTTGCGCTTTTCCTTATGAGTGTGTGAACTCAACTCCCGCTCAGGACCACTTTTTTACAAATTTTGTTCATTGTTTCAATTTTTGTTATTACTTTATTCATATTTTTTACGTTTTCTTTTTTTTTTATTTTAAAATCTTATTTTTTACAAGTATATTAATTATGCTCGTTTTTTTAATGACTATTTTTTTAAAAATAAATTATTTCTCCTTTGAAATAATTAAAAATAGTGGTGTTTATGATATTATAATTTAATTTTGTTTTTATAAACATGTATATAATATAAATTATAATATAAATAAATTAATATTATAGTTTAATTTATTTATTGTGATTTCTTGTATATTTTACGAATTAAATTATAAATAAATTAAACTATAATATTATTAAATAAAAATCACTATTATTCATTTATTAATATTTTCTATTATTACCCATTAGAAATAATTAATTTCGAAAAAATGTTCATTAAAAAAAAACGAGCTTATATATAATTCTATAATTACTTATAGAATTAGATTTCAAAATCATTAAAAAACACAGAAAATAAAAATATAAATAAAGTAATAAAAAATATTGAAACAACAACAAATTTTTTTAAACGTGGTCCTAACCCGAAATCGAACTCACGGACCCAAAAGGAAAAACGCGAATATTACGCGCTAGACCAAAACTGCTTCGAGATTACAATGGCGTAAAATGATACATGCTCATCTGCCCTCCCCCCTTGTTTAAAATAATTAAATTTTGAGTACAAAATTAATTAATAATAGTATAAAAATTTAACAAGTTACATTCATAATGCCTGTTCCTTCTTAAAACAAGAAAAAAATATAAAAAGACATTCATGCAACGTAAATATTGTAACGAAACTTACAGCATAAATGTGTACAGTAGACTAGCTATGTTTACTTGTGTCGCATCCCAAAAGAGGAGGCGACGCGAGAAATGAGAGAATACGGCACGAGCAGTGAAAGAATATTAAAGTGGGGAGTTATCGAAGTACATACCACGTCAGCCATCAGTGAACGCCGTTCATGCTTTATTTACTTCCCATACCATCTTTTTTAGCATAAGATAATCCAATACTGATAGAGCTTCTCATGCCTATTATATTTTTATCAATATAATGATGATTTTTCACGTGATGTTTATATGTCGAATTCCATGTAACTTGTGCCTTAATTCGAGACAGTTTCATCGAATTTCTAAAATGCATGCACGCTCTTAGTTTAACAATTTTATCATTCTATGATGTATTTGAAACTTAAAAAAAATGGGGCCCATGACCGCCAATACTTGTGACACCTTTTTTTCCCCTATGGTAATCCTAAAAAAAAGATAAAAGTTATATGGTAATTAATCAACGATATTTGTATTTAAAAAAAATATCCAAATGTGATTTGAGACAATGTTCGACAATCGCCTTAATATTTTCTAGTTTTTATGGCCTGAAACGAATACTTTCTATTTTACAGTTAGTTTTGACGTGTAGTTTAAATTTTAAAATCTCTCTTTTGATATAAATAATTATTTCTTTGGAATGGTTGATAAATATCATTTTTGTTTATTGTATTTGAAATGCTAAGGATACAATATGTTTATGTTTACGTTTATAATCGCTACTATATTGGATATTTTGCTTTGAGGATGGGAAAGACAAGTACAGAATAATAACAAAGAATTATTGAAAATATAGTTCCCACGTGCGTATAGAATAAATCAGTGTTTAGTGATCAGGAATGTGAGAAAGAAGATTAGTTTTGATGTTTCGACAATCATTCTACGTATTGTATAACGTTTTTCTTTTTGAGTTCAAAATATAGTTCAAAATTAGTTATTTGATATTTTAATATTTTGAATAATTAGTTTTGGTTTCGAAAAATTCTTTGTCAAATATTTTTCTTTATGAAATGTCACATATTGAAAATGATATTGAACGAAGAAAAGCAATGAAAAGGCAACAATCACAACAAAAAAGAAATGAAATAAAACGAAAAAAGATTCTTAAGAAGAGGCCGAACTATCTGTCTTTGTCGAATAGCATTTTTCATCATTTATGTAAACACTATCCAGTATAACAAGAAAAAAATAGCAGCCCCCGCTAGATATTAGTACAATTAGTAAATTTTGTAATAACAACCAAATTTTTTACCGCATAGTTTTTGACTAATTAGAGACCTACTAGCAATCTAGAATATAACCTATCTTTTTTTGGTAGGTCTCTAATTATTCAAAAACTACGCAGTGAAAAAATTTGGTTGTTATTACAAAATTTACTTATTATACTAATATCTAGCGGGGGCTGCTATTTTTTTCTTGTTATACCGGATAGTGTTTACATAAATGATGAAAAACGCTACTAGACAAAGACAGATAGTTCGGCCCCTTCTTAATAAAGAAAAATTGAAACACTATTATATTTTGAAAAAACAAAAACGGAATAGGTAATAATTATTCCTTAATTTTAAATGGTAATGTTAATTTTTTTAGCAAATAATTTAATATTTTAAAAATAATTTTTCACGGTAATGCATCTAGTGACTTCGATCTTCATGAAAATCAGCATGGACAGTATTTGTTATCTTCTTCGCTGTCTTCTAATGAAAATTCTTTAGCTGAAAGTGAATTTAATGACGTGCAAGATAGTTTTAATGTCGAACTTTTATGTCGAGATGCAATTTTGCCATACGTGCATAAAAACTTACTTGAATCGTCCACTATCAATAATGACCCGTGTAAGAATAAATTAATAATAAAAAATGTCTTCGATAGACGAAAAGAAAGAGCTCTGAGAAAGGAAATTGTACGGCTTAATAAAAAATTGCAAGACTCAAGTAAACAATTCGATAAGTTGACGAATAGGTTAAAAAAATCAAAACAAAACACTATAACGCGAATCAACGACTTTCGTGTGAGTTAAAATTCTGCCATTCAATGTTTCAAAATTTAAAAACTAAACGAGATCGAATGAAAAAGTTATGCGACAAAAAATCATTCAGTCAATTAATGAATTGTCATGAAGGAAGACGTATTTTCTCTAAAAAATATTCTCTTATAACGAAGCATTATAGAAAAAAAAGTGAATCTAAACCAGAATCTGTAATTTTTTTTAAAAGGAAAAAATTGTTTTTATCTGTACAAAATTTTTTTTCTTCTTGATGAAAACTCTTCTCGAGCTCCAGGAGCTAAGCATTTTGTCGTTAGAAAAAAGGTAAAAAAACAAAAACGCTATTTGGCAGATACTATACAAAATCTGCACAAGAAATATTGTACAACTGTTGGAAAAATATCTCGAGGATTATTTTATAAATTAAAACCCTGGTGGATTTCAAGATTGATGGTTTCAGGTCGGGAAACTTGCTTATGCACAACTCATGAAAATATGAAGTTAAAATTTCAGAGAATTCGTCTACACAAAATAACAGAAACGAAAAATCTTACCGAATTTGTACAAAGTATTTGTTGCGATACCGAAAATGAAAAATGTATGAATCGAATATGCAATAGTTGTAAAGATCGTAAATTACCTACCTCACAATCACAATCTCAAACCTATTATAATTGTTGGAAATCAGAAAAAATTACACGTACAAGTGCCAAAGATCGTACTTATAATGTAAAAGTCATGTCCAAACATCTAATTCCGTGTACTGTTGCCGAATTGATTGAGGAATTCAATAACGATGTAACAAAATTTACGAAACATGTATTCACTACAACTTGTCAATTTAAATTTTTAAATACATTAAAAGAAAAAATTAAGGAAGATGAAGCATACATTATTGTTGATTTTTCCCAAAGCTACAATTGCAAATATGGTCGTGAAATTCACGGTGCTCATTTTGGCGCTTCAAAGAAACAGATATCCCTTCACAGAGGAGGATTTATTATAAAAATGAAGTGAACAAAATTAAATTTGAATCATTTGCTGTACTTTCTGATGATTTGACTCACGATGCAACTTCAGTATGGGCTTTACTCCAACCTATTTTAACTCAAATAAAAATTTCATTACCCAATGTCAAAACATTACACTTCGAGAATGATGGGCATTCCACACAATATAAAAATAAGACCAATTTTTTTCTGTTCAATTACTTTTCCAAGAAGCTGCTTCTTGAACATGCCACGTGGAATTTTACCGCTGCTGGTCATGGAAAAAGTTTGGCTGATGCAATTGGAGGGGGTATCAAAGAAATGTGTGATAGATTTGTTGTAAATGGTAATGACTTTACTTGTGCTACTGATAAGAGCAATTTCATTAATAAGTGTGAGTCGTTATTTAAATGTTACGTCATAAAAACAGAAGAAATTTTCGAAATTGGTAAACTAGTGCCTGAAAACTTGAAAGCAATTAAGGAGACAACAAAAGTTCATCAAGTCGTATGGGATAAATCGGAGCCAAATGAACTTTTTTTCCGCTATTTGACTTGTTTAGATTGTGCTTCGATTCATTGTGATCGTTATAGTTTGTCAAATAGTAAAGTTTCATGGTCAATCAAAAAAAATCAAGTTGATAACTCATCTTCTGATATAACAGCAACAACCGATATCACATTTCAAGTAAACGAATGGATTAGTGTAATTTATGATAATATCTGGTATCCTGGCTTGATTATACGAATTGAAGAAGATCAAATTATAACAAAAGTTTTGAAAAGAAGTAAAAAATTATTTGAATGGCCTCATCCAGCAGACATTCAAAATTTGTCATATTCTCAAATTTTATGCAAAATTGATGAACCGCATAAGCTAAGCTGCAAAGCCCGGAAAGAACGCTATTCGATTTCGAATAATCAAATTCAATATTTAAATAAATTAACCAATGACTTTATAAACTAAAAATTTAATTATTATACTTTTAAGAACATAATGTTAAAATTTGTAAAAATATTGATATTAGTTAATTATGTGTAAAAATTGTGTTGTTATAATTATTTATAAAAAATGAGTTATTATTTAGTTATTCGTAAAAATTTATATTTTATGTTAATAAAGTATGTTTCATGAGTTATTCGAAGATTTAAGTCAATCTTTAAAGTTAATTTTGAAAAGATTGACTTCAATTATATGTAATAAACTAAAACAATTATCGAAAAGATAATTGACGTTCAAATCGCGTTCAGATATTTTTATTAAATGAAACTACAGAATTATCATTTTTTTAGCATTACTATGGGAAAACAAAAGGTGTCACAAGTATGGGCGGTCATGGGCCCCATTTTTTTTAGGTTTCAAATACACCATAGAATGATAAAATTGTTAAACTAAAAGCATGCATATATTCTGAAAATTCGATGTAATTGTCTCAAATTCAGGTACATTTTTCATGGAATTCGACATATACTCACGTAGATGGCAGCTCACATGCTTTACTCGCATGAATTTTCTCTCCGTGTATTGCTTCGTTTTCAAAAAAACCTTGAAAAACATAATTGTTTAACCCTAACCTTTACCCTAACCTCTATGTTTAAAATTTTTCAAAGTTATCTTGGAAACTAAGCGATGAAATCTATTCTTTCTAATCAATGAAAATATTGCATCATAAATCATGAACCCATGAGCCTTAGGTTCATAAACTCAAAAATTATGAACCCTAAATCCATAGGCCTTAATCTCATGAACCCTAAACCTAACATCTCTAAACATATAAATAATGAACCCATAAATACTAAACTCTAAATTTATAAACCCTAAACCCATCATTCCTAAATGTATAAACTATAAGCCCATAAATCTTAAACCCTAAACCTTTTATTCGCAAACATATAAATTAGAAATCCGAAACCCATAAATATTAAGTTTATTTTTCCTAATCCCTAAACTTATAAACTTCAAACCTGTAAACTCTAAACTTATATAATCTAAACTTATAAATCCTAGACCCACGAATCAGGAATCCATAAACCCTTGATTCCGAAACTTATAAATTATAAACTTATAAGTTAGTAAAACTATCAACTTTAAACTCATACACGGAAAAAGGTTTTCACCCAAAAAATATACTGAATTTAATCAGATCTGTAAAATGTATACCAAATAGATATTAAAAAACTATTAGTAGTTTTTTAATACATATTCAGTATACATTTTAAGACTACTTATATTGGTACTTTCTTTTTAATGATTTGTCCTGATAATTATTGAGGATAGAACCGATTTTTCCAGTTCTATAGAACTAAAATATCTAATACTACTGGTAGTACATGTATGATGCGCACAGTGGCGCGGTTTGAGTATATAGTCAATTCGCGATGGGCTCTTTATTTTCGTTAGGAACAAGTAAAATACGCTCGGAAAAACCTAATCTCAAAATACTATACATAGAAAGTTACTTTATAACTTATATACAGTGTTTTAATCTTACAATTTTTTTTTACTATAGTAAAAGAACTTGATTTAAGAGTCAGCCGTATACCGACACAGTTACCTGTTTTACCGAATCTGTTTAAAATTTATTCTTTATAAAAACTAATAACTCGAGGCAAAAATAAAGAGATAGTTTCGATTCGCTCAACGCTTCACCGCTTTATTTTCAAGAAAAGTTGGAATAACTTAAACATCCCATTATTTGACACTAATTTTTAATTTTCCAAGTTATTCCAACTTTTCTTAAAAACGAAGCGATAAAATTAATTTATCCTAATCAGAGAAAATATTACATTTTATTAAACACATCGAAACCATCTCTTTATTTTTGCCTCTAGTTGCTAATTATGGGAAAAAAGTCAATTTTTTAATTAGAAAAGGACAGAGATACGGCGGCCTCTTAAAGCATCGTTTATTCATAAACTTTGAATAAAAACAAAATATTGCCGCTGAATCGAGAAGGCGTAATATTATTTGTAGAACCGGCAAATTAGGTACTGCGTATCAGAAATTTACACGCTTTTCAGTATAAACTCTAAATCCTTTTAGTTTACAGTGCTTAAAACATATTTGATACTCGACTCTTTTACCTAGATATTTTTATTTTCAACAATTAATTTTTCCTATGATTCAATAATTTTCTAATTTTAATTTACATCTAAAAAGTTATGGAGAAATGAATCAAACTCTGTAGTATCCCTAAAAGATATATCAACGTCGTCAAATAAGGAAGTAAAAATCTCATCAGAAAGAGGTTTTTTTCTTTATTTTAATTTTTATTTTATCTAATGGTTATATCAATATATTCCAAAAAAGTCTGATTAAAACATGCAAATAATTAAAATTTTCTTAACTTTCAAAATTACATGTCTGATACAAAATGCTTCATTAAAAGTCATTTTGGTACATTAGAGAGTACTGTATTGCGTACTTCAAATCCCTGATACGTCAGAAACCTTAAATTTCAATTTTCGCATCATCTACCTGCTACAACTTTTTGGGCGAAAAAATGTGATAAGTATATTGGAAAGCTAAAATTTAAAGTTTTCAATAATAGAGTTTGGCTTAGCTCTCTTAGTAAAAAAAACACTATGAATAAAAAAAAACAAATGATTTTGCATAACAACTATTGTAAAACTAACTTTTTATTATTACTTTTATATGAACTATGAATTTTTTTAATAATTATCACTTTTTATTTTAGAAATGCAAGTGATGTTATCGGCAAGCGGAGGTTGCTGTACTTTTTGCCAAAAAGTACAAACACAATTAGCCCGCCACCTTACAACGATGCATAAATCTGTGAAGAGTATTTAAAAAATAGCAAAATTGACTTCAAAGACGCCTCTCAGACGTGAGCGTATATACGGCTACAGGTTAAAAGGACTACGCGAATTCAACGACGAATATGGTAAAAAAATACCAATTCGTAACCGAACTAAAAATGATTACAATCCAGAAAAAAAAATTCTATGTGTATCCTGCAAAAACTACATTTCGGAGAGTAAAAGTGAATTCCACGAAAACAGGTGTAAAAAATATATTATAAAATAATATTAATAATAAAATATAATATTCGTATCCCAAGGAGCTAATAACCGCGCAATAGCGCTAGCTCTAAGGGATATTATTTCACTAACTAGAAGTTAACAAACATTGTAAACTTAATTCCTATGTCTATTTATAATAGCTTAGAAAATGTTTTATATATTAAAATTAAAATATTAAGGCAATGCTATTAATCTTAAGGAAATGTAACTGATTTCGACCAGAATGTCGGATAGAAATAATTCTTGTAACGTAATTATTCTTCGCGTGTGTTTTTACTGAAATATATGATTCCATCCTTAAAAATAGCTTTCGTAATTACAATTGTACTCAATATCTTATGGAAATATAATTAGTCTTAAGAAAAAAATAGCTAATTTAAAACAAAATGTATGATAAGAGTGATTCGTAATATGTAATTATTTTTTATGTATGTTTTCTCTTAAATTTATGATTCTGTCGTAAAAAATAACTTTTATAATCGATATATAACTCAAAAAAAACACTTAACTCAATAACATCCTAATATTAAATTCACTTGAAATAGAACAAAACTGCCAACTCCTTATCCTAGATGTTCCAATCTATAAGGGTCCGTCCGCAGTGGGAAGCAGATGTCGCGACTAGTTGTGATGCGTTGCGATGAATCGTGACGCGTAGCGACGACTCGTAGTTTGTCTCAACTATCGTTACTTTCGTTGTAATAAATGTCAACGCGATGAAGCGCGTTATAACGCGTTGCAACGCTTTTGAATTTTTTGGTTATGTTTATCATTTGATTAAATGTAAACATTAATGTAAAATGAAAATCAATATTTTAAATTAAAGATCTTCAATTTGTAAAAAAAAACACTTATAATTTGTAAAAAACGATTGTTTTTTCTATAATCCCATGAATAGTGTGTACAAAAAATTATAAATAGCAATGGAAGTTACTGTTTTCAGTGAGATAAAAAAAATGAATCATTTGTTTTTATTGGAAAACATGTTGTTGAAGGTTGATTTATTGTTGGACAATATAAAACAGTTCCAAGTGCATGAAATAAATAAAGGACGTTTAGTGTATGGAGAATATCATCATTTATTTCCTTTATTGAAAAACTACGAAGACAAGTTTTTTGAATATTTGAGAATGTCTTCAGAAACTTTTTATTATATTTTACAAAAAATTAAACCATTTCTCGCTCGCAATTGGTGTAATTTGCATAGCCAACCAATTTTTCCAGAAGAAAGGCTTGTGGTAACTCTAAGGTACGTAATTAAAGTTTTATCATTGTAAAAATATTTGTATTCCATTTTTGTTACATCACAAATTTTGCAGTTTGAATTTTTTTTCATGGTAGATTTTTGGCAAGTGGATCCGATTATAAAACTTTGGGATTCTCATTCAGGGTGGGATCAACAACTGTCGGTGATATAATTCAAGAGACAATGCAAATTATTTGGAATAATTTTCATCAAGTGCATATGCCTGTACCAACAGAAGAAAAATTTAAAGAAATTGCCAAAGACTTTTATGATAAATGGAATTTTCCCCATTGTATCGGAGCAATTGATGGGAAACACATAAGGATTAAAAATCCTGCTAACTCTGGATCACTGTTTTTCAATTATAAAAAATATTTTTCAATTGTATTACAGGCTCTTGTTGATGCCAACTACAAATTTATAGTTATTGATGTTGGTGGATATGGTCAACAGAGCGACGGTGGAACATTTCGAGCTTCTGATTTATATAAATCTATGAAAAATAACAGATTGAAAATTCCAGCAGATGATTACATGCCAGATGAGAATATAACCTTACCATATTTTATAGTAGGGGATGCTGCTTATCCGCTTATGGAACACCTAATAAAGCCATATCCAGGTGAGAATTTGCCTGCAAGTAAAGATATATTTAATAAAAGACTGTCACGAGCAAGAAGAGTCGTAGAGTGTGCCTTTGGAATCATCACCCAAAAATGGCGAATTTTGCTTTGTACTATTCACCAAAAATCAGAAACTGTTGATAGTATCATTAAATGTATATGTGTTTTACACAACATAATTATTGATTGTGAAGGGTCTGATCAGCAACTTCAAGAAGCACATATGTTAATATTACAAAATAATGAAAATTATGTAAATAACGAAGAAATTATGGAAGCAAATGAATATGGAAAGGAAGTGAGGGATGAACTTAGAAAATATATTGGAAAACATCCAATACTTTATTGAATAAGTAAGATACGATGTACCTTTGATTTGTATATAAAATAAAAAATATTTAAATAACTTGTAAAATAAATATTCTTGTAAATTTTTTGGACATCCCTCGTACTTGATACTCCTCCTTTTCAAGCTCTGTTCCAAATACGTTTTATTGAGCAAAATTTATTGATTTATGTATTAACATTTGAATAAATATTGATAATACAATATTTACAGAAAATAATTTTATAATTTATTGAAAAACAACCTTAAGTTATTACATATAAAGTCTTGAAATATTAAACTTCAATAATCTAACGTTGAAACTTATTGATACCATTTAAACTGTAATATCACAATTTGAAAAATTTTATATTCTAATATCACAAAATGATAATTATTACAATACAATATTAATAAAGTGTGAACACTTGTCAAATCCTTATACTATATCTCAAAATGATAACTTTCGCAATACAATATCAATAAACTGTAAATATTTTACATAAGTTTCTACAAAAATCAACAATATAATATACATTAAAGTAAACGTTATGATAATATTGCATTTAAAATGCAAAAAATTTTTTTTTAATCTTTGGTGAAACACTTACAAGAATTAAGAAAAATAAAAAAATTAAGAAGCATTAGAAAATTAAGAACACATTTAAAAATTAAGAAAAAAAAATTATTTACATCTACATAAATTTTCTTTTACGAATCGGTAGTTTTGTTGAATCGTCATTAGGGCATAAATTTTCTTTTTTGGCATTATCTAATGTCCTATGATTAAAGAGCTCTGATGAATCATTTAAATTGGATGTTGCAGTGGAAGGTGTGATTGGTTTTTCTGTAAAGGAAATTTTTATTTTTTAATTCATATTGATAATTTCATTAAAGCATTTTCATTACGTAACCATTTATTAGTGTGATACAAACCTGTGTAAGCTCCATAAACATTATTAAAATAATTTTCATTGTATTGCAAATTTAAAGCAGGTTCTTTCAAAGTACAAAATTTCCCAGATCCATGATCATTTTCAGAGAGTTCTATAACAGTTACATACAAATATTTTCTGTTATTTATTAAATATATAAACGTTTTTCATAATCAATATTAAATTTCATTAAAATATTTACCTAAGTATTTGTCATGAGAATTATCTTCACGATAATAATAATTACTAGCTTGAAATCCATTACTGAAATTTATGTATCCCTTCGATGAAGTAAAAACAATTTCACCAGTTTCCATGTTTTCATGTCTACCATAATTAAATCGTGTACTGTTATTAACATTTGTTTTTGGTATATTTATTTTTTGTGATATGTCTGTACCTTCTGTAAATACAAAATAAAAATATAACTTTTCAGTATGATTTCAATTTAAGATTTTAGCAATCACATATGAATTCATTATGAATAAATGAGGATAAATTAAAAAATTCAATGAACAAAATTAAAATTAAAAATATATTTTTACACAAAATTTTTTTCACGTATCATTATTAACAAAAATATTTTATAATAATAAATGTAATTGCTTTCATACCTAATTGTCTCTTTCCAAGATCATTTCCATTGATGGAATTATTTTCATGCACGTTTAAAAAATAATTGTTAATGCACCTTTTTTTAATTTCTCCAACTTGAAGAGATTCATCCAATATTTTTTGTTCTCTGTCATAATTACTATCCATTTGTACATGATTATCAGTTTTTATTAATTTTTTAGTTGAAAGATCTATTTCTCCTTGGAAAGATGGAATAATTTGAAATTGACAATTTGCACCTTTTAATCTCTCCGAAGAAGTAAGAGGTTTATCGATGGTTAGTCTTGGATAATCGTTAGCAAAATCTTGAACAATATAAATATTAATTTATTTTAATTTAAAAATTCAATGAAAAAATTTAGATTTAAAATAGATTTTTGTATGTAATTTTATTCTGCTAGTACAATCAATAAAAATGTTTTATAATAATAAATCAAATTGAATACATACCTAAATGTTTCTCTTCAAGATCATTTCCATTGTTATGATTTTTGCTCTGCATGTTGAAAGGATTAATAATACTGCTTTCTTTATTTACTCCAGTTCCAAGAGATTTATCTAATGTTATTTTCTGTTGTCTTTTATAATTAGCATCAATTTTTGTAGAATTATTGAAGCTATGCTTCTTACGCGACGTTACGGCAGGGGCACTAAATGTATAAAAATCGACAGTCCCAAATGTCACCCAGCGTGAATGAACGAATACGGCACAGGATGCCATTATTGCTATCAACATACAAACATTCTTTTTTCTCTTTCTTTCTTTCCCTCTCTCCCATTCCGCTTAAGAATATGCATGTATATACACAAGTGGATGTGTATAAGAAAGATAAAGAAAAAGAGACTGCTTGTTGTAACCGGCAAAGAAGGCTAGACATAGCCCCCTCCATTCGCGGCTACCTTTATTGTACATATAAGAGAAAGAAAGAGAGAGGGAGAGAGTCAATTCTTAAAGCCGGCGGACAGAGAAGGATAGACGCAACCCTCTCTATTCTTTATGAAAAAGAAAGAGAGAGAGAGAGAGAGAGAGTCAATTCTTAAAGCCGGCGGACAGAGAAGGATAGACGTAGAATACGATGATTAAATAAATAAATTATGTAAATAATATTTATTTAATTTAAATTTTAAAATTAGTATACGTATGAAAATATGCGTTTGTATTTATAATATTATAATCTTAATATATTTTTTTGGCAAGAAATTTTTTATTTTCTCTCATTATCTTCCTCCGTTTATTAATATGTGTATATTTATATAGTTGTTATTAATTACTACATTAATAACAAAAAATGAAAATTTAATAAAATTTAATAAAATTTTTGTATTTTTCTGTTTACAATGCACATGACGAAAATTACGTTTACCTAAATATATGTTTTTTTAATAATTGATATTAATAAAAAACTACATTATTAATATATTTTTAAATACATAATACATCGAATGAAAAATAACGTTTTCACTAAAAAATTAATTATTATTCTTTATAAATGTACTGGGTGATGTGTCTGCTTCTTTTCGAAAAGGAGAAAGCATTTGTAATTCATAATTTCGACCTTTTGATCTCTCCGAAGAAGGAAAAAGAGGTTCCTTGATGGATGGTGTTGGATAATTATCGGTTGGATCTATAACAATATAAATATTGATTTATTTACATCTACATTCAATTATTTTCTATTATCATGTTTATTAAATGTAACCAGACGATTCAAATATTTAAAGAAAAATTATAATATACATTAAAATTCTCAAGTTTTATTTATAATGAGAACATACCAAATGATTGTTCATCATCAGAAACTTGTATAAAATGATTGTTTGTTGATGCAGGTGACTTCTTTTTGTCATATATTGTATCTACGTACATACAATTTGATTCATAAGTAGGTGCTGCTTGCTGATCATAAAAATTATCTGAAATCATTTTGAGGTTATTACAAAAATACAATATACAAGCTTCATTGATAAATAATTATTGTATACATCACAATTTTTTTCAATTGATTTTAAGAAATGATAAATTTATTTTTACCTTTGTATGCATATTCCATTACAATATCTGTGATTTTATTTCTACACCTAAGCTTGTCCTTTTTTGATACTAGTCTCATATGAGGAATTGAACTTTTGAAAAAAACTGCATCTTCGTCCTCATCTTCATTGCAATTCGTTTTACGAGGCTCATTTTGTTTTTCATTATTTTCTTGAATAAACTGGAGCTTTTTTTCCTCCATGTCAATTATTTTATTTAAAATATCATTCTTGTTAAGACGTTTTTTTGTTTCAGTATTATTTTTTATTGGTAACTTTTTATTTACTATTTTCTTTTCTATTTTATTTTCAATTTTATTTTCAATGTCTTCATCACTTAAGGGAACCAGGTACTATTAAAACCTGAAAAATTCAAATATGAATAATTAAAAATTAATTGCTTTTATCCAAAAGGAAAAAATTTTTTGAAAAAATACTTATGTTCAGAAGACTTTTTATTTCTGAAACTTTTATCTATCTTGAAAATTGAACTTATGGTCCCCGTTAACATTCTGGTACTAAAAACAGATTGGTCGCAAGGTTTTTTCATGAGTTTTTATCTGACCTTGATGAAATTTGGTGGAGATTTCCAAAATCATCTTAGAATCCACATGAGCGAGAGACATTCAAATAATAAAAAAATTTTCTATAAAAAATTATTTTTTTTTTAAATTTGTTTATTTATTTTTATAAATAATAAGTAAATAAACAAATTAGCATATATATATTTATAATTTGCTATGCTCATATGGATTCTAATACAATTTTAAAGATCTCCACCAAATTTCATAAAGATCCGATGAAAACTCATGAAAAAACTTTGCGACCAATCTGTTTTTGGTACCAGAATGTTAACGGGGACCATAAGTTGAATTTTCAAGATAGATAAAAGTTTCAGAAATAAAGTCTTCTGAATCATAAGTATTTTTTCAAAAAATTTTTTCCTTTTGGATAATAGCAATTAATTTTTAATTATTCATATTTGAATTTTTCGGGTTTTAATAGTACCTGGTCCCCTCAACATAATCGGATCAGATTCATTTTTTTTTTTGAATTAGTATTTTTTTCTTCATTTTCACTATCACTGATAAAACAATCAGATTCTTCCTTATCTTCATCACATCCATCATCATCATCATAATCTGTACTTAAATTACCTTTAGATTTACGTTTTACATAATTTTCTTTCAAAAACAATAAATTATGGAAATATTTAAAGGAAATTGGACGACGTTTCCCAGCATCGCCAGATCGACTTTCTGTGTTTTTTAATTCTTCTCGAAATTTACCAACCAAACGCGTCCATTTTGATTTTAATTGCGTTTTTAAACAAAGATCGGAAAAATTAGAATTTTAATTTTTCATGACTGCTGCCTTTATTTACATCGATAACTACGAAAATCCGTATCTCTTTTTACAAATTTTATAACCATTCCGATTCAAAATCTTATGAGTTTACATACGTAGTTATAAATGTCAATTAATTTTTTTTATATAATAAATAAAAGTTCACTTACTGGAGTATCCTCCTACTTCTTTTACAACTTCGTCCCATTTTTTTTTTTAAATGTAATTATTGTGATAATCACTATTACTTTTTTGCCATATGTCAGGCCGATTTTGTATGGCATCAATTAAGATCTCTTCTTTTTCACTATCCATTTTTTTTCCTCATAAAAAAACAATTTTTTTATTTCAGACGCAACACGATATAATCTATTATGTCGATATAAGTATCAAAGAGTGCCAAAAATCAGAATTCGTTTGGCACACTATTCTTAGAATTAAAGAAAAAACAATCGATTTTAACAAATTGAAAGTGTTTTTTTGATCGAATGATTAATATAACATAAAAATTCAAAAGCGTTGCAACACGATGTAACACGCTTCAACGCGTTGACATCTATTACAACGAAAGTAACGATAGTTGAGACAAACTACAAGTCGTCGCTACGCATCACGATTCATCGCAACGCGTCATAACTAGTCGCGACATCTGCTTCCCACTGCGGACGGACCCTAAGAAATCCGACAACATTTTGGGATACGATGCATACAGAAAACCCACACACATTTAGAGATATTTACACGCCTCCTCTTACCATCACCTTTTCCAAAAATGTTCAGGCATTAACTGTCTCATGTACAGAGTACTTCACGTTCCTAATCAAGTCTACATTAAACAAAAACTTGAAAAAATAAAACAAGCCCCAGTAAAAAATGGTTACACAATAATACAAATTAAACAAACAATTGAAAAATTACCAATACCAACATTTAACAAAAAGAAAAACTTACCTTAACGCAGCCATATTAGTGTATAGCCATATATGCAAGGTGTCACAGAACAGATTGGAACGAATACTAAACAAACACAGCATCCATACCATGTACAAACCTCCAACAAAAATGGACCAAATACTTTACAACTCTAAAGCCAAAAAACCTCCGTTACACACTTCCGATATTTATAAAATACCTTGCTCCTGCGGAAAAGTCTTTATAAGAGATACTGGAAGAATGATTCATCAAATACTCAAAGAACATGGTTGCAAGCTAAAATAAAACACTTTACGTGATTTACATTCGCAAAATACCACATCGAAACCTATTACCAAATAGACTTCGATAACACAACCATCCTCACCAAAACCAATCTATCAATTTAATCTATTTGTGAGCCGATTCTCCAATGCAACATCGGTGTATTCATTGAATTTAGTTAGAGGGCACCAGACACACCACCAGCTAACTAGCAGCAAGCACGATTCTCAGGCTGCCTTAGATTGGGAGATGGCTCTGTTTGAGCAGAATTTATGCCTGAAAATGGGAGGATGAAACAAAAGAAAACCTTTATTTAACTTTTACTTCAATTTACTTAACAAAAAAAATTAAATTTTTTAACGCTTGGTATTAATAAACCTAACTTACTCGCGCTCTCTCATAACCCATACACAAAAAAAAACAAATGAATTTCTTTTGCGCAAGAAAAATTGAAATTTCTAATTAATAGGGCAAATCTAGCTGTATCTTTTTATTTATTTATCATCCACAAACCTCCCCCCAATGACTTCCCACCTTCAAATATCTGTAATTAATTAAGTCATTAAATTTCGTAGAATGACTGGATAAGATGAAAAAACAAAGCAAGTCATTAATCTTTTGTTCTTTCCCTGATAGAAAAAAGCCTGGTTTTACGGTGTCATTATGGTGTATTTTATAATTTGCAACCATATTATGGCCACATACCCAGTCTTATTTCGACGGAATATGGCCAGCTTATGGACTTGTCAAGAAATACAAATTTATAATTTTGAAAAGATAATTAAAATTTTGGAATGATAATTAAGGAAATTATAATTTTGGATTATTAGGAAATGATTCATTTTAATGAATTATCATCATATATTATTTATTTTTACTAGAAAATCCATGCGCGCAAGCGCGCTCTATATCTAATCTAAATGTATATAAATTTTTAATTTATTTTATATATTAAATTATATTATCGAAATTGTATTACGTATCGGTTTTTTTATAAATTATTTTAAAATATTTCGAAATATTTTAAATCTTTTTTCAAATTTACAAAATTATTTGCCTTGTTATAAGCTAAAAAGTTGATAACATCTGTATTTTCAAAAAATATTTATTGCTAAATTTATTGCTTAATAACTATTTTATGGTACAATTTTTAAAAAAAGAATTCAGAAGTAAATAGCATAGAATTGTTACAATGTTCTAATTTTAAATATACAATAACAAATGAATATAGAGCGGTACTTCGCACTCTCGACATCTTCACACAAAAGAATTTTGTAAACGGAAGTTAGCGATGTTTATATTGATAATTTTATTAAAAAAATCCAACTATAACTCAATAATTATAATTTAATTATTTATCAATGATTTTTGTTATTAAATTTTAAATCGATGATTTTATTTAAGCATATTATATTAAATCAAATCTCGTTTTTCGCCAATCATATGATTCTATTCAATCCACCAATCACGTTCTTAGTATAAAATGTTTCACAACATCCGGCCATCGTTTTTTTAAAAGAGGATAAATTATTTATTTTATAACTTATTTTTCATTAACTATTTGTTATAAACTATTTATTTTGATAATTAACAATAACATATTTAAGTTTCAGTTATAAAGTTATAGTTAATCTTCTGACATTATTTACAATAAATAACAATTACTTGTTAGTATATCACTAAAATAGACAAAACTTATAATGAACAATACAAACTTAATAAGTTTCAATTTATGTCAAAAATAAATTTTTTAGAGATATTAGTATTATTTAATACTAATTGTAGTTACACTCTTAATTAAGAACTTAAGATATCAGGCCCAAATTTAAGCCCAAAATAAAAATTAAATTTAAATGTCATAATAATTTTTTTGTAAATAATATTATTTAAAAAAAGATTTTTTATCTTAGATATATAAAATACAAGACTTTGGCCTATGAATAATTTTAAGTAATCTCATCAAATGATTGAAATCCTTTCCTTTATTATTTCCTTATTCGAACACTTGATTTGGTGGTCACTGCAAGCTTTCTCAGCCAATTTTCAACGAATGACTTCAAAATTTCGAGAGATCTTTAATTTATATATATTCACAAAATATACTCTTTTATTAAAAAAAAAAGAAAAAGAATTTAAAAGTTTGTGTTAAGAGTGTGCGCATATTTTAGGTGTAAATTTAGTTAAGGCTGTCGTGGACAGAAGCGCCCTCTTTTCTTCTCTCTTTCTGTATATGCGACGGTCGACCAGTGTGTGCTTGTCAAGCGACTCGTCGTGAGGTTTCCAAGCAGTGTCTGAGTCAATCAACCTTTTTTTTATTATTGAACTTTAATACGAGCGTGTTTTATAAGGAGTGTGTGTTGAACAATAAATACTTTAAATACAGCTTGTGTGTAATTTGTTGCAGTGTCTGCTTATTGTAATTTTGATTACCTCGCCCCTTAAAGAGTGGAGCTCAATAGGTTATGGAAGCCCAGCAAGCTTCAGCTGCGCAAGGTCCGGCAACAGGGGAGATGGAGCGAGGTAAGAAATTAAAAGAAAATGAAATGCATTATGTACGGGAAAGGAAGATGAGGAGGAATTTCGTTTTGCTGCGAGAAAACGTAAAAACGGTTAGTGCGCGTTTCTCGGTGTCGTGGAATGGAGAAAGCCATGAGCGTGGCACACATGTGCATCGGTATATGTGTGGATATGCATGCACACGTGTATGTGTATGTATATATGTAAATCAAGATGATTGTTGGCAAAGCGAAATTCGCGTTAAAATTGGAGTTGACATGTCAGTTGGGTTTTTCTTTCTCGAGATTGGCGTTCTTTCTGGACTCTTTATTTCGAGGCAAATCAATATGGCGGATTTGCGTCGATCTAGGAAAGAGCCAGAAAGAGACAGAGAAAGAAGAACAGTGTAAAGATGGCGCGAGGCGTCAAGCACGCGCGAGAACGATGCCGCGCTTGTACGAGAAACGAGGAACGAGGAACGCGAACATGAATAAAAGATGGCGATACATGATATGGCTATACGAGTACGACATGTATATATATGTGCTATATGAAAACTATGGGACGCCGTAGCATATAAAACATATATATCGAAAGTAAAAGCAACAAAGCTATTAGCAAAATTAATAAAATAAATAAATCTAGATTTATTAAAATTAATAAATTAAAAAGGAAATTATATTTATATATATACGCAATATAAAAAGGTTAATTTCTTTGAATTCTGTACAGAAAGGAAAAATCTGCTTCTTTTCTTGAAAACTCAAGAAGAAGCTTTTGGATTTAAGGACAGGCACGGCAACGAGGAAATGAGAGTTCTTATAAAGGAGAAACGAGTATACTTCGAGACGGAGTCTGGAGTTTCATACACTCTAGGTATGTATGTACGCGTGTATGGATATATGTATCAGTGCAAAAGATTTAGGTGTGAGTGATGATACAAGTATACGTACGAAAATGCAAGTGTGTGAATGTGAACGTATATATGTATAGGAGAAAACAGGTGTATATATACATAGATGTATGTATGTATATACATATATGCAATTGAATTTAAACTTAATGAAGTTTAATATAATTTATTACAAAATAATTAATTACAAAACTAGTCAAAACTTCGCGAGTGAATACTTGAGTTCGGTATCTCACATCGAAGTAAACTAGTGACAATTTTAATGTACTAAACAAAAAAAAAAAAAAAAATTTCTTAAAGTTTTGATTCTGATACGACTTGTGTTCTGTCTGTCAGAGACTTAACGAAATAAGGAACAAAATGTTGATTTGATCTGAGTTAGTCAAAGCTCACTGATGAAAAGAAATTGAACCAATATTTAAATTCGTATATTACTTGTGTTCAGTAATGTTGAATTTTCTATTTATTATAAAACTGATTTATAGATAAGGAGTTCGTCACTGAGGAGCAATTGGAGGCTTTGGCTAAAGAAATAGCCAAAGAAAACGAGAGAGGTATGCCATTGCTGATGCCTTACTGTCGAGGCGGAAAGAAACGCAGCTGCGACAATGGAGTGGAGGAGAAATCTGGAGGTAAGGAGGCAACTAAGGAGGACGAGTTCAACGAGGCCGAACCAACCAACGAACGAGCAGAAGATACTTCTGCGTCGGTATTGGGAGGTAAACAAAATCTAAAAATCAAAAGTATTGCAAATTGCAATTTCAATCTTAAGAAAATATTTTTGAACAGAGATAAAATTAAATTTGAACGAGAAATAGATAAAACAAGTCTTATACCAGATAAATATCTCACCTCTAACCATTTTACAGAAATTTTGAATCAACTGACCGCTCTCTCGACCAGGTTCGACAGAGTCGAACATCGACTCGAAGAGTACGAGCAACGACTCGACACCTTCGAGAGAACGATGTCAAGACGAGAAGGAAGGTTCAGAGATTGGGCGAGGGAGAAGTTCAGCAATGACCTGAAGGAGCTGAGAGAAAAACAGGATGACGAGTTTGACCATCTCAGGACTCAGGTTTATAATGTTGATCATGATTTCAATTCAAATAGCTGCTCGAGTGAAAATGAGCGAGAACGTTGCTATAAAGGTTGTTGTAATTCTACGGAGATCGAAGGAGAACGAGTAACTAAAGCTGAAATATCTCGGATGGTAAGAGAGGAAGTGAAGGCGATGAGCGGAAATAACTCAGCTAATTATTCCTCAATTGAGTTAAAAGAAACCTTGAAGGCTGGTTTGATGAATAAATCCGTTCTTCGCAAATACCAATTGACTGAATCAATGAAGATGGATTATTTCATGGACTATCTTACATCCGAGTTACAAGCTAACGATCTTTTGTACGTGATTGATGAGTCTAAACAGCCAAACGATGATCTAGACGAGAGTGTAGAAGAAAAACACAAATTTCGGGTTCGAGACATTATCATCAACCACATTGATACGAATTATCATAGTAAAGTGGTGGACATTAAGGATCCGGTAAAATTGCTGAACAGACTTAAGGAGATAAAATTACGAGAACGAAATGTAACAACGGCGACAATCAAACGACAACTTTACGGTCTGCAATATAACCCGAACAAGGAGAAAGCAAGCGCGTTCCTAGATCGTTTTGACGAGTTAGTTAGGAATTACAACAACCTACCAGATGTAAAATCTCTGTCTGATGAAGATATACGAGATGCCTTTTTAATGCTATCGTAGCAAACGTACCTCAGATTCAAAATATTGATTTTATGTACAAAACTACAACTGAAAAGGATTTAAACTATGATAAACTGAGAATGTACATTTTGCAGATGGAGAGTATTCAGAATCAGCTGAAAGGAGGTACGAGTGGAGGAGCTGCCGCTATGACAGCCACGAGTGATGTACGCTGTTACAGGTGCAACAAAACGGGCCACTGGAGTAAGGAGTGTCCCAGTGGAAACCTTCGTCTTTGTTACGAGTGTAACAAAATGGCGGACCACATTGGTGACAATTGCCCACTAAGGAGGCAGAGACGAGGAAATAACAGGTATGAAATTCGAAATAATAGTAATAATAAATTTCGAGGTGACGGGCATTACGGACGCGTACGTGGTTTTAAGAGAAAAACTAACAATACCAGAGACGAGTCTCGAGCAAAAAGAACTAAACTTCACGAAAAGAATAATCATCACACTAACCCTAACAAGTCAGGATATAATAATAAAAAAAGGAGTAACGAGTCTCATAAAGGAAAGGAAGCTCATAAAGAGAACGGTGAGTGCTCGGGACTTAACGAGAGGGAACGAGTAATCGATACAAAAGTCGAAAATGCATGTAAAATTATACGACTCAATTCGAACGATAGGGGTTTAAACAATATAACGCAATTTCTTGCTGATTCCGGAGCAACTCAGCATTTAACTAATTCAAAATTAATATTCAAAACTTTTAACGAGAATTTCAGTGAGGTTAAATGCGCGAATAAAGATAGCGGCGCAAACTTAAAATCGGAGGGAGCAGGAGTAGTTCTAGGTACCACAGGTCAAAACAGAAAAATTATGTTGGATAATGTATTGTATGCAGACAGATTGTCAGATAATCTGCTTTCGTTACGAAAATTCGCTGATCAAGGCTTAAGCATCTATCTGGATAACGAAAGGATAGATATCTATGATCCAATGTGAAATGAATTATTTATTTCTGGAATATATCAAAAGCCTTATTGGATAGTAGAACTAGAGACGATTGAAAGGAGTGACGATATAAATTCTGCAACAAACAAAACTGTGGCATACGTAATCACGAGGAGTATGTCAGATGAAGAAGATAAGGGTAACAAGGAGAATAAAGAAGAAAAAGAAAATAAGGAGAAACAAACAAAGACCAAAAGGATCTCAGACTTCAATAACACTCTGCGAGACAGAGCTATAAATAATACTGAGGAAGTGGAAGAAACTGATGAGATTGTTTTGGATATGGAGCATTCAAAAACTACTGAGGTTGTTTCTCCCTACAGTAAAGCTATGATCTGGCACGCTAGACTGGGACACGCGTCCCTTAAATATCTAAAGGAGTTACAAAGAAAATATAAGGAGATTAAGGACTTAAAGGAGACAAACTTCGATGAATCCATACTAGATTGCGAAGTATGCATGATATCGAAGCTCAACAGACAACCATTCAATTCGACTAGACAACGAGCATCTGAACCACTCCAGATAATACACTCAGATGTAATGGGTGTAATAAGTCCAAGTACCTATCCAAAAGGATACAAATTTATATCTGTATTTATAGATGACTACTCCCGCCTGGCCATGGCATACCCAATGAAAACCAAGGACGAAACTGGTCAATGCTTGGAATCTTTTGTCAAGAGTGCTCGAAATTTATTGGGAAAAGATGCTAAGGTTTGTTACCTCAGAACAGACCAAGGCACCGAGTACACAGGAGGACACACCGTGGAAGTACTGCAAAAACTAGGAGCGGAGAATCAACTGGCTTGTCCTGATACACCTCAACATAACGGTGTTGCCGAAAGATTCAACCAAACCATTCAAAGGAAGGTACGAATAATGATCTACGACTCAGGACTGCCAGAAAACATGTGGGATGTGGCTCTGGGATCTGCTGTGTTCGCATATAACAGATTGCCACATGCTTCTAATGATATGATGTCACCGTTAGAGAAATTTGCTCCTCATCACAAGATAGACATCACTCAACTGAAACGTTTTGGCTGCCTAGCTTACATGAAGGTGCAAAGGAAAACTGGTCCTAAATTTCGAGGTATTGGAAGTAGAACTGTCTTGGTTGGATACAAGGAAACAGGCTACGTTGTGTTCAAACCTGAAGAAGGAAAGTTCTACGAGAGTCGAGACGTCAGGTTCAACGAAAAGCTAGTCTTTGCTGATAAGTATAAACGTAGAGAACTAAATAACTGGGAGACAATGGACAGCGAGGTAAATCGTGATACATGGTTTACTGAATTCGAGAATGAAAAGGAGAATCAGACAACGAGAACGGAGGGAGTGCCTAAAAGAGGAAGAGGTCGTCCAAGGAAAGTGAAGGAAAATATCATTAATGAAGAAACTTTAACTGAAGAAACTACTGCAGTTTTGATTGCTAAACTAAATGGAGACCCTGCCACGTATCAAGAAGCCATGTCATCAACTGATAAACAACGATGGAAGGAGGCTATCGAGGACGAATTAAATTCCATGCATAAAAACAACGTTTGGAGAACAGTTGATAGACCAGAGACGAGAAATGGCAAGAAACCCAACATCATTGATTCTAGATGGGTTCTGAAGAAAAAGGAGGACCCAGATGGTAACACAAAATACAAAGCTAGGCTTGTTATCAGAGGCTTTAAAGATAGGAACGTTTATGACTTGCAGGAAACATACGCACCAGTTTCACGTCTGCCTTTAATCAGATCTGTGCTAGCCATCGCAAATCGATTCAATATGGACATCTGTCAAATGGATGTTAAAACAGCGTTCTTGAATGGCATTCTCAACAACGAAGTCTACATGGAGATACCTGATGGAGTAAACTGCACAGCAGAAACGAGACGAGACAAGGTGTGCAAACTTGAAAAGGCTTTATACGGACTGAAAGTCAGTCCCAAGTGCTGGAATGAAAGATTTCGTGCTACTGCTCTCAAACTTAATTTAAAGGTCTACGACGATGAGCCATGTCTATTTACTTGGTGCGAAAACAACAGACTTTTGATTCTTGTGCTTTATGTAGACGATGTGATGCTGGTCAGTAACGACATAGGAAAATTGAACGAGATAAAGCAAAATTTAATGAAGGAGTTTGAAATGACGGTCATTGGAGAACCAAAAGTATTTCTAGGACTGGAGATACACAGAGACCGAAAAGAGAAGAATCTTAGTATCAAACAAGAGAAATACATTGATAAAATGCTGATTAAGTTCGGATTTGATAAGGAACATCCTCAAAGGACACCCATGGTCACAAATCAAGTAGCCAACAGAGATAGGAAAGATCACGAGGAAAACGAGGATTTGAACACAATTATAAACACAGAAAATAGTTTAAATCGACCTTATCGAGAGGCTGTTGGTACTTTGCTTTACTTGGCTAACACTTGCAGACCAGACATTGCTTACGCAGTTAATGTTCTCAGTCGACATCAAATCAACCCATCTGAAAAGGAATGGAAAATGTTAGAGCGAGTCTTCAGATATCTGAAAGGCACAAAAGATATAGGCTTAAATTACTTTGGTAAAGGTGACTTTTTACAAGGATTTTCAGATGCGAGTTTTGGAGATTGTAAAGGATCTCTGACAACGAGTGGATACGTCATAAAGCTGTATGGAGACACTGTAGCTTGGAGAACGAAGAAACAGCAGTATGTTGCTCTATCAACTTGTCAGGCCGAATACGTAGCTATGAGCGACTGCTGCCAGGAGCTGATTTCCTTGTATAACTCTTTAAAAGATTCCTTAAGAACGAGTTCACACCCATGGCTTTATGGTGCGATAATCGAGCTGCGGAAGCAAGTGTTAAAACTGGAGGAGGAGGAAAATTGAGACACATGACTGAGATCAAGGAGCATTACGTTCGAGAATGTGTCACGAGAGATCTGGTTAAAGTAAATTGGTTGGCTTCGAAAGAACAAATAGCGGATGTATTGACTAAGCCCTTATCGTTCGATTTGCACGCTAAATTGATGAAATTAATCTTAAATATATAATGTTTTATATAATCTATAAACTGGTTCTCTGTTGCAGGAAGTAAAAATTTGAAGAAGTGATTGGGAGTGATGGACGGTCGGAGGTTTTCTTTTAATTTCCTTTCATTTATTTTAAAAAAAATATGCGGGAGGGAGTGTTAAGAGTGTGCGCATATTTTAGGTGTAAATTTAGTTAAGGCTGTCGTGGACAGAAGCGCCCTCTTTTCTTCTCTCTTTCTGTATATGCGACGGTCGACCAGTGTGTGCTTGTCAAGCGACTCGTCGTGAGGTTTCCAAGCAGTGTCTGAGTCAATCAACCTTTTTTTTATTATTGAACTTTAATACGAGCGTGTTTTATAAGGAGTGTGTGTTGAACAATAAATACTTTAAATACAGCTTGTGTGTAATTTGTTGCAGTGTCTGCTTATTGTAATTTTGATTACCTCGCCCCTTAAAGAGTGGAGCTCAATAGTTTGGTTTAAAAATTTGAAAATATTGGAAAAATTGGATATTTTTGTAAATTTTATGTATTTAATTTAGTTCAACATTCACTAAAACTTATCTTATCAAAATTCCATTACTGTTATTTTTTTTCTAAAAATAAATAAATGTATGTAAGTAGAAGATCTCTGCAAATTTTGAAGTCAATTTGTTGAAAATTAACTGAGAAAGCTTACGACAACCACCAAATTGAAAAAATAACATTTTTGACTAATCAAAAGGATTTCAAGCATCGTTTGAGATATTTTAAAATCATTCATAGACTTGTAAATAAGTTTAGAATATTCTATCTATTATAATATCAACACAAATCCCTGTAATGTAAGTTTTATTGTAATTTCACTTTAAAAAAGTTGGTGGTAAGTTTCATTTTTGGTCTAGCGACAAATAAAATATTTAATAATACACATGTTGGACTATTCGTTTTAAAATAATGGTACTTGAAGTTCTAAAATTTTGCAAATAATTTTAAAATGTTCTACTGTAACATAATGTCAATGCAAATTAATGTAATCTAGATTGTATAATAAAACATAACATTGAATTATATAGTTTGAAAAAAAGTAGTCTGGTACGTACACGGAGAAACTTTTTGAGGCGAGAGACCTTAGTTAATCTTGAGGTGTGAGACCTTTATTAATGGAGCGATTTGATGAGGCGTCGTGTCTTGCGTATAAAGGTCTGAGACCTTTATTTTGAAGACTGAAGGCATAAAGCCGGGAAAAACTGAATCCACGTATATACATCAGCCGAACATAATAAACGTACGGCCTCAGTGACAAAGGTTGCAGACCTTTATGCTCAAGACGGGACGACTCATTTACTTTATAGAGGCGCCCGGCCCTACACTACAGAGGTCTCTTGCCCCAAAAAGTTTTTCGGTGTATATCATATGAAAGGACTCATCATAGACTAAATCGAGTATAAAACCGCTTACCAACTTTTTTAAGCAAAAAAATAGTACAATATTAATTACTTTCATATGCATTGATACCATGTTGAAGAAAGATATTTTAAAGCAATATACAAAGTATCATAGCTTTAAGTACTATAGTAAAAAAAAAATCTAACACGTACCACATGAAATATTTTTTGTAACGTACAGTACGCTTTGTACGCCAGTTGTAACGTACCCAAGTGGGCAATAGTTACTTTAAAAAAATAAATAAATAAATTATTAACGCTATGCTAATCTTACGTAGATTTTTAATTTTATGTGTGTGATTTGTATGTTTTTCTTAAATGTATTTAATAAACTATGCAAGCTCCGTTCGGACAGTAGGCCAGATTCGAGGGTAGCTGTTAATTTATAAAGCTGGACGTTTCCTTTGTTAGTACGCAAAATTTAAATGTGTTTCTTATTAAAGGCAATAAAGCAAAGATATATAAATTATATTTAAATGTTTATTTATTTTGAATATATATATATATATATATATTATATAGTTGTAAGGAAATTTTCTACGACCAAGGTCCTCCCCTTCTCTTCTTTTTCTCATCCTCTTACCTAATTTTGATCCTCTTTTTTTATCCCTTATTTTTTACGTTATTTTACGTTATTTGTTCCTCTTCCTTTTCTTTTCCTTTTCCCTTCCTCCCCTCTTCTTTTTCTCTTCTTTTGACTTTCCTCATGCCTTCATTTTCTCTTCCTTTTCTCTTCCTCAAAAAATCCATCACGTTATTCCGTTATTTTCCGTTATTTTTACGTTATTTTAGGTCATTTTTACTCCTCCTCAGGTAAATCCTCAAATTTTACCTTTTTTTTGTGTTATTTTACGTTATTTTACGTTTTTGTTCCTCTTTCTTAGCTGTTCCTTAGCTCATCCTCTTTGATCCTCAATTTCATTCAAATCCCATCATTTAAAAAGCTTCTTGCTAATTTTTATTGTTTGCACCTACTGCTTTTACTTTAAATATATAGAACAAACATATTAAGTTAATAATTTTTATGATAAATTTTATAAAATTTTATACAATTATTGTTTAAAAGAATAAATGACACCAAACATGGTAAAATGGAAATTTCGCAAGCCTCCTGTGCGTAAGCGCGTTAACTTCCACTACTAACTAGGAGAGTGTCACACCTCCGGATCACGGATTTTGCTCAAACTTCGGGATAAGTTTTCAGATGATGAAATATGGAAAAAGCTAAAGTTATAGTCATAAATACTCAATATTTCCCTAGTTACAGGCAATTAAAGAAAATCACTAAAAAAGTTACTAGATTTTTAAACGCATATAGTTCTTTAGCGTCGATAGCTACAAGCTTGAAACTTTTTTTAAATGAAAGCTGAGCTCAAATCCTTTCGAATTAGTAGTTACAGCATGTAAAAATATTATTTTTTCCTAAAGTTAGAGCGTGATAAACATTGGACCTGATTTTTCTTTTAAAAACATTAATTAATAATAAAATCTGAAATTAGGTCCAATCCTTATTACGCTCTAACTTTGGGAAAAAATAATATTTTGATATGCTGTAACTACTGTTTCGAAAGGATTTGAGCTCAGCTTTAATTTAAAAAAAGTTTCAAGCTTGTAGCTACACTGAGAGAACATTGGCTCGTCTGCTGGAAACTCTAAGTACAGCCGCTGCATCGTCGATTCGTGCAGAAGCGCCACAAGATTCGGGGGCCCAGCCGTCCCAAAACGACTAATATACATCAGCTGAGTTTCTCTTTTCGTCCACCAGAGGCGCTTTTCAGATATCGTAGGCGCTTTTTGTATATCATAAGCGCAAGACTAAGACGAATGCTGTACTGTTTCGGGACAACAGCAGCACCAAATCAAAGGACGAATCAATTCATGCGTTTTAGAGTTCTGCTGTACTAGTAAGTGCAGCATTTATACCAATATTCTCTCAGTGTATCGACGCTAAAGAACTATATGCGTTTAAAAATCTAGTAACTTTTTTAGTGATTTTCCTTAATTGCCTGTAACTAGGGAAATATTGAGTATTTATGACTATAACTTTAGCTTTTTCCATATTTTATCATCTGAAAACTTATCCCGAAGTTTGAGCAAAATCTGTGATCCGGAGGTGTGACACTCTCCTAGTAAGTAAAACTGTGAAACATATTAATTCATTGAAATTATTTTAAATTCAAAATGTTCTATTATTTTTAATAAAACATTTATTTCCATATTTCAATTTTCTTATTAGTTTCATTATTATACTGAGAATTAATTCTTCTTTTAATATTATAATTTTTATAATTTAAATTAGATAAATGTTTTTCAATATTTTCATTATTACTTTGAATTATTTCATAATGGATATTTAATGAATCAAGTGTACCACTTGTAACGAGGATAGCAAATTACTTGTATACTATGATATAGTATACGCATATATCCAAAGACAAAGAAAGTACTGAAAATGAACTGTGCCTACTCCGATCACCTGTGCATAATGCTGTTTTCACTAACCGGCGCTTTACATATGCCCGATCGGCGCATAAGAAACTCAAATCTGTGTAACTGCTACTCCGATTGCGCGTATACCTCCAAACGTAACGAATCAGAGTAGCACATAACCTTGAAGGTTACAGGCTGTACCGATAGTCTTTCAGTGCTTAGATAATTTTTCGGAACGCATGTACACTTGACGGAAAGGATATTTTTCCGAATGTGTACCTCAAATGGCAGCGCCGCATATTTTACCACAGACATAAGAAAACTTCGAATTATGCATTGAGTTTCGCATCATGATTATTTTGTTTTTTCTTATAGGTTATTAATGCAAAATTCAAATGATAACAACTTAAATTTTATTGCTTATATAATTTAAATTTACAATATTAGATTCTATATGATTATTGAACTAAGAAATAAAAATTTTATTTAATAAAATAATAATTCGGATCATGAAAAAAGAAAGTAATATTGTTTGTTTACTAAAATTATGTCATTAAGTAATGAGTAACGATGATGCGAAATTTGCTCTATAATTTGGAATTGTCTTATGCCTGTGGTAAAATATGCGATGTTGCCATTTGAGGTTAACATTCGGAAAAATATCCTTTCCGCCAAGTGTACACTTACCGTTAAATGATTTTTTCCGAAGGTGTACCTAAAATGACAACGTCGCATATTTAGTCTATGGCTTAAGCGAACTATGAATTATGCATCGAGTCTCGAATCATCAATCTTTGCAACTTCGTCAATTGCACTTTGTTGGTAAAACAACATCAAAATTTTTTAATTATCCTGTCAAATTTATAATTATATAAAAAAGATGAATTAAAACTAAATTTTAATTTGAATTATACTGTGAAATATATAATTGTATAAAAAAAATGAATTGAAAATAAATTTTAATAATTATAAATAATTATAAAATTAAAAAATGAAGCAAAATTTGTTCTTTATTTAAAACTTCAAATAATATAACATCAAACTTTTATAATTTTTTATTATTAAAACTTTTAAGAAAATATATGATTTTTTTAAAAATAATTAACTAAATTAATTTTAATACAATTTAAATTTATAATTGTAATACATAAACTATGTTGTAATCCAACTTTTTATTTATTAAGAGGGGGTCGTAATCATTCGCCGCTCTATACAGGGTGGCGCTGCGGTCAGATGAGAGAAATATAGAAAATATTTTTTATTCAGCGATTTATAATTTATCGAGACAATAATATACTTCTAACGTTGTCAAAGGCACTAGCCATATATATGTAGAATTATTATTGATGCTAATATTGTTTGAAAAGTCTAAAAAATTATCATAAAACGAAAAATGCGGCGCGTGGAAGAACCGATGTAAACATATAGGTATGTTTCCTAAGTGCGACAGAGAAAGTAATAGTAAAGAACGAAGTATATACATGCTCACGCCGGCTCTACTTCGCACTGCATTTTTCGTTTTATAACAATAGCTTAGACTTTTCAAACAAGATTATCATCAATAATTATTCTACATATATATGGCTAGTGCCTTTGACAACGTTAGAAGTACATTATTGTCTCGATAAATTATAAATCGCTGAATAAAAAATATTTTATATTTTTCTCTCACCTGACCACAGCGCCACCAAGCGGAAAATGGTTCCTACCTCCTCTTAAATCTATAAATATGCATATATCTAAAAGAAACATGATCTACAAATTTCATGCTTGAATCAACTTCTAATTTTTCTATTGTGAATAATTATACTAATTTTAATAAAGTTAGTATGACATAATGAGTGCCTTCTAAATATAATAGTTGACAGAACCATTGCTTTCAACATTTACATAATTTTATTCAATTATTTTTAATAAAATTTTACATAAATTAATGATTTATAAAATTATTGTTGTAATTAATCAATTATGAATCAGAGTTATGTATACGGGCTCCATTAAAAGGAGGTCGAGTATATCTGTCCTTTTCTAATCAAAGAATTGATTTTTTCACAAAAATTAATAATTGTAGCAAAAAATAAGAAGAGAGCCCCATCTCGTATAATAAAAAGCAAGATTCTCTTTTATGAGGAAAAATTATTTTTATCGCTTCGTTTTTAAGAAAACCTTGAAAAACTGAATTGTCCATCCTAACCTCTATTTTTTAAGTTTTTCAAGGTTCTCTTCAAAACGAATTGATAATAATAATTTTTCCTCATCAAAGAAAATCTTGCTTTTTATTATACGAGATGGGGCTATCTCCTTATTTTTTGCTACAATTATTAGTTTTTGCAAAAAACTTAATTCTTTGATTAGAAAAGGACAGAGATATACGACCTGCTCTTAATAGCTATTTTAACAGCAACATCAAACCCCAGATCAACTTCAGTATCTGCAACTTATCGAGGATTTGATAAACTGAGAAATAAAGAAACTGTAACTTCTTCGCTTGCATACAGTTGAAGCAAGACATACATCTCATTTCTTTCTATATGAATGCTTATTAATTAACTACTCAGTAAATAAATGGACTCATTCCAGTATGCTTCTGTTTAAATATCCTATCTTGTATCCGCAAGGATATAAATTTTTACTGGATATAAATTTGACCCCTGAATTGTAAACTTTAAGTTTCTTGACGAGTGTTTGTTATTCCAGTATTCCAATATTTACATCTCCTCGATGTAACGAATACAGCATCCATGGTTCTGTTAATGGCAAATAAAGGAATTTTACTCTATTTTATTCTGTTGGTAGCTTGCACCTGTTATCTAATCTTGGCGGCTTCAACATTATTTATGATTCCAAAACATAATTTATTTTTGAATATTAATTTTTTAATTATTACAAATATAAATATCCTATCTTGCATCCGGAAGGATATAAATTTTTACTGGATACAAAATTTGACTGAACAAGGAAGAATTTTAAACTTAAAATTTCTTGACAAGTGTTTGCTGTTTAAAAATTTAACATTTCTTTAATACAACCAATACTGCAAACTTAAAATGTATTGAAAAATATTTTTTTAACATTATATATTTTAGGCACTTAATTTATATTTGATATAGCTATAAATACTTTGAAAACTTTATAATAACAAAATCTTTAAATTATTCTTTGAAATATATAATTATATAAATTGTTAACTTGGAACTACGTTTTAATGATTATAAATGACTTTGAAATTAAAAAATAAAACAAAATTTCTTATATCATATCTTTATCCAAAACCTTAAATAATAATACAAAAAAATTTTATAATTTTAAATTTTATAAACTACTTTTATGAAATCACAACAGGTGTATTTTGTGCGCTGTTTGCGCATGTGCAGTGTGCAAACGAACTTTGAACGAAACTTTTAATTTTAAATTGTTACATATCTTATAAGAACTGATTAAAAACATTAAAACTTTTATAATTTTAAATCTTATGAACTACTTTTATGAGATTACAACAGGTGTATTTTGTGCGCTGCTTGCACATGTGCAGTGTGCAAACAAAGCTTGAAAAAAATTCAAAATCAAAATTTAATAGATTTCTGAATAATTTCTAAAATAAAGTCATCAAAAATCAATAATCAATAAATCCACCTTCATTATCTATCACTTTCTGCAATCTTCGTGGGACAGAATCGTATAAATTATGAAAATATTCTGGATTATCAAATAAGGCAGTCCATGCTTCTTGAACGAGTTCCACGAGCTGCTCACGATTTCGTGCCATTCCAGGTCTCCATCCTTTCACCATGTATGACCAGACATTCTCGATAATGTTGAGATCTGGTGAACGTGGTGGCCAGTCAAATCTCTGAAGCTGGGAATGCGCTGCGTACCAATCACGCACTATATGTGCGGTATGTATAGGACTATTATCCTCCACTATATAAATTGGCACCTCATCGTCTGCGTAACGTTCTCGTAGACTTGGCAGAAGCTCATTTTAAAGAATGTTCACGTATACTTGAGCATTGAGTCTTCTGTCAATACGAAAAATACGACCGGGACCATTACTCTTCACCCACGCTCCGAAAAATTATCTAAGACAACGAAACTAAATAACTATAATAACTGTAAATCATCGTAAATAATTATAAATAACAATAAACTATTTACTTACCTAAAAATTTTGAAAATTGTAAATAATAGTAAATAATAGTAATTAAGAGTAAGTAACTGTATGTGTGTGTAAATAATAGTAAATAGCTTTTAAAATCAGTTAGTAATCGTAAATAACTAAATAACCATAAATAATTGTAAATAATAATAAATAAGTGTAAATAACTTTTATTAATGTTTCAGTCTCAATACTTTTTATTAATTATTTACAGTTATTTAGAGATATTTACAGATATTTACGAAAATTATTTCTATATGGGTATTTACTAATTTCATAACTCTGACTGTGTGAAAGACACCTAGCGCCACTTTTTTGTTGAAATTAAGACCTTCATTTTGCTTTACTTAGACCGTTTCTATGTACTTTTAAACTGAATTTGTGATCAGAGGGAGTTGATAGTCAATTGCATGCTCACGATGTTTACAGATTTTATTCTACGAATTTCCTATCAAATTCAAATGGCCATATCTCAGTATCAGAAGCACCTAGAAACTTTTATAAAAAAGGAAATTGAAGATCTTCAAGCCTACTTTAAAGTTATGTTAGTTTTTTGAATGAAAAATAATTATAAAGTACTTTTAACCTCAAAATACACGAGAATAAACCCGTTTGAGTAAAATTTTTTAATATTTCAAGAGCAACAATTCGGAAAAAAAATTTTTCTCAATAGAAAAAGAGTGAAAGAGGGTCTCAAAAAAATTTTTTCAGTCATAGCTGTATATAGAAAAAAAAAATAAGAAAAAACAATAAAAAATACGATTTTTTGCGATTCAGCAAGGTTAAATCTCTATTCCAACAAGGTATTCCAGCTGCTTTTTCAATTTTTAGTATAAACACATCGATCTAAGGGTTGGAAGCGATACTTAGTAAGTTTCGGGAAATAACGACCTGTCTAATATATATATTATGACAACCTTGGAGATCAGGAGGTGTCACTGATTTTAAAAGTGGATAAAATGCAATTAATTAAGTAAAAAAAAAGAGAAGCTTTATTTCAGTAATTTTTACATTAGTCGCACGCGCGCTTAAAATGGACACCATCCGTATATAGCGTACGCGACGCCGCTTACACTAGTTAAGTAACTATCGGCACGACGAAAAGCAGATAAAAAAAACATGTTAAAAGGGCACGAGCACTAGACACACACAAAAAAAATAATTGGAATAGCACTAAGGGAAAGTACGCAATAGAACGCGTCCGCGATCACCCGGCACACACATCGCAAAAGAAACAAAGAAATTATATTCTTTTACTTAGCAATCGTGCACTCGCAACAACACGAGCCTTTTTTTTAAGCACACTAAATTAAATTATAGGATAATGAATCTATCTATTTCCACTCACTCGAGCTTCGATAATTGCAACACACAGCAAAAAGTACTACGCAATATCGCAAGTCATAACGCTTTTTTCTACTCGCTGACGACAGAAAGAATGACCCAATGGCGTTTTCTTCTTGTCTCTGCTCAGCTTCATCTCACGTGATGTACGCTGCACGCGCCGCAAGAGAGAGACAAACGATCCTTAACGGACCCAAGCTCAGCTACTCGAGTCAAGCTGCTTGCTATCTGTATAAGTGCACAGTATACGTGCTTTAGACATCCGCGCGTGTGTGCCAAAGATCCCGGACTTATAGCTTTAAACATTTGACTCGCGTGGTCTGCTTTCTGTCGAGTTAGTAGTTGGATGCTCCCTTCCGTCATCTATATGCGCCACAAATACATACACAAGTAATATGGCCAATTTGCCATGTTACAATATATATATATATATATATATATATATATATATATATATATATATATAATTTAAAAAAACTCTCTGGTGAGAGAAAAAGAAAAGCTCTTTAAAAACGCAATTGATAGCCCTTGATATTAATCTGGGAGTTTAGCCTAAGGCGCTTGTATGTCTCCATAGTCAATGGAGCTCAATTTATACTGTTTTTTTAATAAAAACCTTAGATAACAAAGGGCGTTAAGCCTAAGCGCTTATATGTCCCAATTGTTATCAAAGTTGTTGATAGGTCAACGGACAGCTGGCTCACAGCGCGCTTATTATGTCTTAATATTTAAGCATATAAGAGCAAGCGAGACGGAGAATTAAAACTCCGAAATTATGTAAAGCCCGTAAGCGCGCGCAACTTTAAAAGCTCCCCACCATTGTAAAAAAGATGGAGAGAAGCTCGGTGCGTATATAAACGCGAGCTTGGTTGGCTCTTATGCCTTATTCTTGAATCAACTCTGACGGGTAACACATTGGGACATACTAGCGTTTAGGCTTAACGTCCTTTGTTTAGCTGAGTTAACATTAAATTAAATACAAAATTTGATTTCTTTCTTGGCCTTAAAATATTTTGGCTTAGCAAAGAAAATAATTGGAACATATAAGCGCTTAGGCTTAACGCCCTTTGTTATTTTATTTTTAATTATATATATACATATATTTAAAATAAATAAACATTCAAATATAATTTATATATCTTTCGTTTATTGTCTTTAATAATAAACACATTTAAATTTTGTATACTAACAAAGGAAACGTCCAGCTTTATAAATAAGCTGGTGTTTCATCAACAAAATATTTAATAGCTACCCTCCAGTCTGGCCTATTGCCTGGACGGAGCTTGTGTAGTTTGTTAAAAAGGGATCTAGCAACTACACTCCAATCCGGCCTACTGCCCGAGCAGAGCTTTTTGTAGTTTGTTAGTAAAGTATTTAATAGCTACCTTTCAATCTGGCCTACTGCTCGAACGGAGCTTGCGTAGTTTATTAAATACATTTAAAAGCATGACGAAGCTGCCCGCCTTCTAATAATATTTCCAATCCTAACTTATGAATAAACGATGCGTTTAATCAAGTTTTTTTACTATAAAGAAAAAATTTGTAAGATTAAACTCTAGTGCGGACAACTCAAGAAATCTACCAAAATATTATTCATACAAAGTTATAATAAAAACTTTCAATGTATCGTATTTTAAGGTTAGGTTTGTCGTGCTTCATATCTAATTTCCAATCCAAGCTCATAAAAAAACAAGTCCAAATGCTTTTTTATTTTAACAAAAATTATTGTATTAACATAACTTTAGTGCGGACAAGTCATTATATTTGTTTAATTTATGAATTTAGAAATATATTAATAAAATAAAAAAAGTAAAACTTGATTGCTGCAGCTCCGACATCCCGTTAAGAAAAATATACAAATCGCATACATAAAATTAAAAATCTACGTAAGATTAACATCGCGTTTACATTACACAGCAATTAATCGAGCATCGAATTTGGACTATAATTTATTTTTTTTTTAATAACTATTACCCACTTGGGTACGTTATAAGATAGTAGCGAATAACTTGTATACAAATTTTAGAGCCAATCTATCGAGTAGTTTACGTAAAATAAAAAAAAATAAAAAAATAAAATTTTTCTCAAAATTAAAAAAATTTTCTTAAATTAAAACGACGTTGAGAAAAACGGTTTTTAAAAGTTATCCTTATTTTGATAATTGCAAATAATTTTCATGCAAGTTTTAAAGCAAATTCATCGAGTAATTTAGGATGATCCACGCAGCATGGAAAATTTGGAATATTTCTGGAATATTCCTATGTTCGCGAAAAATTCATGTAAAAATATTTCATGAAATGTTTGAAATGTTTTTACATGGGTTTCTCGTGGACATAAGAGTATTCTGGAAATGTTTCAAATCTTCCATGCTGTGTGGGGAATGAGACGGTCCCTGGACATCACTCGGCAACTGGACAAAATTAAAGATAAGTCTTGAACATTCGATTTCCTTACATATAACCAATCTTCTGCATGTAGAGTTTACATTGCAGAATTGTAGTGCAATAAATTTTTTAGTTATTGCAATATTATTAATTTGAGAAGACTTAAAAAAGTGTCAATTTACGGGTATTAAACTTCTATCTACCGGCTGTTTGATCGTACGTAAAATAATAAAAAATAATAATGATAAATCAAATTTTTTTTCAATGTTCAATAGCACCGCGCCTAGTTGGACGAAAAATTAAATTGATTGCAAAATTTGAAGCATATCTATCGAGTAGTTTCCTAGATCTAATTGGCTAAACAACTACATTTTGTTTTCAAAAAATTATTTTCATAATTTTCAAAATGCTTGAGAATTAAAACTACGCTAGGAAAACCAATTTTCAAAAATTTTTCTTTTTTTAACCGTCGCTAATAAATCTTGTGCAAATTTTAGAATAAATCTATTGAGTACTTTACGTAAAATAAAAAAAATAAATAAAAAATGGAAAATCAAAATTATTTTCAAAATCTGTTCCGACCTTAAGTAAACAATAAATTTGGGAATATTTTTCATCATAATATTGTAATAAATATTTTTGCAATATTTTTACTTTAACACACATAAACTTAAGAATAAGTCTATTATAAAAAAATTGTATCATTCTATTCTAGAAATGACTAAAGATAATGATTTAAATGCAAGAATCGCTGCTTTGAAGCAACTGGTTGCTACCCAAACTCAAAAATACGATGATGTGGTTAAAGGATTGGAGGAAAGCAATAAAAAAATTAAAGAACAGGAAGAACAAATTGCGTTGCTAAGTAAGAAAGAGTTTTTTTCATAATAATATTGTTGTAAAGTAAAAATATAAGTAGGGTATACCGGGGCTAGTATTAACAATTTTGAAAAAAGTATTTTTATTTTTTAATCAACGTATTTTTTGGGTATCCCGCCTATCGTATATGTTACACTAACCAGGAGAGGCTATGAGCTTCGGGTCACAGATCTTGACGAAACTTTGGGATATATATTTAGGTACCAAAATATGAGTAAAGCCAGAGCGGTACGGTCTAACACTTCGAAAACCTGAAATTATAGACGTTTCCAGTCTTATTTGAAGAAAAATGTAAAAAAAAGCTCCTAATTGAAGTGTGAATAATCCAGTCTAGAAACGTCTTTAATATATCAACAGGGACTAAAATAAAAGTATAGAAAGCAAGCTTTAATTTGTCGTTTTCAGAATTGAAAAATAATAATTAGAACCAGAGATATATTCGTTCAAAGTTAAGAAGCAAGAAAGTACCAAAAATCATCTAAATTCTAAAGGACAGTGATTTTGTGATAGCCTCTCCTGGTAAGAAAAAAATATGATTGTATCAACTGAATCTTTCTGTTAATATGACACGATGAAATATTCTATTCATTTAACAGACGAGTTCTGTTAATTTGATGGATATCGTAATATTGATTCAATTTAAAATTAACTTTAATTTAACAGCAAAGTAAGTCAATAGGTGTTACATTTTATTGTATCAAACAAATAAGTTTTAAAGATGATAAAAACTTTTTTATTTAGTTGAAACTCACAGCTCACAGCGTTCCAATTTCTAGACATTAATTAACATATAATTTATATTACAGCAATGATCATTATACATTTCTTAAGTGAAATTTTTTAACATTTTCTTAGATATTTGACACTACACTATTGGTATTTACAAATAAAATCTAACATCACTCGCTAACAATTGATATACATCGCATCGCATTTATACAGACAGCAGATAAATTCATTTGTTCTCATATATACTAACTGACGTGCAATCTCACCACTTGCGGGTTACAAGAAATACGCCATCTATTATTATACTGTTGAAACGTAACTGTTTTGAAAAGCGGGAGATTTAAAAATACTTATTGAATAACATAAAAATCTTTATAAAATAAATTTATCAACAACATAAATGACAAATATTTTATTTTGACTTATGTTTTTTTATGTTAACTGTTATTTAATTATATCAACAGTAGGGCTGTTGATATAATTGAATTGAAACATTTGTATTGAAATAATTCATCAGTTAATTTAAGCATGTGCATATTATTGGTTCAATTCATAAAATTTTGTTGAAATGTAAGTCATACTTTTATTTTGACTTAAGTTTTTTTATTTTAACTGTTATTCAATTATATCAACAACCGTTAACGGGATGTCGGAGCTGCAGCAATCGAGTTTTGCTTTTTTTGTTTTATCAATATCTTTTTAAATTCATAAGTTATTTTTTTATGAGCTTGAATTGGAAATTAGATATCAAACTCGACAAACCTAACCTTAAAATACGATACATTGAAAGTTTTTATTATAACTTTGTACTCTCTAAATATAATTCAGTAGAATCCCACTGAATGGATCTGTGAAAAGCGCAGCACTAGAATTTCAGCTAAAATTTCAATGAAATTTCAGTGAAATATCCACTATTTGAAATTAGTGACGAAATTTCACTGAATAATCAGAAGAAATTTTAATGAACTTCAGTGAAAATGTTGATGTTTCAGTGAATGTTTCACTGAATCATATTTATAGAGTATGTATAATATTTTGGTGGATTTCTTGAGTTGTCCGCACTAGAGTTTAATCTTACGAATTTTTTCTTTCTAGCAAAAAAACTCGATTAAACGCATCGTTTATTCATAAGTTAGGATTGGAAATATTATTAGAAGGCGGACAGCTCCGTCATGCTCTTAAAGCACGATCGTTTTGTGCTATTTTAACTGCACAGATTCTGTTAGATCAAAAGGATTCAGTCAGATTAACAGCAGATCTGTTGAATCAATAACATTTCAGTTGATCTGATGAAATTTTTTTCTCAGTGTAATGATTTACTTCAGCTATGATTTAGTGCAAGAATTTTTTAAAAACCATCAATAGATTTTTTTTAGAGAGAATTTATAAAAAAAGTTTCCTTGTTAATATTTGCCCCACGTTCGGGGTAATTATGAACATTACATTTTTTTATTATAAAAATGCAATTAAATAATAAATACAGATATTTAATTAATGTGAACAAGATTTATATACTTTTTAATGTAAATCCAGATAACTAATAAATTATAAAAAACAAAATTTTAACAAAATATGAAAATACGATTTTTCTAGCTTTTTTTAAAGTAAAAATGACATCATTTTTTGTTTTATAGAAAAATTATAACTAGGAACATCGTATAACAGTGTTAATATTTGCCCCAGCCAACACAGTTTTTTAAAAGTATCGTTAAAAAATGTTTAAAAATAAATTGTGAAATATTAATGCGATTATTAAAATTATTTTTAGAGTAGATTAACATAAAATAATTTTAATTCTATTACAGTTTAATTCTATTACAGCCAATATATAGCGAATGCTTGTTTTTATTTCATTTGATGTAATTAATAAATTACAGCGAATGAAATAAAAAACAAACATTTAAATAGGTTGAAATTTTCTAGTTTCTGCAAAAAAAATCGCTAGTAATATTAATTAATAAAACTTATTTTTATCTTAGGAAGACCGGGGCTAAAAGTAACAGGGGTAGATACTAAAACTCAATATACAACGACGCGAACAATCCTACAGGTTCCGTAGATGTTATATGTTAATATAACGTCCTCTGTGATGTTAACATATTTAGTGCCGCGCGTGACGTTGCCGAGGAGAGATGTAGAATACAGCCTTTTTTTTACAGTTGTTATAAAATTTTCATATACATAAATTTTCTTTTTGATTTCATCTTTTACAATTAATAATATTAAAATTAATTTATATGAATCCACGTTATAAATAAGTTATTTAATCGCATTAATAATTTATGCATCATGTTTATATATTTTTTTAATGATACTTTAAGAAAAATTGATGTGCTGGGGCAAATATTAACAAACTTTTGGGGTAAATATTAACACTGTTGATGAATACACCCGAGTATCTAGTGAGTCTCTTCACTAGATATGAACCTAGGGTAGCCATTTGGGGAGAGATTAAAGATTTTGCAGTGCCCTTCATGCATACTGAGACTGGAAGAAATTCCTTTCAACTTCAAAGTGCGCATTTTTGGAACTCTTTGCCTGCTGATATAAAAAATCTCCCATCGCTCGGCAGGTCAAAGTCAGCTTTAAGGAGGTACTTACTTGACCTCGAATGAACTTAATTTTAAGTATTTTAATTTTTATGTTAATTTATTTTGTTTTGTCCTATATATAGATTTAAGGTGTGAATGTATTTATCAGCGTGAATGATTGATAAATGAATACGGAAAGAATGAGTGGTTCTGTTTTTATTAGAAGTCTGTTTATTAGAAGTTTATCTTCAGTATCAAGTTTTTATTCTTTGAATGTTATTATTATTTTATTTTTCAATTATTTATTATTACTTTGTTGTTGTATTGTGCAATTTTATTTTTATAGTATTGTCCAATTTTATTTTTATTGATGTCATGACAGTGATTCATCTTTTATATTATGTTATTTGATTTTAATTCTATGACTGATAGATATTTAAGACTGTTTTTTAATATAATTTATGTTTTCTTGTTTTGTGCGTGTATTTAGAATAGTCTGTGAGATCACTTTTATACGGTGACTTACTGATACAGTATTATATATTAATTTTAATATTTGACTGTGATATCTTATCTTATTATCCGCAATACTTTATATAGAATTATTACTTATTGTTTCATGTATTACACGCCTTTTTGTACTCTTTTTACAAAATAAATCAATATCCATCTATCTATAACATATAGAAAACTAGACAAACATCAGTGATTATATACTTCACGTAAATTCAAGAGACAGCGAGCAGACATTTCTTTTGCTATAACTTGTAGAATTTGTAGTCGACCCCATTGCATTAAAATAATATAGTCTTTATTATACAGTGGAAGTTGAACAAAGTGATTTTTCTTCCAAATAAATAACTAATGTGTCTCAGGTATTGACATTTATTGATATAAACTGTATCCATAAAACTTGTGTATACTTTGCTTCAGATGTTTTTGATCCAGAGTATGTATGCGCTGCCCCCAATTTATATTGTTTAAACACAATTGCGTAAATGCATATGTGCATATTGTAATGCAAATTGTACAAACTGAAACTTATGATGATTTTCTATTTAAGATTAGATTCAGTTTCAATGAGAAAAAATACATGGTAATATTTAATCATGGTTTTATTAATCTTGGTTTGCAAAACCTATTTATTTTTAGGCCTGTGTAATCTAACGATTAAATACATTATAATATGATTACGCTGTATTATATATTTTTTATTTGTTTTTTATCGTATCTTTACCTATGATTTTCACTCATACATTTCATCCATAATTCTTAGCCATAATTTTTAGCCATAATTTTTACACATATTTTTTACTAAAATATATGTCCCAAAAAATTCGGATAAAATTATGAATATAAAATATACTTAATTTTTTCAGTAGAGTTTCATCAATATAGACCAATATAGAATATAAAGATATAAGAACGGGAGATACATAACGAAAATCATACATTTGGAACATTTCGTGTCAACTTGCATAGTCAAAAAAATCGCTCAAAGTTTGAGAATATGTTCCATTTGAACATATAAAAAATTTTTTAAAGATATAAGTCAAAAAAGTGAAAAATTAGAAATCATGGAATGATTCGAATTTTCCAAATTTTTTGCTAAATAAACTCCTTGGTTAATTTTTTTCTTGAAAACTATCAACTTTTGGGAAAAACTTGAGAAAATACTTTTTGTTGAAAATAATATATGCAATGTACCAAAATGTTTGCAAATTACAATATGTAATTGAGCTTATCTGATTGGTAAAATAATATAATTAAAAAAAAAAAGAATGTAAATTTACTTTACAAGGACTCATTTTTTTAGTTTTTTTTAAGACAAAAAAATAAACTAAGGTTTGAATGTGGAAAATTTCTCAAAATTACTTAATTTAAAAAAAAAATCAAGGGAATTCGTAATTTTTGTCTAAATTATGACATTTATGATTTTTTTTCTCGAAAAATATTGAGTTTTGGAAAAAAATTTATGGTAACGCTTTTAATTAAAAATTTTGTGATGAATGCACTTGAATTTCGGCGCATTAGTATAAGTTGAATCTCATCAATTAAAAATGAGATCTTTTAATTTTCAAATTTTTATTATTCAAGTTTTTTATGATTGTGCTTCACAATTTCTTAAATTACGATCCATGAAAATTAAAATATATTGCACTCATTAGTTTTTAAGAGCAGGCCGAACCATCTGTCCTTGTCTAATAGTATTTTTTATCATTTATATAATCACCATTGGCTGTAACACTAAATAATATTAAAAATAAAAAAAAAAACTTTTTAATGTACTACGTTTTTATAATGAACCAAAAAGTATAAAATAATGTGTAATGAAATGAAAAGTGAATAATGATTTGAAATAAAAAAACGTGGGGCGCATGTTTATTATTATGTATTGTATTGCGCCCCCCTTTTTTATTTCAAATCATTATTCACTTTTCATTTCATTACACATTATTTTATACTTTTTGGTTCATTATAAAACGTAGTACATTAAAAAGTTTTTTTTTTATTTAATATTATTTTATACTTTTTAGTTCAATTAATTAAAAAACTTAATTTCATGAGTATATCCCTCTAAATATATTAATATATATATATATATATATATATATAAATTTTATCGTGTTGTCCAACAGTGCATATTATATAGCATATATATTGTTATCAAGGGACTAAAACGTGTTTCATCTATTTTTTTAGAGAACACGTAATCGCATGCTGAGTTTCCCGCCATTTTGACGATAATGACGCTATTAGAAATTCATCCAAAATTTATTGTTTTATGCATTGATAGACCATAAAATGAATAAAATACAGTCTCAAATTTTATATGTACAATACAAAATGCTGTAATTTATGTCTAATTGCAATATGAGAAGTTAAAGAATTTTAAAAATTTTCGAAGATGGTTAGACACTAATGTTAAAAGTATATCTATATATAAAATCTTCAAAATTTCAATTTTTCCAATATCTCCGTATATAATTGTATTAATATATTTTTCGGTGGGAATATATATTTAATTATATTATCCAACAATGCATGCAAAAATATAATATTGAATATATTAATATATTAATATATTTGATATATTAATATATTAATATATTAATATATTTGATATATTAATATATCAATATATTAATATATTTGATATATTAATATATTAATATATTACTATATTAATATATTACTATATTTGATATATTAATATATTAATATATTAATATATTAATATATCAAAAGAAGATTTTTAAAATTTTCGAAGATGTTTAGACACTAATGTTAAAAGTGTATCTATATATAAAATCTTCAAATCTTCAATTTTGCCAACATCTCCGTATATGATTGAATATATTAATATATTGTTCGGTAGATATATATATTTTTTTTATAATATTGCATTGTCATCCAGTTCCGAGCTATATTTAAAATTTCAAGTCTCTAGCTCATCAGGAAGTTAGTTTACAATCGGTTGCAAAATTCGTACCGAACAGACAGACAGACAGACAGACAGACAGACAGACAGACACCAAAGCGAGTTAATAAAAACGTAGTAAAAACGTAGTAAAAAATGGCAGCCCCTGCTAGATACAAGTATAATAGATACATTTTATAATAAGAACAAAATAATTTTATCACGTGGTTTTTGAATAATATGAGACCTACTGAATATCTAAAATATAACTTATATTTTTTGGTAGGTCTCACATTATTCAAAAACTACATGATTAAATTATTTTGTTCTTATTATAAAATTTAACCATTATACTAGTATCCAACAGGGGCTGCCATTTTTTTGTGTTACAGCCAATGGTTTTTACATCAATAATGAATAACACTATTAGACAAAGACAAATAGTTCGGCCTCTTCATAAGAAACCTTTTATACATTTTTTTCAAAACTTAATACTTTTAAAAAAAAAATTATAGATTTAATGAAAAAATTCAAAATGACTATTTTTTGAGAATATTTTTCTTGATAGCACCAAAATTATTTCGTTCTTTATGAATAAACTAATAATTCAAGCCTTAAAAAAACAAATCAACGTGGATAGTTTTTAGGTATGTTAAATAATATATTGCCACCAACCACATAAGTTCAAATGTTTACATATTATCATTTGCAAAAATTCAGGTACTTTTCTATATGTTATTTCTCACAAATAGTATTCTATTATGTTTTTACCAGAAGTTGATAGTTCTTGAGAAAAAAGTTAATTAAGAAATTTATTTAACAAAAAATTTGAAAAATTCGAATTGTTCCATTACATTTAATTTTTGACTATTTTGACCTACTTCTCTAAAAAAATTTGTGTATATTTTATGTATCGAATGGAATACCCTAACAGCACAAAACGTTTTCTGGCAAACTTATATACGTTTGTGAATTTCGAAAAAATACGTATTTAAAACGTTTTTAAAACGTAAAATATGTCCGGATATTTCAGATTCCCAAGAGTAATATAACGTTTATGGAACGTTTGAGAAACGTTTAGAAAACGTTTTCTCGGTGAAAACTTACGTTGGTTTATATGTCAAAACGTTTCTAAAACGTATTTTAAACGTTTTATTTTATAATTCTAAAAAATTATTATATAGAGAAAAAAATTATGCCAAATAAAACGTTTTAAGGAAACGTTTGGATATTTGAGCTTGCGTAAATTTTCACCGAGAAAACATTTTCTAAACGTTCATTAAACGTTCCATAAACGTTACATTACTCTTAAGAATCTAAAATATGCGGACATATTTTACGTTTTAAAAACGTTTTAAATACGTATTTTTGTCAAAATTTACAAACGTATATAAGTTTACCAGAAAACGTTTTTGAAACGTTTTTGTGTTGTTAGAGATGAATTCCCAGTCTTTTAGCGATTTTTATTTTTTAATCGTCAGACTTTACTTAAAATGGCCCATATATATGTTATATAATCGATTAAATATAATTTGTAAATATTCTGAACAAAATTTTTTACTTTGGTTTCTGTTCATGCATAAGTGCACGATATGAAAAAACAAACAGAATGATTTTATAACATAAAAAGTTTCTAAATATAAACTGCTACAACAGTACGACGACTTAACAATGTAATATGAATAGAAAATTAACTTTTAATTATTTTCACATAATAATAAAAAATGAAACAAATTAAAAAAATAAACATTTTCATCTAGGAATCTAAAATAACTTCATAGGCAAATATAATTTTAGTTTAAATAGAATCTTCTTTATATTGATATTTATATTGACCAAATGGTTTATGATTATGAATATTATTAATTGCCATATATGAGTAAAAATGTGAATTTAAATTTCCCGGTACGTATCTACCGTATCGCGAAAGTATAAGAGCTAAAACTGGATTAACAGGGGGATGTAAAGCACTATTATAACTATTAGCATTTAGAAGTGGTTCTAAAAAATGATCTAAAGCTTCAATGGTTTTCGTTAATTGTTCTTGAGTCTTGAGTTGTGTAATTACATCTTTTGGCTTGTTTGTAAGTACTTGAACGTTATCTTTAGTTGGATTATGATAGTAATATCCTAAAAAATCATCTGATTCACTATCTTCATAGATTGGTTTTAAATCGCCGCTTAACCGAGAGATATAATCATTAGACTGAGAGTTGTAATCAATAAATTTTCTTGATATATTATTTTTATAATTTTGAGTTGATACTTCTAACCTGTAAAAAATAAAAATATAAAATTTTTCATACATTAATCCATAGAATGCTGGTACATTAAAAAATTTATTAATAAATGGCTTTTTATTAAATGTTACTTCTATTTCAATAAATAAATTTGTTTTTATTTATAATTAAAAAGATTCCTTAAGAACAAACATTTTTTAACAGAATTCAGAATTCATCATTATGTTACATTACTATATTTTAATAAACTTTGATGGTTTACTTTGCTACCCAATCTATATACTAGTAACTTTGTTTAATTTTATAAGAGTATCACATGTGACATCGTACAAGTTACCAGTCCACTTTAGAAACTGCTTATAATGTTAATAATCAACAAATTTTAATTTTAATATTTTAATATTTATACTAAAAACATTTATCATCATCTTATTACCATGTTTATAATAGCAACGTATACAGACGAATGGAAGCGCAGAGCGAATAGGAAGAGTAAGACAACTTTATGAATCTATCTTCCCAGCCTATACACAGCCTGTATATCTATATAGTACTAATATGTAGATATTCTAACAATATAAAAGCTAGGGGTATAGCTTGCCTCAAAATCTTTTACGCGTTTGCTCTTCTACTTATGTCTATATTCTTTGATAATAGTAACTCTTATTTTTTAAAGATTGTGTAATTATATTATTTTAGCGCTCCTTTGAATCATAACGAATCTCTAATTTAGACACCTTTAATGAGTTTATTTAAAATAGTTCACGATGTAATCTGAAGGAAATGCTCTTAAAAAAATTGTAAAAACCTGCCATCATTGTTCAACTGTTTTCATTAAAATCATAGAAAGTGAAACTGCATTTATTAAAATCAATCATTAAAGTCACCAGAATACATAATTTAAAATAGAATTATTCAAAATTTATAATCTCTAAATTAATATTTGAATTTTACTCTAACAAATTACTTTATTCTGCAATTTACAAAGCGTTCGTGAATTCTTTTATAAACACCTTCAATAAATCAATAGATCATATAAATTGAAAAATAAATACTGTTAAACATGCGGAGCACGGTGCGAATTGCTAGTATGGTAAAATAATCAATTTCTTTAAAATATACATAATTTTATAATATACTGCTTATAAAAAATTTGAATGGCTAAATTATTTTTTTAAATATTATTTTTCTAACAGTCGTGTGAAACAAGGTAAATATTGTTTGATTTAAAAATAAAAAATTTTTTTACTATACAGAATTAAAAAGAAACTCGATGAAATGTTAAAATTATCTTTTAATTTATATAACCTTATTTTAAAATTTAAAACTATTTTTATAATATAAAAAAGTTTCAATATTTCAATATTTCTGTATACGTACGAAATGGAAGAATTGATTTTAGGTCTGTCCATATTTCTGAAAATAAGTATTCTTTGCTCATTACTACTGCTGTTGTCGCCTGATGATAAAACTTTAATCACATTATTCAAATCAGATCGTAAATAATTATTTGTACGAAAATTTGAATGAATCAACTGTAGTGAATGAGGTGGATGTAAATCACGATTTCTTTTTTGTACAATAGCAGCTAATAAATTAATATTTGCTATCTGAAAAAGATGCCACTTACTAATATTAATTCACTTTTTATTGATTTTAACTAAAATTATTATTTATATGAACATAATTTATAAGACTTACTAAAAACGTTGCACACAGGTAGATTGAAAACATTTTCACGTCAAGATTTTATAAAACTAAACTTTCGAAAGATTTTTTACTGACTTTTGAAATAATGTAGCAGTTTAGTAAAAAGCTTATACTTGTCAAACACCGGAAATGCGTAATACCTATTTTATCATGAAAGTTACAGACTTTCTTTCCTGTGCTTCAGTACTTGTTTCTTTTGTTCATGTGCGATAATGTTTATGAGGGTATGATTTGGTATATGAATTTCACTAAGAAGTCATTATATTGCATTGCATTCACATAAAAATTATAATTTTTTTCATAGTTTACGTTTTGATATACCTTCATTTAAAAATAATTGTTTATTAGGTTATTTTAACAAAAAAATGTTTAAAAAAATATGGTTTCTTTAGAGGATTTCTTAATAAAAAATTATTGATCTGTATTTGAAAATATGTGCATTAATTGGGTCGAATTTAAAAATCTCTTTTAATATTGAATTTCTTTTTCAATTTCATAAGTGCCATAAAAATAAATGAAAAAATTTTATATTTTTTTATTTTAGCATTATATCAATTATCAATAAAGTAGATTACATAATTAGCTAAAGAAGTTATATCGTCAATATTTGCTGCTTTACCAATTTCTTCTTTATCGTTTGTTGGTAAAATACATTACTACTCTACGTAAATATGATAATAGATGAATTTTACCCAAATAATTTTTTTAATTTATTGAATAAATCAAACTAATATATACAAATGATCAAACTTTTTTCAAGAATTTTATTCTTTAATTGTCATTTAATCTTATTTCAATATTTCTTAAATATTATTGTGAGATACTGATTATTTAATTTATTAAATACTCTTTAGAAGGCCGGAATTTAAATGATCAAATCAACCTCAGAAAATTGATAAGAAATATCGATTGATCAATTATCTATTGATATTAATTATATCATCAAATATAGACCGAAAACAATTTTTTGTAACTTGTATGTATTTATAAACATCGACATATATACATATCTCAACCGATATATAGAAGACGAGAAATATAAATTAAATCATAAAAATTGAGAAAATTATACAGCAAAATGGAATAATCAACGCTTATCCAAAAAATACGCATTTAAATATGTAGATACACTACCCTGATGTATAGAGGGACGAAAATAAACACGAAATTATAAAAGCGTCCAGAAAATTCGATGATATTTGTAAAATCATTAAATATAGATCAGAAAAAATCTTTTAAAATATTGGCAGATTTTATCTGATATATGGTCAATGTCCCAATTGCTACTCACGAACCTATTACTAGCCGTTCATTGTTAAAAATTTTTTTTTGTATCTAAATAACATTGAGCGGTTAGTAATAGGTTCATTTCTAACAGCGAGTAGCAATTGGGACATTGACCATATGGAAGACGTGAAATATAAAGGAGATCATAAAAATTAAGAAAATTATATATCAAAATGAAATAATCAACGCTAATCTAAAAAATACACTTTCAAACTCCCTTCTGATATATAAAGGGAGGAAAATATATACAAAATTATAAAAGCGTCAAGAAAATTAGATGATATTCATTAAATCATCAAATATAGACCAAAAAAAAATTTTTTAATATATATATATTTATAAATATCGACATGTATATAGCTCATCCGATATATAGAAGACAGGAAATATAAAGAAAATTATGAAAAATTAAGAAAATTATATAGCAAAATAAAATAATCATCGCAAAACCAAAAACTACACTATGAAACATGCAGATACACTTCCTCCTGATGTATAGAGAGAGGAAAATATATACTAAATTATAAAAGCGTCGAGAAAATTCAATGATCTTAATAAAATCATCAAATATAGACCGAAAAAGAAATCTTTAGCATCTATATTTTTATATATATATCGAAATATATGCATATTTTATCTGATATATAGAAGACGGTACATATAATGAAAATCATAAAAATTGAGAAAATGAAATATCAAAATAAAATTATCAACGCTAAATCAAAAAATACACTTTTAAACATGCAGATACACTTCCTCGTGATGTATAAAAGGAGGAAAATATACACGAAATTTTAAAAGGGTCGAGGAAATTCGATGATATTAATAAAATTATCAAATATATACCGAAAAACACATTTCTCAACATATATATATATATATATATATATATATATATATATATATATATATCTTATCTGATATATAGCAGATGAAAAATATAGAGGAAAATTTTAAAAAATAACAAATTTTATACTACAGTTGTTTATTAAACTCTAGGTACGGTTACTTACTTTTCGATTAAAATATGGTGGATTTTATGAAAAAACATTTATTATACAATCATGTATGTATAAAAATTGCGCTCGATGACGATTTCTTTTGAAAACAGTATAATTATTTTATTTATAATAAAATAACATTTTGACTTCTCTGTCGGTAATCAAAACTGCTCCGGCCTACTCTCAATTGAGAAAATTGAATAAGAACATGAAATGATCAATGTTAAGCCGAAAAAAAAAATTCTAAACATGCACATAACACTTTCAGCTGCGCGTGAAACTAATAATAGGGATGTTATTTAATTAATTAAATATTGATTATTAAATGTATTTTTGGCATGGGGAACAAGAAAAATAGTATACGACCCTTTGCCAGAAGATTTAATACCTTTGCTTGCGTTTTATGATAGCTTAGGCTCCGGCCTAGCTACAATTCATACGCGCCAGGAAATCGAATCTTCTTGCCATGGATCGTAATATACCATTACTGGATTTAAAAATGAAAACAAAAATGAAATGAATCAAAAAAAGTTAACTTTAATGAAAAAAGTTGCATAAAAAATTAACCTATAATTAATAATAATTTAATTTTAAATAAAAGATAAAAAAAGAATTTACTATTGCTTTTAAATAATAATTAAATAAAATTAACCAACTTAAAACTAAAATAGACGACGGGGTGGATACAGGATAGGTTCAGCGGAATTGGTACATGAGTACAAGTCGAGCAATTCATATTTTTCACAATAATATCCTTTGTATTTATTGAGTGAAATCTTAATAACTATTAAAAGGCTTAATCAATTAATGATCTTGGAAAAAATTGGAAAGTATTCTAGTCTTTGTATTTTCATCGACTAGCGGAGGATCTACCCCGACCGAGAAGGTGGAGATAAGAGATAGGAAACTGTGCAAGGATATATTTCCACTACACAGTTAGACGGTTAGGACTCCACGTAAGGAAATTCCTCCACTATCTAAATATGGTTAGTGAAAGGAACACTGGTGGTAGAATTCTCACTGTATAGAGCCTAACTACTTTCTCCATAGAGTAAGAAGGGAGAGAACTTAAGAGAAAAGCTTCTGTCTTAGCCGGCTGCCGTGCCGATTTATATGCTCTGAGGTCCTCTTTTCCCATTGCGGAAGTGAGGCCCTCTAATGGCTGAGTGTGGAACCCGGTTTAAGCGCGATGCTTCAAATAGCATCGTCGCAATATATATATATATATATATATATATATATATATATATACACATATTATATGCCTGCGAAAGCATATAACATGAACATAAGTGATGTTAGTCAACTGAAACAAAAGAGTACTATACATGAATCAAATTAGCTTCACTGACGAACTTACCTCAAGTCCCAAACTGGCCACTTTTTTCATTTTTTTCTGTTGTTTTCTATTTTATTCGGAAATATTAAGATTTGTTCAATTGTCTTCATTTATATTTTTCCGTTAGGGGACCTTATAAAAAAGTGTTAAAAGAAAAATATATCAATTGATTCAAGGAATATAAATATTTAAGAAAATTAATTGACCAGAAAGACCAAAATTTTTTAAATATTTTTTAGAGCTTAGTTTTTAGTGTAAATTTTGAACTTTTGAAGATTTTTATTGTAGTAGTAATTAAATGCAATGATAAATTCCTTTGAAAAATAAATTTTCTAGAATAATCATATTTTTTGACTAAAATAAGACATTTTTTATAGGCCCCCAAATATTCATAATTATAGAAAAAAGGCTTTCTTTTTAGAAAAAAATGACACGACTTTTCAATAAATTATCTCAAAGACTTCAGCGATCCCTTGTTTCAAACAAAAATATACTACATACAAATATAAATTAACTTATTTTAATTTAAAATTTATGTGAGTGATAAAGGAAGAAGATAAAGACAAGTCATTGAATATATTATATATTTAAACTAATTTTGATTTGTAATTTTGTTTAATAACTAATTTTGTAGTATATATATTTATTTTAAAGCAAATAAATTTGTTTTTAAAAATTAATATTTTTATTTTATATTTGATGATTGATTTTTAAATAATTAAAAAATATTTGATGATAAAAAAACAAAACATAGAGAATTAAAAAATGAAAGTATTACAATGAAAATTGTATTAAAACAAGCTCATAAAACGAATAAATACAGAAACAAATACAGTATCTGTGAATTCAAGTAAAAAAAAAGAAAATTTAATGTCAAAAATAAAGTTTATTAACAGTTTTACATTATTTTTTTTTAACTTTTTTATTGATTCTTTTCTATGAAAAAATATAAAATTTTCATTATTTTTTCATAGAATAGAATCGTTTGCTCGCTCTTAAATCTATTACAGAATTATCTATAGAATTATCTACAAAATTATCTATGGAATTTTCAACAAAATTTTCTTCACAATTTTGTGTAAGATTTCCATAAAATAAACCAGAAGAGTTTGTCCTTAAAATTGTAGAGATTAAAGTGTAGATAAGTCTGCAACAAATTTTGTAGAAATATTTACAGAAAAATTATAGAAAAATATAAAGAATTATTACCGGATTTTTCGTAGAGAATACTATAGGAAAATCTTTAGTTCGATTGTTAATGAATCTTCAAGATTATCTGCAAAAATAAATATGGAAAATATTCAGTATCAATATTATTTCAGAAAAGGAATTTTCGTATATTTAACTTTATAAGATTATTTTTGACAATTAATTTAAAAGATTACGAGAATAACTCGAAAATCATTTACCTATTACAGGAAAAAACAAAAAACGGGATAAACCTTGTAGTATAAGCTCCTCGAAGAACAAAGAGTTTCTGGGATTCCACTCAGAATCTTCTGACCTTACATATCTGGAACTTTGTACAAGCGATCACGAAATTTAAAGAAACGACACCCAGTGACTTAAAATCAATTTGATGTGACTAATTACGTTGTTGGTTTTTTCCTGTAATAGGGAAATGATTTTCGAGTTATCAATTCGTATTATTTTAAAATAATTATTAAAAATAATCTTCAAGATTCATTTTCAGTCAGCCTGAAGATTTTTTGATAAGATTCTCTGCAAAAATTCCTGTAATAATTTTTTAGATTTTTTCATAAGTTTTCTGTAAAATTTTCTGCAGACATATATACACTTTAATCTCCCTGGTGGAAATTGAAACGTTTTTTTTACCATTTTTTGGCCAGTAGAAATGGAAACGCTTTTTTAAACATTTATTGGCCATTTATTTGGCATTTTTATTACTAATAACCTCAAATTTTTATACACACCATTTTTAATGCTCACATTTCTACCAGGGTCTCTACATTTTTTAAAGGGCTATACTCTCCTGATTTATTTTACGGAAATCCTATACGAAGTCCTGTTTACCGAAAATTCTGAAGAAAATTTTGTTGAAAATTCTGTAGATAATGCTGCAGATGATTTTGAATTTCAGTTCCTGTATATTATTCTGTAGACAATCTATACGATCTCTGTAGACTTTTTCGCGGTTTTCCCAGCAAATAACTCTGCAACGACCCTACAGATTTTTCTACAAATTTACTTGCATTCAACCTTTAGATTCCCCATCAATTTTCTCTACAGTAAATTCTCCAATGATTTTTCATATTTCTCCGTAGATTCTCTGTAGAATATTCTTCACATTTTTCTACAGTTTTATCTCCAGTTTAACCTACAGATTTTTTTTTCAATAGGGTCGAAAAAGAGAAATGTTCAAAAGATACCTAAGTGGGGTAGTACCTGTTTCACCCTCAGGTGCCTATCGACTAAAATCACCTTTCCGTTGGTTACCAATCAAAACTGGTTGTAAACCTTAAGAAAAAAAGAGTTGAGAGACCGCGGTGGCCCATACAGAAGGTGAGGTGTAAGGTACTAGCGTAATTTGTAAAACAAAAAAATAGATTGTGTAAGTCAGTTAGTGAACGATAGCTTAAAATAATTTAGATTTTATAAATTTCAATGTTATATGTGTTTGCGTTTTCTGTAAGTATACAGAGTTATATTGCGACCTCTACAGGTGTAAAAATAAAACAATACAATTTATAAAAGCTGCTATGTGTTTATAGTGTAATCGTTTTATTTTTGAGCACCACACGGAAAGAAATTGAATGGGTAAAATTAGTATATTGAGAGAAAAAAATAGTTATTTTGAGGAGCATGGTAGTTTCTGACGCAATATTTAACAACCAATGAAGCCGACGTTTTGAGTCAGCGACTATACGATAGTTTCTACTCAAATTTTCTGTTAACTTTAAAGTTATGATATATTTAATTTCCTTGTTAGTTAAAAATTTCTGTACTAATAAAGCTATAACTGTAGTACCTCTAGTTATCACGTAAAATGGTAGAATGTGCCGTCCTACAGGAAAGACTTAATTTTATATAAATATTGACATGAAGATGATACAGATAAACATATTCATGGTAAAAATTAATACATACATACGAACGTTTATTCTGTGTATATAAAATGTTCACTATATATCAAGCAATTTTGACTGCATAAATGGTAATTTTTATACAAAGATAAGTTTGTCCCACAGTTTAAATTAAATATAATAATTTCACTTTTATGATTTGTTTCTCTGCAGAGAATATATTTTTGAAAAATACAAGAAAATATAAGACCAAGGTGTAAGGAGTTCAAACACGTGGATGTTCTTTCGAATACTACATCTACGAAACTTTTCTCGATTTCAGTTTTGTTAAAACAATAAATTAAAATCAGTATAAATATTTATTCAACTTTTAATGTTGAATTCACAATCATTGATTTTTTATGTTTTTTTTAAGGAGAGTTTTTAATGTGATATGTAGAAAATTTTTTTGTAAATTTGCATACATAAACAACATATAGAACTGTTGATAGAAAATTTTAGAAGTAAATTACTATATATCATAACTTCATATTATCATTTACTTTTACGTACGTAATATCATATGAGTAATTTTTTTTCTTAGAGAATACATACAAGAAAAGTTTAAGGATATAGAGACTTGGACTTTTTTTTCTTTCGAGATATTAAATTATAAAGAAAATTGTGTAGCATTATTTATTTAAAAACTGAATGCCTAAAACAACTCAATATTTTTAAACATTAAAATAGCTTATAAGAACTAAATTAAATATTGATCAGAATAGACGTAGCTTCCTTTATAGTTTTATTTAAATAAAGGTATCACAAGGTTAAAAAGAAATTCGAGTTCTGATGTTCTTAAATTTTCTTTGTCAGTTTAATTTTTAATATCATTCTTAATTGTTTATACTTTATTAGGCTAATTACTTTTAAAAGTATTAAACCTTATAATTTTTGTATTTTTTATTCAAAATATTTTTTTATGATTTATTAGATATTTTTTATTTTATAGCAATAATTATGACAATTTTTATTTTTATTTTAATATTATAAATTTTTAAATTAAATGCTATTTTTTCATGATTATTTTATACATCTTAACCATTACATTTAATATTTTTAATTATCACGTAACACAGCTATACTTAACTTTTATATACAAAGAAGGCAAATTATTTGTATGAAAATTGGCCAGATAAAGTAAATTATTTTTTGGGTAATTTTTCTTAAATGTTGTCGTTTTTATAACATAAATAATGAAATTTTTCATTCAAAAAGTTCAACATTTCATGTAAAATTTTATCACCTAACTTTTTTTTCTTTTACATTTTTCTCTAAAATGTATATTTAAGGAGCTATAAATAAAAAAAGGATGAAAAAATCGTATTATTTTAGATTTTTTCACTATTCGTTTAATACCGAATTTAGCACAACTTTTTCAACTGGCCCATATCGAAATTATCATATCTAACATAATTTCGGAGACATTTAAGCAAAAATTAGCAACTATATACGAAACATCCAAACCAAAACAGATCCCGCCTGGATTAATAGTCAATCAATATGAAAGGAACATTTATTGAAATTTCCTGTTTGTTGTTTTAAAAAACAATATTTTTTTACTTATTTGGTACTATTTTTCACGTCTATCTTTGAATATTTATTTTCTAATTTTATATTATTTTATTTTTAAGACAACCATAGAGATAAATCTCATTTCGTGGATTACAAATAACGCTTTCAAAAATTTTTTGGATTTTTAATTTTTTTATTGCAGATTTCGAAAAACAGTAAAAAATTAAATCATAAAAATTTCATAAAAGTATGATTTGTAAATGAAAAAATAAAACCTAATCTAATCTCTAGAGTAGCCTTGAACTCGTTAAAAATAAACATTGACAATTAAACAAGGAACTGAATCAAAGAATATATTAAACTTGATACTTAAAAAGTTCCCAGATACTTTTTAACTATATACAAAAATCTACTACATTTTTCTATTAGCATTTTTTGACAATATTATATATTTTATTTGTAAGAGATTCAGCTATAAAATAAAATTCCGCTATCAGTTAGCTTAAATAATATAATCAATATAATATATGTAGTTATTAATTATTGTACATTAATTATCACTAATAAAATGATAATATAATTAAATATTTATCCTATTATAGGTGAGACTAGGTAATTAAGAAGAAAATTTAAATTTTTTTTATTCAAAATAAAAACAAGTCAAAATATTAAAAAATTTTATTGTTTTAAACATATAATTAATTTTTAAGTGACAAAATTTATATATTTAAAAAGGGAAGAAATTTCTTGTTTCTAAGAATGAGTTTAATTTCTACTATACCTTATCTAATCCAACTATAAGCTTTAATACACCAAGTAAGTATATCAGTACTTAGGGCATTTACCTTACTGCATACATATACGTATAAGAAAAAAAATGAACTCTAAGAAGCTCGTCATATACCGATGCGCTTTAAAAGATATCTAACTAACACAGAAGCGGTGCAATTCATCGGTGCGTTGTTCCTGTCTTATTCTTCATACTTTGCGAGACCCGGAAGGAACAAGTTCTGTTTCTTTATTTTTTTTCCTTCTGCAGCTTACCACGAGTTTCCAGTATAATACTATACATAAGGCCCTTTCTCTGTTCTCTTACGTTTTGAGCTTAGCGCAGGTGAGTACAGGTGAGGCCCCGCCAGTCCAGTGCCAGCCACCGTCTACAAAGCCGCGCAAAGCAAGTTTATCTTTTAAAGAGACCAGACTTCTTACTGGTGTATATAGTGTTTATTCGAGCTGTAAACAGCTCTTTCTCTCTCTCTCTCTCTATTTCCATGGGAGAATGGTGCACTCTGTAGTATAGCATTTTGTTTTATCTGTTTACGCGTAACTAGTGTACCTAACGTTGCGTGATAATTGCCAAGGTAATACGGACTAATTGCTTATTGATTTGAATTTTTATTTTGTTTTTTTTTCAATGATCTCATTTTATTTTATTTTTAATAACATGATTTTTAATATGAACAACTAAAATAATTTTATTTTTTTTTAACTTTAGTATTAGTTAAAGTGAATGGCTTATTGATTTACATTTTTAATGATCAAGGACGTTAACTTTGAATATAGACTTAATCATTTAGAAACTATAATAAATCTTTTAGGACTAAAAAAGCTTTGTATAAAATAAGCGTACAAGAGATTTCAGATATAAATTTTTAATATTTGATAATCAATTATTTATAATTCAAAAAGTTTCGTTCAATCACGTTTGTCTTGAATTATTTACATTTTTATTTTGATAAATAACAAATTTAGTTTTTAATATACTCATGGGTTTCACGGATGAAAATAAATGTACTTTTTATAAATTCATCTCAATTTAATGTACGCATATTGTCTGCTTAGAAAAAATAATGTTCATGATACGAAAAAAAAATTTAAACTTTTCAAATAAATATTTTGCAATTAACTGTCATGCAACAATAAAACTTATATCAAGTTTATAGGTATATCTAAACGATCAAATGTCTACAAAAGGTTATAGATAAAAGTAAATGGTAAAAAAAGAAAAAAATAAGTCAGGATAGAGTGCGTTCAACCCGTAACCGTATAGCAATAAGACAACTTATGCTCGTCGGGTTATTACACCTGAGTTGTGCCTGTAAGTGACCGCTGGGCCGCGAAAGCGTAGTATATACAACCGCGCGTACAGGTAATTCCATGACGCGATATATAAGAAAGTGAAATTTTTTTCAATAGAAAAATATAATAAGAAGTAAAGGGACAACGTTGAATTTATGAAAATAAGAATTTAAAAAAAAGACTATGGGATTACACGATTGATATTATTCAATATCAAATGTGAAAACATTGGATTGTATGTGTTTTATATTTCATCTCGTATAAAACATGAATTATTCAGATGTGCAGTGTAATGTTACCAGCAAGTTCTGTCATACATTTCTGAAACAGTAGAAGAAAATAATTGATTACAATTAATACAATAATTGATTCGAACTCGATGCAACGTATTTCGACTAAAACGAAGCACGTGGTAAGTTAACGTTATTTTCTTATTTTCTTTTTTTATAGGTTTCTAAGAAAACTGTCACTTTTATGTGAATGAGGAAATGTACGTTGTCACGGTATATGCGATTCTTAACAGCAAACAATAGAATCTAATAAAAACTGTCAACGTCTGTGTCTATAACATAGTTTACAAGTAAAAAAGTTTTTCATTAAAATTCATCAAAATTTTATTTGATGGTTTGAACAAGCGTTACTTATCTTCATAATTAATACTACGTTATGTATTTTAATTATTTATTTTTTAATGTAAACATACTTCTAGCCATAGAATTATTAATTAAAAGTAAAACGTTTTATACTTTTGAAGATATCAAGAGAATTTCAAGAAAAAAAGACATAAACTTTATATAAATGTTTACAAACATCTGTAAATGAAATGTATTTAGCTTTGTATACATCCTAGAAAGATTTTATATTTCAAAGTCCGAAAATATTTTCCAAAAGTTAATTAAATATTCAAAATTATTATTCGTATAAAAAACGTCTTTTTTACGCTACTACTTCAAATAAATTAACTTTCAGGCTTTGATGTACCTTTCAAGTAATGACAGAAAGCGTTGCTGTCAAATATCATACACTGAATAGATACTTTCATTAACATAATAACAATATTTGCAGATATTATAATTGTTAGTATTTTATAGAGAGATTGAAGTTACTCATTCCAAACTAAGCATTAAAATTATTTTTATAAGCATAAACATAATAGCGATGCATTAAATGTTAATTTATTAACTCTAAAGAAGAAAGTATTAGAACTATTAAAATTTATTGAGATAAAAGATATCATTCATATAAATATATTATTCTTCAAGCAAATCAATAAATCCTTTATATATTTATCAATTGATAAAGAGCAATTAAGTCCTAGAATTCATCATAGAAATGTTAGATTTAAAAAAAGACAATTTTCAAATACTAATATTTTAATTTGATCGTATATTATACGTTTAAACTTTGCAATTTATTTAATAAAGCAAAATTGTTCTTTAGTAAAGTTATTAATTCTTTTATTCTTTTTATGAGACTTTAAATAAATCTGAAAATGCGGATTTGTTTCTTTCACTTCTAAGGATAATTCAGACAAAAGTTGCTTGTCGGATTGTATAAAGATCTGTGTGCTAATTTTTTTTTTTTTTTTGTTGAAAAGTCTATCATGAGTTTTAAGGGGATAAGATTCATAGTTGAGATTTAAATGAGTCAAGGTTGAAATTTGAATGCGAATTTGAATTTGATCCGGTTTAAATGCAGATTTACTTTTTAAATATATACGCGTGTATTGAATAATATTTAAAAAGTATTATTTTACCACTTTTTAACTACTATACCTACCAACAAAACTCTTTATAGAGCATAACATGAAAATATTAAAGCCTAAAGTGTGCAATTGTTAAATTATATGTAATGACAAAAAAACTTGATTTGAAAAAGCATTGAGCATTTTGCTTGAGAAAATTAAAGTGTAACATGGTTACAAAGTCGAGCAAAAAAAACTTGCCCCTGTACTTGTGCAGTTTAAGTCAACTTTGCTCGATTTAACAAGACTGACATTACTTTCTACGTTGTTCAATTAACTTTAATAACAATTTATAATTTTCAATTTCTCAGAAATATTTTCTTATTATGGGAGCAAATATTTAGGATTACAATTTTATTCATAAAAGAACAACAAATTTTGGAAAATAATTGATATTGTGGAAACATATTTGAAAAAGTTAATTGTTATTTTATGGCATTACAATTTTTTCAGGATAATTATTCAGGATCTTTAAAAAACTGCAATGGATTAAATTAGTAATTTTACCGTGCAAAAATTTACCGTTTTAACCAATTTAGTAGACATGATTCTTATAACACTTTTCATGATGACTAACAATAGGTAAACACGTAAATTAGATGATTCAAGAGCTAATCGAGATCGTAACAGACTTAAAAAGAAGTGAATTATCCGTGATAGTCTTGAAAGAGGAATTAATAATGCGGAAATGCAACAAAAGATGATCTCAAGAAGATTTAATGCGCCGTGACGTGTTTACAACACTTTTGCTCCCTCTTAAACGTAAAAAAGTCCTCGATTCTACGGATGATTGAAGAAAAAGTACACGTTGGTCTCTCAACTTTATATTGTAGATTCATGTGAATTTTTCGCGACTCTCGTGAACTATTTCACGCGCTCGCAAAACTGTGCGTGACCTCTGCTTAAAACAAAAAAAAAGTTTTATGCGTCAATTACACGGATACGAATTTCGCAGTCAAATATAAGCATATTTTTTAAGACCATTTTTCAAAAAACTGAATATGCTTTCTCTCAATTAAAATATTTTTTATTTTAAATATAAAACAGTAAATTTATATACAATATTTAATTTTATATCCTTAAACTTGTTTTAAAAATAAAATTAAGCTATAGTTGTAACTTTATAGTTTTTTTTTTAATGCCTATAAAATGGTAGCTAGTATGAAGTATTAGTTTTTACGTAGAATATGCAATTTATTAAATGATACTTGAGAATTTATTATCATATTTTTTTCTCCAATTTAAATAATATATTTACGAAGTATAGATTATCTAGTTCTTTTCATCATTGAAATGTGTAGTTCAAAATTATTATAATTTTCTTAAAAATCGCGTATTTTATTTTACTTGTTTTTTATATTTTTTTGTCAAAGCTCTATCAACTGTGCATTAAAATATTTTATTCCTTTTTTTTAAATTTCTCAAATAAAATTAAAGCTAGAAATATTTTCTTATAGTTCAATATATAAGGAAATGATATATCATATTTTCAATATTTTAAAAATAAATTTTTAATATCCGTTAATTTGCAAGTATGCTAAGGCGATCGTCAGAATTCAACGGAAGAAAAGTAAGTGAAAAATAAATAAAGCAAAGTAAGTGTATGATCCCATTTCTTACAGCATATTCTCTATCTAAAGAAATTACATATTTTATATTATTTATTTTTTTTAACATCAAAAGAGACTGAAAGAAAAATGATTTTTGCTCCAGTAAATTTGAAATCCGTCTGACCTGTAGTATAACTCAAAAAGTGAGAAAATAAATAAAAAAATTGCAACTCGAATCTTTAGCATAAATCGACTTTACTTTAGCTCTCTCTTTCTTGAGGCTCTGCCCATTTCTTCTTTCTTCCGTTCTCAATTAAAGTGCGCATATATGCAAAAACTTTCGCAACGTGAGTAACGCCAGATAATGTGTGTATATGTATTAAATGTACATATATACACACACATATGTACATATTATATATAAAAGGCTGCGCCTTATTCTCTATCGATTCGTGTGGCCGCTGTGGGAAAATTTTTCGCCCAACTAAAAAAAAAGTGACCATGCACGACTTTCAAAGATTATTTCGATTCTCTCGCTAAGTTAATACACAGCGAACAGTAGTTCTACACTATAAATGGAAGCTTTTCAATATACAATTCTTTTTTTTGTTTGTTTTTTTGTTGTTTTATTGAATAATCCGTTTGACAATGAAAGCGATACAAGAAATGCTTTTTTCATGTGCAATTTGTTGTCTTCTAAATTGGAAATAAAAAATAAATCTTGTCATTTTTAAGACTTTGCTTATATCCTTTTGAAAAGAAAAATCTTTACTGAAGCATAAAAGAATAAATGGCTTTAACTGGACAAAATTATGAAATACGCATTTCCCGGAAAATATAATTGACGGTACTAATAACACTGGCATAGTTTCAGCTTGTATCTGACATTTCACAAAATTAATGCTGTAACAACTTGTTTTATTTCTCTATCAAAGACCTTTCTATTTTAGTTATAGACTTATCGTGCAGGTTTTTTTACTCTAATCATAGTTTATATATTATTTTTTGTATGTTAAATATTTAAGTTACATTTTTTAAATTTACTTTAAAAAAATTTTAATAAATACGTATTAGAAAGCTTGAAATTTTCTTTTATTAAAAATAACTGTAAATTTTATCGTCTGGAAATGGAAAATTTATTAATTACTATCATATCCAATAATCGATATAAGATGACAACTAAAAATTAGATGTAAGTGCAAAATTTTTCAAATCTAGTATTACATGGAAGGTAAAAAACTTTTTTTTTTAAATAAATTTTCACAATATCCAATTGCAAAGCTATATATTATGTAAATCGAATACAAGACAATTATTGTCAATTAAAATTTCGAAAAAAGAGTTTTAAATTCTGCAACAGCAATTAATTTATCTGTCTACTTTCAAAGTATGAATTTAGTAAGTAATAATTTAAACAATTCATATGAAAAGTTTTTTATAAAATTTTTAACAGCCATGAAAACGGGACTATTATTTAATCCAGAATCAATTTGGGTTTCATTAGCCAAGCTAAGAATTTAATAAGAATGAAACTTCAAAATAATCAAAACAATTTAATACCACTACTAATATGCGTATACATATAAGTATATATACTAAAGAATGTGACAGTGTTGGTGTTATAGTTAGCGTGAAAGGTCGCATTTTAATCTATGCGCATAAACTAATCCAGTTGCAATGTCGTTTTTAGTCGAGATAGAGTTGGACTTAATTGCCCCTGGCTCCCAACTTCTCGTTCACCTCCACTTCTTTTATGTATATACATATATACAGAAATCTTGGCAACTGCACTCTTTGGACTTGATGCAGTAAACTTCATTTCCACGGCCTGGCATAATCGCTTTCGATTTTCATAAGCGACGAGCAAGCTCGTCCGTTCTTATACTACCTCGGCGGCGCTTTCTTGAATTTAAAATTTGTTAGAGAATTCGAGGTTACCCTACTTTTTATTTTTTTTTTCATTTTTCCTTAAAAAAAAGAATTATGATAGTTTTTATTATGTTATCATTTCCTTACTTATCCTTCAATTAGATGAAAATTTAGTTTATCGTAGCTGAGATTTGTTCGGTGTTATTTTATTATTGTCCCGGATCTAAAAAAAATAATTGTTTCACTTCTTATGAAGTATTACATTTCATTACAATTGAAATAACATTCCTTATAAAAATTTAAAATGTCTTTCTTAGAATGCATTATAGTACAGCATTATTTTACTGTAAAATAAACAATAATCGTTAAATTTTTATTCATGAGTTTGCATAAAACTATGTATAATTTATTTATGCACTTTATAAATCGATACCTGACTAGATTTAGTCATTTCCTATATTTTTTATTCTATTTTAAAATATATACACTGTCATAGTGCACGTTTCATAAAAAATTTACGCTTGATTTATAAAAAAATAAATTTTTTATCATATTATGCTCATTGAAAATTTAAAAAAATATTAAAATTTTACATGCAAAAATATTTGCTTTGAATTTTTACAGAAATTATTATAAAAATAACTTATTTTATATTATTATAAAAAGAAATTTTTTCATCTTTACGTTTATTACTGTTAGCTGTGTAAATAATTGTATTAAAATACAATGACTTTAAAGCCAAAATTAGTGTGTCTCTGACCTTCTTGTATAACGTAAAATTATACTATATAATTTCTTTACTTCTAAAGGTAACATCTTCCAGCCATAAATATATGTATGTTAAGAACAAGAGTCTTAGTAACGGTATCGTTTGAGATAAAAGCATTAGATACTATTTGACTGAGCGTCCGTTAGAATATTAAATATTTTTTTAAATTGTTGATGTAAAAAGAAAATTTTTTTAAATATGCTAATAACTGTTAAAATATTGCTCTCGGAGAATAGATCTCAAACATTTAAAAAGTCAGATTTGTCGAATGCAATGCATTTTATCAAACACTTATTGTCATTAAAAACAAAAATGTAAAAGAAACTAGGAAGCAAATCTTATGTATTGTAATTCTAGGAACTGAAATATTGTGTCAGCAAATTGCAATTTTAAATGTATCAACAAACGTGAAGTGCGAACGTTTTTTGCAGAAATAATTAAAAACGGCAATCAAAAATATTTTTGTTTTATCAATTAAAATTTTACACTCTAATGGACTTGTATTTTGTTAATAATATTTTTATTTACAATTGAATCACGTTGTTGATAATAAAATTGTTATCGAAGAAATATCAAAGTTTAGATTTCAGACTAAAATTATATAGGTATTTAATTAACGAGAAAACTTAAAATAATCTTTTGAAATAGCATTTAAAAAGACAAAGAAAAAATTTCTTTCCACTTGATAAAAAAAATAAATATTAAAAAGAAAAAAATTTATCAATTTACAATATTTCATTGATATAACTATTAAAATAATGATAAATATATTAAAAGTAATTTTTTCATCCTTACTGAATCTCAAAATTACCAAACACAAAGAAATAAAATAATTACTGCAAAAGTAACAAATTTATCTGAGATAATCGCATCCTTTAAATTGCACCTTCGTCCAACGCCTTGCAACTTTTGTGATTTGTTCATTTTGTGAAAGCTGCAGACATGCTTGCTATAGCAAAAAAATTTTCGTAACATCCCGAAAAGGTACGATGACCAACGAAAGATTAAACTCTCGCGACTTCTGGCCATCTTCGTGTATTTTTAACACGAAGCAATTAACATTATGCGTACATACACATGGTTAATAGTTAAGAAAAGTTTTAATATGATGTGTTGAATCTTAACATGTCTTTTTATTTCTTTTTATTGTCTTCCGTTTGTTTATTTTTTTGTGATGATTTTAAGAGAAAGAGAATCGACAAGAGAGTACAGGAAAACACTCGTAAACGTTGCTTACGAGTCGTGAATTTTATTGCTTGAGCGTTGTTAGAAACATCAAGTAAAAGAAACAAATAACAGAAGTTCGCGTAAGACTTTGTAAAATGTTTTTAGTTGTTTGAACAAAAAAAAAAAAAGAAAAATTTAATGAATTTATGAATCATATTGTTTCTTACTTTTCCTTTCTTACAACATTATTAGTATCTTGTGAAAGTGATAATTTGGCATTAAGACGTTTTGTAGTTTTATATGCTTCAATTAAAATAAACGATTTCAATAACAGTATGTATTAATTACGAAAATTGATCTCTAAAATAGAAGCGGTAGTTGTTAAATTTTCAATTTTACATGAGTATATTTTTCTTGAATGTAAACAACTTTTATTTTTGAGTATAAAATTTCCGATTGTACGATGAGAGATAAATATATTTATATATTTAGTATAAAAAGAATTTCTTGGGGTCAGTCTCTTTCTATTATCATTCACTGACTTATTGATGCGACTCTACAATTATATGATTAGTTGTTTCCCAAAAAAATTTAAATACACTTCTGTTGTAATTATTAGTTTAAATGAAAGTCCGTTAAAAAGTGTGTTAAAATGACCCATTATTTGATTGAAAAGTACATCAAGAAAATATCTATCTTTATTTTATCAAATAAATAAAAAACAAACATTCGTTTAATTGTTTTAAAATATTTATTTTGATAAAAAATGTATCACTATTTTCTAACTGAAAATTGAAAATTTTTTTATTCGTTTCAATTATATAGTTATTTTTATTGCTAAATTACTTTGAGATTATAGCAAAATAGTGAAAAATTTGCATCTCAAAACTAAACTATGTGCATATTAATTAAGTGATGTGCTGAATAGCGTGAGCCGGAAATGACATGTTTTTTAACTCTATCATATTTAATGACAAGTATAACAATTAATCAACATGAATCAACAGCTTTCGTGTCATCAATTAACTTTCACATTAATTATCAAGTAAAAGCTTTCTAAAAACAATAAGATTCAATTAATTTTTTTTACAAATGATTCTCATTATTTTGTAAATGATTTGAATAGTTTATATTACATTCAATGTAAACTTTAATTTTTGTGTATCTCAAATCAAATGAGCTGTAAGGTAATAATATGTAAAGGTGACTAATAATACTAAAATTAATCAACCAGTCTATTGTATCTTTTTACAATACTTGTTCTTTATGAAATTTTACATTATTTAAGGCAAACCAAATTTTGAAATCAACTAATATTTTTTTATTTACTTCAAATTAATTACATCTGAGCTTTATCAGATTTAATTATATTACTACCAAATTAATGATCAAGTCAAAAAATACTGAATAATTTCATAATTTTTTTTTATCAAGTATCGAAATTCATATTTTTTAGTAAAGTTATAACATGCATACACGCACATGACTAATACATATAGTAAATTAAAAAAAATATACTTTTACGAATCATAAACTAATCCAAAGATTAAAAAGAATTTTCAAATTCACAAAATCATTTGTTTGTATACTTTTCTTTAACTGTTTTACGTTCAATGATAATGCGAGACAACGCATAAAAACAAATTTTCTCATAACTTGTATTGAAATTGCAACTTCCTCGTGTCGTCGGGCTTAAAATAAGGAAGAATGTATAATAATATAATATCTATAGAATGAAAAAACCGTTTTAAAGATGATGCGGTAAACCTCAAAGTATCCTTGCTGTCTCCTCTCTTCGTTCTGTTATCAGTAATATCGAAATGTTCCGTTGAGTCATAACATCATTCGTGCGTAACGCTTGTTCTTTTTATTCTTCTTTATTTCAAGTTTCTTGTCTTTATTATCAATAGTTATATTTTCTTGTACTCTATAAGCTTGTTTAATATTATTTTATCCATAAAATTGAGTAAAAAAATAAAAATAAGGACGTTGATTGTTGTTGATCGATTTATACGTTATTATACGTAGGCTTAGTTTAATAGAGATCTGCGTCAGGCAAGAATTATAAAATGATAGACGTGAAAGCGCTGGGTAACAAGGTATGATTTTCTTTTCATTGGACCGGTTTTTTTAGTGATAAGGAAAAACACAACGTCGTACAGAGATGAAATCTCTTTCTCTTTTCGATTGGCTACTGACCTACTCCATTGCGCATCATCGAGCACCAGCAGTCGGCAGCTAAAAGCCAGAAAGTGCTTTACTTTCCAAAATGAATGTTGTTAAAAAGATACGGGAAAAAAACAATTTTTTTATCGAGAAAATTAATTGCACGATTACGATTTTTATTTCTATAATCAGGAGAAAATTTTGTTTTTCATAGAAATAAGAATAATATTATCTAGAAAATATATATTTTTTAAAAATCTATTCAACGTCGCTATATGTAATAATATTTATCTTACTTAAAAATATATTAAAATTAATATATAGTAGGCATCATTTTTCAAAACTATAAATAATAAATTTTTCAGTCATCTTCGAAAAAAAATAATTACAATGTGTTTTTAAAAGTGAGAATTTGTTTTTCTTTAATTTTATTTAACGTCGCTGTATTTATGATATCTTAATTACTGACGGATATTTTTTCAGTGTGTTTGTGAATAAAGAACATGCATCCTATACAGTGGTGCTTGTATCAATCGGCTATCGAGAATGGGATTCGAACTCGGATCCTCAAGATTATGAATCCATCGCTCTTCCGAGTGAGCCACTGACGACCTCATTTACAAATGTATATTTAGAATATTTGATGAAAATCGATTTTTTTTTTTTAAATTATTATAATTTTCATAATAATAAAAAAAGGTTTGAAGAAAATGTGATTCCATTCTAAAAATATATTAATACTTGGGTTGATTTTATGTGTTATTATACGTTCTATATTCTTATATTGGAATATATTTATTTTAGAATATTCAGTTACTTTCACAAAGAAATAGCAGTAATATTGAAACAATAATTCATTCTATGAATTTTTTATATATTGGAAAATTCTAGAAAAATCGTACTAAATTAATATACAAATCATTCATTTTTGCATGATATTTTTAAAATTTCACTGAAACTATTTATTACTTATAGTTTCGTATAAAAATAGTGCGTAGAAAAATGTATTTAAAATTGTGCACAATGTAATTTTATAGAATATAATTCTAAATTGTTATAATTTTAATTTTAAAATTATTGTACTTTTATATTATAGATTAAAAATGTAAAATTACTCTGGTATGCAATCGTAAAAAATTAAATAAAAAATAAAAAATATATCAATTAAAAAAAGTATTAAATAGAGCAAATAATTCAATATTTCATATGTATTTTTTTCATCGACTATAAATTTATCATCATACTAATCATAATTTAAAAGTAAATTATTATTAATATCTCAAGATCAACCGACCCAGAAAAAGTTTCTCTTTTAATCCGTAATCATATAGCAGCTTTTATATTAAAAAAATCTATGAATATAGTAAAATAAGCTCCTCAAGGTTCAAAAATCCCATAAATCACATGAATACGGAATTCACATGGGGTCATCGCGATTTTTCACAAATGACGCTAAAAGAAAAATCTAATGAACCGTTGACTTATCGGCAAACAAGTATACGCAAATATATATATGTATAGATATCTACCGGTCATTTGTGGCATACCGCATATGTAAACATTCAATATACACGCAAGACTTTGCATACTATACCTGGGCTTATGTATATTATAAGAGTTTGCTGACCTTCTCCCTCTTGATTACTTTGATGTGATGACCTTGTATACCGAGTAAGATGGACTTGGGATGTAACATTAACATCGTGTTATGGTCCAAGATTTTGTCTTCACTTTCTACTTTCACGAAAAAAATTGGGATATAACGCATGGGTGGAAGAATATACTTGGTAAGAAAAATGGGGGAAAGTATTATCACCGTTACTTTCTTTGTGGCAAATTTTGAATGAAAGGAAAAAAACGTCTGTACCCACAAACAAAGATTGGCATTTTTGAGAAAGAGAGTGAAAGGATATTGACAAGGGCTTTTTTGCGCTGTGCATTTATACTAATATCGAGTGAATTTCTTAGTCATTATTTTTGTTAATGATATTCAAAAATTTCAGTTTATGCGGTTTAATGTTTGCGTGGAAGAATTTATAGGTCATTTTTTATTAGTTTATACTACAGAATATTTCTTTTTGGTGTTAAAAACGAATTTCACAAACTTATAGACAAATTTAAATTATAAACAAATTTTATTAACTTAAAAAAAAGAAACAAAAAATTACCTACTAACAATAATTACATTTATTAAAGATCTTCAAAAACTTCAATTTCAACAAGAACGATAAAACTTTCTTATTTATATAGTTTCTCCATTCATCTGATTAATCTTTTAGATAATAAATGTAGGTTTTGAGAAGGCTTTCATTTCATTTATAATATATAAATAATAACGTTTAATTATATACACTAACTTAATTATCTTATACGCTTTCGACTCGCTATGGTAATTCATATATGCAACGCCTCATTTAGTATTAGTTCTTTGGATTTTTTCATGTCTCACTTTAAGACCTCAAGTGTGTAATACTGTCTATGTTTTGACATAATTGTAACGTATTAAAATTTATTAAGATTCAAATTTTAAAATCAATGCTTGATATGTATAATCATAATATATTTTAGATCAATTTTGTAAAACTGTAATTTATCATTTTTCATATCAATAACTTAAATTGCAATATAAAATTTTTCTTTCTTTTTAATCCTCATTAATTATGATAGTTTAAAAAAAAAAGATTTAGAAGAGCGTATACTTCGAATAATAAGGTAATAAAAACAGTTTGTAAATGATTGTCAGTGAATGGGCATTTTGACAATAAAAATTAAATAATTCTTATACTTTGATTGAATAATTTTCTCCATTGGAGGGAATGGTCTTTGGATGTAAACAACTAAAACTTTGGCATGGTAAAATCTAATCTCTAACTTTTTTTATAACCAGATAATTAAATGGCACAATTAATAATTTTTTTCTATGTAAATATATTTGAATATAAAATAACTTGAAAAAAGTAGTATTAAGCTTGTTATAGAAATCAATCAACAAATAATTACATATATAATGATAAATAATTTCTACAAAAAACAGATTTTATTACATTTATTTTATTATTTTTAAATCGTCGAAATATTTTTATAATAGCATAAAAGCTACTTTCACTTTTTAAAGACACAATTCAAAGTAAAAGTAAATAAATAATAAATGGTTCAATGAATTAAACTGAAATTGCTTACAAGTTCAATGTCATAAAACAATTAATTTGATTAATTTTTAGCAATATTATTTATCTATGTATAAATTCTGTTTCTTTTTATAAACTTATAAATAAATAAAAAGTCTCAATTATTTCATATTATCACTAAAAAGTATTTACAGTATTTATAATTAAATACAGCAATTAAATATATACTTATAATTAAATACAGCAATTATATATATACTTATAATTAATAAATGCGTCTCCCTGGTGGAAATTGAAACGTTTTTTTTAACATTTTTTGGCCAGTAGAAATAAAAACGCTTTTTTTAACCTTATTGGCCATTTCTTTGGCATTATTATTACTAATAACCTCAAATTTTTATACACACCATTTTTAATGCTCACATTTCTACCAGGGCTATTTCAACAAAGTATCTTTATTGTTTCTGTAAATTTGTGCATTAAAATACTAGAAAAATCGCGGAAGTTCAGAATAAAAATATGTAAAACCTAAAGAAGATATACTTTATATAATTCAAATGTCATAATAGAGAGGGAAAGTATACGGCAAATGAGATACACTTGACTTGGTACTCAATAGAGTAACGAAAAAATGAATATTTTATATATCATCTTACGCATTGAAAATCCGAGAAGAATTGACAATTTGAGAAGCAACCAAAGTTACAAAGAGATGTCGCGACGCTTTGACTCGGTTAAGTAGTAAAATAGCTTTTGATCATATATACAAACATTCATATATTGAAGAAATAAAAGTCCTCGAAAGTATTTTGGAACGAAATGCAAAATTCTCTTTTGTACATTTAATAGCCCTTAATAATTTATTGGCTAAAGTTACAAGTATTGCATATGGATTTAATAGTTTGTTTGTATAAACGATTACGTTTTCATGAATTTATCAATATGCATTATGTAACAGGACCTCGACATTTACAGAATTAATGTTACAAATGGATTTTACAAATTCATTGAAAAAGATGAATAGATTTGTTTGATTTATGAATTTTGAAAATAAGTCAGATGTAATTACAAATTTCAGGTGTGAAATAATTTAGGATAAAAATTTAAAAACTCACTTCTACTAACTAATTTTGGTGTAACTTGTTACTATGTATTTTAAGATGTAGTTTTAAAATAAAACTATATTCGTGCATTCAGCTCTTCAATTACTAAATTGTACTATTAAATTTTAATTGAAGAGGCTGTAGAAGTTTCAAATACAAGTTGTGGTCATAAAGGTGAATTTAACTTGAGTCGAGAAAACGTTTTAATTTACATTTATATAACGTAAAATTAATCGTATTTAAGAGAGCAAATTCTCTGCAAACAAATTAATGAAAATTTCACATTAGTTTTAGCAAAAATTTGATTATCGTATTTACAGGAGTAAATGATGTGTAACATAAACCAACAATATTTGAAAAGATATTTGTTAGAAAGATTGAAATTAGTTTAATTAAACTTTCACTAGTAGAACATCTAAAAGAAATCTTGCTAGTGGAAAAGAAGTAGACACTTAAATGTCTTGTACGTGTTCGACATATTTTTGCAAAAAATTTCCATGAATACGAAAGCCAAATGTCATCAATTTTTAACGCCTTAGCGGTTTTACATTTGCCGCTCATTCACAAAATTTAGCCAGTTTTCTACGTACGTTTCTCATTTCTTTTTTTCTTGAATAAACTTTAGATTTATCACTCACAAACCGTTTTTCATTCATTGGACTCAATATACGTTCGATAATTTTTCAAGAATCGTGTTTACTTTTAGAATTACGTACTATATTGATCTTCTTATATTTTTGGATTAATGATCCTTGATAGACGATTGATTGTCACTTGATATTATATGTATCCGGTAGGTTGATAGATAATATCGTAAAATTCAGGTATATTTGAATAGATATAAGTAAATAAAATTATTTTGCACAGTCTAGAAATGTAAATATGGTGATTACACTCAACAAGAATTCGCAAGAATCTATTAAACATTCAACTAATAAATACTTATAAATATTAATAACATACATTAAAAATTAAAAAATTGCTATCTTTTAAAATTAAAAGAACTTTAAAATTGTTTTTATTGCAATATCAGAAAGTTTGCAGTGTACTTAAACTATCAATCTGTCAATTGAGATATTGACAAAGATTTATGAAAAATAGAATTGGAAGTCATCTAATGATACAATTAATTTCAGATACTTATATTAATAAAACTTTTATTGAGTATTTTTTGCTTTCGTAATTATTTTCAATTTTACCCTGGTAGAAATGTGAGCATTAAAAATGGCGAGTATAAAAATTTGAGGTTATTAGTAATAAAAATGCCAAATAAATGGCCAATAAATGTTAAAAAAAGCGTTTCCATTTCTACTGGCCAAAAAATGTTAAAAAAAACGTTTCAATTTCCACCAGGGTAGTAGATTATAAAAAAATATAAATCAGTAAAATTTTTGTAATATCGCAACCAATAAAAGTTCTCAAGTACAGAGCTCACGCAAGATACAATGTGTCATATGCGTAAGATAGAAACATATATTTACAAACATTTTTTAAAAAGTTATCAAATTATTATTTTATATTCGCAAAAACTTTTTCACTTTTTAAGATACTTTAGTAAAAATATCGTTTTATTATATTTTCTGAAGAATTCAATACTTTCAAAGTTACTATTACAAAAAAGATTAAAAACTTTCAAGCCTGGGGGAAACAAAATTTTGTAGTCCTTTGGAATATTTGTCAAGGAAACATACGCAATTAACCTACTTTATTAATACGTCAAACCTTTCCTCAAAAGATTCAAGAATTTTCGAAAAAAAAAGAATGAAGAAAAATATACCTTCGATCGCAACATTGTAAAAAGTCATTTACACTCATGATTTTCACATTTTCAGATTAAAAAAAACTGAAAGAAAGAAAAAAATAAAGCAGAATGATGAAATTCAATTGCAAATAAAATTCACCTCGTACGTGAAAAATTACATTATAGACGCGCCACTTTAAATGTCCTCCTATTTCACAATGCGGAACACCATTTACCCTCGACCGTGAAGTAGTTTTTAAAGGCGAATGCCATGTATATATACCTAATGCACAAACAAAAAAAACTTAAGGGTAGGGAAAGATTTTTCAATGAATTCCATCACGTACATCCAAGAGTAGAATCATCGTTAGAAAAGTATTACTTGCGAACGCTGGACTTTAAAGATCCTTGAAATCTAAAGTAGAGTCCAAAGTGACTGTCAAGGAAATGTTTTCTATACTATGTAGTATGCATGAGTAAAGGAAATAAATACATGGAAATAAATGTATACACAGACGTAAGTGCCGAGTGTGAAAAGACAGATGAATAGGATGTAATTAGTCCTAATTGTGAGAAATTTAAAGATGTGAATTATGTCCGGATAAAAACTTTTATTGTTTTTCTAAATTTTTCTAAATCTATAGGGTTTTTATTATGATCATTTATTTTAAATTGTGATTCAATCTATAATTATTAAAAAATGTATTTCTCTTACTTAATAAAATATGGTATGTGAGCATTGTATTTTAAATATTTGAATATGAAAAAAAAATGATAAATATAGTTTGTTTTATTCATAAATAATTAATTAATAAAATAAAAATCCTAAATTAATTCCAAATTTATGTTATAAAATTTTATATACGATTGACGAATTTCACTTTTTCCATTTTGAGCTATAATTTTTTCTTTAAATTACTTAACATTAATTAATTTTCAACGGGAAATGAAACTAATACGTGAATAATATATATTCGTGATTGTTTTTTACAATAACTTTTTTACATTTGAATACATCGATCCGCTTGAAATATTTCAAACTTCTACAATTTTATTGTATGATTTCGTTGTTTAGCTCATTCTTATCGGATAATTTTAAGAGAATTCCACGCAAATTTTTTTTAATATTTTTATGCTTATAAAACCATATTAGATAAATTAATTGTATGTATAATCGCTTACACTTATGTTTATACATATTTATATAAATGAAATTTATCAAGAGTATTTTTAATATACAAGTAAGTTTTGTGTCTTACATAAACACATCCACTAAAATCTTATTAATAACACGCAAAGTACAAAAAGAGTAAAAATAATAACACATAAGAAAAGTACATAAAGACATCTAAAATCGTAAATAGTAATAATAATTCAAAAGGCATATAATTCAAGAACTATACGGTATGTAGCGATGCATTAATTTAAAGGAAGAGCATGCGCGAGGGCATTGAAAATTTTTGATTTTAATAGACGATAATCTTATAACGTTACAGCAATGGTAAAGAAAAAAAAATGAAAGTTATAAGAACGGATGTACCGAGAGATAAAGTATTCATTAGGCATTACTTGCTTTAAGCACTTCATGTATATATCGCGATAAAAACAAAAAATAAAAAGCATTGTTCTTCTTGTAGTGTGATATGTTTATGATAGCTGATTCCATTTGAATAATTCTTCAAAACTTCGAGAAATGATATTTTTTTTTTAATTTCATTAGAAGATAAAAAGATATGTATTGATGAATGATGGTAAAGAATGCTTGAAGAAAAAAAGGATTTCTACATTTTAAAATCTAAACATTATCATCTTATAGGATTCTTTATGCTAATTTTATATTATGACTGATAACTTATCTTATTAATCGTGCTCAATTCCAAACGGATATATTCAGCGTTATGTTTTGAAATGCTTACTATTTATTTTAAATCTTATTAATTTTAATTTGATAACACCGTAGAAATTTGAATTTTTTTTAATAATCAAGTTACGATTATGCAACTATGAAAAGAAAATAAAAAAAAGATTTAAACATTTCTGCGCCGTCAAAAGAACTTCCTGTTATATCTGACCATTAGCTTTCTTTAGTTATATGTTTCCGGAAAGAAATATACTTATTTCAGTATATTTTTTGTAACGAACCCGGTTTTTTTGACACAGAAATGCAGGTATTTTATTTATATTATAAACGTAATCTAGACTAACAATTTAAATGTGGAAAGATATTTCCAGTTACAAAAAATGTTAGGCGTTATTTTATAAAAATGTAATTTAAATCATTAATTTAGATATGACAGATCAAAGTGTAAATAATATTTTAATATTGAATAGAGAGTGAAGACATCGTGATTTTTCTCATCATTTAACAAGAATAAGATTAAAACCTTTTGTCAAAAATAAAATATGAAATAATAGTAAGTAAATTTTTCGAAAGATTAATATATCTTGACGACAATAATATGCTAAAGATTAGTTTCTGTACATAAGTATTACTGTAATCTTACCATCAATAAACAGTCAACAGCTAGTCATTAAGAAGCAGACAAGCTATTTAGCTTTTCCAAGAAAATTGTCAAGGTCGTATAAAACGAGTACAAATACATACATAACATATAAGATTTCGAATGAACAAATCCATCAGTTCACAAATAAAATTTTTTTAAATAATTTCTACTGACTTTTATTATTTTTAATTAAACGTTTATCAATAAAAGTACATCAGATTGAAACATCATATAATATTACGAATTTTATCGCAGCATGCTGTAATATTAAACAATTGAGACATAATACTATATATTAGTTTGCTATACTTCTGTTTACAAACATTTAATTAAAAAAAGAAAATATTATTAATTTCTTTTATATTACGGATTTTTTCCTTACGGTTTTAATTGATTTAATTTATATAAAAATCGTGTATTCTACGTAAATAATTCCCACGTGAAATTATATTATTTCAAGTATATATCTAGTGTGCTGGATGTAGTTTATATCTAAAAATGATTCTATCTATTCTACAATATAATAAAAATCTTATTTTAAAAGAACAATGGGCGTAAGTTTGAATCCGAAAAATTTTGTCGCCAAAATAAAAGCTTTCCGATTGGTTAAAAAACTAAAGCGTTCTTAAATAATAAATAGGTGCTACTCTCAAATCTTATGCATAAATTATATAAATTAATTGTTCAAAAATTGTAAAATTGCCATCCATCCCTATATTTAAATAACTTATATATATATATATATATATATATATATATATATATATATATATATATATATATATATATATATATATATATATATATATATATATAAAGAAAGTAACAGGTGCATTAAACATATATTATATGTTCTTTGATTATATTTTCTGTCATTTAAAAATGCTCCAATGAAAATGAGAGAACTAAAAAAATTATCTAATACGGTCATGTAACTGTGAAATAACAACAAAACAAACATCAAAGAATATAACTGTTCACAGAACACAATGTCATATGATTAATTTTTAAAGATTTTAAAAACATCATTTTTAGAGTATATAAATACTTCTGTGTCGATCAAAAAATTACCATCGATTTTTTCTACCAATTATTAACAGATTTTTTTATGTGTATATGGGTAAATCTTTCATAATGTTAAAATTTCACCTGCAACAAATTAAAAAAAAAAAAATACAGGCACACGTATAAAACTAATTTTCTCTGAATGTTGACGTATTATAATGAAAGAAAAAAATCGTGTTACTCACTTTTAAGGGTAGTCTTTTTAACAAACATCAAAAGACAGATTTTCGAGTAAATTTTTCATAGTGTTAAAATTTACTTTCAATAAATTAAAAAAAATTGAAGACACATGTATCAAATTTATTTTTTTTAAATGTTGATATATTAAAATGATAATAAAAGAAAAAATCGCATTACTCACTTTTGAAGATAGCTTTTTTTAATATAAGACATTTAAATATATTCATTATTATCACACCCAGGTATAATATTTTACCTATCTCAGATCAGTTTTTTAAGTATTTTGGGCTATAATAGATCATTTTCCATTGAGCTTTTTCATTTTTACATGTTTAATATGTTACAGAAAATATTTAAATACGCAATTTACATTAATAATTACAAAATTTTTTGTAATAAATAAAATATGCCAGAAATGGCAATTTTTTTGGAAAATTCATTTTTGGCGATTCGGGTATTAAAATTGAGTGATATTAGTTACCCAATGGCTTTTGGGATTCCTGATTACAAATCATAAGTGAGTGGAATATCAATTTATTTTTGCTAAAATTGTCAATCTTAGGGTATGAAATTTGACATAGATTTGTGTAGTTTATGTTTTCGAATAAAAATACTTATATTCCTTTTAACCAAATATTTTAGTTTATTTAATAAACATTAAATCTAAAAATTTTAAATTTAAAATCTAGAAATTTCAGTGATGATTCAACTCAACGTTCTAGGTGTAAGCTATTAAATACATACTAAAACTGAGCTTTTTAAAGTTTAAACTCTTTAGAATTAAAACATTGATAGAAACTAGGTAATCGATGTAAATTTGGAAAATTTAATAGCCGGGAAAAATTCAATGATTTCCAGAATACTCGAAATAATACTTCAAAAGCAACTTAAAGATTACATTGAGTATTATAAAATAGTAAATTACAAAGTTCACAACAGAGAAAAGATGAATCAAAGCTTAGGTTTTCATATTAGTGGATAAAAACCTATTTTCAAAAGTGAGTCACGTTTTTTAAGTATAATTTCAAACGAACAAAGAACTTTATCTACACTAGGCACACGTTCCTAATAAAAAAATTTCTCTTTGTGATTCTAAATATTACCTTTTGATGTAGTTTAAAATGTCACCGCTGAATAGTCTTTTTTACAGCATCGTATTTTCCAGAAAAAAGTAAAATATATAAATTTTTGGTAACATTTTAATAACCTTTCAGAAAGTACTTTTGTTAACAGGCACACACCCATGCTCTTGATTTTCCAAAAGTATGTGTATAGATAAAGCTTTGGTGTGAATTTCAAATAAAAAAAGCAGTAGTCATTTTTTTTATAGCGGTAATTTATCATTTTACATGGCCTGGTAACATTTAAATTTCAAAAAAAAACCTCTTTTCCCCATCCGCCATAAAATGACACGTCTAATTATCATTAAAAATATAACAAAATTAGTTTCTAATAACTCAATAAATCAGTGAACAGTTGCTAACAAGATGTGCTATCTCATATTTAGGAGAAATGACGCAGTAACATGATTTTTAAAAGTATGAAAGAATTACCCATATACCAAAATTATATTTACAACATTTTATTAACTCAAAAAATATTTAGTAACAATACTTTTTTATTTTAATTTCAATAGTTTTAGTTATTACACGATCGAAAATACTTAATCATTATCCTATTAAAAATTTAATTTCAACTAAAAACAATTTTGTTTTACTTAAATCACTAAAAAAGTTTAATTAAATTCTTTATCAATTCAAACGTCAAAACAAAGATAATTTAGATTTCCAAAATCAAAAGCAATCCATCCAAGGTATGATTCCGATTAACAAATGCTATTAAAACAAATCCATCAAAGAGGTATCAGTGGCTCAGTTGCTAGAGCGATGGATTCGTAAACTTGAGATCCTGAGTTCGAATCTTGGTTTTGGCTGATTTATACAAGCACCACTATAACGTAGCACATGTGCTTTGTTCACAAACATACTGACGACCTTCGTCGCTAATTATCACCGCAATAATAACATAGATACAGTAACGTTAAATAAAATTTAAAAAACAAATCTATATAATTTTAAAAACATTTTTGAAAATTTCTTTTTTTTTTGAAGATGACAAAAAAATGTATTATTTATAGTTTTGAAAAGTGATGCCTAATATATATATTAATTTTAATATACTTTTGAGTAAGAGAAATATTATTACAAAAAAAATTTATAATATGCTGAATTTTACGGAATTTATTAAATGTTATTTCAATTTAAAAATTTCTTATTATTTTTCAAAATATTTAACGTGAACTTTGAAGTAAAAAAAACTTTTAGTCAACTCAAAGCCTTTAAATAGACGTAAATAAAAAGTAAGTCCTTGCTGGTGTCCGTAAATAAATGCAATGAAGAAAAAGCTCTATAACCCAAGAATTGATGGCTCGTTAATTAGTCGTGCTCAGAAGAGTTTTCTTACCTTGAAATTCCAATAAATCGCGCGCAAGAGTGTCTCTCTCTCCTTAGATCGAAGGGAAGAAGAACTTACCAAATTGTAAACGTCCACATATACCATATCATTAATCACTACTACGTCGTCGTTGTCTTCTAGCATACGATAAATTGCATCTTGCCGTGCTAAACCATCCTTTTTTTAAAACGTACTTTACTTCCGGCCTGTAAAAGGAAAGTTTGGAGATTGTTCGGAATTTTTTTTCGTTCTTCAAACTTGCAAGTTTTCATTGAACTTAAAACATAAGTTTTCAAAAGTTTTGATGAAATTAGGTAACAATAGTTTACTTTTGTTGTTTATACCAACGTCAAAACGTTTTTCTTACACTTGTAAAATATTTTTATTTTTTTTATTTCATTTTGTATAAATATTATTGAATTGACATAAAACTTTTAAATACCTCGGAATGAATTCCCCTAAATTTATTTCATATCTATTAAATTAAAAAAATTATATAATTAGAAAAATAATAAAATAACTACTTATGTACTGATATTAGTCAACTATTTTAACGAATTTTGTATTAAAATTGAAATTTTTAACGGCAATATAAAACTTTATAAGCATCTAATATCATAACTTATAAAATGAACTTTGATTGTCTTATAACTCAATTAATGGCAGTACTTCATGCGAATCAGTGAAAGCTATATTTCTATATCTACCCCATTACTTTTACTTCGATTAATGTAAGTCCGCTCGAATAAATCGTTAATTTGTTTCGGCCGCATGTAAAACGTAGTCAATAATTTAATAAAAAGCAAAAAAAATCAAGAATAAGAGATCGAAATTAAAGTCGAAAGTCGGTGACCTCTCGAAAGTTGTCATGCCTAATTAATTTACGTCGTTTTTTAAATTTCAAGTACTTTGTAAGCATAACGCAAACGTTTCGGCGCATATACTTTCCAAGATCCTTGAGAAATTTACAGAAAAAGAGAAAAAAAAAGAAATATATTAAACAAGTGCAAAATCATGTATGAACAATGCACTTCGAACTTTCTTCGATCGATACTTGCCAATCAGATGTAGACATTTTCAAGTTCCATTTGTACCTTACCTGAGTTCTAAGTGCTACGAGCTTTGCTTTCTAATAATCGAATTTCAAACAGAAAAATTTTATTTAGAGTTTTCTTTTTAAAGCACGTTAAAAATTAAAAGTTATATCAAAACTAGAGCTTATAAATAATCATCGATTAAAAATTTGAAGAAATGTATATTTTTTAATTAATTTTGATGAAAGAAAAATTAACGTAAACGTCTGTTTTTCAATATTCAAATCAGTTAGTTAACTAGTCTGAATTCTAATAACAAAAATCCCATATTTTATATAAAATATTAAAATTCATTAAAATAAATATATCCAAAGTATATTGTATAAACTTTCTATAAAGAAACTTTTACTTTTTCTTATAACCTTACAAATAATTTATTACGGAAAATTACAATTTATATATACATAAAACTCGAATTTATTCTTAAAAAATAATATTTTGAAATAATTCATATCCATTTGTTTTGAATTCCAGCTTGTATATAAAACATCGTGGTTATCTTGATATTATTATTATAAATTACTATCATACATCAATATCATTTCAACATTTTTAAATTCATTGGAAATCTTCAGTGAATTTAATTATGAGAATATTTTTTATCATATCGCATGCCAAACCTTTACCTTTTTAAAGAATGCAAAAGTTGCCGCGTATAAGAATAAAAAACAAATAACTAAATAAATAAAAAAAAAAAAAAAAATGCATATAAAGACGCGATTTAATACACAATGGAAAATAATCGAACGGTCATTTATCACTTGACTCTCTTTTAAAAGGGTCGAATAAGATCTTAGATAAAAACGTAATCAGAGTTAGAGACGCGCGCGCCAAGTATACCGAGCCGATCGACTCTATTCGCGATGATAAAAATACAGAAAAAAATAGAAGCTGAAAAATAAATCCTATATCAGAGACGAGAGGAAATTTAGAGAGTCGAATAAGGGTGAGGTACTAAGGAAATCGTTAAAAATGTTTTTTATTTTATAGCATAAACAATAAGTTTTAGTTGTATAACATTAGGATAAACGTTGAATTTCAATTTTTTATAAATTTCAATAATTATTATTCACATAGGATTCAATATAATTTGTTAAAAAATCGAATTAATAAACAGCAAAAAAATATAAAAGATAACAAGATTGTTGAATTACAATAAAAAAAAATTATGTTATTTTATACTCGAAGAACTTTAACCTTAGCTTTAAATATTTAAATTTTTCAAAGAAAAAATATTTTTCAGAGAATAAACTTAAATTTTAAATTAGAGAAAGTTATACTTGGATAGACAATGTTTTGTATTCCATAAAAATTTAACATCGCTAATCTTTATTTTTATTTTCTTTTATTTTAGGATTTTTCAATTTTTGAATTATCGTATTAAAAATTAACATAATGTTTTGGCACGATACCATTATATAAAATTGATAATAATATAATGTTTATAATGCAAAATCTTTATTCATTATCATTGAAAAAAAAATAGAATCACAAATAAATTTTTTTCAATATCGACATTTTTAATTAAGATATTGTCTTGTGATTATTTTTATTGCATCTATTTGACCTGTTTACCGGGAATGTTAAAGCAACGATTTTTTAGTGTTAAGTTAACATCTGCACACTGCATTCCACGCGTGATCACTCAAACTAATCTTTTATATATTTTTGCTTACCGTTACAGCACAGAAACATTAATTGCTGAAATAACGGTAGCTTCATCACCTTCATCTAAAGCTATAAATGTTACTTTAAATATTTTTGATTCATGGAACGTCGTCAATTCAATCTGTTGTTGTTAATCTAGAAATATTACATAACTTATAAATTGTAAATATCATATGATAAAGTATAGTATTCACAAATATGAATATAAGCTGTAGTTATTAGTTGGAATTAAACAGTTACCTTTAAATGATTTTTAGATCTGATATGTATAAACAACAACATTATTAATTGAGTATTTCAGATTATCGCTCTGTAATGATATAGAATTATTGTAGTAAGAGAAATAATACAATTTAACTACTAATCAATGGACCAATTAACCTGAATGAACTGTATATAAAATAAAGCATAATTGAAGAAAAACTCGAATTAGAAAAATTAAATGAATTACTTTGCTTTCACATAAAAAAAAATCATTTTTAAATTAATATTATAAAAATATATTTTGAGGTAAAAATGATATGACTTGAAAGCGTTTTTTATTTTAACTATTTTTAAATATGCTTAGAAAAATATTAAAATACTTTAGTTTTTCTGGTTTAATATGTGTTGGATAAATTCATTAGAAAATTCAGAAAGTTTATCAGTTTTCAAGATATTGGAAATTGTATTTCATTTTGATAAATAAAAATGAACACCAATAATTTAAATATTTTAAGCTGATAATATTATTATTATTATTACTAAACTAAGATTTCAAGTCCTTCAAATCATTTTGGTTATATAGTCAGAGAAGTGTTTATGGCATACAATTTTTATGGACTTGAAGGCCCAATTGAAGGGCTCAGAAAATTTGTTTGGAAAAATAAAATTATTAATTCAAAATATCCAAACTATTGGTTTTAATTTTTATTTATTAATATTTTGATTTAAATGCTAATAAAACCAATTTTTTAAAAAAAATACTTTTCTTTAAAAATTCAACTTTTACGTCACTCAATCTTCAGATAAAAAGTAATTTTGCCTGTTTCCTTCCACTTGAGGATTATTAAATGTTTGAAAAAGCATTAAGATCCGCTCTCTTAAATACAATATTACTGCAAAAGATTTTAGGAAATCAATCCCATTATATTTCTAAAAACTTTGTCGCAAACAAAAGTACCATCTTCCTGTTAAGTCGCTGCATAACTCTCTATATAGCCCCAAACGTAATCTCCTAAAAGCAAACAATATAAAATGACTTAATCATCTCCACAACTTGTAGAATAGTAATAGACAAACCAAAAGTATGACGTAACGCACAATATAATGAATTATGAATATAGTAAGTAGAAGTAGTGGTAGTAGGTAGCAGCGAAGTCATCGTCTCCTTTTTATAATAATAAAAATCTGCATCCGTAAGAATTGTTAGCATAACGGTGCACTTCAATATAACCCATGACTTATTTTATAAAGTCTTAACAAGTTAGTGCCGAAAAAAATGAGCTTGTTGAAAGTGAAAATTATGCTGCAATTCTCTAGATAAAAGCTGAAAGCGAAAGACAAAAATCATTCGTCCGTGTCGTTGGTGGACTAGCCGGAGAACGATTCTTCAGCTTATATAGCCGTGAGATCGCGATTTCATGAAAATCAATGAGAATCGTGATGATGTCGCTTGTTCGCGAAAGTTTGATCGATCGATCAAAATGCGAAATTTTCTCTATTTCTTTATTTTTTTTCCTCTTTCTCTTCCCTTTGTTGTTGTTACATCGTTGAAAAAAAGCGAGAGTTGAATTATTATTTGTTTTACTCAACGACAAACGAATTCGTCTCGATAAATTCCAAGTTTTCTCGCTTTATACGCGTATATAGACAAGACTTTTAGTAAGATCGGAGTTTTGGCATAAACTTTTTTTATCGTTGTAGTTTCCGAGAGTTTCATGATATAGAAGGATTAATAAAATTACAATTTAAAGCTTTCGAAACTTGCTAAATTGCTTTGAGAAAGATATCAATAAAATTTTATTAGGCTTCAGCAGTTTGTTTACAAGAAAATTGACGAGTGAATTGGTCTTATTTTTTTCATTTTTAAATTTAATTCCATTATAAAGTTCATTTATAACAATTTTCATAACTGTAATTTATTAAATCATCTTTTCATGACATACTGATTTAATTTTATTTACATTGTCTAAATCTTCTATTTATAAGAGAGTATTAGCAAATTTTTTTGGAAGTAATAGAAATAATCTGCTGAATGAAAATATGAGGAAAATCAAAATGATTGACTATAAAAATTCATCATATATTTATTTTATATAATTTTTTTATGAATGATGTAAAATGTTAAAGAAATGGCTTGAAGTCTAGTTACATTAAAAGATATCGATTCGTTCCAAAAGTCATCGCTGGACAAAGATGAAAATCGATAATATATATTATTCATCTTTATTTTTAATTGCAAAAAATTTTGGAAAGAATAATTATTTCTTATTACGACAAGATTTCTGGTTTCTTAAAGTTTTTATATGATTTAATAAAATTATAATGGATAGCTACTATATTATTTTTAAAACTTATAAAATGTTTGAACGTGTAACTTTAGCTATTTCATATTTGTATATAAAACAAAAAATTGTCTTTACTCTTCGAAGTTAAACTGATTTTATAAAATAGTGATTCTTTTAAAAAAAAATTAAAAAATTTTTTATCTAAACTTTTAATTTTTTATAAATTTTTATTTAAAATTTAAAATAAATATTCTAATTTTTTTAAATTTTCTTCAAAAATTGTAAGTTTCTGTAACAGCATAATAATAAAGTTTCTTTCGCAATCAATACTCTGACTTCTTTTCTTCAAGCAGTTAAAAAAAGTGATAAAAGGGCGGAAGAGAGAAAAAACAGTAAGATAAAAAAAACAATACGAGCGTAATGCACCTTCTTGTAAGTTATAAAATTCTATCTCTTCCAAGTATACAGAACAAATCGAGCACCAATTTTACGATACTTTTATTAGTACAAGCATTTGATAGTTAAGTCCAAGAAAAACGTAAGATTGTGGTATTTATTGAATTTTTCTTTTTTTTTAAGCCAAGATTTTCTTCTTATACGTGCTTCGCATTTCTTAAAGAGAATGCACTCAACGTGATTAACTAATTAACTGGCAACACTTACGACACAGAGTAAAACGTTGATTACTAGCCATTTAATTGAGAGATCGGAAAAAAGTATCAAACAATAATTTAAGAAGAAATAATAGATGGATTAATTATATAGAAAAAAAGTTTATTTTTTATTTTTATGGTTTTATGGATAGTGTTTAATGTACATTATAATAAAAACAATCAATATTTTATATAAGAAATTCGATAATATTTATTGAGAACGTTAATTACTGTATTTTATTAAAAATTAAAAAAAATAATTCCTATTAAAGAATTGATTAAAAACTTTTGTATTTACATAATATTAGTTACTTGATCTAATTAAATTATAAAAAAATTTTATTGCAACAAACTTAAATTAATCATAAAATTATGCGAAAGTTAGTATATGAAAATTTGTAAAAATATATGCGTAGTTATAATTTACCATTATTACAACTCTTATCTTGAAGAAAAATTCGAGGAATTATATTTTATGCAACAATGAGACCGAAACGAGCAGCTCTTTTACTTAGACTTAGGAAAAAAAAACAAATAGCATTGAATTTTTACAAACGTCTGTCATAAAAACAATGTAAAGATAATGTTTACGATAACAAAGCTAGTTTTCTCCTTAAATATCTTCTTTTTTCTTTTTCTTCCGTATTTAGCATCTTGTGTCAATTTTTTTGTAAGCAAAATAAGTATTATGCCTTATTGTTAAAAAACTCATTTGGATCATGAAATATTTTAACGTGAAAAAGTGAAAATAAAAATTTTACAATTATATAAAATATCTTATAAAGAAATATTGATAATTGTTGATTAATTATATTTCTTTAAATTCTATTCAGTATTTCTTCCTTGCATTCTTTATTGATGATATTAAAAGACTAAGTTGCAAAGAAGTAGATTACCATTGTTCAAGTAATGGACGAAAAATTAGATTTATTGCGAGGATTTAAAAATATAAGAAAAAAATCATCTCAACATTATTTATTGTTCTTTAACACATCCAATTATTAAGAATATGTATTATTATTTTTGATATATTTTTGTTTTTCTAATTAAAACTTACAATGTTTCATAATTTTTTTTATTTATTTCTTAAAATATACATTATATTATTTCTGATTTATTGTATTCTGTCAAATAAAAATTCTAATACATTCAGATTAAAATATATTTTTCAAACTTTAATGATCTATCAATTTTGGTATACTTTCGCAATTTATTTCTATTTAACTTCATTAATATTTGTTACGATAGTTACGTACTTAAAATATCTTACTCTCGACTTTTAAATTTACATAACAACAATTTAATTTAATTATCGCAAAAAAAAGCCACAAAAATTTTTTAGAAGATTATCGAAAGAAAGTATGGAATGTAATTAAGCAACATTTTTTTGTATACCGTCGTAACTAAATAAACTTATGACTGTAATAAAATATCTATTTTACAATCACATCCTGAATTTTTTACAAACTTATTTCATCAATGATTTTTTACTGAAATAAGCATGTTCGAATTGTTTCGAATTTTTTATTTGGTTAAAATTGGTCAGAAACAGTCAATGTTTTTCATCTTATTTTCAAAAAGGCGTTAATCTTAATAAAAAGCAAAATAAAATGTGATTAAATATAATTAAGCATCGCTGCTATCAATCAAAGATATGTATAGTTTAATGTACACATGGGATTATTGAAACCATTTTAAAGTTTAAATTTGCATAATCCAGTCTCTTATGATAAATATTCTATTGCATATTTCTTTAAAGATAATTGACTTGAGAGAATGAATTTTCACACGAACATTCCAAATTCTCGTATATCAAATTCTTTCAAACTTTGCCATGTTATATCTGCTAAAATCATCTGAATAAAAGTTTTTATAATAGGTCCAAAATTACGTATACAATTTTCATTTTACTTTTTATTGAAATGCATAAAAAGAATACTGTATCTTTATCAAAGGCATTATAATGAAAGGTGTCCATCCCTGCCCAATAAAAAAGTAACTGATATCTTTCACCTTCACTCGCAACTTATACAGCAAAGCTAATCGGACCAAAATGTAGCCGTCAGTATACACTCACTTGTGATCCTGCGCGAAAGTTTCAATATACCGCACGTGCTTCTTTATATATATATATATATATATATATATATATATATATATCATGTAGCAATATAAACAGTATAAACTTATCCTTGAACTTGAACCTTCTTTTTCAAATAATCAATTTTTCATTTTTAATACAAATTGTTATAATTGATTGTAGTGTATTATCATTTTAATTTTTAAAATAATAAGTGTCTATTAAATAGAAATAATATAAAAAATATAAATAAGTCAATTGATTGATTGCACAAGTCGGAATCAATCAAAATATCTATTAAAAGAGTAAAATACGTGCATCGAAAGTTTTCTATCGTTTGATATAAAAAAAAAATAAAAGATAAATTATGATTCAGTGGCTGCAGCTTACAATGTGCCATTATTTGAGATTCGAAATGAACGACAGTTATACAGTTGCGTAACTAGAATAAAAAAAACAAATCACCAAATCATTATGCAGGCTGATTGACAATAATCGACAGTGGCTATATACATAGATATACATCATAAACTTTAATCTTGGGAAAGTCGTTGTACTCGCTAGTGTATATATCAACAAATCACGGAAATCAGTATTTTGAATAAGGAAAGAAGCGACAAGAGAGGCTTATTATTATGCGGTGGAGGTATGCATACCTATGTAAGAAAAATTTTATATTTAAGAGATCATTTTAACGCCAACAATGATAGGTACTTATTACAAGTAAATTTCTTTGTTTATAGGACATTTTTATACTTCCTTATCTAACTTAAAACCTATTTTAAAGGCTTGTTAAGTAACCTACTTTTTGTGTTTCAAGATTTTTATAATTTTCTATTTTATAATAGTTTATAAATTATTTTTTTGTTGTATTTTGAAGTTGAACTGCATACAAATCAATGTTATTTATATAATTTTTGTTCCTGCAGAAAAGTACTAGTTTAACTTGATAAAAAAATACTTTAACTTTCTAATAAATGTAACATTTTTTTATTAAGTATATTAATATTTTTAATTAATACTAATACGAATGATTTTTAACAGTACCTGTTTTGTACATAACTCACTTACATAATTTTAGAATTTTTGTTGAAAATGAACGTGTTAGAATTATATTTTGTTTGATATTTTAAATTTATTTTATTTGATTTTTGGAGATGTTTGTATAATAATGCAAATATTTATTAAAATTAAAAATGCAATGAATATCGTTACGTTAATGGAACTTTCGTCTAATTTGATTAATATTTCTGATAAGTTATATCACTAAATCCTTTTTTTTATATTTAATTTAATCAAGTCAGAAAATCATTATTTAACATGTAAAAAGTAGATTAACAAATATAAATCTACTTAACATTTATACGTTTTTTATGATCAGTGTCTAAAAAACAAACTAGCTCTGCAAGTAAATTATTTGTAAAAGTTTTAAACTTTTGAAACCGTGTTACATTCAAATTCACTCCTACGCAAATAAATCGAGAAAATGTAGTGGAATATTTAAGAGGCGCCTATAGTGAATCTATAAACAGAATATTTTACGAGTGCCAATATTTCTTACTTGCACGACGGAGAAATCGTTTGCCGCAACCATGAAAGAAAGAAAAAAAAACTGCTTCTTTCAGCGGTCATTCTCATGATGGTTTTTTTTTCTATTTTTCTATAACGATTTCACGACGGTCTATAAAAATATATACTGCGGAGTTTTGGATTAACCACTGGATGTCGTGAGGCTAATTAAATGTTAATCATTAATGGTTTGATTGGTGCACGTGTCGTTCGAAATTGTAACTGTGACCATTGTAATAATTATTATTAATTACTTAAAACTAATGTTCAACTTGTTCAAAAGACACGTGTTATTTATAAAAACAATATCTTTTAAAAAACATACATACAATTTTTTTTTAAAGGTAGATAAAAATATCGTAAATATTTTAAATAAGATCGAATAATAAGCATTTTTTTTGAAAATGTGCTGGAAAGTCATTTTTTGTTAGAACTGCACTTGTTGCTTGTGAAAAGATAGAGTAACATAATAGAATGTATTGCTTAATGTTATGATTAAGTAACTATAAAATTTTACGATCATAATAAAATCTTAAACGAAACTACTCAAAATGCTAATTAAAAATTGTAATTATTTGTACCTATATAAATTCAAATTATTTCGATACTATAATTTTTAAAAGTAAATACGAGCAATAATTGCACGTATACACGAGCAAAGATAGTTGCAAGGTATAACATCTGATAATATATCATTTGCAAAGTGCACGGATTTTAAATAATTTTCAATGTCTACTTTAGAAGAAAAGAAAACCACTTACTTTTTTATAACTGAATACGCTTGGAATTTGCATTGCTTTAAAGTAAAACTTTTACAATATTCTTTGAAAATTGATAATTTTCATTAGTTTATTTAAAATCGATAGTAATGGAAAATTTAATGCCAATTGCATTATACGTTTTCTATAAAAGAATTTTAAATTGTAATCTATTAATTATAATATACATATATAGAATAGAAAGCTTTTTTTCTACATGTATAATGAAATTTTTTAAATTTCTTTATTATAAAAACTACTTATTTTAAACATATAATATAATAACACAATAATGTTGAAATTGATTCATAAAATAAATATTTCAAATGTTTATCCGATGTACTATACGTAACTCTCAAAACTTTCAGTTTCATTTTATAATAAATATACACCAATCAAAATGAAATTCAGATCATTTTATTCGAAGGAAAATTCAATGCCAAGAATTCTTAATCGATTTTAATAACCACGTTACGTATCCTCTAAAGTAAATACAATTTCTCGATACATCTTCGATCCATATATACCACATGTTCTTAAAGTCACTTGAAAATGATATATATACTTATACGACGATGTATAAAATATGTGCATGCACGATATAACAATTTGATTGGATTTTGCAAGCATCTCGTGTTTAAAATTTGATATAATACTTTCCGATGCGAGTAATTGCTGAGGACGTCAAGAAAAGAGAGAAAAAGAGAGTGAGAGAGAGAGCAAGCACTTTCGTATATACTAGTTATATATTGAACGGTATTTTATGCGCATATTTTCGGCGAGCCACACGACACGCCGCTTAACTTGCTTACTCAACCGGAACATGTAAGCTTATAGAGGGTTTTTCTTTTTCTTCTTTTTTTCGATCAAGAATTGCTCGCTAAAACGTAAATTTGATGTACGTAAGGATGAAAAAAAATATAAGGAAGGAATATAAGTGATATCGAATTCTTGCTGTCAACTAAAATTTAAATAATTTTAAAGGATATGTGTAAGGGTGTGAAATCAATCTAAGGAAAAGAAATAGCTTACTAATTCTGCAATAATTATATAAACTTACGTCATACTATTTGCCTTATCATGTGTAGCTTTTTTCCTTTTATGTTACATTTTTACTTTAAATTTTAATATAAACCTATACGAAATTATTTTTGTATTGGTTTTATAATTTGAGACCAAGTTTTTGCAAAGCAGTTAATCAAAACTATTTATTTTTTTGATAATTTTTCATATTTTTAATTCGTGCCTAGAACAAGCTTTTAATTTTAGCATAAATTATCTAAACTGTAATGCAACATCCAGAACTGGTTTAATATGAGTCAGTTAAGATATAAAAGCGTGAAAGTAATGTGACCCAGTAGTCATAATCGAGAGTTCTATACGAGTTTTTAATTTTTTTTAAGATTTTAAACTTGGAATGAATTAAAACGTCAAAAAAGTGTATCACGCTAGAGTGAAAGTAATGATTTTAGAAAATAAAGCATTTTGGAGAAATTCATTTCATTTAATTTTTTGATTTTATTTATTTAAGGACATAATCGGGCTTATTCGTATAGGCATTTATTATTGTTTTATTTTTATTTTATTTATAAGAGTAATAGCTTCCATTCTTTCTTTATATATTCTCATATTTTATTAGCAATATTTAGTTTTAGTCAGAAAATAAATAAACCATTTTACGATTGAAACTTAATAAAGTGAAACTTTTCCAAATGTGTTGTTATTCTTTCGAACAAAGAATTTTGTTTATTTTATAACACTGTATATTGAAAATGTCCCACAAATTTTTGATGATCAAATAATCAATAAAAATATAAGTTGAAACATATTTACTTTTATATCTATAAGTTTCGTTTTGAATATTAAGAGGCGGTCGGAACCAAATCGGTGACTTTCGGTATATATCAAGTCAGCATTTTTCGCTTTACGATAATATTTTGTATATTTTTATGGCTTAAACTATTTCAAATTATTCTTTATATACATGACTAGAGGAAATGACTATATTTTTACCATATGAATCAGTAAATAAATTATTATAAGCATTTATCACAAATATCAAACTGACTTGACATATACCGCATGCAAAAAACTGTCGTGTCGATTGTTAAGTGGGATTTTTCGCTTTATAACAATATTTTATATATTTTTGTGGCTTTAACTATTTTAAATTATTCTTTATATACATGACTAGAGGAAATGACTATATTTTTACCATATTAATAAATGAATAAATTATTATAAGCATTTATTACAAGCACCGAACTAAGTCACCGATTTAGTTCCGACCGCCTCTTAAAATACAAAAATACATTCTAAAACATTAAATATTATATTAGTTATATATCATCATATATTTATTTATTATTTTATATACTGAGTTATTATTTTCATCTTTAGTTTCCTACTGTACGCCTTAACAAATGCCATTTTAACTTTCAAACTATCAAGATTATAATAGTTTCATGTTTCAGTTAGTTGCAATGATGTTTTTTTAGGCTAACTTTAATTTTATCTACTTTGCAAAAAATATCCCTGGTATAGAAATCACGACATTAAAAGTAGCCACAAAATTAGAATGCGGACAAAAGAAATGGTTAGTTTTTAAATTGATATAAAAGGCTTTTTCTTGGATTTCATGCTGATCTTTACTAAAATGATACAACCCAAAATATTTGCAATTAATATTTTCAATTATGCAAGTGTTTAAAAAAGTATTAACAAGAAAAATGCGTTGCATTTAAACTTTATATTTTATTCTAATTTTATCTTTAAAATGCATTCGATTGAGATATCAATTTTTTAGTTTTTAATTTTTTAAAATTTTTTTTAGAAAAAATAAATTTTTACTTTTTGACTGATGTTTCACATAAAATCCTAATCTAATAATGAGAATCAAAAGCTTTAATGATATTGTGAAAGAATCTATTTGATTGATCTTAATGAAACGTACAATGTCTTGTCGTTGAAATAAAACAATTTGGTTTTTGCATTCTACTATTCTATCTTAGGGGTGTCCATCAAATACGTCACGGAAATTTTGGTTGATGTCAACCCCCCTCTTCCCCATCATCACGGTCCCGTAATACTGAAGGTGACCCCCTCCCCCTAAAATAACGTATATTAAAAATTCACAAAAATTACAAATTTAAACAGTACTTTATTGAAATTTTAAATGATTAACATATTGTATTGGGATCTGACATAGACCAGACGCTCTCTGGTGGATAAAATCTGAACGAATAGTAGCATACAAGCAGAAAGCGTTCGTTGATGCGACTTGTATGTTCTTGTATGTCTTGCGTGAAAAGGTTATTATATCACCGATATTTTTGTTATTTTTAACGTATTTTATTATATGTCCTGCTCTGAAAACTTGTTCATCTTTTATAAAATAACGTTTGGTAGGATTAGTATCTGCCCAATAGTACAGAAATATTCATAATTAACAAAAACAGGTACTTGCTCCATATATGACAATGTAAATTGTATACTATGGTACGCCATCTTAGCTTAGACCACGCCCCCATGTCAGATCCCAATACTAATCATAATTTTAGAAAAATAATAATATTTTAATACAGTATTCTTAATCTAATTCTTCTCGGGACCTCGCGATTACGAATCCATTGCTCTACCGACTGAGCCATTGACGACCTCATAATTTGTAATAGATATAAATCTTAAATAGAACTTTTCATTAAATATTTATAAATTAATATATTAAATTTGATAAAGGTAAAATAATTTTATTATTATTATTATTGTATTTACAGATATGTCTCCCAATAAAGAAGAAGAGCTCAAAAGATGCTGAGACGAAAAACGAGTATTCTCGGAGGCGGCACTATTTTAGGCCTGCTAATTATTCTTACCGTATTGTTCGATATATCAACAGGTTCGTAGAGTTTTATAATATTTTATATGTTAAATAACTAATAAATTCAACATAAATTTATTTTCGGATTACATTTCAAATTTTATAAGAAGCATTACAATCCCTTTGAATTTAATTATCGAATGATTCGTTATTTTATTCAACGGTTTAATTTAAATTAAAAAAAAACTATTTATTCTTCATGATTGATTTATATAATTGCTTATAATTGCTGGATTAATAAAAATGTAATATAATTTGGCTGATCATTACAAAAGATTAGAAGTAAAGTCAAAGGACTGATGTATCATGCAAATAATCTACAAGAATTAATATCAAGACAAGTCAATATTCTTCAAAACATTTTTGTAAAATTTTTTATTTTTCTTAACGTCATTGAAATTTAGCTTAATAAATCATTAGTAACTTATGTAATCATTTCATAAATATGTATGTTATTAAAAAATATATATTTCAAACATTCACAAAAATACTAATTGTTTTTTTCTACTTCCATATTTAATATTATTGAATTATTTTGAGTAATTGTATAAAGACAATCAATTGTTTTTCGATTCGTACATTTAATATTAGATTGAGTGTGATATTTTCATTAATTTCATTAAGTATTTTCTTTATGAAATTTATTTTAAAAGTAAATGTACAAATGTGGTACAAGTAAAATTATTGAAAAATACTTTATATGAATATTGATACTTTACTATCTAATCTATTATTTCTAAATTAATAATTTTTTAATTTCTAAAATAAATTTCACGAAACAAATATTTTCAATAATTACACGAAATTTTTCGTTATTTGTTTTATATTCACTTAAAATAATGACCTATTATAATTGTACCTACTCAAAAAATTAGTTATGCTTAAAAAAAATCATTCAACACGACTAAATTTTTTGTCCATATTTTGCATGTACAGAACAAAAGATATAAGATTGCTTAATCATTGTTTTTGAAGTACGCTACATTTATCAACAAAAAAATTATTGAAAGTAACTTTTTATAATAAAATATTAAAGTTTTAAAAATTTTATATTAAAATACATATACCTTGTATATTTTTATGAACATTATCTGATGAACCTATATAAAAAGTTTACAAATTACTGTAATTATATTTTGAATTTGCAAAATTTCTAATATAATAAAATGATTTCTCACAAACAAAAGAAATTTTTCAAGAAAACTCACAAATTATGAAAATAAGGAAATCTTTTAAAGATAGTAGCGTAATAATAAGTCCATCTATAAACTCTCTTATTTAAGCGCGCAACAGTAAATCAATAAACCAAGTAACCCAATCCCAGTTATGGAACTAGTATTCCGTATAATTTATGTTTGTCTTTGGTCCAAAGTTTTGAGCAAGAAAATTCGGGCATATACATAGTATTTCTAATAATAAAATGACAATGTGTCGAATATTTACTTTTATTTTTATAAAAAAGAAAGATTTGTATTGATTTAAATTTTTTTTTATTTTAACGTAGAATAATCAGTTATTTTAAATGATAATCTTTTAATAAAATTTTAGTGATAAAATTAAATAAAAATTGAGTCAATTTTTGTTAGGATAATATAGTTACGTAAATATGCAATTTATGAAGCCAATTAATTAATTTTTTTTTTAATAAAAAGTTATTAGATTTTTAATACAATAAATATATAAAAAAGTTTGTTATTAATTTTTCTAAAATTGCAACTATATATAAATAAAATTATTTATTCAACACAGTAAAATCAATTTGAAAAAATTATATTCTAATTTTATTGAAAAAAAAAGGAAATAATAAAATATGATATGGTTAACTGTAGATTAAAACATAACATATGCCATATTTTATTCGGTCAAACATCTTTTATTAGAACAAAAAGTACCATATTATGTTTAGAATTTTTCTTGACTTTTTAGATTTATATAGATTGGAAATACTATTTTGGAATTTAATTTGATGCAATTTTAAAAAAAATCATCTTACGTTCTTAAATGTTGTTTATTTTCTTTTGAATTTGTTTATTTTATTTTATTTCAATAAAGTTAATGAATTTATTTAACTTGATCAATAATTTGATAACTTTAAATTAAGACTGATAATGGAAGTTATTTTTTTTTAATATGAAATATATGAAATCTAACGATACCCTAGTAGAAATGTCGCTAACTAAAATAGTCAATTTTTTCATGAACGCTTTGCGAAACATTCTTGATTAATGGATCAAGTATCAAATATATTGCGTTTTTTAACTCTCAAGATAAAAAAAATTTTGAATATTGTTTATAAAAAAAATATTGGGTTTCGTCTTTTGAAATCGTATAACGCTACTGATATTGGAGAGACTGTTTCACCTTTTACAAAAGTTTTTCTGTGGATAAAGATTTTGAATATGAAAATTGACTGAATCGAATGACGTAATTCCATTTGTAGAATTACTAAACAAATTTATAATTTCACTTTTTAATTTTTGCAGTGTATTAACTAATTTTTTAAATGTTTATATATACACGCACGCACACATACACCAGACTCACACACACACACGCACACACACGCACGCACACACACACACACACACACTTTTATTAAAATATCATTGATGCTATAAAAATAAACCTCTTATTAAGTATAATAATCATCTTGTTCAGGGACCTGATAAGATCAGCATTACAATCACTTTCGAGTAATAATCGTGATCGGCCCTGGTCTTATTATTTTTCGAATTTTAGTTTGGCTCTGAAGTTTAATTGATGATTGATTAATTGTATCAAACATATTTATTTATAAAAATTTAAAACTAATCAAATTTTTAAAAGAAAAGTAATTTAAAGAGAATATTTTGGTGAAAGTAAGCAGTTTCAATAAAGCTGAGCCTGACTATTTTAATTACAATGTTCAATTGGGTTCCGTGGTGTAGCGGTTATCACGTCTGCTTTACACGCAGAAGGTCGCCAGTTCGATCCCGGCCGGAACCATTTTTTTTAATAAATTATGCTTTATTTCATGAATTGAAATCGACATAAAATTCTATAACATAAAAATAAAATTGCATATAAATTTAAAATAATTTTTTTTATTTCATAAAGTATTTGAATAGGAATAGCATAATAATTCATAACTAAATATATTTTTTAATAACGATTCTCTAATAACAATTTTTATAAATCATTGTTTCATGTTGTTTTCTATACCGATAATTACATAAACTCCAATCAAAGAAAATATTGAAATTTTCAAGTACTATCTTTTGAATTTTTTAAAGTCACGTCTAATATTAAAATGTTTTATATTATTTTTAATAAAATAAATTCAAAAATATATAAAACATTCAAAACTTTCATTTTGACTGTTTTATATACTTTTGAATTTATAGAAATCTCTTTTTAAACTAAATAGAATTAATTCAAAATTTGATAATCTTGTATTTTATTTAATTAAAATTCATTCTTTGCTGCGAAATTAAAAATACGATTTATATGAATATGATTTAAAATGAAAACTATCATAACGTAAACGTAACGTGCCTTATAAATAAAACTAAATTAAATTTCTTAGCTCTAACATTTCCTTAATAAAAGAAGTCTTGCAAGAATCTTAATAAAAGATCATAAATTATTCACTATAACTAAGTATTAAATTAATTTTTTTCAATTTAATTATATAACAAATAATCTGCATATTTTTTCAAACAATTCAATATACAGGCATAAATATTTCATACGCTTAAGAGAATACAAAATTTGATTATATAAAATTTTTAGAAGAATATAAAAACTAAATCAATGCAACTCAGTGATCTGAATATTAAGAGATTCATAAATTCATATGAACATTTTTTATTAATAAACGCATAAACTTCTTGTTTAAAACTCGCAACTCTTAGATCATCGTGAAAATCTACAAGCACTCTTAATTTAAATGCTTTATTGACTGCAATTATTAATTGCGTAACAAATAAAAAATAAAAAATGGTTGTATGCGTATCGAATTATTCAATCAAGTTTGTAACTTTTTTAAACTTTTTTTTTTTCAGGGGTAAGAAAGTTAAAAACTTTCCTTTCCTTATTGTCTAAGTAATTTATGTGGTTGCGTTAATTTTTTATTCTCAATCGATTAACATTATCATTATTTTAACAATCCAATAAATTAACTTTAAAAATGATTTTCCAAGTAAAAAGAAAGAATAAGAATTCTATAGTTTCTCTTTTACTTGAGATAGAAAAAAAAAACATAAGTAGATATTTCGAGTACATAATTTTTTTTTGGATCCATCAAAAATAAAGTGAGGAAAACAGGTCTTTTGTACTATATATGCACAAGTTATTTTACTCGCTCGGCTTTCCCATAATTTCCATTTCAGATCGTGAGATTGGGGTCCAATATTACAATAGCTCGTATGCACGTTATTAAATTTTTCGCATTATTTTTTTTTAATCCATTCTTTTCTTAAGACTTCATAGGAGTTTACAACTAATTATCATTGTTACACCTTTTGAAGATACAGGCATATTATAATGGTCAATGAAACGAAGACTCATTATCTGAACTTTTAGCGTTACGTATATTATACCACGCCCCCGTTATAATAAATTTTCTTTCGTTATGAGTTTATTGATCTTTAAAAAAAATTTAGTGCTCGCTACTAGAATCGCGTAGTTTAACTCACAAAAAAAAGATTAAAATATTGAAAAAAATGTGCGTTCGTTGTTACACGATTACGAAATTCTTGTTATATTTTCTTATAATTTGTATGTACTTATATAGCGTTATGGGTAATTTAGTGGTTATACTAAAAGCGCAGTTATCACCTGTAATTCTTTGTTTTATGGCTGCGTATTTTTTTCTTCATTTTTAATGTTCCGAATTTTCATAAGTTCCATTAATGATCTATTATAATTGAAACAAGAAAATATAAAAGAATTTACTAAATACTTGTTATTAAGTATGAAATAGCCATTAAAAAGTCTATTTAAATCTGGTAATAATGAAAGTGTATTCATTAAAAATATAAATATTTAATAATTAGTTTTAATCACTAAAATATCGAAATAAAAATGTTACAAATTACGTAATATATTTGTACATTCACCATAATAATATAGAAAATTATTAGATATATTAGAATATTTTATTTTTTAGCTTGCTAAACAATCTTTAGCGGTTAAAAATTATGAGATAATTTGCTTTTATAATGTGTATATTGTGCTTTTTTCATTAAAATCGTAATAAGATTTTTTTTCGATTTAATAATTTTACTAGGAGCTTGTAGGCATTACTTACGCAAATTCTTTTCTCTCAAATTATTTTCTAACGTGTAATTGAATTATTGATACAAAAATTATGCTATTGCAAATTATGCAAATATTTATTTTCAAAATATACTATTATTGAAATAATTATACCAGATTATAACATTGTGTAAAATTAAAGTTTTTATTCAATATTTAATATTAAGTTTATTTTAAAAAACATTAAGATATAATGAATAAAAAATTTTTTTTAATTTAACCTTCGATAAAAATTTTGCATACTTCAAATAAAAGTAATTCGCTGGAATTCAACAAATTGCTTCTAGTTGTTTGACAGGTATAACACCCAAAGGCATAATTAAAAATTAAGCCTTAAACTACACATCTAGTGTGTACATAAACCTCCCCACAAATAAACGAAAGATTAAAATCTCAAAGCAAATGACCCGCGTCAGTCGTGCGTAAACTGACTTACATTACGGCTGTACTTGTACGCTTTCTATAATAAAACAGTTTTTTTTTGTTCATACACTTTATACAGCGAACGTAAAGTATGCGTTACGATTCGCTACATCGAGCTTCTCAAGTGAGTTATAAGCAACGACACAAAAAAAGGAAAATAAATAAAACACGTCACTTATCGTTCGCCTTTTTCTTTTTTGCAAACAATCTCTTTATTTTGGAACGCAAGCATTTTACTTTAATTACGGATAATCGTTGAATTGTGGCGAATAAAGTAAATTGGATGACAAATATTTTTAGGAATAAATAAACAAAATATCACGTCGTTTATGTTTATTTAACGTTTTTTGCTGGGGCTGATAAAACTCTTATAGTCGTCTAATAATATTCATATGATTGTTATTGTATTTGATAAATATTATTATATACGAGTAGAAAATTATTTTTCGGTTGTTAGTTTTTTAGATAATTTTTATGTGATTATAATCCAACAAATCATAAGTTTACATAATACATACATTAAAATTATTTTAATTTTAAATGTATTAAAGTAAATCTTGAATTTATATTTTTTGTATGCATACTAAAGAAACTAACAAGTTTATAAGTAAATGCAATGTTAAAAGCATTGTTGAACTTTCTAATTTTTTTTTTTAATTTAATCACATTTTTTATCATAAGAACGATTTTACGATACTCCGTTTTTGCAAAGCATGCATTTACGCAGCATATTTTTCCTTTTTAATAATGCAATATCGAATCAAGTATTTGTATGTTATAATTATGAGAAGCTGGATTATAATGAAATTTTATTAACAGCTGCGATCGAAGTTATAATTTATAACAACTTTTATATACATCGTGAATTTTTTAATATTCTGTTAGTAAATCCTAAAAAAGATTAATTAAATTAATTATAAGGATCTGAGAAAATTTCAGGTTTCCATGCCAAAATTTAAATATCTCCTATCTAATAAAAAAAATCTTTTGCTCTTTTAGCTATGAAATAGTCATGTAAAGTATTATTCTTGGGTCCGAAAAATGAGCTTATAAATTACTGTTCTAAAAGTAAAAATTTGATTTATTAGTCGGTAAGGTAGGAATCTCACCAATTCTTTGCACCAATCCCCAAAAATATTTTCCAACGTATGGATTTGTAATTGTATTAATATTGTGTTAGAAAAATTAAAAGTTTAACTAAAACAGCAAATATGTTAAATTCAAATATTTAATAGTTATAATGTAATTTTAATTTAACCAAAATAAAGAAAAAATAAAACAGTTATCCTGAATTGTGAAGAAAAAAATATTTACGACTTTATTGGACGATTACGATTAATAAGATTTAATTTAAAAGCTTTATAAATACATATTTAGTTCCATTATTTATCTTAAGAATATTCAAAGATAAAATATTAATTTCAACTGTTATTTAACATCAAGTTTCTAAATGTGTCTCTTATCTAACGAATTTTAATTTAATGAACATATTATTCAAAAGTATTGGAATGTTTAATAAAATTTCAAAAAGAGATTTATTAAAAGAAACGTTTTTATTCGTATTATCATAACACGTTTTAAAATAAAAATAAAATATTTATTTTCAAAGATTTACCAAATTTAAAAATATTAAAATTTTATGACCAATAACATAATAAATATTATTATTATAAAATGATGTTACATTACGTATACGATAATACATTATTTGTCACAGAAAGTAAACAGCTCACGGACAATAAACAGAATTGAATCAATGGAACAATGTTATTGCGAAATATGACTAATCAATTAATTAACTAAACGCATTTTCTTTATAATACAATTTTGCGCGTAACCCAATTCTTTCCAAAACGACACTTTAATAATAACGTTTACTTTAGATAAAAATAGGAATTCTTATAATAGTACTGGAAAAGAAAAAAAATTAGACAACAGAAATATGTTCTGGAAAGATAACAAGTAACATCATAACGTACACAACAAATAGGTCATTCACCAATGTATTCGTTCTAAATTTATATTCGCACGTCTTTTATTTTTCCCAGTATATGTATTATTGATTACGCGGGAATTAGGACTTTGATATACGTAGCTCTCATTGTTACATATGTAGCTCATCCTCTTTTGTATATATACGCGAATAACGGAAATTGATAAGCAATTAATACCTCGCTAACAACATGGAAAATACGTTTTTCGACGTTATACGTAACGTACAATATTACGTATAATGTCGTATGTTCTATACGCGTGCGATTTCTTTTGGATATATGAAATGAGCGCGTACATACATATATATGCGCTTGGGGTATTTTGAATTGTGCAACAGTTGAGAGCATAACGGATGAACGGATGGATAAACACGAGACATCGTCACCTCTCGACTAAAGTTTAATGCTGGCAAGGAAATGTTTTTTTCTACTTTTTTTTTCTTTTGCAATGGACAGTTTAATTAGTCGCCAGGAATAATTATAAGCTTTCTGATCCATCACTGTTATTAGTTCATGAACTTAAAAAGACAACAAAATTCGAATTTGATAGAACTTTTAAGTGCACAGTAGATTTTACGATTTGTTGCGACAGATTTTTTCAAATGGTCATTAATTATTGGGTTTCTATTTTATTTACTTTCATGCAGAATGTTTAAAGAATCATTATACATATGTGTGAAACAAAAATTTATTGTAACAATTAAATAGTATTGTACATAAAATTATTCAATATTGCAGTGGAAATAAAGTTATAAATTGTATTTAGACATATTTAATTTCTCAAAATAAAATTTTATCATACTTTTAGATCAACAATACGCAAAAAGTACAGTTGTTTTATGTATTTACGTTTACTTTGCCTTACCATCTTTTATGGCAGTACTTAGGTATACCTTGACAGTAAATTTTTTTTTATTGTATACTTAGACGTCTCCAGGCTATTATTGTAAAAGATATATTAGTTCTTTGGTTAAAATCACGCTGTAAGTAAAACATTTTATAAATTAAGAGTTTATCATCTGACAGAAGGTCACTGTGAAATTTACTATTAGTGGCTAGTTAAAATGTAGTTTTAATTGACGTTTTAATTTTTTTGTACTTCTACAAAAAAATTTAAACATCATCTTAAATTTAGTAAACGATATATATATTCCACTTACTTATTCTGAAAATATAAATCTTTCCAAAAATAATGTTGATACATATTACGAGAGATAAGATCCAAGTTTCGCAGAGTTGGTGTTTTCCTCGTAAGTGTACATTGAATCCAATCAATATACGTTAGATATTTATTTTTTTATATATAATGATGACAAGCCTTATTTTCCAATGGGATCTCCAATTTGTACGCAAATCGCTTTTTTATCATTATTCAAAATTATATATTATATTTATTTGCATGATTATAGTATTATTTGATATAAGTCTGCGAAAATTGACAAATGCGGGAGTTATATATTTTACGCACTTGTTTATACAATTATGGTACACGTGTATGAGTATGCCTTACTATCTCTCGCTTGCTTGATGGTTATATAGCTATTAAAAGTTTTAAAAAAATATTAGATTGTTACTATAAGTTTATGTGAAAATTAGAAGCTATCATCATACAGGAAAATATAAATATCCTTATATTGATTAGATTTAGTTAATGTTCTAATTAAATTGAAAAGTTAATCTTGAGAAATAGCACAAATTTATTCGTTTTACAATACATGTTTTATTATTTTTAAAATTAAGTATTGAATTGAAAAATTTTAAATAAATTTTCTAGTTAAACTTAATGATATTATTAATTTAAGACATACTTTATAAATTCATATGTACGAATAATAATTTATATCTAATTATAAAACATAAAATTGTCTTAAAAATTTTCAATAAATCTTTTTTATGCTCTATAAACTTGTTTTATACATATCGCTTTTATTAAAAATACCATATTAATGTTCCCTAAAGAAATTTTTTTTCAATCTCAAGAGAAATTTATTTTCAACCAATTGTAAATATTTTAATTAAAATAACAATTCATCAAACTATAAGACTTTTTTTTGCAAAATTTCTCCTTACCACTTTCCACTTAAATAAATAGTCAAGCAATGCATTGCTGTCATCGTTGGTAATCGTATACTTTCCTCTTTTCTTTCTTTTAATCAACTTTTATTTCTTCTCACCTCTCATTACTTTCCTCCCTCGAAACAATTTCCACAAAAAAATCTAAATTCTCCAGATTTCTGGTCGTGAATGATAGCTAGGCTTGTAACAATCATTAAAATTACACTTTTCTTTATTTCTTCTTGTACATAAAAGACGAAACGATAATTATGCCTTTGGGGAAGCTTCAGTAGCTTGTTCCGTACAATTAAAACGGCGTTATTGAGCAGACGTAATAAGGTGCAACAACGTGTAACGGCGCGCCCCGTTCAAAGGCCCATGAGTTATGCTTATTATTGCGCATACATCGACAGTTTTATTTATTTTTTTTTAAGCCTTTGTCGAAAGAGGGGAAATAAGCACCTTGGAGATTATGATATTTATTATAAATTACGAAAATAAATTTCGTTATGATTATTCCGACGGTGGTACCTATTATTTTATTAAATTTTTCATTCAACTGATTATACACTAGGGAAGGTTTTTTCAAATGTTTTCATGAATTGATGAAGTAGTACTATTAGTCAATGCGATAATGCTGAAATATATATATATTTAAGGTAGCTGGTCTTGAACATGTAATTTTGTTTTCTATTATTTTGTTTTTATAATCTTTTTGAATTACAATGAATTTTTAAGCATACAATAAAAATAATAATTTTTTCATAAAAATAATTTACTAATTTTTAATAAAATAATCTCAAAATTGAATATTATAAATTGTATTGGTATATTTAAATAATCATTGATACCATTAATATAAAAAGAAACAACTCATAAAAATAAATAAAGATAAATCTTTCTAAAAATTATAATAATAATTAAAATGATTAATAACAAAATAAATCGTTTGCAATTTATAAAAAAAAATGCAAATATATTAAAGTCTACTCATACATAGCTTTGGTTAATATATAATTTTTTTTGGACCCTGACGAATGAAAAAGAATGAATTAGTACAATTCAACTTTTGAATACGATACTTTCTAATTTTTAAATTCAGTTCATTAATTTCGTTCAAAAGTACAATAAAATTATGGTTGTTTGTAGAAGATTTTTTATTCATCTTCTTTTAATTAAAATATTTCTGAGCTATATAATAATGAAAAAAAAAATTAATTCTAAAAGCTACTATAATTTGCATGAATTATTATCATTAAAATTTTTTTGGATCTATAATATAGGTCAGAGCCTTTAAATAGATACCTCCGATAAAGTACATGTAATAGTGCACTATAATGTTTTGTAACTTTATTTATCTTCACAACATACACATATATGATTTATCTTACATACACAAATTGCACAATTATTAACATGTAGCAACATAACTTTATATTCATTTTCTCTCGTTTCAATTGTTCTCAGAACTTTTTTCAATTACACCTGCAAAACTAAAAAAAACTATTATCATTCATTAACGAAAAATAGCGAATCGTGCGAAATATAATACGATACAACTTGTTTTTCATTATTTCGTTTTTCTTATCCGTATTAAAATCTGATCAATCAAAACATTAAAAAGGTAAAAAAAAGCACGTGCTCTTAAGATTCCATGCGCGAAATAAAATGTATTGGAAGGAAAATAAAAATAAAACGTACGAGAAGGCCAGAAGTTAAGATTGAGAAAAGAGAAAAAAAAAATTGGACGGTTCGCAATAGAGCAAATAACGAGATGCCCCTTTCACTATCGAGAGGCGCGCCCATGCGAAGGCGACCTGCTCTCTTACACGGCCACGTGTTGTTATGCTTATATCCGCACGATTTGCTTGCTCTTTATATTGCAGGTCCAACTTTAAGAGTCTGCTAAGAATAACATTTTATTGTATAGAACAAAGTATTAAGTGTATTTTACAATTTTATTTTCACTTTCGTTATTAATTTTAATAAATTTTTCTTCTTTGTGTTATTATAGTTTATAGCTTATGAAATAAATTTAATATCAAACACTATAAATTTATGGGTCAAGTGATTTTATATATTTATTTTTTTAGAAATTCGGTAGAGATGAATTAATTAAAAGCAATGATTATATTTCGTTCTAATTAATCGATAATAAAAAAATATAACAAATAATTTCTCATTCAACAAAAAAAATAAAAAGTCTGGAAAATGGTATGGGTATATTCCCGTACTTTAATTTTAAAAATATAAAGTATGGAAAAAAGTATGGGATAGTGTCCATCTCCATACTTTCAAAGCCATACTAGACGCATACTTTACCCATATCAAGCCCAGACTAAAAATTTGGTTTCAATATTTTTTTTTTAATATTAAATAAATATATTTTTAGTTAAATTTTCTAATTTTTTAATGAAAGTTACCAGAACTTTTCACGTTAATATTATCTATTAACAGTTTCATTTCGAGAAATTATTATTCTTCGTCAATGAATTACGAAAAATCTTCCAAGAAATTTTCTTAGTGCCAGTATTTTTACAATTTTAAATTTAAAAATAATTCTTAGAAATTAAGTCTTTTTTCAAACCCGACTAAGTAATAAAGACATTTATAAGTGCTTATCAAAATGTATGAACAATCACCATAAATATATATGAATATAGAATGCACTTTTCAACATTATTGTTTTTGAAAAATAATAAATATAATAAAATATTAAAATACAATAATTAAAAATATTTCTTAATTTTAAAAATTCTTTTTTGTTTAATTTTTGTTAATTATTTAATCATATTACTTCATTAATACTTTATTTACATTTTAAACGAAATATTATGACCACGAAAACTATATTAAAGAAAAGTTAAACTTTTTTAAGTATTATTTACTTTGTCTCATGAAAATGATTTATTTTACTAACTTAAACATTCAAAATTTCGAAATTCTACGAGGGACTAAATAATCAATACAACCATCAATTGCTATTCTGCATATATTTCAAATTTATAAGCAAATGATTGTGCAAACACTCGGATCAATTCATTATTTATACTTTCAAATTTTTTTCAGATAATACTGTTAATTTGAAAATCAAATAACAACTAAAAAAGATTTTATTTGAACCAATATATTTTATACCAGACAATTCATATATTATGATTCGAATTGTTCTAGTGAACTCCGTTCCTATAAAAAAAAGAGTCATAAATTAAACAAACAGTTTTAACTGTATCACTTTTACTTTCACACAATATGGCATTATTCTTTTTCCTAAAATTAAATTTTAACAGAATTCTTAAATAAAAACTTGAGCAGAATGTACATAAATCTTAGTTGAAATTATTTTTAAATATTACATACGTTTACCATTCATAGAGAAAGTCTGTGAGTAGTTATATCTTATATGTATTAATACATTAAGTTTTGACTCAATTTCAACTGTTCTATATTTCTATAACTTTTTTAAAGAAATATAACATTTGTAAAATTATCACGTTTTAGACGATAAAAAACAAACTGGCTAATTATTATGAGGATATTTGAGTGATAATTTATGATGAAAGTAAGAAAAGAGAGTGAAATTATCTTTTCTGTGAAATAACCAAAAGAGAATAAAGAATGTGGTTACTTGATTTTCTATATTAGAATTAAATGTTGACATTTATTCTGCACAGATTTCATTTAATTAATAAAATAAATTAGAATTTTTCAGATTTTTTCTCCATTTTATTGTGTTTAAATATTTTATGTACCAATTTAAAAATTTATTTTACAGCTCCGTATGTACACACTGCCATATATATATATATATATATATATATATGTGTGTGTGTATATATATATATGTGTGTGTATATATATATATACAGCTTATCTGAAAGCTGTGCACAATTTCCTTTCTATTTAGAGATAATAATGTTATTATATTGTTTTATCTATTTCAGGATGTCAGTTTTATCCGATTGGGGAATATCTGAAGTTTGTAAGGGTGGCCGAGAACTTGAAGATCGGGGAGGAAATTCTTACCATCGAAGTCCACCCAAGAAGCCACATAAATATTATGCCTGTCGACAAAGTTAGTAATTCTTTTGATTAGTCCAAGCACTATTATTATCTAATATAATAATATATTGTCATTGAATCGCTTGGCAAAGTAATTTTTCGTAAAAATATGTTTATTTATAAAAATACATATAGTTGAAGATATTTTATAGATATTATTTTAAATATGAATTTTTTTATTTTTTTTTCAAAGAAGATTTAATGTTGTAGTATTTTATTTGTGTACATTGTAAATGCTTTAAAAACAAATAATATTCATGAAACTTTGAGTTAATCATTAAAAGTTCCACAACTCTCACGTACAACCTTGATAAAATAAAACTAATATCGGATAAATATAAAAGCGCAACAAATAACTCAAAATCCCTTGACAAAGCTTTAAAATTAACAATAAAAATAATCCTCGCATACTTAACAGGAAGAAGATTCGAAGTACTTTGCTTACAAGGACGTAAACACAACGCACGTGTCCATTGTGTTAGCACAGTCATTAGAGGATCTTGTCGATGCTGATGCACCTCGTAATCTTTTAAAGTTTCGTCTTGGTTGTGATCATTCAGATGGTATTAATTCTCTCGTAAGTATGAAAAAAGATTTTTTTTATTACCTTCTATCATCGTGCATATACTTTCAATAAATTTAAAATCTTACGATACCGAGTGCGTATGTATATAAAAACTCATTATTAAGTTAATACACGGCCTTGTTCCTTTTATTTTTTTTCGTTGATTTTGTTGATAATACGCAAGCGAGCTTTCGCTACTGTGGCTGATTAATTAAATCGACAAGTTCTCTTCTTTATCGAAGGTTTCAATGGTGTATATTCTGAAAGACGTGCCCTTGCAATATGCTTTACTTTTCCCTGAGGGTTTATTTATTTATTCCTTGCTTACTTTTACGTGATGAGCCTTGCCTCTGTAGTTTCTCTTACTATTTCATGGTTGTATAAAACTTTTATATTCACTCAATATTTCTATCCTTTTTTTTTACTCTTTCTCTCTTCATTTACTCGCAATCCCTTCCGTATGCACATTTCGATCGAAGTTGTCTCGATTTCTAGGGGTATATTTAAGGGAAAAATCTATGAAAAAAGTTTTACGTCTAGACGCGGGTATGGACGGTACAATAAAGTTCGATTTGATACTACTACAGCTGTAAAAAGTATCGATGGATACTGTTTATGAAGCTTTCCATGTTAAACGCAAAAGAACGCAAAGTTTACGAAATTCAATAAATGTTTTAATTTTTTTAAAATAAAGAATTATTTTTTATTTATAAAAATTTATTTTTTCAATTATAAAATCAACGTTTAGTATTTTGGGAAAAAAATAAATGTTATTTAATATCATGAAATTTAGCAATTAAAGAATTAGAGAAGCTAGACCTTTTTTTTCTTTAATTTTTCAAGTTTGCATACAAATTTTATTATTTTATTTTGTATATTTAAATAAATAAATACTACTTCATAACGTTTAATTCATAACGTTTGCAAAATTTTCAACAATTTAAAAAAATTTATAACTCGTTCTAGTGCTTTTATTTATCTAACGAAGAATGTTCCGTATATAATGTAAAAAGGGGAACTTATCATAAATTGATAAGGAAAAAAATTTTTACGGAACAAAAAAGAGCAGAGTAATAAAAGAGTTCGATGAAAGGAAGAGAAAAAAAACAGGATAAACAAAGATATAGAGGTGGAGACAGGAAAATCCGAAGAAAGATAGGGGTAGCAAAGGAGACGAAAAATGATAAGGATTGCAAGTAATCAAGAGAAAAAAAGAAAAAGAAAGATGAGCGTCCATGAACGACGGAGTAAGGAAGAAAAAAAAGAAGGAAAGCGTATACTTTCTTATAAAAGGGAAACCAAATCGTAGAACTTTTCAAGGGGAAGAAAATCTTTCTTCCTTATTTTTTTTCAAGTATCCCAAAACTCTTTCAATCGCGTTGGTTAATAAATTTTATTTGGCCTGGAATGTATAGCCTCAAAATGAAAGCGCATTTTCTTCTTATATATATGTATATTTACTTTATTTAATCTCATCCTACTTCCTTTATTTTAGGTTTCATCGCACTTGTCCGTGACAGTCTACGTGGAGGACGTAAACGACCACGCGCCACAATTTGTCGACGCTCCTTATCATGTAACCGTGGATGAGCTTTCGCCCACAGGTATTTATGAAAAATAATAAATTCATTTATTCAGATACTCTTTTAGAGTGAAATATCAAATTTTTGTCATAATTAATTCATAGAAGGCTTATTAGAATTATAAAATATTTTATACTATGTTCGTATTTTAAATAATTATATTATAATTTTTATTCAATGAAATTGAAAAATTTTAATTTCTTTAAATTACCTTAAAATAATATTAAACTGATAAAACCAATTAATCATCAAGCAAGAAAAATTTATTTTCATCTACATTGACTTCAATTGTTAATATTAAATAAATAAATAAAGTAGTTTATGTTTATTTATCTCTATTTATAAGATTTTTAATATCAATTTTAGTAAATCATAAAAAACTTCTTAATAATTGTAAACTATAAATTTATAAATATTCAATGCTTAAAGTTTTAATGAAATTTAATTGAAACAAAATATATTTTTATATAAATGAAATATTGAATTATCCTCGTATTATCATTAAATTTATTAAAAACTGTAACGACATTATCGATGGTCATTCTTAAACCTTGAATCATGACACGTGTAATAACGAACATATTTTTTTATGTGAATAAGAATCTTTTGTATTTTGAAAGGGAAGCATTTTGGTAAATTGTATTTTTAAAGCTGACAGCACCTGTGCCTGCTGGCATTCAACTTTCGCACACAGAAATAAAGTCAGATTGGGAATTTTTACTTGGCCATGACATTTTCTTCATTTGTTACATCTGTATTTCTCTAGCATTGAATTTTATTTATTAATTTGAAGAAGTTTATATTGATTTCGAAACTTATATTTAAATTATTCTATAATTGTTTTATTTGTTCATATACTTTGTTTAATTGGAAATTTTCTAGAGAAATGGGAGAAAAGTTGTTCAAGTATAAATAATTATAATATAATTAAATCGTACACAAAACGAAAATGAATGAAATTTCATCTAGTAATGAAATTACAGTACACAATTATTTTGAACTTAATTTATAATTTATTTAATTATTTCTGAAAAATAAAATGTTTGATGTAACACAGAATTTTAAAGATATAACAATAACTAAAAAATAGATTACAATTAAAAAAAATAATTTTGAATAAACAGAAATTAAATGTATTTAAAAATGTTTTGTTAAAGGCCTTACAGTATTTCGAGGAATTCATGCCCTTGACAAAGACAAACCAAATACACCAAATAGCGATGTACATTATGCGATAATAAAGGGTAACGAAAAAGGAAAATTTTCTCTAGAATCAGGGCATAGGACAGCTCTAATTTTAAAGAAGCCATTAGATTATGATGCTGGTGATCGTGAATATGTTCTTATTATAAGTGCAAGTGTAAGAATTATTTACGTTCAATAAACTATAGAAAATTTAGTTTCCATTTTACGCAAATTATGAGAATATATAAAAAAATGTATTTTTAAAATTTTCATATTAAATTTTATTAAATTTCATTAATTTTAACAATAATTTAGTTACGTAAAAAAGGTAGACAATCGAACACTTTCCCAGCCTTGTTTTAAATAAACAATAGAAAACCAAAATATTGATTATTGAATTATATATTTTTCTTAAAGGATCGAGGGACGCCACCAAAGAGTACAAATACTACAATAACTATAAAAGTAAACGATAACGATGATTTAGATCCGAAATTCACACAAGATGTTTACCGAACTGAGATTTTCGAATTTTATCCTATACCAGTAAGAATATAAATATTCGATCATATATAATATTATTTAACAAGATATTTATAAACGCTTAAAACTTGCCTTTTCCATTAGAATCGTCCAATACACAAGGAAGTTGAATTTCCTACGCCAATTCGTGCTATAGATCAAGACCGTGACATCGACACACCAGTACGTTATGATATAATATCTGGCAACGAGCGCGGCATCTTTCATTTGGATTCGCGCAATGGTACGCTATTTCTTGATCATGCGATTGATCTTGATGCTGAACGCAATTTAGCTGGCAATACGTTTGTCTTGCAAATTCATGCTACGCAAATTGACAATCCATTGAAAGTTGCCACAGCAAGAGTTGAAATCGAAGTTCTTGATCTTAATGACAATTTGCCGGAATTCGAAGTTGATTTTTATAATATCAGCATTGTAGAAAATTTACCAAACGGCTTTAGTGTCCTTCAGGTGAGCTTTTTTTTAATGGATATTTTTGCTGAAAGGATACTTTTAAGGTATATTTAAAAAATTCTTGGAAAATATTTTAATGTGATTCCAATGAAATAATTTAAAATTTATTACTTTCATTATATAAAATTAAAGATTGAACATAATTGTATAAAAGTATATTCGCATATTTTTATTAACATTTTAACTTTAATAAATTTTTTTATTTTTTTTATTAGAAGTTGAATAAAATAAATGCTATAATTATTCTTGATTGTCTTCAAGATAAAAGGTTCGAATATAAATTTAACATTTATAGCTTCAAACAATAATTTTATATGATAAAATCAATAAAATAAAGAATCAAATAAAAAAATATTGAGCAAATAAAATTTAAAAGATATAATTTTGATATTAAAATTTATTTTGCTGAGCATTTCTTACATGATCATTATTAAAATAAAAAATTACTGGTTCTCGAATTCACGCTTGAAACTTCAAGTTGTCCATCTTTACAAATAAAACTTATCATACACTTATAAAAATTCGATATTTCATTCCAAGTATGTACTATGAAATGGGCTTTTATTGCGGAAATCAAGTAATTATAGTTAAAATACGTGTTATAACTATAATTTATAGAAAAAGTATTATTACATAAAAAAAAGCTTTTTTGACCCTCCGAGCGCGAAATACGTATTTTTGGCTCACTTTTGCGAGCGCGAAATAGTACATTCCCGCGAAAAAGTGAGCCAGAATGTATTATTTCGAGCTCGCAAAAGTAAACCAAAAATACGTATTTCTCATCTCTCGGGTTAAAAAATAGTATATGCACCACGGGCGCGAAATAGGGGATTTATGTCCCTGGTGTAAATTTTGCGCCCTCGCTTTGCTCGTGCGAAAAACTCACACTCGGGCCAAAATCCCCTATTTCGCGACCTTGGTTCATAATGTACTATTATCTAATAAAATGATCGATTTTATTGTAAAAAGTAAAACAAATAATGATCTTTTTTTACACATTATGAATTATGATATATTTTATTTAAGAGCAGGCCGGATTCGCTGTCCTTGTCTAATTGAGATTTTTGTTATTTACTCAAGTATTAGTCGGTGTATCTTCAAATTAAAGGTTGAGCGCAATAGATATTATTATTATGAACATCTATGCACAAGAAAAAAAATCTACCGCTTTGTTTTTGAGAAAAGTAAGGAACGCGAAAATATTATAAACATAAACTTTTACTTCAGCGTTCCTTACTTTTCTCAAAAACAAAGCGGTAGAATTTTTTTTTCTTATGCATAGATGTTCATAATAATAATAATATCTATTGCGCTCAACCTTTAATTTGAAGATACTGTTTTAAGAGCTTTTAACACAGTCATTGATACTTTGAAAGAAAATTATTACATTTATCATTTAATTAAATAGAAACTTCGTTTCAACTATTTTTCGGAATGAAAAAAAAATTAATTCCTTTTTTTCGGAAAATTACTAAACTTTAATTAACGAAAACTTTCTATTATTACTATGAATTCTAATTTTCGAATATATCTTTCTTTTAATTATTTTTTATCTTAAGTTTTAATACACGAACATCATCGATAAACCATAAAAGAAATAAAATTCGTGTAAGATTAATTTTTTTTCTATATGAAAAAATTTTAATATTTGCTATAATAACTCATCGATAGGTAATAGCTTACGATCGCGATCAAGGAGAGAACGGTGAATTCAATTATGAATTGCACGATCCATCTGGTGCTTTTTCTGTAGACGCAATAAGTGGTTGGTTGACTGTACAAGATCAAAGTGTCCTCGACCGAGAGAAAAAATCCTTCCTCCAGATGAAGGTTTTGGCCGTGGAGAAGAGGCCGAGCGTTGTTAAGCCTTACAATAGTTCATCATCTGTTGACGTTGAAGTTACATTACTTGATGCAAACGATAATAATCCTGTTTTCGTTCCCAGCAATCTATTGGAGCTGGTTGCGCAAAGTGATTTTAAAGTCGGCACTATTATTGGCCAGGTTTGTTTCTATATATTTATAATAATATAATTTTATATGTTTAATTTTTTTATTGTCACACTTTTCAAAATATTTAATATTATCTTTAAACTGTTTTACTATGATCAAAAGAGTAAAATTTAGAGAATGTATTTATCGTTTAATTTATTAATTGTCAAAATACTGATAGTTTCAAATATCAACAAATATTTATAGAATTGTAAAATTAAAATAATTATTAGCTTGTTGAACTAATAAAAAAAATTAAATTACACATATTAAATGGATACTGATGGTTTTATCGATTAATAATATTTATTATCAATTCTTTGTTTATTGTCAAAAAGCAAATGTTTAGTTTTTACAAAGATTTTTCCAAATAAAACAACATTTTAAGTACTTTTTATAGTTTTATCATTAACAATTCAAATCATTGTAAATATTGAAATGGTTGAATAGGATTATTTATTGTAGTGAAACAATATTTCTTTTAAACGAAAAAGTAAACGTTGTGAACTCTTTATTTTGAAGTTCGTTATTTGGTCACATGAATCTCCGAGCTGCTTCAATAACACCCACATGTTGCGAGAAAAGTTATATAGGTTTTAATACCAATAACACTATATCCTAACTGAAAATAGAAAAATCGTTTACTCTTTTGACCAATTTAAATCTAATATTGATTTTAAAGGAAAGACTGTTGTATCTAAACAGTTGTTTCGTAGCTACCAATAAAGTTTAATATTTTGTAAATATTCCAAGGAGTTTTCATTACTCATTTTTTTAATATTTAAATCAACTTATTTAATTTCAATCAACACTTACAAGATTTTTTATTTTTCCGAATAATGAATTTTAATCCCTACTGGAAATTGAAACGTTTTTTTTACTATTTTATGACCAGTAGAAATGAAAACGCTTTTTTTAAAATTTTATGGACATTTCTTTGGCATTATTATTACTAATAACTTTAAATATTTATATACACCATTTTTTATGTTCATATTTCTACCAGGAATCTTAACGTTCATATATGTATGTTATAAACATTAGAAGAATTATCGTACGTTCTCAATAAAACTTTAAAAAAAATCAATATACAATTTTCAATAAATACTATATTGTTGGTATTATTATTAAATAATAATAAAATAAATGTAAATATCATAATAAGCATAATACAAAATATAAAATTACAACTTTAATAAAATTAAAAAAAATTAGGTTCACGCAGTCGACAATGATCTGGGCACGAACGGTTTAGTGCGCTATAGATTACAGCGTCCAGGTAATTTTAGTGGTACAATGCCCTTTGCTGTTAATCCTGATACCGGTGTAATCACCATAGCAGAAAGTCCAATACTCGAAGGTAGACATGCCATCTTTGTTGAAGCTTCAGATCAACCAGCGAACCCTAGCGAGAGACGTTTTTCATTAGCTGTGGTCACGATCGATGTTTTCAGGCCTGACGGTCAGTGGACTTTTGTATTATTATACCGTTTACAATTATTTAGATTATTATATTTTTTTTACTTGCTTGTCTGATGATATATATGAATTTAATATTAGTTTCTGTTTACGTTATTTAACATAGGTAGCAATTTGTTTTTAAAGTTATAGAAGTATTAGTTTTTTACATTTATATCACCTTTAAATTTAAAACTTCATCTTGAAATGTTAAAAAATCATTATCGAATATTCAGTTATTAAAGTTTTGAATTCCTGTAATGTTTTATTTTTTTAAATTTTTAAAGTAAAAATATTTTTCATTAATAAAATCTGAATAATAAAACAAATAAATTAAAAAATTAAATTAATAACTTTTTATTTTTTATATGATACTAAATTCGTACATATTTTTACATTACATGAAAACTTATCTTGAATAACCAAAAAATCATTGAGTTTTTATAAATGGAATAAAACGCGAAGGATCTTGCTGTTTTCTTATATGAAATATCGTTTATTAAATTACAATTTGTTATTCGAAGGACCTGAACTTTTTCTTAGTTAGATAAATCTCTTTTACCTTCATTTTTTATACGTACGTACGTATATATAGTCACAGAATACTTTCTTTACTAATAAATATACGTATATTCTTATACTCTTTTTCCATTCTCGCTTTAATTGCTCTAATTGCATTTCATCTTTTTTTTTAATCTTCTTTTTTTACTATAATTTAAGGCCAAGACTCGAAAGAACCGGATTTTATAGGAGCACCCTACGAGTTCTGGGTCGGGGGTGATGTACCAATAGGCACTAGTGTTGGCCAGATCAGAGTCAACGAGGCCGTTAAAACAAATGAGATTGTCTATGACCTGCTACATAGCTACCATGAAGGAGGTAAATTAGATGAACGATTACAAATAGGATGTGAAAACATATAATTTTTCGTTATATTGAAAAAGAAGAACTTGTCATTTAAGACAATTTTCGAAAAAATATTATTTTAAATTATAAAATATCATTTTTATTGTGCTTTAATTATTTAAACAATTAATATCTTTAAATAGTAAAGTGCCCAAATTATCATTAATAAAAATAAAAAATACGAGCTTTCTCTTTATCACAATGTTGAAAAAACATAAATTTTGAAATAAAGCGTCGTTTTTAGATTTCTGATACTTAATGTTAAATTTTTTATTTCAAAAGTTTGCTTCATAGTCGAGTAGTTTGCAATTCCGACTTATTTCAACAACTATATTACCTCTAGTCCATTAATTGGAGACTTTCTATCCATTTAATTTCCCAGGCACATTTGTAATGCACATAATTGATATCTAAGTAATTCGAGTAACGACATTCTTTTACAACAATAACAGCATCTTAATTTCTAAGAAAAAAAAACTTTTGACAAATAAAAAATAAATGTTTTTCTTTATACTTATAGTACCGTTTGCAGTGGAAGAGCGCTCGGGGACAATAACGGTTGTAGACGAGATCGACCATTACAAGCAATCGTCTTATGACTTTGAAGCAGTCGTTTCAGACGAAAAGAGTTTAAGTCTTGTGACTAACGTCTCTATACATGTGGTTGATCCAAACGACGAAAGTGGCATTTTTGCCAAGTAAGTGAATATCATTGATTCTCGTGGAACAGTAGTAGCGTAATGACTTTTTACGACACTTTGGAATGATACCCCTTTTATATTGTAACAATTGTTCGATTCTCTGCACTTTTCCTTTCTTTCTCTCTATTTTTTATCTTTAAGAGAGGTTGATGAACGCTATATTGCATTTAAGAATTGCTTTTTCCAAGGGATGGAAAAAATTAAAGGATAGTAAAATTACTACGAATGTGGAAAGTGGTAATAGCAAATTGATTGGCATGAAAATAAAATATTAATAGAAAAAATATTAATACAAAATTTTTTAATTATAAAACTTATTTTGAATTACTAAAATATATTTTTTGCTAAAAAATTCGTCGATGCATAATTTAATACTAGTGAAAACACATTTTAAAAACAGCATTCTTATATCTTAAAATTTATTACATAACTGAAATAGAAAATAGTTAAAATAATTTATGAAATTGATTTTTCAAATATTAAAATTAAAGTCATAAATTTTTTTCTTCTTATAAGTGTTCATTTACATAAATAATATGATAAACAAATATAATGATTTAATAAAAATTATCAAGGACAGTTCCGAGGACAGTTAAACAAAGTTTAATCTTTACACATCAACTAGATTAGAAAGAACAAAAGATACGATTATAATCTGCAGTTCAGTTGATCAATATGATTAGTGACTTATTCTTTTTCCCAACTTTTGCTTATTAATGATCAAAGTTTTTCTAAAGTAATTAAACTTTTATTTAATCCTTTAAGACGCATTGATGGATAAAACGATAAATTAATGTTTCCTTCCTATCTATATTCCTTTCAATAAATCATTCTTTAAGTCGTCATGAAGAATCGTTTAACTTATGAGTTTAACAAAGAAAAAGAATCTATATAAGCAGCATATTACAAATATTTGAAAAAAAAATACTAACTTTTTTACTAAACAACCTTGCCATGAAATTTTTCATGAAAATTGAAAATTAAAACAAAAGAATTTTTAAAATAATTTAAAAGTCAGATCACTTCAAATATACGTTAATGCAAATTTTGGCAATTCATCTTTACCTTCCATCAATCTTATTTCTTTGATCGATATTCTAGTTTAGGGCATTATCCGTACAAAACAATTTGCTTATCGATACTCACTTAATAACATCAGTCTTTCACATCATTATTTTAAAGTTTATCGATTATTTCAATAAATAATGTTAAAAGTATTTGTTTTATGTTTGCATCAGAGATAAATAATAAGAGAAATAAATAATAAATTATTTAATGGGTATTTCTTAAATTTTTCAATATTAGGGGTACGACAAAAGCACCACTTGTGTTTCATGTAAGAGAAAATGCTGTAGGCGCGTTTATTGGTCACGTTGTACCAGCCAACGCAAGCAGTGCTACCCTTAAAAATGTAAATTTTTTGATTGCCAATCAGCAAGATGTTGAAGAAATAGCAATAACACAAACTGGTGCTCTTTACACACCAACTGGATTAGATAGAGAAAAAAGACACAATTATAGTCTTACTGCTATTGCTGAAAGTCCTCGAGGCGTTGGTGTCTTTCAAGTAAGCCTTTCCATTTTTTTTACTAACATTGATACTAATTTATAATATTATATGCTAAGGATAAGGTGAATATTTATGAAATTATATTATCTAAAATGTTGCAAATTTTTTTAATAGTATTGATTTACATTATAATATAAATTTACCTTGAAATAATGTCTTTGTAAACTATTTAAAATAGCATATAAAAGTGTTTGGCATTATCATTTAAATTATTTTCTGAGAAAACTAAAAATTAATTCAAATTTTATTTTCATAAATAGGTACAGATGCATTTAATCAAACAGTAGAAAAATTATTTTCTCATACGCACGTTTTGATACTAAACATTAAAACAATGAAATTTTATATTTTCATTTATTTGAAAATAATAATTATAATTTTGAACTGAAGAAATAAAATATCACATAAAGTTAAAATAAAAAAGATATTAAATAAGATGATTTATTGAATTTAGGTGCTGGTAATAGTTGACGATGAGGATGATAATGCTCCAATATTTTCATCTAATACTTATGAAGGACGGATTTCGGAGAATAGTCCAAGTGGCACAGAAGTGATTATGACGAATCACGTATCAGCTCGAGATCCAGACGAAGATTCAAGCTTTGTATTCAATCTTAGGGGTGAAGGTCGTGATTTATTCCGTATTGATCAAATCACTGGACGGATCTTTTTCATTGGTAATACTACGGATTTACTTGATCGCGAAGAAAAGTCTCTTTACAATCTTCGAATCGTCGCTGCTGAAGGAAGTACGTAGAAATTTAAATGGATATCAATATTGCAGTCTGTTTTTCTCAGTAAACATTAAAACTTTCTTTACGTAACAGCATCTTATTTAAATATCTTTCCAATTTTTTTCTATCATTTAATTTAAAAATACATTATTATAATATGAACAGTTACAGCATTGCAAAATTCATTTACTATTGCATTTTATTACGATACTTTTTTATGATGTATATAATATAGTTATGTTATAACACAAATATCACGTAATGCAAAAGAATATATTTATAATATTATGTAATATTATGCGGACAAAGCGTACAATTATGACATCATTGAAAAATATTATAGGAATTATCATTGATGTAATATTTATTTAAGATTATCGTAATATTAAATAACATTTTTTATTAAATACTGATAAAAGAAAACGAACTATTTAAGAATAAAAATTAACTTTAAAAAATAATAGAAAAAATTGATTAGTAATCCATCATTTAAAATAAAATAATTAAATTTTGTTTTTTTATAAGTATTTAATTGACTTTTTCATTAAATTGACTTCTAGAAAAAAAATCGTCGAATGTATCACTGACTATTCACGTGGAAGACGAAAACGACAACCCGCCAAGTTTCATTCAAATGGTTATCTTGCCCGACCAGGGTATACGAGTCTCGAAAGATGAATCAACAAATTCTCTTAATCCTACTCCAACGGATATTACATCAGCCAACAATGACTATCGTTCACCGCTACTTTACGTTCCAGAAAATGTAACGATCGGTGCTCCGATAATCCGTCTTGTAGCTCGTGATCCAGATGAGGGTAGAAATGCTGAAATAACATATAGTATTCTATCAGAGACTAGAATTTCTTCGGATGGCAAGGATTCAAGGACAAGTGTTAAACGTTATTTTGTCATGGATTCAAGGTCCGGTGAAATTTCTGTGGCAGGAATGCCACCAGCTGAAACTGATATTGTTCTTGAGGTTGCTGCGAGTGATCATGGTGGCTTAATGGATAACGTAACAGTGCGGGTTCATATATTCGATGTTAATGATCATGCGCCGGTATTCAAACAATCTTGGTATTCATTTGATGTACGTGAAGGTACGTTCAAGAGATTTGAAATTGGAAAAATCGAAGCTACTGATGCTGATTATGGAGAGAATGCTAATATAACTTATGAAATAGTCCCAAATAATTCAGATAGAAATGTCAAGTTTGAAATAACGAGGTAAATTATTACTATATTTTCAAATCGATACAGTATTTACGATAAAATACAAATTTATTTCTATTTCTTTATTTTTCAGGTATAAAGGAACACTGCTTATAACTGGAATCCTTGACAGAGAAATAAAAGATTTATATAATTTCAAAATTATCGCCAAAGACAACGGCACTGAGAAAATGTATTCGACAGTTGATGTGGAAATTCATGTACAAGATGTTAACGACAATCCACCAACTTTCTATGGATACCAAGAAGTTGGACGAATTCCAAATACTCTAGTAGATATTTATAAAAAAGATTCTAAACAACAACTTGTACCAATTTATTATGCTTCGGTGCCCGAAAATAGTCAAGTAGGCACAATTGTTACAAAAGTTTATGCGAATGACTCAGATTTTATTGGCAATGGAAATGGCGTCATCCTTTATGATATGCCACAAATTAGAGGAAAAATGCAATATTTTACTATTGATAATAAGGAAGGGTTAATCACAACGATTGGCAACCTTGATTACGAGACCGAGGTAAGAAAATTTTAAAAATACGTACATTTAATTATATTAAATTGAATTAGCTAAGAGGTCAATAAAATAAAATTTCGTTGTTCAAAATGTCTTTCAAAACTGTAATGTATTTTATATCAATCTAAGGATAGGTTCTCATTGAAATAGACAAAAAATAGGCAAATTTTGGAATTTTATCGAAAAAAATGAATAAACATGTAAAGTATTTGTTTCGGGATTATGAATAAGCATGTTTTTAAGTGTATTTTAAAATTTTACTGTATAAAAAAGTGGCGCCCAAAATCCATATTTCTTTACAGAAATTTAAAAAAATTTCTTCTTCGGCGTACTTGAATTGTTGTATTGTTATAAAGTTCTTGGATTTCAATAATGTATTAGAAATTATTTTGTGAACTTGCCCTACGTGGGAAAGTTTTCTATTCGAGTCGGGCCTCATTGACTGAGGCGACCCTTGTAATGAAAAAACCTTTTCAGTCCAATATTTTACATAAATATAGCTTTCAAAAAATGCTATTAAAAAAATCAAATTTTCCATCATTTTGAACGAGAATCTACCCTAAACAGAAATAATCACTTTTCGAATTTAGGAAATGAACCGATAGTTAAATATTCCATTTATAATAAATTGTCCGCCGAAATAAAATTAAATAAATATATAAAATTCTTTAATAATGAAATAGCTAAGGTTGTATCAGGAATAAAACTTTATATGATTCGAGAAAAAAGTCGATTTTTCCCTTCGGTGACTCTTTTTATAAAGGCCGCAAATTTTATTCACGGGAATGCAGCAAATCTACAACTTTATTTCCTTGTTACATGATGTTCGATTGTGTAATAAACTATAATGATTTTTTAAAATATAAAACTATAACATTGCACAAATTCATCGAAATACTAATAAGTCAACGAAATTTTATATATATTATCGTTATTCTAATTCAATAAAATATTTTTGTAAAGATGAAAATTTTTATTTAATACTATTATATATTATTAAAGATATCATGAAAATCATTTCATATAATTACTAAATGTACAATTTTAATGTTTATTTTAATATAGAATGTTCACAATCTTTCGATTATTGCAAGCGATTTGGGATCACCTAGCTTGTCTTCGACGGCTCTATTGATAGTAAGAATCTTAGATGTAGATGAAGGACCAAATGATCCTAAACGACCAGTTTTTCAACATCGATATTATGAAGTTGAAATAGAGGAAAACACAGTTGTTCCGGTAAAACTACTTGAATTAAATGTCTCAGACATAAGTAAAAATGAACAAATTCGTTATAGTATTGTTATGGATGATAGTGATGCGAGAGATCATTTTACTCTCGATCCAAAGAATGGAAGCTTATATTTGTTGACTAGCCCAGACCGAGAAATAAGAGATCAATATGAACTGAAAGTTAGGGTAGATAAAGTAAAGGCAGCAAGGGGCATGCCAGTAATGATTTATCCGGTGATCGGTGAGAGACTCAATGGTTTGGGTCCAAATGAAGCTAAAATTATATTGAAAATCAAAGATATTAATGATAATGCACCAAAATTCAAGTCAAACGGTAGACCAATATTAGCAGCTATCCCAACTTCAGCACATTATGGATATAATGTTATTAAAGTAGAGGTGAGAAAGCATTTACAAAATTATATTAATTTAGAATAATTGATAAATTTTACAATAAATAGAATCATAATAAAATTTTAATAAAAAAAATAATTTTTTAAATATAAAGTTTGCAACTTTATTTTTTTTTTAATCGTATTTTTTTATTAGATGTAAAACAGAAAATATAAAAATGAATATATCTTTGACAAAAGTTATAAAGTTATAAAATACATATTATACTAAACAATAATCATTAAATAAACTTTTAATATAATAGTCTGTTTATATAAGATTATTTTGATTACCTCGAAATAAGAACTTATCATTTATAATATTATTTTCTCTCAAATAACACTGGAACATCAATACGTTAAGATTGGATCGTTTTCGAAATATATGAAAAGCTTCTTATAAATTTCACTGAACAAGCTCTTGTACAGATTGAAATATCGAAAATCTTTTCCCTTCATTTCCTCTACTGAAAATACATAATATTGATTTTCAATTTTTCCAGGCTGAAGATGCAGACGAAGGAATAAACGGGCAAGTTCGCTATCAGATATTGGGCGACTCATCAAAATTCGCCATTGACCCAGTCAGTGGTCAAGTGCAAGTAGCTGGTAGTTTTGTTAAAGACGCTGGACGTGTATTTGGTTTCGATGTCAAGGCTACGGACAAAGCTGGCGCTGAGGATGGACGTAGTAGCATTGCCAATGTGTTTGTAAGTGTTGATGACCCTGAATTAAGAAAAATAAATCTCAGCTTTTGCAGACGCTTAATTTCTCGTTTATCATTCCTAATGGCCAATTAGCGAGGTTGATGCTAGTTTTTACTTTGCTATCCTTTCGCCTTCTTTTTTATTCTTTTAAGAAAATTTCTAGCATTGAGCAAAATGTCATTTATCTTTATTACGTCGAAATTATAGCACTCATAGAGACTATGTTTCTCAAATTAAATAATTACATAACCAACTGGTCTTTCATTATTAGATAAATAAATTTTTTCATTTTGACAATATGAATTTTAAGATTTGCTATTTTAAAATATGTGAATTCATTATTAATTAATCTAATTTTTTTAAGGTTTACGTTCTTGACGACAATAAACAGTTGGTAATTATTATGGGGAAAAAACCATTAGAAATTGAATCAGAAATAGAAAATATAACCAGGTTAGAAGCCTTTTTTTCTTTAATAATTATTTTAAAACTTTATTATATATTTTATTGTTTTTTTATATTTAGTGCTCTACAAAACGTGACTGGTTTAGATGTTCGAGTTAGAAAAATTGAACCTCATTTAGAGAAAAACCTTGTTGAGATTAATTCGTAAGTTTCAAGTCCGATATATTATTATATTTTATACAAACAAGATTTTATTACTACTTACTTAAATGAATGATCATTTTTCTGTATTTTTAGAAGCGATATGTACTTGTACGCTGTTGATCCAAATCTAAATGTTATGATAGACACCGACACTCTGCAGAGGTAAGCTATTGAAAAAAATTTAATAAAACTCTGATCTATTTTCATTTTAAAACTGTTACAAGGTTGTACAAATTACCCTTAAACCATTTTTTTCGGAACTACAGCTGTCGATTGTCATATATACGCTTCATTATTGATGTTCTTCTTTAAGCTTATAAATTATACTTTAATCTTTTATAATACTTAGAAAAAATTTAATTTAATTTTGTACGTATTAACTTTAAAATAATTTCAATAAACTTTTGCAATTGCTTCAACTCTTTTTAAAAGATGCATTTTTTTCAAAATGTATTCGAGAGATTGAATGTTTTAAAGGTATTTCTAAAAATGTTCATATTGTGTTAAAAATTAAGATGTTAAATTAAATTAACATTGATTTTTAAATTTCCACATAAAATAAAATTAATTTATCGAATTCTATTTACAAATCCAAAAAGCAATCTTTCAAGATATAAAATATCTTATGGTTAGTATATCATATACTTGAAACAAATAAATTTCTATTTAATAGGCTTTAAGTTGATATTGAAAATAACTAAAAAAGTTATAATACATAGATTTAATATTATCAAGCAACCATTATACTGGTGTATTATAATCCGGAAACCAATATTCAATTGACCTTGAATATTCAAAGTAAAAAGAAAGTTTGATAAAGGTCACTTTTTAAATTAATAAATAAAATATCATCGAAAAAGAGAAATAGATTGCATGGTCAGATACATTCTTATGCTTCAGTATTATTTCAATTGTTTAATGACGCGAATAGCTTTTTGTTTGTTTGATCAAAATTCACTTATTTTTTACTAATTAAATAATCTATTTAAATTAAACTAATATCTATTTTAATTGATTTCTTATTAAATATGATCGGTATACTAACTAGGAGAGTATCACATCTCCGGATCACGGATTTTGCTCTAACTTTGAGATAGGTTTTCAGATATCAAAATATGGAAAAAGCCAGAGTTATAGACCCCAACGCTCAATATTTCTCTAGTTGCAGGCAATTAAAGAAAATCACTAAAAAAGTTACTAGATTTTCAAACGCTTATAATTCTTTAGCATTAATAGCTAGACGCTTGTAACTGTTTTTAAATGAAAGCTACGTTCAAATCCTTTCGAAAAAGCACCTATAGCATATCAAAATATTATATTTTCCCAAAGTTACAGCGTTATGGAAATTGTACTACATTTTAACATTCATCATTAATTAATATTCTTAAAAGGAAATTCAGCTCAAATTCTTATAACGCTGTTACTTTGAGAAAAAATAATATTTTGATATGCTATAGGTGCTTTTTCGAAAGGATTTGAACGTAGCTTTCATTTGAAATCAGTTACAAGTGTCTAGCTATTTGCTAAAGAATTATAAGCGTTTGAAAATCTAGTAACTTTTTTAGTGATTTTCTTTAATTGCCTGCAACTAGAGAAATATTGAGCGTTGGGGTCTATATCCCTGGCTTTTTCCATATTTTGACATCTGAAAACCTATCTCAAAGTTAGAGCAAAATCCGTGATCCGGAGATGTGATACTCTCCTAGTAAGTATACAAATCGTTCTTTTGAAGTTTAAATTGAAATAATTTTAAATATTTAAAAGTACTACTTGGATTTATTAATCTTAAATATCGAACTATTGATAATACAGAGCAACTAGAAATTGAAAGATCACAACTAATAAAATTAGTTTTTGATAAATGATAAAAATGTTAATATACGTAAAAATAAAAAATGTATTATCACAATGAAGAAAACATAAATTTGGCATGAATGCAAGTAACCTTCATTAACGTTTTGCGCAGCGTCTTCCGCAGTAAGAAGTCTGAATTAAAACGTGAATTGGAACGTTACAAACTCATAGACATAGCTGGTAGTAAGCCACGTCGGGCTAATCAACATTACTTACTATCAACGCTCGAGGTAGCAGTTGTTGTTTTAGGATGCATAGTTTTTGTTGGAGCTTTGGTTACTGCCTTGTGCGTTACGTGTGTACGAAGAAATAAACGGTAAGTAAACAATTATATGCAACTTAATATAATCCTTCCATTAACGAAAACTCTATACGCTTGAGTTTGCTGAAATTTCCTAAAATCTTGCGTTTCACGTTTCCGACTGCACCTTTCTTTGCCTTTTTTCTGCTGTCTGGCTCTTTTTTTTCTTTTCGAGCTATGGGAGATCCTGCTTTTAACACTGGCAAAATAACTTGAGAAGGATTTAAAACCGTAGCGAAAAAGCTTTTTATGTTTCATAATCATTAAAAGAGACATGAGCACAACATCGTAAACGTCAAAACATCATAAAATTCTGAAAATTATCTTTCATTTATTATCTTCTGTTTACTAATTAATTAAACTTCCTTAACTTTATTAATTGTAAATTATTTATTTTTTATGAATTTTTCCACCTTTTGATTTATTGTTTTAGTTTTCTGATTACTAAGACTTGAAGGATTCAGTTTTAATTTTGAATAGTTTAAAGTTTTTAAGTCTATAAAGATCACAATACCGTAGATCTGCTTAGTAACAAGCTTTTCTGTTTTATTTTTTTTTACTGAAAGAAAACTCTAAGTTGATAAAAAGTACAAGAAATATATTTTTAATGATTTGTATTTTGTAAAAGCTAAACTTGATAGAAAAGTAATCTCATACTCTTTTAGAAAAATTGTAAATATATTTCCCAATTAGTCGGCTAAGTATAGAACTTTTTTATTGATTTGTAATTAATGAGTGAAAGAGGTTATAAAGAGTAAATGTTAAAAATAATACCAAAATGCAGTTATTATTTATAACTATTTGAATATTCTTCAACAATTCCTTGCTTCTAAATTGCTTTATTTATTAAAACGACTTAAAAAATTAACCCATTTAATACAAATATTTTAAAACGTGTTTATTTAGCAATTCACAAGCTACAAATCGGGCAAAATGTTTCAGTTATTTATATACAATGTAAATACAATTCACACTTTTTCTTATTTTATCATTACAATCATATCCAAATACATTTTAAAAAATTGAAAATTCTTAATTTTAGCTGCACAAAATAATTATGATTAAAGTGATTGATTATAACAAATTGTGAAAAAATCTAGTATTTATGCATAATTAATACTAAATTGAGGACCCCAAACGTATTTACTCTTTTTATGCATTTTCTGCTATGCACTTTCTAAAGTTTAAGCTATTAGCGCATAGTTTATCTAACATTAGCTTTTACTAACCTCCTAACTAATACCTTTTGCCTTTAATTTGTAGGGGTAACAGTTACGTCAGTGCTGTTCCTCGCGCTGTGTACGGAATCCACGGAGAATCGTCCTTTCTATGATTAACAGCTCAATGAAGTTCAACTAATAATTCTTGAAATTGCTTCGAACTCTACTACTCAATTTCTCCTAATTCACTAATTACCTATGCATAATTAGAGTAACAATATAAAACATTTTATTCAGACTGTTATGACATTTTTCCTTAATATCTGACTGACAACAGCAATAATTATTTTAATTTTAAGTGATCATTATAACTAAAGTGAGTTTAAAAAAAGAAATTTATAAAAATATACGTTAATATTTTAATAAATTGTTAAATTGTTAATAGTTAAATCTTTGTTATTTTTTACCCAAAAAGTATGTGCAAAGAAATAATATTTAAATGTAAAAACCTATCATAAATCTGTTTAATTTCATTAACATATATTACTTGAACTTGGTAGAAATTAATTCTATTCAAAATGAGTTGAAAATTACTTTATAACCTAGTTAAATGCTAACTTTCTAGTGGGAAATAAAACACAAGATTAAAAGAATTCATTTCAATTATAAATAAAATTTTTTTTTTAAATATCACCATTACAAAAATTAAATCGTGGAATGTTTATGAAAACGTTTATGTAAGCAATGAAAATTTTTTCATTTGACTAAAAAAACTGGACTAAATAAATGTACAAACCCTCAATGAACCCTTGATGAATGCTAAGCTCCGATGATAGAAAAAAAAACATTACAAAAAATATATCCTTTAAGTTTCGTTCATTCAAGTCTTATGATAAATCTTTTTCAAAAATGAAACTTCAGTAGTTTTATTATTAAATCAATTTCAAAATTAAATAATTCATTTCTAATGCAATTCTAATGAAAATATTCCGTTATTCTAAAACACAAATTTTATGAGTACTTTTTTATACTATCAAAATGAGTCACAGTGAATCTCATTTTAATCGATGTTAGACGAAATTGATAGTCACACGAAAAGACGAGGGATACTAAACATTTAATAGTATTTCAATCGAAATTTTTAAGATAAAATTGACAGTTTAATTAAAAATTATTGTTATATTGTCTCGAAAAGAGATTAAAACCATCAAAAGTATATTTTTTCAATTAAAAATGTAATTAATTTTTATACTTTGATACATTAATTAATGATTTAAATTTGTTGCCATCCGAATTTGAAAGGTTCATGGTAGTCACAAATGTTCAAGAATGAAATCTTGTGACCTTGATTATAATCAATGTACTAAAGACTAATGAATATTTTTGACGCAGCTTTATTTCAATTAAATAACATTGTTATTACATCGGCTTAAGCTTCCTGAACACGTACAAGTTTATTTTCATATTTTTCGTACATTAAATACTAAAAAAATGATAAATTAAAAAAAAAATTATTACGCAAAATTAAAAAAAGACGAAAAATAAGTTCCGATATTGAAACAAGAATCATTAAAATTATGAAATCTTTTTAATTTTGATGTATATGTATTGTTAATCTTTCTCAAAATAATGACAAATTAATTATATCATATATTTTTTATATTTAATCAAACAAAAAAACTATCTATATTTTTGGATTCAAAGCATTTACGGTGAATGCTAGACATGAGGGTTTTTTCGGATTTCTACCGTGTAAGTAAGTTATGGTTTAGAATACCAACGTTTCGTGAACATTACAGTTCACTTCATCAGGATGAATCTGATCTACCCATCTATATTTTTCTTTATTCATAAATATTATTTTATTACATACTTAAATAAATATAAAATTTACTCATTTTCTAAAAGTTTTATTCTTGTTGATAATTTTAAACTATTTTTTTATATTGCTTCCAACGAAGATACCTACAAATAATTCAGTTTAATTTTTTAAGTAATTTAGAGATAAACCCTGGTGGAAATTGAAACGTTTTTTTTACCATTTTATGACCAGTAGAAATGGAAACGCTTTTTTTAACATTTTATGGCCATTTCTTTGGCATTATTATTACTAATAACCTTAAATTTTTATTTACACCATTTTTTATGTTCACATTTCTACCAGAAAAACATGACTATTTTTTATTATGTCACGAGAAGAAAAGTTTTTATTAAGGAGATTTGAAACAGACACTACACCTGTAGTCATAAATATTAACTTTCTTTTCATTTTGTTGTTGAATTTCAATGATGATTATTTAGTTAAATTTTCAAATAAATTCATTCACTAGTTTTTAAGATATTTGAATTTTTGTTACAAAATCGAAAAATTTTAATAAACAATATTGAAACCCAAAATTCTCAATAACTAATGAATGAATTTTTTTTAAAATTTAACTGCATAATCTTTATGGTACATATTATAAGCTAAAGTATTTCTTCATTGAAAATTTTGCAATTAAATAGAAAGATAGCTAATATTTATGAGTACAAGAGTAGTGTCAATTTTACATCTCCTTAAAAATACGTTTTACAAAATTTTTATCCTAAAAATATTTGAAACGTATCATGAAAATTTTTTTCTATTCCCATTATTATTTTTTAAACTAAATTTTTTTTAACTCGTTAAAAACGAGAAAATAAATTCAAAGTAATGGAAAAATATGTTATAAAGCACGTGTGATAACTTAAAAAGACAGTAGTTATGTCTGCTATAAGTGAGCAGTGCGAAGGCAATATGTGAATGTGTCAACAACCAATAACCTGTAATAAACTGGATAAAAAATTCTCATTTGTGTTATTTTACTGGTAAAAAAATTTGAATAAATATTTCATTCTTTAATTTTTTCTAAATATATTAGTCAAAAAATAATATTATTTAGTTTCTTTTTAAATTTTTATAATTTTCAGACTGTTATCTGCTAAAATCTATGACATAAATATTCATGGATTTTTAGAGTAAAATGTTTTGAATAAAATTAACAATCAGACATGTTTACTTTTTGAGTGCATTAACTATGGTAAATAGCGAGAAATAAAGTCAAAATCATTATTCATGTATTTTTTATATAAAAAATTGAAAAATCATATGATTATGTCGTCATCAGTTGATCAACCAATCAGAAACTTTTTGACTTCACGTGATCAAGCTTAAATACTTTTAATCATTTTTTTCTCATTGTTAATAAGCTCAAACAATTAGGAGAAAAGATTGTCAATGTAAATTATTTTTTTTAAATCCATGAAACACCTTAATTTTGTAAAATTCAAAAGATCATAGTAACGATTTTCTTCTCAAAAATTATTTCTCTAACATAACTAATCTAATCTTAAATGTCTAATTGAAAAAGAAATTCTTTAAAAACTAACATTTTCCTGTATGACAGAAAACTGGTGATAATTATTTGAAAAACGTTTAAGAAAGATGATGGAAAAATAAAATTATTTCAGTATTTATTTACGTATTTTTAAAATTGAATTTAAAATGATGGACAATTCCAATATAATTATTAAAATTTGAGATAAATCAAATTTACTTATGTGAATTCAATAAGAATAATAAATTTATCATTTCAGCTTGAAATGCCAAATAAGTTTCAATTCCAATATTTTAAATAAATTAAAAAAGTAATGTTTAATAGCACCATTATAAAATATAATAATGATAATTTTATGCTTACAAATAAAATAAACCAAACAAAAATAAAAATAAAACAAACAAATTACTTTATATACTAATACATAGGTGTCTTATTGATACGTGATTTCTGAACAAAAAAAATATTTGAGATTCGTGGTACACATGATCTGAAGATCAATAGACTTGCTAGCTCACGTATAGAGTAAGAAAAAGTAAAAAAGAAAGACCTCGGATGTGCCGACAAACTTCTTCTTCCTCTTCCGTCAGAATTCAGAGTTAAATAGATTGTAGGAGGTAGGAATTGAAAATGTTTGCTGCCTCCGTTGAAGGGCAAAAATAGGAGAATAAAAAGATTTGAGTTACGAAAGAAGAAAGTAGACAAATAAGTTATTAGATTATTAATTTCTTAGAGCAAAAAATGAAATGCTTTTGAATCACAAACTATGTTACGCAATATTACAAAAAAAAAAGAATATTTATTTTTATTTTTTAAATAATTAATAGATACATTCATTGATATGAAAACTTAAGAACTACTATCTTAAATATAGAAAACTTGTTAATCTTTATTTTAATTGTTTTTCAATTGAATTGATTAGGACGATGTTTCTTCACATATTGTAACTTGCAAAAAAAAGTTATTTGAACTGAAATTAAAATATTCATATAGTATTTTAAATTGAGTTTAAAATGAAAGTTGGAAATCTTTTTATTGCCTGACCATACGTTTACTTGTTCTACTTGTGTTAGTATTAAAATTATCATTTAAATAGAAATGGACTATTACAGTTTTTATTTATTATGTTTTTTCATGTATTATGCAATTAGAAAATAAAATCTTTGATGTATCTACTCAAGTTCATAAACATTAACTCTCTTTATTAATTTAATGATAGTAAAATCTGTATTTTAATTTGAAATTTTTAATCATTGTATTTGTTGAATTTCTTTATTTTTTATTTTATAGGAAAATGATGTGGCACTATAATGCTCTTTTAATTATTAGGAAAAAATTTATCATGCCATCGTGTGTAAATTTTAAATAAAAAAAATACCTAACTTTTAATCCGTTTTAATAAAGTGGATACTATATTTAAGGTACGAATAAAATATATAGTTATTAGATAAAAAACATATATTCTAAAAATATACACTGTTATGACGAAAGATGTATTTATAGCTCGTATTCCCGAGACACAAACACTTATCAATTTAAATAGTTATCTTTCAGTCAACTGAAAAGTAAATGATATAAGACCAAAAATCTAAAAGTGATAGATTGATTTTTAGCGATCTCATCGCGTGACCGTGAAAAAAAAGTATATCCTTTCCCTACAATTTCGATAACTCCCACACATTGAATGTTGCGCTACACTGAATTTTCACACCAACTCAATGAAACCTTGAACTTCGAATTTTTCACTTTATATATATGAATAAAAGTAAAGAATACAAATCAAGGACTATAAATTGAGAAGAATTTGACAATAAAAAAAAAATAAATTGTGGTATTATAAAAAATTTCGGTTTGATCTGAGGAAGGAAACGTACATAAAACTTGTATATTGAAAACTTAGACAAAAACATTATATTTAAACTAAATATAGTTGATCAACCTTGTCACATTGCTGATAAAGTTGTTTATTTGTGAAAGCTCATTATAGAAAAATGATAAATAGCAATTTGAGATGATAACGAGTATTCTTTTCAATTCTTTTAATAATATATTACATTAAGTAGAAAATAAAGAGACAATAATACAAATTATTTTTAGCACATGCAATACAGTTAAAAACAGATAAAAATAAAAATAGAAAATAAGGATTTGTATCGCAAATAGAATCGATGATGAGAAATAATTGAAAATTAAAACATGGTTAGACAAATGTTTTATAATGACATTTAAATTCATAAAAGTCTGCATAATAAAATATAAAATTTGTGAAAAAAATTAGTTTTACTGCTTTTAGCCAGTGTTTTATACAGAATTTTATTTTTTCAAATTTATTAATTTTTACCTCAATGATTGATAGTGATGAGCTAAAGTATTCATTAAAGAACATTATTTAAGAAAGATTTATTGATTTTTTAATAATTTATTGAATATTTCTTGTTCATCATTTATATTGTTATATATATACATATTTACACATAAATATAAACATACATATATAATTAACTAGGAATTAGCTAGGAATCAGTTTATTTAACTATTTTTAATGGGATCGTCAATTAAACAATTAAATTTATCAAAATTTAAATTATTATGACAAATATATTAGACTCATTACAATTTAATAACAACTTTAACTTTCTAAATAAATCCTTTAATACGTTCTAAATCAACTAAAATAAATATCTTTTCTTTCATTATTGCAAAATAAACTTACAAAACTTGAACTACAACTCTTGAGCACTCACTAATCATTAACTACAATGAAAATAAAATCTTTAATCTAAAAAAAAATTGATAAAGTAGAAAAAATAAAGCAACGATTAATAAACAGATAAACATCACAAAGAATTATGTGTATTTATACATTACATAGCCGGCAACGTTATGGATCAAGTATATTTCACGCACCAGTTGGCTTTGCCCTTGCCGAGCCCAACGGTACACTCCAGAAGCCTTCGCTGTTTCCTTCATACGTTGGTGGACTCCATCATTACGATCCAGCAGCTTCTTTCTCTGGCGAGATGCGACAACATAGTTTTTGCGAACATGAACCAAATTGTGTTCGTTTTCATAGGTAATTATATTGACTTTTAATTTTAGTAGAATTTGTGGCAAATTGAGATATTGTATCAGAACGTCATTTAATAAAATTCAATTTTTATTAAAATTAACTGAAAAGATAATATTAATTATACAGAAACAATAATAAAAGTACTCACACATTTTTTAAATAATTTTTTTTTTAAGTTTGGATATTATAAATTATTTTATTAAATGTTTGTAACATTTCATAATTAAAATAATAATAATGATTATATATTTAAAATATAATAAATTCCTCTAAAAAATTAATTAATTCTCTGGTTTAACTGTTGTATATCTTTTAAAGTTGTAGTAACGGAAGCGTGGGAAACGGGAATGGAGTAAATGGAAAACGAGCAGCTCGACGTACAACCACAGGTTTAGAAAATTCAGCAACTTCACTACATTCAAGCGGCCAAGATTCAGGCATTGTAGCTGGCGGTGGTGGTGGTCAACGCGCTTGTCATTGCAGTAATTCATCCAGTCCATCCAGCGGCGAAAGTAGCAAGTCAGTCTTTTACCGGAACTCACAAAAGTAACTCGTCACTTCGCTTTAAACGAAAAAAAAAATGATATTGTCAATTATATGGACAATTCCTTTTGGCTCCTGGCATTTTTTTCTCGCTTTCTTTTTTTTTAATTTCATTAATTATCAAAAGTGATTTAAAAATAATAAGAAGAAGAAATATTTCTTATAGATCTATTCAGATTATTTTTGTCCTATATTTCTGAATTATTTTATCTAATATAGAAACAATGCTGATGTTTGAGATAAAAGATGAAAAATGTAATCATTGCGTCACATAAACATATATCAAGATCTTGTTTACAAAAACAATGAATTTATTTGAATATAAGTGACAGATTCCTAAACCTCCAAAAAATATCTCCCATTCATTATATTTTTTCTTTCTAAGGCCTAAAAATAGAATTGACATGAGTCATATACAAAAAAGTTCTTTTATATATCTTTTGGATCTTTGTTTAGAGACATTTATACGTGAACTGAAATATTATATTTATCACGTAAATTACATTTCACAATTTGATTCAAATTAAACTTGTTTTGTTTTCAGTGTATTATAATTTGTTTTTTCAAATAATTAAACTATTTTTAATTAAATGCATTCATTTAAACGTTTTAAAATTAATATAATATGTATATAAAATTATATTAGCCTATTTATTGTTTAACATGGTTCCCAAGAATTAATTACAAATATATACTTTTTTATTGAGCTCAATTAAATATTTATGAATAGAAATATTTTTTTTTAATATTATATTTTTCAATATGTGACTAGTATAACAAAATCATATTAAAATGGAAAAAAGTTATCCATAAAATCAAAAAGAGAATTCTAAACTATCGCGAAAGCACTATATTTAAACGCCGGGATTCTTATAAAGCGTAGCACAAAATCCAGCAACTTGAGAAATTGAATGATTTTCTTTATTTTCAGTGGTTACGAAGATTCACTTAAATCTCTACATCATCAACAACATAGAGCCCGAGGACAAGAGCTTCGACCGAATAATACTAATAACAATCCATCGCAGCTATCGCGTAAAAGACATCGTTTCCATTCTTTCACAAATCTTGAATCCATTTATCAACCAGAACCGACTAGTAATAGTGGCCCGCTTTCGTGTGACAAACGTTTTCAAACAATGATGTTAGATCAAAAACCTCGCAATAGGTAACAAAAAATTATTTCATTTTTTTAAAGATTATTTTTTAATTTTAATTTGTACATAATGGCTAGATCTTTTAAATAAAAAATTATTATACAAAAGAACTTAGAATTTTAAGAGTTTAAATATATTTCAATAATTTACTATTTTAAAATTGTTTTGTAATGTACTGTTATTGTTTAACAGTATATTATTATATACTGTTATTGTTTTGTAATTTTTAATATATCGCTTTGATTTACAACTAAATTAAGAATTCATGTCATGATACAATAACCGTTTAATGAAAATTATTAATTAAGTAAGAATATGTTAATTAATTGTATTTTTTTATTTAACAGTAACGGCGGCTTTAATAGTACGACGGCAATTTATTCAACAGTACATCGTCGTACCTTTTCCGAGGCAGAAAATTTGAACAACATCACTGAAACTGTAATCCAAGAACATCCGCAACCACCAAGATCACTTGGCTCTATTGGAACTTTACCCAATGGCACTTCCTCATCGTTTCTTCATGGCAAGGGTAAAACAATGCTTACAGGGACGGCCAGCGCAGTTGGGGGTGTTGGAACACTTTTGCGGTCTGCTGACAACGAACGCGTCATTTACGCTAGGCCGAGGCGAAACTTTACTTAAAAGATAGCCTAATGGACTTGAAAAGTGAGACTTTTGCTGGTATACTAAACAAAATCGGAAAAAAAGTGTTTCAAGTTTACTACTGCGGCAAAAAGTTGAAAACCAAATTTGTTTTTCTATTTTTTTTCTATAGTTAATGGATCTATCGAATAATTTTATTAACTATTATGAAAAAAAGTAAATTGATTTTAAGAGTTGCAATAATTATATTTATTTTTTCAAGAGATTCACAATCAAAACAACTTTTGAATCATTTATAATATAAATTAATAGTTAACCTTATTATATAAAATTATGTAAATATATAAATTATCATTCAATCGATTTAGATAAAGAGGTAAATAGATATATTTTTTTTATATTTTATTAATAAATTTTTCTATTTTTAAATGAATATATTTTTATAAATTTTTTATTTATATATTATCATCAATTAATAATGAAATTTCATCTTTCTTTTCAATTTTATTCTTCCTGTTTTTAATAAACCAACGAAAATTCTAAAGGTTTTTGTTCAAAATATTTTTTTATCAAAACATGTATGATAAAAATAATCTTTGTAACAAAAAAAAATCTATAAGGATGATTGAATGTTAAAATTGTTGAATTATTTTAGAATAAAAAGTGCCTTAATATTTTTCTTTTGAATATGAATAAAATTAAGAAAATTTGTAAAAAGAGTATCTTTACTTTATTTTTGTACTATCAAATTAAAAGCTTTAATTATTAAGTAATGTAAAATTAATATTTTATAATAGGTGTTCAATGTAAAATAATTAATAAAAAATAGAATAAAAACATCTATGTATAGAAAAATGTATTGTAAGATTATCATGTGTGTAATAAAAATTTTCAATGTACTTTAATATATATTGATTTATTTCTATTCAACATATTGAGATAAAGATATTGCTATAATCGTAATCTTAAGTTTGGTAAATACATAAACGCGTTCAGGTTCTTATATTTATGCATAAGAAGAGAAGTAAGTTTTTGATTTTTCTTATACTCTTATATGTCATTTTTCTCCTTTACACTTATTTTGGTCAATGCTTAAAATTCGATAAACTTTAAATAGCTATACCTTAATGTAGTTATACTTTTGTTACTTCATAAAAAAGTATTGCATTGCGTAAGGTTTCGAATTTTGTTAAGAATTAAGAAACAATACACTGTTAAAAATACATGAAATTTGCTTCCAGGACATGCATGAATTTTTATGCAAATCAGCATTAAATTTTTTTTTTTAACACAAATTTTAATACTAGTCTGCATTAAATTTCATATAATTAAACAAAATTTAATGCTGGTTTGTATAAATATTAATGCTAATTTGCATTAAATTGTATGCCATTAAACAAAATTTAATGCTCATTTTCATGAAAATTAATGCGTGTACTGGAAGCAAATTTCATTTTTTTAACAGTGTATCTTTATAAATGGTTAAAATTTTAAGATTTTTCATCCTTTTTGAAACGACGTAAAGAATCATAAAATTTAAGTTTTAAACAAATTTTGTGGTAATTGTATAATGTGGTATAAATCAAATAATGGTAACAAATTAGCGTGGTAATTTTAAAGTTCTATATCTGGATTTAGAAAATATGAATGGTTTAAAAATTTTAACCATTTGATAAAATAAACCATTTTTACCATTTATTAAAATTGTAACAACAAGCTGAAAGTATTCGTAATACAATGCAATTTTATAATGTAACAGAGTATATAATTACCTTAAAAACTCTAAAGCTAAAAATCTTTACCTTTTTCTGAAATGTTCTTTGTATTATTTTGTGAATTATATACAGACAAAAATTTTGAACCAAGAGCGCTGGTCTGTTACTATTTTATCTCTTAAATTAAAAAGAAATAATTTAGTACGTAATAAAGACTTGCTTAATCTAAAATTTTTGTGATTTTGCTCATAGTAGAAAATTCTTTAGTTTTGATATTAATTTATGATAATAATTTAATAAATTTAAATAATTTAAATTTTTCAGATTATTAATAAAATTATCTTTTTTTTTATTTTTTTTTCCTTTCATTTATGAAATAATCAAGAATTTTCTTTTTGAGTTAAAATTGAAAATATCTTTTATTCGAATTAAAAACTAATGGAAACCCACAAATAAATGCAAATCTTAAAACTTATAAAATTTGGTTATATTTTAGACATTTTCGGAAGTCCTTATGAAGATTTAGTTGGATTTAGTATGATTTCATATATTTTTGCAAATGTAAAATATTAAGTATCATCATTAGACTATGTCTAAATATCCCCAGTATTCAGACAAATAACCAAAGAAGCATTCTAATAAACCTCATTTAATCAACACATTATTCAAAATATCAACATGTATGAAATATTTAAATTATCAAAGATTCCAAAACGCAGTAGAATTCGGAGAAATGAGTCAAAGTACGGGTATTCTGAATACTACAGAAAGGAGCATCAAACAAGGACGTTCAATAATGTCTAATTAATTAAACATACCTCTCGCGCTAACGTTTCTTAGATTTGAATTATTTAGTGCAGGAATTTGTGAAATATTCTTCGAAAATTAACATAATATTAGAAGCAATGATTTAATATTTATAATTTTATCAAAACGTAAACATGAAAATCGTAAAAATTGAAAAAAAGAATAAATATAGATCAACGCGGATGGAAACTAAATCGATAGATATACACATACGCGCGTATGCGCATACACATGCAAGTACGCACCCTTATACTTATCCACGTACGAGGAAATACATGCTTATAAGCGTTCCGTATACACATAGGTATGCACAAATACATGCATAAACACACCCTAGGAAATAAAATTGTGAAATCGAATTGGAAAGAAGAAAAGGGAGCACACTTTAAAAATATAGAAGAGATGAGAAATAGCTTCTTACAAAGAATTTCATTTAAAATACAACTTAATACCTAATCATATCGAGTATTCGTATAATAAATAAATATCTAGAAATTTAGAGTCTACTAAAATACTTCAAAAACATATAAAAAATATTTGCAATTGCATAAATACATTTCTCTGAAGATTGATGGAAAAAAGAATATTACATTTTTTAATTCTACATATTTCATAATTTTTTATGATGAATGATTGTATAACTGCTTTTGATTATATGAAAATTTTTTGTCAAAGTGATTAGCATCGTTTTCATATGAAATGCATTTAAAGTTTATGGGATGAAATTAACGAAATGGAATAGTTAGCGTAATTGATGTGACTAATAGACGTTTAACAGCACAAATCTATCCTATAGTTACTCATCGGCAAGCAGGATATAAGTGATAACGTGTTAAAAGCCGATTAAAGGGAGGTCCTGCATGTAACCTTGACCATGACCTGATCAAAAAGCCTGGAGGCAAGATTGCTTGCGGTCCATAAACGCGCTTTCTCTAACCTCGGCATGACATTATTGGAGCGTACAAAGTGCACAACCACAGGAAAAGCAAGAGCGAGAGATGCAATACGTCGCAACCGGCTAAAATTCTCAAGTTCTAGTTTTCCTTCTATATTATACATGTATCTTCTTTCGCAAAACGACCATCACCTTTGGCAAAACTGTAGCCTTGTTCTTCTTATGGATTAAGTAGTTAATATATTATACACTCAATACGAATTGTGCGTTCCCCTATTAAATTTAACGAATTATTAATCAAAGTTATTTTTTCAAAATCATTTACTATTACGAACTTTAATAATTTTTTTAACACAAAAAACATCTAACAAAGTTTTGTTTGAATATACAAAACATTCTATTATAAAATGTCTCCAAATATTAAGCAAAAAATTTACAAAAACTTATAAGCATACAATGTTTTTGAAAGTGAAGAATTAGTTTAAATATCAATATATAAATTTTTTCATGTAGAAAATTTTAATAAAATTATTTTATTAGAAATACTTTAGAGTAGACACAAAGAAAATTCTTTTGTAAAATTTACAATGAAATTCTGCATAAAAATTATAGCTTCATTTCTTCTTAATTATTATAACAAAATCTGACAAAATTTCGGAAGAGTTACTGTAAAATTACGGCAATCATGTTGAAATTTGTTGGACAAACTTACTAGAAGAGTATCACATCTCCGGATCACGGATTTTGCTCAAACTTTGTGATAAGTTTCCAAATGTCAAAATATGAAAAGAAATAGAATTTTAGACACCAACGCTCAATATTTCCCTAGTTATAGGCAATTAAAGAAAATTACTAAAAAAGTCACTAGATTTTTAAACGCATATAGTTTCTTAGCATTGATAGCTAGAAGCTTGAAACTTTTTTTTAATGGAAGCTGAGCTCAAATCTTTTCAAATCAGTAGTTATAGCATGTAAAAATATTATTTTTTTCCAAAGTTATAGCGTGATAAACATTAGACCCAATTTCAGCTTTTGTTATTAATTAATGTTTTAAAAAGAAAAATCAGGTCCAATGTTTATCACGCTATAACTTTGGGAAAAAATAATATTTTGACATGCTATAACTACTGATTTGAAAAGATTTGAGCTCAGCTTCCATTTAAAAAAAGTTTCAAGCTTCTAGCTATCAATTCTAAAGATCTATATGCGTTTAAAAATCTAGTGACTTTTTTAGTAATTTTCTTTAATTGCCTATAACTAGGGAAATATTGAGCGTTGGTGTCTAAAATTCTGTTTCCTTTTATATTTTGACATTTGGAAACTTATCACACAGTTTGAGCAAAATCCGTGATCCGGAGTTGTGATACTCTCCTAGTCTATGTGATCAATAATATTTAAAACATATATTTTTATAAAATAATTTAAAAGTATACGATATCCCACGATTGTAGTGATGGTTATCACAATTTTTAGAGGGAAATTCTCTCCCTGCAGATCTATGCAAAAGATTTTTCAAAAAATAATTAAACTTATTTGACATAATATTAGAAATATTGATTGAAAAAGTCATATACATTATTTCATATTCGACTCTTTTTATAACTATTTTACACAATGTTTAAAACAAAATTATGTTATGAATTTTTCAATATTTCTAATTGGATGATTTTATCAATTAACGTACATTCACTTAAATATTTAAAAAAATAACATACGAATATTGAAGAGTCAGATTTTGATAAAAATATACCTCTCTATTCAGCTATTATGTGAAACAAACGTAGATTGTTACTGAAAAAGAAAACATAAGTTTTATTAAAAATTATAACAAAATATTTATTAAATAAAAAAAAGAGTAATATTAAAAATTTTCAAAAGCGATTCGCAAGATGTTTGCAATATTGACCATTATTTATTTATTTAACGTCATTGTATTTATGCTATCATTGCGATGCTAATTGACGACGGAGGTCTTCAGTGTGTTTGTGAACAAATCATAAAGAGAGTGGGATTCGAACTCGAATCCTCGAGTTTATGAATCCATCGCTCTACTGAATAAGCCACTGAGACCTCAAGCGTCTACTATTAGCCTTTGATTGTCTAGTAGATTATTCTTTTATTTTTTTTTTTAACTCACTTGCGTTTCAAATTTCATTGCAGCTTTATGTCATCTAATAATTGAAGATAGATATAAAGTTTTGTGATAGTCATTATATCAGTATTTTTACCAATGACATATAAAATTCGGTTCCTTCCCTGGTGGAAATTGAAACGTTTTTTTTACCATTTTTTGGCCAGTAGAAATGAAAACGCTTTTTTTAACATTTATTGGCCATTTATTTGGCATTTTTATTACTAATAACCTCAAATTTTTATACACACCATTTTTAATGCTCACATTTCTACCAGGGTTATAAGCTATTTTATAACATTTAATAGCTTTCAACATCAATGGAAGTTTACCCTACTGTATCAAAGAAAGGCATGTTTGGAACTTTCTAATAACATTCCAAACAGTATCAGAGGGAAATTGATAATTTAACTATCAATTTTGTTAAAATTTTATCATAATCGAATTTTTCCAACATAATTTAATTAACATAAGACAAATGTATAAATAATAAAAAATCTTTATGATTTTGATGATTCTTATCAATATGAAAATTTATCTTTCCATATTTTTGAATTCTACGTATTATTCCTACATTCTCAATAATTTTGACTTCAACTCTCAGCAACAACTCCTATACTACTATATTGAATGAGTGTTATATAATCTAAGTTTGTAGAAATAGTTATAAATACTTATTGCTTTCTCATAGAGAAAGCATTGTATCGGTAAAAAAAATTTTTTTCTATTTTTTCATTAATTTGTACATATTTGAACTCAGTGAGTCGAAAAAAGTGGTTTCCAGAAAATGTCTGTATGTATGTGTGTGTGTGTGTGTGTGTGTGTGTGGATGTATGAATTCAGTTAGTAAGCTGTATCTCGAGAACTACTCGATGGATTTGCTTCTAATTTTGCATGGAATTTAGTTTTGTGATTAACTTGCTGGGAAGCTATTGATAATTTGGTTCTTCCACCGTAGTTTTCATTTTAAAGTTTTTTTAAAAAATAAAAAAAAAATTCGATTTTTCGTTTTTTGGTTTTTTTTTGTTTACTACTCGATGAATTTGCTTCAAAATTTGCATGGAATTTATTTGTGATTGCCCGGATAAAATAAATTTTTAAAAACTGATTTTCTTAGCTCAGTTTTAATTTTAGAGCATTTTGAAATTTTTGAAAAAAATGTTTCTATTTATTAAGCCAATAAAATCTTAAAAACTACTCGATGGATTTACTTCAAATTTTCCATACAATTCAATTTTTTGATGAACTGGTGCGGAAGCTATTGGGAATTGGTTTTCTTAGCGCAGTTTTTTTTTAGAATCATTTTAAGAATTTTTATAAAATTTCGATTTTTCATTTTTTTTGTATTTTACGTAAACTACTCGAAGAATTTGTTCGAAAATTTGTATGGAACTTTATTTCGACTGCCAAAATTATTAAAAATTTTGTAAACTAATTTTCTTAGCGCACTTTTAATTTTAGAGCATTTTTAAAATTTTTAAAAAATTTTTATTTTTAATTTTTTTTTATTTTACGAAAACCATTCGATTGATTTGCTCCAAAATTTGTATGCAATTAATTCGCTACTATCTGAAGAAAACAAGCTTTGGAATACTAATTTTCTCAGCGCAGTTTTAATTTTAGAACACTTTGAAAATTTTCAAAAAAATTTTTATTTTTCATTTATTTTCTTTTTGCGTTAACCATACTATAAATTTTCTCCAAAATTTTCATACAATTAATTCGCTATTGTCTGAAAAAAATTAGCTTTTGGAAACTAATTTTCTTAGAGTGGTTACAATTTTAGAGAATTTTAAAGATTTAAAAAAAAATTTTGATTCTTCTTTTCTTATTTTTTTTTATTCTTCGTAAAGTACTTGATAGATTTGTTCTAAAAATTACAGGGAAATTATTTGCGACTGCCAAAAGAAGGGAAATTTTCAAAAATTGATTTTCATAGCGTAGTTTTAATTTTAGAGCATTTTTAAAATTTTTAAAAAGAAATTTTGAAAAGAAAATGTTATTTATTTAACCAGTTAGATCTCGAAAATTACTCTATGGATTTGCTTCAAATTTTGTATACCATCTATGTTTTTGTATAACTAGGCGGGAAGCTATAGAAAATTTGTATTCATAGTGTATTTTTTTTATTATAGAGCCATTTTAAGAATTTGAAAAAATTTTCGATTTTTAATTTTTTTTTTTGTATTTTACGTAAGTTAATTGATGAGTTTGCTTTGAGATTTCCATGGGAATAATTTGCATCTGCCAAAAGAAGGATAACTTTTATAAACCGATCTTTTTAGCGTAGTTTTCTTTTTAGAAAATTTTAAAAATTTTCTTAAAAAATTTTCATATTTCAGTATTTTTCCATTTTACGTAAAGTACTTGATAGAATTACTCTAAAATTTGTATACAAGTTATTTGCTACTGTCTTTATAAACCAAGTTTTAAATAAATAATTTTATTAGCGTAGCTTTTTGATCACTTCTTTTGTTTTCTGAGTTACTCTTGAAAATTTATAATAGTACTACTGAATTTAATTACCGTTACTAAAATTGACTACTTGGATTTACCAAGCTTAGTCGTGATAAAAAGATATCCACAAGATAACAAAAATAATAAATTCGAACCTATGTATAAGGCTAGCTAAAGTCAACAAAATTAAACACTTTAAAAGCTAACATTTAACCCAAACAAAATGTTGAAAAGGCAATCAACTAGCATATATATTCAAAATTTATAAAGTACAAAATGAATAAATATTAATGATGGACAATTTTTTTATATTAAAATGACATTTAAATAAATATAAAAAAATAATGAAACTCAAAGAGCTCTATGAGAAAGCATTCCGCCAAAGCACTTGGCAGCGTTTTTTTAAGCTCAATCACTACGCGAAAATATTTTCAACATAATAAAAATTGTAATAAAAAGATGTTGTAGTATTGTTACAGAATCCGAAAAAAGGTTCATCATGTAACTGCTTTTCTGTATAATTAAACAAGTTAGAAAAATTATTAGATTTTTTTTTTATAGACATCTTAATGAACTATTCTTGAGTACAGATCAAGATGTTTTCAGGCGTTAAATATAGGTTAACAATTGTTATCGAGTCAGAATTTCTTCGAATTAGTTTTTATCAAATAAATTTTTTCGAATAAATTAAAAAAATTGATTATTTGGACTTGAAAAAGGTTTTATGAGATTTTTTAGTTTGTTCTGAACAAAAATTATGATTAACACTAAAGTAAACTATTTTTTATTTATTATTAATTATTCTATTGCAAAACTTTGTTTTTTGATGGTTAAAAATGTACGTTTTCGCGTGATGGGCGATAAAATAGAGCAAGGCGTATATTTATATATAATTTTAATGCGCAAAAGCGGTCGGTGCACTTAGATAAAAGCATACATTATTGATAATAAAACATTAAAATTTTCATTTTTGATCTTTGAATTTTTAATAGCTTCGAAATGGTTTATGTTAGAACAAAAATGCAAAATATCATTTTCGTCCTAAATGAGCTAGAAAATATAAAACAATATTTTTAGTAAAAAAAACATTAATAAAATTAATGTAAACAAATTGTAATTACTTTAGCACCGGGTATTACCTTGATCCTTGTTTAGAAATATCTTTCGTGAATATCTATGAAAAAAATTCAATAATTTTTCTAACAGAGCCCTTATGTTGTCTTTTTTAAATATTACTCTAACTTTAAGGATAAGTTCAGAACAAGCTCAATCGGTTTGTAATAGAAAGAAACCACAAAAATTTTATCTGTAGCTTGTTTTCATAAGGAAAAATTATTTAAAAAGAGTTGTTTGATAATATAATTTGGTTGTTGTTTTCCTTTAGATTATCTTATTGAAAAAACTTTTTATTTACTTTATTATACAACCATTTCACGCATCTACGTTATTTAAAAGAAAAAAAATTTTATTTTTAATAAATTAAAATTTTTTTGTTAGAAATGGACTGAAAGTTTGTTTCTCACGCAAATACTTATTCCAATACCTCGCAAAGATTAATATTTTTCCTTTTTATACCACATTTTTCTAAGATTCTCCGCAAAAGTCAACATTTTTGTACAGTTCCTTTGATTTTTCACGAAAAATATTACTTTTATATATTATACATGGTGTTTAAGTCGTCGATTTTGCTCAAATTTGGGGAAATGTTTTTTAGATGTTGAAATATGAATAAAGCCAAAATTCTGGACCCCAACACTGAAAAGGGGTTAGAACAGTGGTTGTACTCTATGGCGGCGAGTGGCGCTAGTATCGATAGCGAACATTCATTGAAGTACGAGAGAGATGCTAGTGTTTTCTAGAGGATAATGAGTGCTCTCTGCGAGGTTTTGAGTGTTCTCCGCGATGTTTTTTGTTCGAAGAAATGAGCAGGTCTTCGCTCAGAGAATAATGAGTCTTCTCTAGAGACTACTAGTTCGCATTTCGACGCGTAGGCTGAGAAAAAAAATTTTTTTATCGATACAATGCTTTCTCTATGAGAAAGCAAAAAGTAATCGCTTTGACAATTTTGAAATTTTTTTCATTTTTGCATTTTTCTTCAATCAGCTGTAGTTTTTTCAATAATTGAGCTAGAAAAAATTTAAAAAAAGATTTGGAAAGGGCCCTAAAAATGCTATTTGCAGATATTTTTACAAAAATTTTTTAATTATTTTTTGTCAAGTTTTAAGCATATAAAGTTATCGATCTAATACTTTTGCAGTTGTAAAAAACACTTCAATAGCAAGTAGAAAACAATCACTGGTGCAAAACTTTTGATTTCTATGATATAATTTTTGCAAAATAAATCTTTTTGTTGTTTCATACTTTATTATGTTTTATTATTAATAATGAATAGTTATAATTTCCTACTAAAATTAAATCACTACTTCACCAGCGATTATTTTCTACTTGCTATTCAAGTGTTTTTTACAACTGCAAAAGTATTAGATCAATAACTTTATATGCTTAAAACTTGACAAAAAATAATTAAAAAATTTTTGTAAAAATATCTGCAAATAGCATTTTTAGAGCCTTTTCTAAATCTTTTTTTAAATTTTTTTTAGCGCAATTATTGAAAAAACTACAGCTGATTGAAGAAAAATGCAAAAATGAAAAAAATTTCAAAATTGCCAAAGCGATTATTTTTTTTTTAAATATCGTTAAAAAAATGTAAGTAAACTAAAAAGAAAGCATTTAACGAAATCTTTAAAATGCTTTTTTAAAATTTTTTTTAGGATGAAAATTGAAGAAGATACGCTTTTTCAAAGTCGGAGCAAAAATTTGATAACCTGCTCAGAATTATTGCCCGGTACTGTATACTGTACACATTTTACCCAAAATTTATTTTACGCAAAACATTCAACAAAAATCAACCTTTTTCTTTAAGCGTTGTAGTAAAATCAGTCTTGAACTAAACACAAAACGAAGGGGTTGATAGAGAGAAACTCAGTACACCTCTCTTACAGTACACATGAGCGAACTCTCATGAACACAAATGTATTGCAACATTTAATTTTGTAATTAAAATTAAGTTATATTTTTGCATTAAATATTTTGAATCTTTAACACAGTTTAGTGATTATTTATTAACCTCACTCAACATAAAATGGTCCTTCGAGTCCAATATTAAAATAAATAAATAAAAACGAACTTTAAAGCAAAACAAAGTATACAGTGAACAAAAACAGACTTCAAGGTAACTTCAACAAAATATACAGTGGACACAAATAATTAGTGAAAAAGTAAACAAACTGAATAAAAAAGTGCAAGTGAACAGTTTTGCAATAATAAAATCAATAATATATGGTGTATTTATTAATCATATTTACTGTGTTAGTAAAAAAGGTTTAAAAATTGGACTATAAGTGAACACTGAACTATACCTGCAACATCAAATGGTTTATGAACAAATAACTATCTAATCACATTGTAACAAACAAATTTGGCAAGGACAATCAAGCAGCTTGGACTTAATCAAAAGAGCAGAATAAAAATCTGCTGGTGCATAACACATTGGAAAGGAAAATACGGTGAGTCTCTTTTATCCTATCCTTTCTTTCCTTACATACTTACACGGAGAGAACAAATCGGGAACACTTCCTTGCGCTTATAGAGCATTCGGACTTTTTCCCGATACCTTATGGAATCGTTGCTTGTACACAAGGCCTATTTCCAAAAACGTGCGTACGGAACTGTAGCAGTAGAGGGCGCAAGGAAGTATACCCTATTTGTTCGCTCCGTGTAGACTTGTGTTTTTATAAATTTATCATATAAAATGGAAGAATTAAAGAAAAAAAGGACTGTTACGGAGATTGGTTAAGATTTCGGGATACCTTTCAATCGCTTGTACATGAGAATAGAATGCTTAGTACAATATAAAAATTCCTCTACCTGAATTCGTCACTAATCGGAAGTGCAGCACACAAGTATTGGGCGTAACCGAAGCAAATTACGAGGCTGCTTGGAAACAATTAAAAGATCTTTACGAAGACACAGATGCCATAATTTATCATCACGTACACGGGCCTTTCAGCTTACCTTCGATAAGAAAACTAATTTATTGCGCAAATAATTATTTATGCGCATTGAAATCCTTTACTGAAAAAACAGAGAATTGGGGTATACTTATTAATTATTTAATAATTACCAAGTTAATCTCATCAACCAAGCGTGAGTGGGAGAAAAAAGTAGCATCATTAACTGCTAGGCAAACCTTTGACGATATGAACGCATTTTTAGAAGATCATTGCAAACTATTATAAAAATGCAATTCGAAAAACCGACCACAACTGAAATTAAAAATACTAAATTTACACCAAAAAATAATAACTCTAAAATACACCAAATAAAATCATATTTGGTGAATGCAAAAGGTTGTAAAATATGCCAAGGGTCGTATCCCTTGTACGCTTGTGAACACTTTAAAAAATTATCGTCGAACTAACATGTCTTAAAGGTACAAGAACTAAAAATTTGTTTTAATTGTTTGGGTGACGGTCACCTTAACAAAGATTGTACCTTTGGAACTTTTCGCCAGTGCGGCAGAAAACATAATACGTTACTTCATGTAAATACCACTCCGGCCTCTAACACTTCGTCTGTTACTCGAACTTCGGACAATGTAGGGAAGGATAAATAACATGATAATCCATTGGAGATCCAAAACAATTATTTCACCTCTCGGGCCTCTGACTCAAAAGAGGCTTATGTATTATTGGCCATGGCAAACGTTTACTTGCCCAATAAATAGGGCAATAAACATGAATGCAGAGCAATGTTAGACTCATGCTCTTAACCGCATATTATTACTTATCGAATGAATATACACCTTGGCTTGAAGTTTGAAAATGCTGAAATAAATATTTCAGACATTGAATAAGGAGTGCAAAGAGTTTGTCATAAAACTACTGTAGGAATTATGGACTAAGGACTTTGCAAAAAAAATTATTTGTCTTGTCATAGACAAAATAAATGAGAATATTCCAGACATTCGAGTAGCAGCTTCAGCAATTGATATACCAAAGGACATCGTACTAGCTGACCCCAACTTCAATAAATCACATCCAGTAGATTTATTAATTGGTGCAGCACTATTTTATAATTTATTATGTATTAGACAAATCAAATTAAAGGATAGACAGCCTATCTTTCAAAAAACTCTTCTTGGTTGGATTATTTCAGGCGAAGTAACCTTAGCTCATCAAAGGAAGAGAGTTTTTTGTAATTTAATAAAAAACACATAGCTAAATGAAAAGTTAGAACGGTTTTGGGCGATCGAAAATAATTTTATGAAAGAATCAAATAAATTAAATGAAAGGGATCACAGTGAACAGCACTTTCATAAAACTACTAAGCGGGACGAAAATGGACGCTTTATTGTAAGTGTACCATCTAATGATAAGCTTTCTAAATTGAGAACTTTGAGAGAAATGTCTCTCAAAAGATTTATTAACACTGAAAGAAACTAGCAAAAAACTCTCAATTAAAGAAACAGTACATAAGTTTTTTGCGCGAGTATGAAGCATTAGGACACGTGTCAGCAATAAAGCCTTCTTTCTTTAAAACAAAATAATATTTTAATAAATAGTTAACTATTAAATTCATTTTCTTTTACATTTAAAAACAATTGTTAAAATATAAAGCAATTTTAAGTATTAGCGTCCTATCTTTTTTGTGTAGCGTCTCATATTAGAATTTTAAGCATCTATTATATTTTCTTTTAGCATAACTTTTGTTATGTTGACATACAAAATGTTAACATACACGCGCTAAAACCAAAAAAAAAACAAATAATTGTTAATTTATGTAACGTGATTTCGCCTAGGGATAGAGGAAAGTATTATTTCTTACACGGAGATTAAATGAAACGCCCGCACGTACGTGCGGAAGTTTCATTTTATCTCCTTGTAAGAAAATCTACTATATAAGGTGATGCTTAAGAGAAAAATGACACACGCTAAAATTTCACAATGTACGCTTGCTAAAAATAAACAGTTATTCATCGCATTATTTACATTTGTGTTTACTTAACAAATAATATGATAAAAGAATTATTTATTAGATGAAAAAAAGATAAACAATAAAAGTTATGCTAAAAGAAAATATAATAGATGTAGTTTTACAGACCAAAAAGGTGGGATGAGACTTTACAAAACAGCAATCATCAAGTAATTATCGACGTTACTATAGATGTAGGTGATTCCAATTTATTACTCTTCATTTATTATGATTATCTCCACTTTTACATTTTCCCAATTACAATCTTTATTTTTCTCTTTTGCAATATTTATAATTCCTTGGATATTAATGATATGAACCAAATCAATTTGGAAAATTTTCATTTATTTAGGAATGTAATAAGTGAATTTATTTTAAGCTTAGACTTGATCAGTTTTTTCTTTATCACGTCTTAATCTACCCTGGTAACATGGTCAACACAATTTTACTGCTTAATACGATTAACTTTTCAATGTAGTTATGAATAATCGTATTATGCAATTTTGTCTTCGTTTTCACAGTTATTCTGTCTTTTAACGTTGCAATAAATTCTTTATAATGTTAAGAATATGCCTCTTCTATGAATTTTAGTAAAAAATAGTTAAATTTTTATTAAAATGCATAATTTAAATGTAGATAAGGTAGATCTCTGTGCCGGTATGAGGACACCCCTTAAGTGCAATTATATGACAAGAATAAACACGCAAATGTACAGTAAAATCAAAGCAGTTTTATGTGAGAATCTTGCAGCAGATATGCGCTAAAATTACATCAGAAGGACAAAAGTTAAATGCAATCTTATCATAAGAATAATCACGCGAGTATACAGCATACTTGAAGCTATCTCGCATAAGAATCTTGCGACAAAACTTTACTACAGAATTACGTATGAATTTAGAACCAAAATATTTATCATCTTTTACAGATAGAAATTTATTTAAAACTTTTCTTAGGTATTATAAAAATTTTTTATCTACGTTTTTTATATTTTACAGTTGGCTGCAATGGTCTCCTCTCTTCTCCCCAATGTCTACATGTATATAATTTTATACTATAACATCAGCGCCCACCCCTTTGTGTATATATGTCAATTGTTTTTTGCGTTCCTTCATTTTTTCTTTTAGCCAATATGTGCCTATAGGTGTAGGCATCGGTAGTAAGAACACGTAAAGTTTAAAGAAATGCATTAAATGTATCGCAATTATAAATTATTATATTTTCATTGAATTATAAATTATAGTTTTTAAATTCAACATTTGCTTTCTTAAAATCTGTCAACAACTCTTATGAACATGTTCTCGTTAGTTAAATGTTAATAATATTCACAATGAAAATTTTTTATTAAAATACAATGTATTATCTTTATTCTATAAAGTAACTTCAATTTTTGGAACTATTAATTAACTTTGAAATTCTATAAACTGTGCTGCTTCAAGATTCTTACGGAAGACTGCTTCGATTTTGCTGCAAGTTCATGTGTTTATTCTCGTCATACAATTGCGCTCAACTTATGTCATTCTTATGTAATTCTGGGGTAAAGTGCTGCTGCAAGATTCTTACGGAAGACTGCTTCGATTCTGTTGCAAGTTTGCGTGTTTATTCTCGCCATATAATTGCGCTCAACTTACGTCATTCTTATGTAATTCTGGGGTAAAGTGCTGCTGCAAGATTCTTACGGAAAACTGATTCGATTCTGCTGCAAAATTGCGTGTTTATTCTCGTCATATAATTGCACTTAACTTATGTCATTCTTATGTAATTCTGGAGTAAAGTGCTGCTGTAAGATTCTTACGGAAGACTGCTTCGATTCTGCTGCAAGTTTGCGTGTTTATTCTTATCTTAGAATCGCACGTTTCGATTGGTAATCTGTTACAAATCTGACGCACGTTTCAGTCGCAATTAAATTTCAGCAGATATGCATTAAAATGTGGAAACAGACCACGCAAGTTCTGCACAATCGTGCTTGCAACAGATTGTGTTACCAGGGTAATTTTTCTCGCGCTAGGATTGTTTCTATTATCTAAAAAAAGACATATAATAATATTATATTCAAAGGCTTATATTTAAAGTTATTAAACAGGTAAGCTCAGTTAATTCTCTAAATAATCTGTCATCATAGATTGTGTTTTGAAATACACATGACCTCATAAATTTGAGTTAGTTTCTGTAAGATGTAATAATCAGTATCACCGGTAATAACATGTCAAATGATAGTGAAATACAGCGATGCCGAAAGTGACAAAGTCAGGAAGGGAAATTCAAAAATGTATTTAAAAAAAGTATTAAAAAAAATAGTTTTTGAAATTTGATAATTAATAAATAATTCTAAAAAACAAAGTTACTATAACAAAATTAATTTTCTTTTATCATTAACATTTTTTTTAATTTGAAAAATTTTTTTAAACTCAAAAAAATGTAAAAAATAAAAAAAAAATAGTTTTGTTATAGTAACTTTGTTTTTTAGAATTATTTATAATTATCAAATTTTAAAAACTATTTTTTTTAATACATTTTTGAATTTCCCTCCCTGACTCTGCCACTTTCGGCATCGCTGGTAAAATATAAGTTTCTCACTGTCACAAATAGTCTGTATACGGTTTCTGACTGTATTTCGGATAGCACCAAAAAGCAACAAACATTATGAAGGACTGCGGCGCGAGTGCTTTCAGAAAATTCGAATAAGCATCAGACTTCATTTGTTTTAATACTTAAAAATGTTACTAACAAATTTCCTTTGTCTATTTAGATTTCCGCTGTCATTGCGGTTAAAAAAATTATTGGACATGTGCATTCATGTATAGAATCAGTGTTGTGCATAGATTAGTGCGTTGATTTCAAGTCCTTATAAATATTTTAGTAGTATAAATGAACATTTATAATGGCTAAAGTACCATTTTTTATTAATCAAAAGTTTTCAACTTATGATGAACTTGAAAGTCTAATAGAAACTTACGAAGAGTCATCAGGATACCGATTATCAAAAGCCGATAGCCGCAAAGAAAAGGGTAACAGTAAATTGATGTTTTCATATAAAGTTTATAAATGTGTCAAAAGTGGAAATGCTAAAACTAAAGGACAAGGATTAGGAAATAAACAGTAAGAATTTAAAATTATATTTATTATCTATATACTTTTTAAAATTACTATTGTAAATTTTAATTTATAACGAAAAATAATTAAATTAAAATAAAAGAGAGTAAAAATATTGAGACGTAATGCAGTATACGTAAAAATCAAATTACAATGTCTATTTAAAAATTAAAAAAAATATTATTCATTTTATTTTGAATTTTATTGTGCAAGAGTTAATTAAGATGTATAAATCATTAAAATGTGCGTTTTCGTTAGCCACACTGATTACAACTCGTACCTTCTGCTAGCTGAAAAATGTCTGCTCAGTGTAGGAAGGCTTATGGAGAATATTAAGTCTTAATTGATTATTTAACTTTTTTCTTAAAAAAAAATGCAATCGTAAATGACTAAAATATGCACATTGGTTAGTTATACTGTTTTAAATGAGATTTTTATCAATCGAATATTTAATTAGTCAAATAATCAACTAAAACTAAATATTCTCCATAGGTTTCTGTATATTTTTCCTACATCAAACGGTTATGTTATTTACATATATATATATAGATATAAACATATGTATTTTTAGTTAGCAGAAGGCGCGAGTTGTAATGCCAATACATTTCTTGATAAAATAAAGATAAAATTTATATTATTATACTCTTAGGTCTCAAAAGTTAAATTGCCCTTTCACTCTGCGAGTAAAATTGACAAGAGTCGAAAAAGCAAATCAAAAAGAAAACGGCAAAGATATCTCGGAATATGTGGAAATTTCAAAATTACATTTAGTGCATAATCATCATTCTGATGTAAGCTTAGAACATATACTACTGGAGGCAGCTTTGAATGCGCCGTGCGCGTGGTTAAGTTGAGAAAGAGAAAGGTATATTGAGGTTGACAGATATCTCTTTTTCTCCGGCACGTGATTGGTCTGTTTTGTTTCCTACTCCTTTATCACATAACGGAGAGATAGAGATAGCTATCAACCTTAGTATATCTTTCTCTTTCCCAACCTAACCACGCGCACGGTGCATTCAGAGCTGCCTCCAGTAGTATATGCTCTAAGGATGTAAGTATTACTGTCCGATACAAAAAAAAATATATATTGAATAACAAAGTTATGTGTTTCAATTAATGTTAATAATTTTTCAAGTATGATGGGATTAGTAGCAGCTCTAGAGCTGAACAACTACTTACATGCGAATTGGATATTTTTGAAAGAAATATGTTTATCGATAAGGTATGTGTATAAAAATAATTTTACAATTTGATTTGGCAAATTATAAAGTATTAAAATTAATGACACTTTGTTTTTGGCAGGATTTACAAATTAGCGATGACTTGAGTTCAATTTCATTACAATATAATGAAGCAGATATTTCAAATGAAATTACATCACAAAAAAAGATAACGATTTCAACAGAAATGAATTAGAGGAAAGAAAAACAAACACAAGTAAAGAAATCAAAGATAACATACAGGTTTTAGACCAAGTAAAAGAGAAGATAATAACAGAAGAAAAGCTACAGATTTCAGATCAAGTAAAAAAGAAGGTTATAACAGAAGAAAAGCTACAGGTTTCAGATGAAGTCAAAGAGAAGGTAATATTGGAAGAAAAGCTACAAGTTTCAGATAAAAAAAGAAAAGGTAATAACAGAAGAAAAGTTACAGGTTTCAGTTAAAAAAACAGATGAATTAAAAACAGAAAAACAAAGTTCTTCAAACTCTGTAAATCAGTTAGTAGAAATTGAATCTGTAACTCAAGAGGCTAAGAGTCGTGGTAGACCAAAAGGAGCAACCAAAATTGCAATAGGTTTGTCTATGAAAAAAGAAATTCTGCCATTTAAAAAATTATCAGAAAAAGGAAAATTAAATAAAATCCTTTAATGGCTAGAATTTCCAGCTTCAGTAATCACTTTGATAATTCAAAAAGAATACATTATTGACTTCAAAATTTTGGAAGAAAAATTAAAAAATTAATCTGATTCTTTCTTATCAGATGATATTAAAATTGATAATTTTAAAATTTACTTTGAGTCAAAATGTTGAAAATATAGACACGCTCAATCATGTATATGTGTAGTGTGGCGCCGCCATAAGGCGGAGTATGTTTGATGAGCGCGATGCGCGCTTAGTTCACTCCTTGGACGACTGTTAGACAGATAAGTTGTATTGGGGTGCGGGTGTGTTTTATAATAAATAGTTTATTTTAATATAATTACTTTTGTTTTCATTCAGGTCAATCCTCGATAATATTAACAGGTTATGGGCCCAGCGTAACTTTAACTGCGCATTTTTCTTATTAAGGGCTTGTAAAGATTTAAAGCGGCTATTGTGTGAATGAGTCATTTTCTGTGAGCATCTTTTTTTATCTCCTGGAGAAAGCGGCACGGATGGCGAGCCAGAGAAATGAGAGACGGAGCGAAGGATGGCAGTAAGAGAAAAAGGAAATGAGTCCGGGTAAGCTAAGGAATAATTATTTTTAATTCTCTCTCAGGCTTCTAAGAGAAGTATATGTAAGGCCGTAATGGCGTCGCACGCTCGCTTACAGAAAGAAAGAGAAAGACAGAAAAAGATAGCATCGTGCGTTCGTCTGCAGAGAGAGAGAGAGAGAGAGAAATAGAATGAGTCACCATGTTGGGTGAAATGACGCAATGTGTGTGAGTATCACAGATTCATGCGTGCATGAGAAAATTTGTTATGCTTTTGTGTGTGTGTGTGTGTATGTATATAGAACGAGAGAAAAGACCATGCACGCACGAAATAAGATTGACAGACTAAATAAACGACAACACGAAGTGAAGAAGGCTTTTACGTATGTGTATGTGTGTATATGTATATATATATTTGTATGTGTATATGTATATGTATGTATAGTGGATGCACGCGCGGGGTCTGAACAGATTTATGACGGTATAGACAGAAATAAATGAAAACTGGTTAAAAACTAATATTTGCAAAAAGTGCCGCTTGGATTTGGTTAAATTTCGCTATAATTAAAAATAAATGTAAAAACGGACGCGTTTTTATGTTGAAATACTAAGTATGATTGCTTGAAGGAAGAAAGGCGTTTGCCTGACTTCCGCAAACTGAAAGAGAATAATGCACACAAACATGGCGGCCATAGGCCCAAGTCGAGTTGATGAAAAGACGTCGACGCCGTGTACAATAAAACGACCGTGAAGACGTGCGCGCGCAATTAGAAAAAGACAGAAAGACGGTAACTACTAAATGGCGAGAATAAACTCGCAGGTATATAAATATACATATGTACGTATAACATGGTTATAGCATAACGAAAAAAGACAGCCCTGGTGAAATAAATCAGGTGACAAATCACCTGATTTCTCAGGTGATTTATCATGCCAAAACATCATGTAACGATATTTTTGGTTTTTACACATTCCAAACAATGCCTAGTCAATTCAAAACAATTTTTTGAAATTTTTGAAATTTTTTAACTTAGAAATTTTTTTGTAATTTAGTCAAAATTTTTTCTAAGACCAAATTATCTAAAAAAATTTCCAAGTTCAAAATTTTCAAAAATTGTTTGGAATTTAATAAGCAAGGTTTGAAACGTGTAAAAACCAAAAAAAAACCGTTACATGATGTTTTGGCATGATAAATCATCTGATAAATCAGGTGATTTATCACCTGATTTTTTTTAACAGGGAGTATATAAGTGTGATCGTATATGTATAGAAGTGTGCGCGTCGTCGCGATAAAAATGACAGATTAAGAAAGAGACAGAATTAGTGAAGCGAAACGAACTAAATCAAAGCGGACAAAAATAAAGTTTACGTAAATGTATACAAAAGACCGAAAAAAAAAAAGACAGAAAAGAACGACTTTAAGAAAAATATATTTAAGAATATTTAATAAATTGAAATTATCATTATACAGAGGAAAGAAGTTTATTACAACTTCACAAAACATCCTCATGAGAATATGTATATGACAGTTGTTGAAGGCAGCATTGTATTCAAAATTATGACAAATTGAATACAAATTTGGTAATGAATAATGATTATTTCAAATTAAAAATTTTATTTTATTGAGCTTGAACGTACGTATATAAAAATATTTTTTAATAAATATATCCATGGTTTTAAAAATAATATTGATCGATCATAGTTGCTGCTTTCACATACATAATAATACTTGTGTTCAGTATATTGTGTATGGGAATAATAGCACCTATGTATTATTATAAATATAAAAATATACATAAATAACTGGAAAATTTGATTGATTTAACATTGCTTGTGTTCGGCATGTTAGATTGATTCTCTTAAATTGTCATAAATATGAATTACCTAATATTGCTTGTGTTCGGCATACTAGGTTGATTCACTTTATTTTGATAGATATATTGAGCTTGAAGGGCTTGTGTTCGGTCTATTAAGCTCATAATATATATATATATAATTAACTCTAACGTAAATTATCTAGTTTTGCTTGTGTTCGGCAAAATTATATGAATTTAATTTATATTGGTTTACTATTCCTTTATAGTTGACAAGTACGTTACGAGTGAAGAATTTGGCTTGGTGATAAGGACAGTCACAGAGATGAAGACAGATTGAAGACAGATTATATATGCCCTATTGTACGACAGGTGGCCACACTATGACTGATAAGAAAGAGAGAAAAGACAGAATTAACGACAGCAATGAGACTGAGGAGACGGAGGGGCTATATAACGAGACAGAACAGAAAGTAGAATAAAGTGACGGTTTTGAAGACGGCTCTGTGAAAACTGTAGTTAAAGTAACTGCAGGAGGTCAAATAGCGACAGATAAGGAAAGACAAAAACAAATCAAAGGTTTGACAGTAAAATTGAATGATGTATTGGAAAAATATGTATATGACAAAAAAAAATGAAAATAAGAACGAAGACGGAGCTAAAGACAGAGAAGAGACATATGGGCATTACAATACGACTGAAACGACAGAAATAAAAACAGAGACAGAAAACAGAATGAATGAAATGACTGAAGCAAAATTGGCAGACCTATCTGACAAATTGGACAAGGTAATGGATAAACTCAATACAGTTAAGGCAGAAATGGCAAAGAGCAAGAGAGGCGAAGAAAAGAAAAGAAGAATAGAGCAAAAAAAAAAAAAGAAAGGAGATGACGATTTGTCGATTTGTTGGCTTTGATGGTGAAGGAGGGAAGCGCCATGTGGGTCTTTGGCGGCCAGGCTCTGGATGCGACGAGGGAGGAATTTGAACAGGGAAAGGAGGATGACTACAGGTAATGAGGCAGAAAGGACAGATAAATCCAAAGACAGCAAAACGACATATAAGGTAAACAATGATTTTGAAAATTATACACTTAATGCAGAAGGTTTCGGGAACTCGACAGTCTTGGACGAACACTTAGGACCGGTAAATAAACTTAAAATATCGCGTTTAATACAAATAAAGGTTGATAAAAGACTTAATAAAAAAAAAAAAAACGACAGTATTTTAGACGTTTTTAAACAGCTGACAGAAATTATCAAAACCGGATTGACTGGAAAAGACGGACCAGTAAAGTGCTATTATAAATTAACGACTCAAATTACATTTGAAAACTTTGGATTATTTTATGTCTGAATTAAGTTCGCTGGACTTATTGTATGTTGTAGATAGTACTATTGTAGCAAAAGAAAGTTCGTGACATTTTAATAAATAGAATAGATAAAGACTATCATGCTAGAGTTATAAAAATTAAAGATTTAGTTGAATTTTTGAACAGAATTAAAGAAATTAAAGCGAAATAATTAAATTAAAGCGAGGTAAATGTAACTCCATCTAGTAATAAAAAAAAAAAAAAAAATACAACATACAGTATAATCCAGCGAAAGAAAAGGCAGTTAATTTTATAGACAGATTTGAAGAAATAGTAAGAAGTTATAATAACATGCCAAAAGTTAAATCGTTGCCTGAAGAAGACGAAAGAGATTTCTTTTATAATACTATCATAAGCAAAGTACATCAAGTAGAAGGAATAAGTTTTATGACAGAAAGTGTTACAGTGAAAGGGTTATCTTATGTTAAACTAAAGTTACTTATTATACAGGTTGAAAGCCATCAAACAACAGCTATGACGGTCAAATCAAGGGCGATACAGAAAGTGCGATGTTTTCAATGCGACAGTTATGGGTACTGTGCCAGAGACTGCCCACGACAGGGAAATAGTATAAAGAAATGTTTCTTTTGTCAGAGATTTACCCGTGACCATGTGATCTTAAGAGGAGGTCACATATCTCCGTCCTTTTCTAATCAAAGAATTGAGTTTTTTACACAAACTAACAACTTTAGCAAAAAATGAAGAGAAAGCCGCATCTCGTAATAAAAAAAGCAATATTTTCTTTGATAAGAAAGAATAAATTTTATTGCTTCGTTTTCAAGAAAACCTTGAAAAACTTAAATCATAGAGGTTAGGGTGGACAATTTGGTTTTTCAAGGTTTTCTTGAGAACGAAGCAATAAAATTAATTTTTTCTTATCAAAGAAAATATTGCTTTTTTTGATACAAGATGCGGCTTTCTCTTCATTTTTTGATAAAGTTATTAGTTTTTGTAAAAAAATCATTCCTTTGATTAGAAAAGAACAGAGATACGTGACCTCCTCTTAACATGTCCAAAATGTCAGGGACACTCGAGACAGAAAGACAGAAAAAGGTATGAATCAAAATATTATAATAATAAAAGTAAAGAAAGTACAGGTCGGACAGCATTCACAAGTAAGATAGCTAATCTAATTAATAATGTCAATTAAAAACGAGCAAAATCTGTCAATAAAAGGAGACAAGAAAATTATGTAAAGTATAGCAGAGGAGAGTATTAGGAAGGAGGCGGTTTTGAACCAATTAGAATCTGGAAATAAGAAGACTAATGAATCGAGTGCTGACAGTGGTGCGACAGAACGATTGACAAATTCAAAGTTGATTTTCAAGACATTTATTAAACAACTGGACGGAGTCCAATGCGCAAATAAAGACTGCAGCGCAAATCTTAAATCTAAGGTAGAAGAAAGCGTGCAAACAAATATGACTGATGGAAAATTTATTATTTTTAGACAGAGTAATCTGCACGGAAGACTTAAATGAAGATTTTTCATCCTTACCAATATATAATCAGCAATATTGGTTGATTGAATTTGAATGAGATGCGACAGAAAATAATTTAAAACAAAGACAGGTTCTAGTATATGTAACGACAAGTAGAATGAACGAAGAACAGAATATTGAAGAAAATAATCAATTTAATGAAAAGGAAGAAAATCAGACAGTCAAAGAAGAAAAATATTGAGATTGCAGACAGAAATATTTATAAATCACATGAGATTGAAGTCAGTGAAGAATCTCAATGTGAGATTGAAAATACAAAAGCGACAGAGAAAATGAATACAAACAACTACGCTAATTTGTGGCATTTTCGAATGGGCCATGCATCAGTTGATTATTTAAGAAAATTACAATTGAAATTTTCTAATATCAAAACTTTAAAACAGGCTGTATTTGATGATACGTTGAAAGACTGTAAAGTGTGTATGATTGCAAAGTTTAACAAATTGCCATTTAAGACAGTAAAGCATAGAACAATTGAACCTTTGCAAATAATGAATTCAGACACAATGGGTTTTATGTAAACTATACGAAAGCAGAGATGTACGATTCAACGAAAAATTAGTCTACAAGGACAGGTATGCAACAACTGATATACAAGACTGGAAACAAACTGATGAAAAGATAAAGAAACATGGTTTGTGAATTTTGTATTAGAAGACAGAGAAAATGAAACACGAATACAAAAACCGGAGAAAGAGAAATGCAAAAGACCAGTTAGACGACCAAGAAACAAAAATAATAAGACTGATAAAAAGTAACAAGGATTGGAGGGAGAGAAAATAAAAAAAATTATCGGACGACCGACAAAAGTTAAGAAAAATACTGAATATGAAGTGCAAGAATCGGAGGGAGAGAAAACAAAACGACAGATTGAATTACTAATGGAAACACAAACAAGTACAGAAAATAAGATAAATAAAGAAACTCATGTTTTATTAGCAGAAATAAATAATGACCTTCGTACACACTTGGAAGCCATGAAGTCAAAAGATAAACAAAAAATAGACCAAAACTATTATTGAAGAATTAGAATCTATGTATAAGAATAATGTATGAAAATTAGTTGACAGATCAATTGTAATGAATGATAGAAAAAGATCAAACCTTTCATATTCAAGATGGGTATTTAAAAGAAAGAAGACAGTAAAATAAGATATAAAGCCAGACTAGTAATTTGTAGTTTTAAAGACAGAAATGAGTATGATATTCAAGAAACATATGCACCGGTTTCACGATTACATTTAATCAGATCTATACTGGCAATGGCAAACAAACTGGATTCAGAAATATGTCAGATGGACGTGAAGATAGCTTTTCTAAATGGATATTGAAACAGTGAGATATATATGGAAATACCTGAAGGGATGACTGCTTATGAAAGGATCAAACAAAACAAGATGTGTATATTGGAAAATGCTTTATACGATTTGAAAGTCAGTTTAAAATGTTGGAATGAAAGATTTAAAAAGACAGTAAAGAAATGTGGACTTAGATCATTCAACAATGAGCCTTGTCTATTTACTCAGCAAGAAAAAGACGGATTTCTTATCTTGATTTAGTATGCAGATGACATTCTGCTAGTTTGTAACAATGTAAAGATGATTGAAAAAAAAATGAAGACAAATGTAAAGGAAGTATTTAAAATGACAGAAACTGGCAAGACTAAAAGTTCTTTAGGCTCAGAAATAAAATAAGACAGAAAAAAAGGATACTGAGCATTAAGCAAGAACAATAAATAAACAAAATGCTAAAGAAGTTTAGTTTCAATCAATCACCACCGCAACAAACACCTATGATAATCAATCAGAAAGAACCAATAGGAAGAGAAGACAGCGTGAAGAAAAGGGGAAACCAATGCAAGCAGGCCAGAAATTGCATATGAGGTAAATACTCTGAGCAGACACCAAATCAACTTTACTGAAAATGACTGGTAGAAGGTTGAAAGAGTATTTGAATACTTAAGAGGAACAAAAGACTTTGAACTTAGATACAAAGGACAGAACGACTGTTTACAAGGATTTATAGATGCAAGTTTTGACGATTGCAAAGATTTTCTTACGACCAGTAGCTATGTGATTCAGTTTTTCGAAGACACAATATCCTGAAGAACTCATAGACAGAAATATGTTTCTATAAGCGAATGTGCTTAAGAATTGATATCCAAGAATTAGCACCAATTCTATTATGGTGTGATAACAAGGTAGCTGAGTCAAGTGTAAAAAAACAGGTGGCAGAACAATTTTAAGGCATACAACAGAAATAAAGGAATACTGTGTAGAAACAGGTTTGATAAATGTCAGCTGGGTTCCTTCTAAACATCAGATAGCTAAGACTGATAAAATTTAACAATATATATATTCGTTTATTTAAATTTTATTTTAATATTCTTCACTTTGTATGTATTACAGGTCCTGAATAAAACAACAAACGACAGAGCAAACAGCAATCATCTTCAAATCAAGATTGAAAATTTTTTAAAATATTTGTTCATTTATGTATTTTAGTAAAAATCATTTATGTATAATTAGGTAATATTGAGCGTGGGAGGGAGTGTTGAAAATATAGACACGCTCAATCATGTATATGTGTAGTGTGGCGCCGCCATAAGGCGGAGTATGTTTGATGAGCGCGATGCGCGCTTAGTTCACTCCTTGGACGACTGTTAGACAGATAAGTTGTATTGGGGTGCGGGTGTGTTTTATAATAAATAGTTTATTTTAATATAATTACTTTTGTTTTCATTCAGGTCAATCCTCGATAATATTAACACAAAAGCATTGAAATTTTTGAAGATTGCGATAGCGAAAGGCAAAAGAGCAGCAGTATACACATATAAGTCATGTAACTTATCAATTGATGACAATCACAATAGTATTTTATGCGATGATTGTTTAAAATGGTTTCATACAAAATGTGTTGGTGTGAAGTTAAATAAAAAAATAGAATCCAAGGATTGGTTTTGTAACTTTTGTATGAAAAAATAATTAATTAAAAAACAAGATCATATACCCTATAAAAATTCAAATCTTACAGTTTTACGGATGATATTTTAAGGATGCAATTCAAAATCTCTTATGCTATTAAATTTATAATTTTATGAAAAAATAGTTTCTCTTTTACTATTTCTGAACAGTACTTTAAGTTATATTATTTTCTTTTCCATAAAAGTGTTCCTGTGAATATTGCCCTACTCTAATTTATTTATGAATGAAAAACAAAGCTCTTAACCGTTTCTTAATATTTATAAATACTGATATTTTCAAAATACATATATAATATATAATTTAAGAATAAATATTTTTGTCTGATATACTAATAATAAATTATAAACTATTATTTATTTACAGTTGTATTTTCATAATTTTTAAGCTGTATACATACTTATACTAAATAAAAATTAATGTTGTGCTAAATCAATGCCCTTTATGCATTCATCAAAATATTTATATTAATTGTCATAATGTCAACAAATTTACTATTTGAACCGCTATTGAGATTTCAAATGTACAGATGGTAGGGGAAATATGGCGTCAACGAGAGTCGAGTTGTATTTCTAAATTATTATTATTAATTATATTATTATTATTGTATTATTATATTATTATATTATTACTTCGACTCTCGTTGACACGCCATATTTCTCCCACCATCTGTCCATTTTAAATCCCAATTGGTTATATATGTCCTTTGGCCGTATTTAGGTGAAATATGAATACGAATAAATGGACAGGCAAATAAGATATAATTATTTAAAATTATTCAATTTAACAATTAACAATTACAGAGTATATACAATAAATAACAATATTATTAATTAATATTTTTTAATTATAAAGTATTAACTTAGATACTTTTAGAAAAAAGTTTGTGTTTTTGGCTGAAACTTTAGTACATGGACGCAAGCATTCTGCTTATCACGCCTTGAGAGGGCACTCTAAATTACCATGCCATGCATATCAAACTTATTTCAAAACGAAACAATTATGTATGTAAATATAACTATTATAATATTAAACAATGTATGTTTTAACGATAGCAGTCAAAAAATATTTGAATTTTAAATTATGATTTAATTCATCATTTATCATAAACTATATAAATTTGACATATGGAGCGACATTGTTGTATTTTAGTAACCTCACAAACGATGCAACTCGCGTCATATGGTCATCTAAGCGATATTATATAACATATATTTATCGAACTCAATACTTTCTAAAGGAGCATGGAGCTGTCCATACTCCCTAAGGGAGTATAGAATCTTCTATACACTAAAGTAAGCTATTTGAAAATTTGAATATCGCCGAGATGTCAAGCAAGAACGTATGCGATGTCTATACCCATTCAGCATGCTCTGTAGACATTTAACCTCATACGGCGAACTGCGGCATAATAGTTATATAAGTAACTTGGGCGTAAGAAGGATGAATTTGGACGAGGCTAATGTTGGTCGATTGATTTAAAATTTACGTGTCTCTAAGCTCACGTGTCCGTAATCCACTTATTTCTCTTTTCTATTTACGTAGCTTTAAATTATACGTTTCTATAAGCTTACGTGTCGGTAAGGTAGATTGAATATAAAGTATTTGCATGTTGTGTACGGGTCTTTAAGCTTTTATAGGGTTAAGAAATTACGGGACTTTAAATTAAAGATTTTTCACTTTATTTTAAGCTTTTACGTGAATATAAGAGTACGTGGGAAATTTCTGCGTGTCTGTACCATCGGTGGAATATTTGCTTTTGTGCTCTTTAGAGTACTCTTATATCCACGTAATTTACGTGATTTTTGTGCGAATAGACACAGCGTAAAAAAAAATATAATATCAGTATAAGTCAAATTGTAAATCAATTATAATTCAGTTCAATTTTTTTGCAATTAATAATTTGAACACTTTAAACCAGCTCGGATAATAAAAATAAAGTAAATCTTCAATTAGTGGTATAAAATTAAAATATTCAAACACTCAAGAAGTAAAGATTATTTTTACTATTGAATAGTTTTCAATTTCTCTCTTTTTATTGATCAGATATTTCCTTTTAAAAGAAATTCATAAAATTTAATAATTCTATCTAAAAAATTACAGTACCGCTCAAAAGTTCGTAAAATTTTTTTTTTTTTTAACTCAACTTCAAACTGCGATATTTCGGAAACGGCTCGATGAATTTGAAAAATCCGGACGGCGTTTGAAAGATCAGACAAAATACTATTTTTTGTGTCCTGCCAAATATTTTTATCTCTTTTTTTAACTCTATTTCTAATGGTAGAAAAATTTTTTATTTTTACGAATTTTTAAATTTTAATCAATCAAATGTAACTTTTTAAGGAATTGATAAAATTAAAAAATTCGAACGCGACTGAAAAGTAGAGTAAATTTCCTAAATCTTTATATTTAATGATTTTTCTGTATCTATTTTTTGCGTGTAGCTAAAAATGCGCAAAAATGGAATGTACAATAAAATCAATTTTATATGATAATATTTTCCAATATCGCGGGTCTATTTTTGTTTACATTTCAACATGTGTTCAAATCTGTAGTTCGTATATACATACGAAAAATAAAATTTGTAAATAACTTTAATTTATTAAAAAAAAAGGACACTATCATTTATAACGATTGTGATAAAATTTGTGATAATTTTGTTAAAAGTATACAATACCGTTCATTAGTTCGTAAAAAAAATTTTTCTTTAGAAACTCAACTTCAAACTGCAATATTTCGGAAATGACTCGATAAATTTCAAAAATCTGGACGGTGTTTAAAAGATTAGACAAAATACTATCTTTTTGTATCTTGCTAATGTAAACCAAAATTGACTCGCGACATTGGAAAATATTATCATATCTAAAACTGATTTTCTTGTACTTTCCATTTTTGCGCATTTTTAGCTACACGCAGAAAATAGATACAAAAAAATCATTGAACATAAAGATTTAGGAAATTCACTCTACTTTTCAGTCGCGTTCGAATTTTTTAATTTTATCAATTTCTTAAAAAGTTACATTTGATTGATTGAAATTTAAAAATTCGTAAAAATAAAATATTTTATTATCATTAGAAATAGAGTTGAAAAAAGAGATAAAAATATTTGGCAGGACACAAAAAAAAATATTTTGTCTGATCTTTCAAACGCCGCCCAGATTTTTTAAATTCATCGAGCCGTTCCCGAATCTTCGCAGTTTGAAGTTGAGTTAAAAAAAAATAATTTTTTTACGAACTTTTGAGCGGTACTGTATATGTATTTTTTATAAGAAGAATACGGTTATTGTAAGAATACACTTAAAATTCAATTTTATATACTGTTTAAAAAAAAAAAGAGAAATTATATGACGATCATATTAATAATGATCGCATAATATATTTTTTTTTAAATAATTAATTATATTTTAAATTTCCATTTTTCTTTTTTTTTGCAAAAATTCTATTTTAATAACAGCTGATTCGACGTTTTCACATTTATTTATTGTTAAATTTGCATGAATAAGAAATTAATCAAGTTAATATAATTTAAAAATTAAACCAAAAGTATAAAAAGCATAAAATATTAAACTATTAAACATAAAGTATTTATCATAGGACACGTATATTTTTTAACTATTTATAGATATTTAAAAAAAAGAGAAGAATTACTTTTTAAATAAATAATTTTTCAAGTACATTTAACTATTTTTAACGTATCACTTGTTTCTTCTTTTCTCATACTTATATAGTTATATTAAATAAATTTTTTTATATACGCATACTTTGTGTTAAATTTAAAATATCCTCTGCTTTCAAAATAGATTATTAGATCAGATAAAAATTAAGAGAAACACTGAATTATTATTGAGAAGTATTATATGATTAAAATTTTCTTCTGATATAGCGAATACACCTTCATATACATCATTATTTATTAGTACTATATATTTTAATCAATTACTTTTTTTTATATATTTAGCAATAATATTTAGTTGAAATTAGAGTTTACCTTTTACTTAAAATCAAAAATAGTTATTAAAGTATTTAAAACAATTGTTTAAAATCATTTTACTTTTCTACTCGAATCCTTTCCAAATATTAAGAACACCAAACTCTATTTATTGTCACAATTTTATAATTAATATTAATATTATTTCACATGATAAAGAATAATTTTCAGTTTATTATTAAAACTAATTTACAAATTTTATTCATTAATTCAAGTTGACAAAATATCATTTTTCTAATCTCTTTTACAATTACAAAAGAAAAAAAACTCATCTCAAACATTTAATTCAATAAATAATAACTATTTTCACTTTTTGTTTTTTTATAATAAACTTTGTCACATTTGAGAATATAAAAAGATTAGTAATAGAATGCGTTAACTTTGATTGAAAATAAAAACAGTAAAGTATTTTAAGAGTGTACAACTATACAATTATTGTTTATATATAAGAATTATCACAAAGATAAATACTTATAATTTGGAGTAGATAACACTAAAATACACACTTAAATTCACTGCTACATTTGACAAAGCCTTTTAATATAAATAACAAAAATCATAAAAACAATTTTCTGTTAAAACTTAATTGAAAACTCTTAAAATGAGACAATAAAACCATAAAGGTTAGTTCAAAAAAGACATCAGCTGAAGCGTCACCATAGACTAAATACATTGTAGTTACGCCAACGCTACGCCATAACTTGACATATAGAAAAGCGCTGATAGTAAAGGTGCGTTGTAAGCATAGTCTGAAGCTTGGAAACTAGGTGGCACTAGTGTCACGTTACCTTTAGGGACCCTCTTTCCCTCAGGGCCGAGATAATGCTTATTACTTCGAACGGGCTTCGCGACCCCGAGGTACCTTAGCCTTTGCAAAATGTATATAGATTGTAAAGGAAAGAAGGGGAGAAAAAAGTAATTATTAAATTGTTATTCTTGTTAAACTCGTTAGCACAAGCAATATTTTATTTCGATGTATTATTTTTTTTTTAATTTTATTTATGACTATTGTAAAAGAATTTTGAATCTTATATTTTATACTTTGTATTATAACGTAATATACTAATGTAATATACTAATGTAATATACCCCTGTATTTTCCTTTCTTATGCATATGCCAATTTTATAAAGTGTAATGGCTATGTAATGTACTTTGGTGGCCAATAAAAAGAAATTAATAATGATAATAAAGGGACCCTCTTGGAAGGGACAAGAAAATGTTGCCGCCATACTGATCTAAACCGGAAAGGAACAGATAAAGTGCTTATAGAAAACATCACGGGTCGTTTTCGTGGGGAATATTTACTGCATCTTTCTAACATATTACTTTCTTATGTAATTTCCGGTTTAGATCTCTTGTTTGTAACAGCCAATAGAAAACGCAGAACGAGGTTTCCAGTCCCTTTCTAGAGGGTCCCTAGTTACCTTGTGGTGCTGTTACGCAAAAAGTACAATACTTATCATAGTTCTTGTTACACTATTTGCATTTGTTTTTGAAATAATATTTTAGATACTATTAAATCAATATTGAATACTTATTAGCAATTAAATAATAGCAAGGAAACTTGTTTTTTAGTCAACATTAAATTTTTTTTTTATTTTTATGCCTTATAAATTAAATATTTAAAGGGTTAATTATAATAACATTCATTTAACAATTTTTAATTAAATAAAACTTTTTCATAAATCATTTGTCACTTTTAAAATATCTTTTGCACCATAAAAATAACAAATTGCTCTTCAAGCACTTGTTTTACGCTTATTAAAAAAAAACCTTATGTTCAATGATACCGATTAATTCAACAACCGAGTTTTATACACATACAAAATTAAATAATTTAACTTCACGGTTAACAAGATTAGAACTTGCATTCGAAAGTAATCAAGACATTTGATCAAAACTAATTAAAATTTTGAACAAAACAATTAAAGAACAAGCTGCCGTGATCAGTCAATTAACAATAGTTAATAATACAATAGTAGAGACAGTAAACAAACTAGTAAGGAAAAACGATAGAATATCAGCACACCTGGGGTTTTTTACAGGTTATACAATTGATAAATTAAAAAATTTAGAAGAACAAAATAAAATACTTAATAAACAAATTGATAAGTTAACTATTGACTTTAAACTTTTAGCTCTGCAATAAAATTGTTTTCTCTTCTTTCATTTCTTTAAGCAACGAGTATTATACGCATATTTATAAACAAATTCCTTTCTTTTTTTTTGAGAATGGTTTGACTCTTGGAATAAATTTTTTTAACTTTAATATTAAATATTTTTGTTTCGTTTTGTTTAAATTGCCTTGCTAGTGTCGGAAAAATACAATCAATTAGAAGACTGCTACCAATCAAACGACCGTAAATTTGTTAAATTTTTGCGCGCTTAACAGAGGAATTATATAAACAGACTAAGAAAAGAATGTGAAAGACGAGGAGAGAAATTCAAAGGAATAAAAAAATATTGAGAGAACCGACGAAGAATCGACACTGAACTCGCAGCATTACCACCTCATAATAAGGTAGAATTTCACCTTAAAGGCTTATGTGCACAACACTCTCCAGCTGGTCTTTATAAACGAGATTGTTACGAGTGTAAAAATTCTCGAGAACATCGTTGGGTTAGAGAAAGCCTCACCCAACAAGGCCTAATTTCGGAAGAATTGCGTAGTAAAAATACAAACATTCAAGTCAGTAAAGAGGCTAATTGTTACTCGGCCTAAGATACAGGTGGAAGAAAAAAAAACAGTAAGATCGTTTTAAACAAAAAATTGCAATCATGTTAAAAGAATAAATGAGCGTTATAACACTATTGATAACTGAAATTAAATAAACTTAACTTTAAAATTAAATAAATTAATTATCATTTTCTTTTTTTTTCATTTTCTATCTTTATAAAAAAAAATCAACTTTTTTTAAAAAAAAAACACAATTTTACAATAAATTTTATCTTTTTGTATGTCAAGTGATCGGATAACTAGGAGTCAAGCTCAAAACAATGAAGAATTATGACAACAACTAGAATTGTTTTTGCCTAAAAATACATCTACTATTCGACCTAATAAACAAAAACCAAAACCTGAAAATGAAATCGAAGAAGACTCATTCGAGGATTCAGAAAATTTAACGGATTCAGAATCAGCCTTATTTTCAAAAGGATCTGTTACATTGAAAGAAGAAGATTTGACTGTTATTAAACAAGAAAATAAGGATAATGAAAAAGAATTCGTTAAAATCAATTTAGACGACAAAAAAACTACTAAATGAGAAGTAATACGGTTACTGCTGCTACCGGTGCTGCTGTACCATTAGCGGTTAATCAAGTTGTTTCACTCAAGGATGCACTGCAAGTAGTGCCCAAGTTTGATGGTACTAACCCTACTAAAAAATCTCAGGTGAGAAATCACCTGATTTCTCAGGTGATTAATCATGCCAAAATCTCATGTGACGATTTTTTTGGTTTTTACACGTTTCAAAGCATACTTAGTCAATTGCGAACTATTTTTGAAAATTTTAAAAAAATTGAACTTAAAAAATTTTTTGTAAAATGAGTCAAAATTTTTTCTAAGACCAAATTTTTAAAAAATTTTCTAAGTTCAAATTTTTGAAAAATTTTCAAAAATAGTTCGCAATTGACTAAGTATGCTTTGAAACGTGTAAAAACCAAAAAAATCATCACATGAGATTTTGGCATGATTAATCACCTGAGAAATCAGGTGATTTCTCACCTGAGATTTTTTAGTAGGGAATATACCGTTAAGCAATTTCTTGCAAGGATGTAGCGAGGCCTTAGCAATGATAGACCCAGTGTTGGGCAGAGAATCCTGCTTTGACGTCTAATAGCCAACTTCAGAACATTCGTATACACAGGGCAGCATAGACTTGGATGTCCTGAAGTTGGCTGTTGGACGTCAAAAGCAGGATTCTCTGCCCAACACTGGATAGACCCTAACGCGGAGGGAAATTTGACCAAATTGTTGAGAGCCCGCGTGGAAGGAGAAGCTTTACAAGCCATCAGTGGCCAAACTTTTAATACAGTTGCGAAATTTAAAAGTTACATGAAAGATATATACGGTTATCCTAAAACAGTTCATCAGCTACTAGGAGAATTGGGCAACAAATATCAAAGAGATAATGAATTCGTGATATCGTTCGCTAACAGAATGCGAGTATTAGGACAAAGAATTTTAGAGACCGAAAAAACTAATGGTGACGTGCCTGAAGCTATTAAAACTAGCATTAAACAGGGCTTAATCGTCTTTAAAAGAAGGCTTAAACCTAAAATAGAACAGAGAATTACTCAAAGAAAAATTGAAGATATAGTGAAAGAAGCTGTGAAGATAGAAAAGCAACTGCACGGAGAGACTTTTGCCTCAATAAATGTGGTGCGCACTACGTTATAAAAAATAATGCGTATGCGCACTACGTGGTGGCGTGCGTGCGCTACAAACTATCGTGCGCGCACGACAAATAATGCTGATGACTGCTCTATGTTTTCTGATGCGTTACTGCTTCGCGTTTTATAAAGTATGCATCACTTTTCTTCGTGCGGTGAAAAAAACTAATAGATTCTTTATAAAACGTGTTTCAAGTGGCGCGCGAAATGTTGTAGCAGCACATCAGAGTGTATATAACTTTGTTATAAATATGAATTTTAGAAAAACATTAACATAATGTTAAAAATAATGATATATTTTTTAATGAATTATAAATAATTTTTTACCAAATAATAAAAATTAATTTCATGTAAAATAAATTTGAATTTCGGCGTGTTCCGGTTATCTTTATATATATATTTTTTTTAGTAAAATTTATGAGTAGTGGTTATAATATATGTATAAAATAATATTAAAAACTTAGTTAAATAATTAAAATATAATGTTCGTGCTTACTTTACTTTATTTGTACATAAAAAGAATTGTAATAAGATAATTCAACATCAAAATAGTAAAGTTTCTTTTACAGTATCCAAATAAATTCAGATTAAATATTAAAATATTTATTATAATTAGCTTCAATTTAATAAAAAATTTCATACATTATATAATTTAGCTTATTGAAGAACTAAATTACAATCCTAAATTAAACTTAAATTCATATCACATAGTTACAATGCATTCTTTTATATTATAAAAATTTATTCAAAATTTAAATTGGAAACAAAAAAGATCATTTGTACTTCATAGAGTTAGTATTATTAAACAAAAGTATAATGATATGTATTGTATACTGCGAAGCCTACCACGTTTCAAATTTCTTACAAATAATTGCACTATTCGGAAATATTACTTTTTTTCGAAATATAACATTTCTAAAATTTATGAAAAAAATTATTTATATATATATATATATAGTAGATTGTAAATTAAATATTGAAAAATTAAAATGCAATTTTTTTGAGAACAGAACTAAAAAGTTAAAATTTTCACGGTGAGGCTAAATATAAGTTTCATAATAAATGTGAAATGTGTTAATCTTCGTAAGGAACATCGTATAATAGTTTTATGTTTTACCTATTTGATTTATATTCATGTGTGATAAAAATATATTACAAGTGGGAAGATACTTCAAATATACAGTATTTTGTAAGATTTATTCATAATTATTTAAAATACATGTCGACTTACGACAAACTTTTCTTCATTTTCACTTACATAAATTACAAATGGATTTCTTACAACCAAATCATTATAAGCTACTAATTTTATGTCTTCTGATTTGAGAACATTATATGCGAAAAGATGTTTATCAAAACCCACAACTTCAAGAACCTCGCATTCAAAATAAATCTCATTATCTAATTGATGAATGGATTTAATATTGCCAAATTTTGGAAAATCATTTATTTCTATTAAAATAACTGAGTTCATTGAATATGTATAGTCATTAATATCAACTTTATTCAATACAAATTTTTTTTTATCACTTTTTGTGTCAAAATTACAGTACCGCTCAAAAGTTCGTAAAAAATTTTTTTTTTTTTAACTCAACTTCAAACTGCGATATTTCGGAAACGGCTCAATGAATTTGAAAAATCCAGACGGCGTTTGAAAGTTCAGACAAAATACTATTTTTTTTTATGTCCTGCCAAATATTTTCATCTTTTTTTTAACTCTATTTTTAATGATTGAAAAATATTTTATTTTTACGAATATTTAAATTTTAATCAATCAAATGCAACTTTTTAAGGAATTAATAAAATTAAAAAATTCGAACGCGACTGAAAAGTAGAGTAAATTTTCCAAATCTTTATGTTTAATTATTTTTTTGTATCTATTTTCTGCGTGTAGCTAAAAATGTGCAAAAATGGAATGTACAATAAAATCAGTTTTAGATATGATAATTGTTTCCAATATCGCGAGTCTATTTTTGTTTACATTTCAGCATGTGTTCAAATCTGAAGTTTGTATATACATACGAAGAATCAAATTTGTAAATAACTTTAATTTATTCAAAAAAAGGACACTATCATTTATAATAATTGTGATAAAAGTTGTGATAATTTTGTTAAAAGTATACAATACCATTCAAAAGTTCGTAAAAAAAAATTTTTCTTAGAAACTCAACTTCAAACTGCGATATTTCAGAAATGACTCGATAAATTTCAAAAATCCGGAGGGCGTTTAAAAGGTTAGACAAAATACTATCTTTTTGTATCTTGCTAATGTAAACAAAAATTGACTCACGACATTGGAAAATATTATCATATCTAAAACTGATTTTCATGTACTTTCCATTTTTGCGCATTTTTAGCTACACGCAGAAAATAGATACAAAAAAACCATTGAACATAAAGATTTAGGAAATTCACTCTACTTTTTAGTCGCGCTCGAATTTTTTAATTTTATCAATTTCTTAAAAAGTTACATTTGATTGATTGAAATTTAAAAATTTGTAAAAATAAAATATTTTATTATCATTAGAAATAGAGTTGAAAAAAGAGATAAAAATATTTGGCAGGACACAAAAAAAAATATTTTGTCTGATCTTTCAAACGCCGCCCAGATTTTTTAAATTCATCGAGCCGTTCCCGAATCTTCGCAGTTTGAAGTTGAGTTAAAAAAAAATAATTTTTTTACGAACTTTTGAGCGGTACTGTATAATCTAAGGTTTTTTTACCGTAGTTTATATCTTTTTCCCGATATTCCAAAAATTTTAAATGAAAATTTGCTAATTGGTAACGTGTAGCCACACTAATAAAAATATTTTTTTTTATGCGCACTGTTGAGCTATAGTTTTTAACTGTTTATGCTTGGATTCGAAACGCATAGTTGATATTTTTGCAGGTGGTCCATTTGCATAAAGAAGCCTAATGCAATGCGTAAGCATATGAAATTTTGGTCCCAAATTATCATATAACTGTATGTAGGTAGTTAAAAATTCCTGAATTATTATATCCAATTGGTCAATGTGTGACCTAGTTAATTTTGGTGCAGACGCAAAATGAATCAATTCGCGTAATTGCAAATATAATTTCCATGTTTGATTGAAATCAGGTATTTTATGACCAATTATTATGCTAAAATACCTAGTAAAGAATAGTTCATACTTTTCATTCGACTATTTAGATATTCTATAGAAAATAATTTTTCTTCTAACACAAAAGTTAGTATAATTTTTGTCATAATATAACTGCAAACAACCTCATAAAGGTCATGCATTATATCGGCATATTGATTTGTTATAACGTGAAAATTGTTTAGTTTATTAAAGAATTTTTTATATCTTCTTCGTATCTTGAAATGATACGAAGTGATTGAGGATATTCACGAGTCCATTTCGAAAAAAATTGTGGTAATGAGTAACACATCCGACAAAACACCGTATTATGAAAGGATTCTACGAATCCAAGTATCCCATTTAATCCTAGAGTGTCTCCTGATATAAGGGATGTTATAAAATATAACTTATACAACTTATATTTTATTATTATATCCAAGTCGTTTGTATTTAGATCATTTAATTCTTTTATAGAATTTTCAAAAATTTTTTTGTTGCCATAAGTCTTTTGATGCTTTGCAAAATACAACGTTTGAGGACAATGATGGTAAGCTAACGTAGTTTGCGCCTATTTCATTTTTCCGGCGCATCCTCCAAGAGCGTTTCCTAATTCTACATCATCAGAATAAAAAATTAAAGGTTAGACGATTCCTTTTTTAGTAAATGATTTGATTTCTCCTTTCCATAAACTACCCTGGATAAAATTTTCTAATATATCGCTATTCTCTAATTCATTGATATAAAATAATAAAGCGTCAAAAAGTCCTTCGATTTGTAATAGCCATGTAAGTGAATCATGTAATGAAATATAAATCAGTGTAACATTTTTTTTGCTATTTATTAATGTAGTACCGGCCAACTTATAATCAGATTTTTTAGTAATAATTTTAATCTCTGGTTTCCTTACTGAAAAAAATGACATGAGATCTCACGATTGAAAATGAAACGAGATCTCATATGAGAACTCATATGAGATCTCATATGAGATCTCGTGTGAACTAAAATAAAATTTTTTTGGACATGAGATCTCATGTGAGATCTCACGTGAGATCTCATGTGCAAAAAAATTTGATTTTTTCCTACACTTATAGTTGTAGATTGTTCTTTAAATTTAAACATATTTACACTCTTCCGATTCTCATTTATTTAAAATAAGTTCATACCTATAAGTAGAATAGGTGGTAGCACAGGGACTAAGGCTCTTGGCTCATGCTGTAGTAGACCAAAGTTTAATCCTCGGGAAAATTTTAGAAAAATTTTTCTGAATTTTTCTCTGTGAAATAGAACTAGGAGACCAGGAAAAACCAATTACAAATTCTCCCTGGCCTATAAAAATTACATTATGTAAGGTGAAATCACGGGTCTCAAACAAAACAAAAAATTATGAAACACTGTTTGAAATCATGTCGAACTTTTTAAAACTTTTTAAAACTGTTTAAAACTGTTCAAGTTAATAAATAATAGTTCATATTGATTTAAAATTGTTTCAAATATTTTGAATATTTAAAATAATCTACAACTTTTTAACATAAAAAATTCAAAACTATTAAACACCGTTTGAAATCATTTCGAACTTTTCAAAACTTTTTGAAAGTGTTTAAAAATGTTCAAAACTGTTCATAACTGTTTTAAATGTCCTAAATTTCGCACTTATAAACAGTTTCAAACAGTTTTGAACAGTTTTAAACATTTTTAAACATTTTATATTTCCGCTAGGGATCACAAACAATTCCGATATTTATTCATATGAAAAAAAAAAACGAAATTTATTTTTAAACTATATTTGATCGATAAAGCAAACCTTTAAGAATTTTGTTTTATAATAGGTCATTTATTTTTGTCCTTTTCTAATCTTAATCTCAACTTTATTATAAATTGTGTCATGAAACGAATTTTTAAATTAGTGTTATTCAAAAACTAAATAGTAATAAAAAGATATAATATTTTTATAAATTATTGATTTTTTCAATAATCCTCTTTTAAAAAAGTGATGGTTAAATTCTGTCATCACGATAAGACAGTTTTGATTGGTTAAAATAAAACAAGTGACGAAAATTTGAAATTTAGAATAAAATTTTGAAATTTCAATGAATTATGTTAACTAATAAACAAATAAAACAAGGCGCGCGCAGCGCGCTTTAAATTGCTAGTATAGCATAAAAGAAAAGAATAATTTGACATTAGTGATATTAGATATTAAAAGAAAACAGGCACGTTTGTTCTAAATTTATCCTAGAGCAGGTGGCTCATCTTTGTCCTTTCATATTGACGAAATGAAATTTCATTTTTAACTGCAAAATGTTTAAAAAAAATAGGAAGCCTTATTTTCCACCATGAAAATAGTTATTATACATTGTTTTGAAATGATATTAAATTAGTATGTTCAAATATTCCTTTTATCACGGAATTTCACGCAAAATTTGTGACTTCACAGCATAAAAAGTTTTTTTAACTTTAAAGAAGGTGTTTTTGAATATAAGAAATACGGTGCAAAGAAATGAATTTCTTTGAGTCAAAGAAAAATCATTTTTAAATTAATAAAATAATTTTTAAAATAAAAAAAAACCTTGAAATATTCTTTTTCTTTGTAAAATATTATATTCGAAAAAAACAATGTTCGAATTTAGAAAAATATCTTATTAACTTTAAGAAATCAGTTACTTCCAAAATAGTATTGAAAGTCAGTAAAACTTTCTTAAAAACAATGCTATATTTTTTTATTGAAAAAATGTAATATTTATTTAAAATAATTTTTATATAAAAATGAAAAAAATATCTTACATCAAATAATTTCTTGATCCAAAGACATCATTTTTAAATTAAACAAATTAGTTCATGACTTCCATAAACCTATCTCTTTTCAACAATAGAATGTTTGTTGATGCAAAAAAGCGGTGTAATTGATTACATTTCTTTACATTACAAAGAGGATTTTGAATTGAAAAAAAAACAATTGTCAGAATGGAGAAAATATAACTAAAAAACTTAAAAAATTTTCTCATTTTAATAAAGTAATTATTATTTTGATTAAAAACGTACATTTTAGTAAAAAAAAAATTTCACAACAATTATTTATAAACATAATTACAAAAAATAAATTTTAATTAATATCATTATTTAACTGTTTTAAAGAAATACTTCTTTGAATAAAAAAATAATTCTTTGAATCAAAAAAGTTTCAGTAATTAAAAAAAAATTAAAATTTATATTGTAGAAAAAAAACTTAAATTCGTTGAAACATTTATTTGAATTAATATTTTAAATTTACTTGTAACAAATTATTTCTATGCTTAAAAGTGATGTTTCATGTTTTCAAAATAATATTTTTCTACAAAAAAATATTTTTAGGCTTGAAAAATTCAGATATATTTTTAAAGAAAGATAATATTTATTCAATGAATAGTTACTTCTATTTGGTACGCAGAAAATAATTAATACGCAATACTTTTTATATGCATAAAAATATTTTATTATAGGAAAAAAATTTTATTTTAATTATTTAACTTAATTTTTATTTTGACATTACGAGATATAAATTTAAAATAAAATTAATAATTTCCAGTATGAGATATTGTTAAGTTCAAGAAATATCTTATGTATGTTGAGAAATATTTTATTGATATTTAAAAATTTTATTTTCACTAACGGAATAAATGATATTGATAAAAAAAATATTTTACCGATTGCCCGAAAGAATATATTCGATACAACAAAATTTTTTTCGATACTAATATATTTTTTTTCCAGTGTAGTTATTAACGAGATCAAGTGACGGTTGTATCATCTGTCTTTTATTCTTATTATGGAGAGACAAAGACATAATTAGGTTCAAGTAACAACCGCTACTTGAGTTAGGTCTATGAATAGGAGCCTAAGATCGTCTATAATAATAAAAATTTATATGATTGGAATATATATTCAGAATAGATTAAATTAAAAATATTATTCTCTTCATCAAAAAATAATAAATTGATTGAAAAAAAATTTTTTTCTCATTTATCTTTTAGTCTATTTTCAATTATAATAAATTTTATTAAAAACGAAACAATTTTTTTTAACATATTTTAACAATGAAAATAATACTTTTAATTTATGTAGAAATAATACTTTTAATCATATTTAAAAGTATTATAAAAATAATTTCAATTTATAAAATCCATAGTGAAGGATTAAATATTTTCATCTTACCTGCCAAAAATGAAATGTTGGCTCTCGAATATTCTTTTGTGACTCGAAGGATTACAGTGAATTTGACAGTAGTGATTTTTAACGAAGTAAAATCCGTTATTATCAAAGTCCTCACAATCGTCCGGCACAAAAGACACAAGAGTATCTTTTTTTTGTACTTTTCTAATATATCGGCTTTGTTCCAGATGCTTCTCGGGGTTGCACACGCCGTATTCGCAAAATTTATATGTATATATATATATATATCGCGAGCATTTGGATCAAAGCCGATGTATTACTAATGTATTCATATATATATATATATTGTGACATAACAATTAGATTTCAAACCAGCAAAAGCATTGCTGCGAGTGAGCGAGGGTAGGGATGTAGAAAGAACCGAGCGCGCTTACATGAACGCGCAGGTATACGCCCCGATTCTCAACACATGTAAGCGCGCTCGGTAATACGCGCGTATATTTCTAATATAAAACTCATAAGATGAATGTATTACAGCGTTGACAAAGGCATGTGTTGCGAGCGGTGGGAGATGATCCCCGCGATTTGGAAGAGAAAGCCGCAATCAAGCGCCTAAAATGCGAGCCATCGAGTTTTGGCGAGAAAAGAAACTCATTACTCTTGTGTGAATCTTCTTCTAATAAAGATTTCTTAATTCTAAATACAGAGTCGTTGTGTTTCTTGATTATTATTCAAGCTCTTATGGCAGCGAAAGAAATGCCTAGTACGCATTTCCGTACCTGCTCGAGTTTGAATAATATTTTGTTAAATAAATTAAATCTTTGTGATTTATTAATTGGAATAAAAGTGAAGTGGTACATCCTTCACAATTAAAGTGATTATTTATCGCGTGTGTATAAAGAGGCTAAGTGCCAAGTGATCGTGCCTTGCATCGGCGTGCTAATTTGTAAAGCTTTGTGCTTGGGGTTAGCACGCTCTTGCAAGTGTGTTTATCTATAAACGTTGAAAAATAAATAAATGATTCAACGCAAGAGGCAAAAGATAAAGTCCTTAAATCCTCATGCTCCATCAATTTCCTCATTTATTTTCAGGAATTAAAACTAAAGGTTAGAATATATATATATATATATATATATTCTAACATATATATATATATATATATATGTATTGCATCATATGGACCCTGTCAAAAAAAACTACGTGGAATCCCACGTGGGAACTTACGTGAGGGCCCACGTGGAGGCACACGTGGGGCACAATTAGGCTCCCACTTAGGTTCCCACGTGGGTACCCACGTGGGATTCCACGTAGTTTTTTTTGACAGGGGATGCGTTCACAGACTTTTCATTGTCTTGCTTACGAAATTACGTTCGCATACAAATGGCTGTGTTACCCATGTAAAAAAATCATGTATAGGTTATACATAATCAGCTATGTATAACCTGTATATAGAAATGAACGCACATAAACTATTCACAATCCATACACAATCTGTAAAATTATTAATAAATAAGCCGAATGTATCTACAAATCGCCGATCGTCAGCTATTAGTTTTTTTGATTTTTGGTTAATTTGACGTACAGACTATGAATAGATTGTGTATAAATGTGCGTTAAATGTGCGTTCATTTCTATACATAGGTTATACATAGTTGATTATAACCTATATATGATTTTTTTACATGGGTAAACACGCTTTTTGAAGTTGTGCACCAGTAAGACTTAGTATATTGCTGTGTCCGAAAATCTACTGCACATACTGGGGGTTTCTTTATAGATAAGCTGTATCGACCAATCAGAAAGCTTCTTTAGAGCTATTTAACGCGTGATAAATTTTGTGAACACGGCGTGCGCAACCCCGAGAAGCATTTCGAACAAAGCCGATGTATAAGAAGAGTACGCAAAAAAGATACTCTTGTGTCTTTTGTGTCAGACGATTGTGAGGACTTTGATAATAACGGATTTCACTTCGATAAAAATAATCACCGTCAACTTCACTGTAATCCTTCGTGTCGCAAAGGCGAATATTCGAGAGCCAACATTTTATTTCTTGCAGGTAAGATAAAAATATTTCAACCTTTACTATGGATTATATAAATTGAAATTATTTTCATTATTTAAATAAGATTAAAAGTATTATTTCTAGATAAATTAAAAGTATTATTTTCATTGTTAAAATATGTTAGAATAAATTGCTCCGTTTTTAATAAAATTTATTATAATTAAAAAAAGACTAAAAAATAAATAAGAGAAAATTTTTTTTCAATCAACTTATTATTTCTTAATGGAAAAAATAGTATTTATTATTTAATCTATTTTGAATATATATTCCAACCATATAAATTTTCATTATCATAGACGATCTTAGACTCCTATTCATATACCTAACTGAAGTAGCGGTTGTTACTTGAACCTAATTCTGTCTTTGTCGCTCCATGATGAGAATAAATGATAGATGATAAAACCGTTACTTGAGATCTAATAGCTACACTGGAAAAAAAATTTCTTTGTAACGAAAAAAATTTTATTGTATCGAATAGATTCTTTCTGGTTATAGGTGAAATACTTTTTATATCAATATCATTTATTCCGTCAGTGAAAATAACATTTTTAAATATCAATGAAATATTGCTCAACATACATAAGATATTTCTTAAACTTAAAAATATCTCATACTGGAAGTTATTAATTTTATTTTAAATTAATATTTCGTAATAAAAATAAAATTTTTTTCCTCCAATAAAATATTTGTATGCATATAAAAAATATTTCGAATTAATTAATTTCTTCGTACCAAATATTGGCCAGGAGGGATTTTTAATTGGTTTCTCCTGGTCTCCTAGTTCTATTTCACAGAGAAAAATCCAGAAAAATTTTTCCAAAATTTTCCCGGGGATTAAACCCCGGTCTACTACAGTATGAGCCAAGGGTCTTAGTCCCTTCGCTACCACCGATTCTACTTATAGGTAGATAGATATAGATAGATATTATTTTATTTTGTAAAAGAGTACAAAAACGTGTAATACAATTTGTAAATATAGAAACAATAAATATTGCACAAAAAGTATAAATATATATGTAAATGTTAATATTGCACAATTAATATCACAGTCAGTCACTAAATCTAATAATACTGAATAAGTAAGTCACAAACTAAAATAAATAAAAGTGATATCACAAAGTAATCATAAAATACACGCAATATAAATAAAAATAATCATATAAATAAAAATCAGTCATACAATAGCTATCAGTCACAATATTAAAATTTAAAAGAATTAAATTTAATACATAATAAAATAAAATAACAAGCGTGGGCAATAGCATGAAACGCAGTCAAGAATAAAATCAAATAAAAACTCTCACTCACCAACCATTCAACCAACACTCATACAACAAATACACTCACACCTTAAGCCTATATAGAGGGCGTTACAAAAATAAATTAAATAAATTAACATAAATTAACATGAATTAATAGTAAAAAGTATTAATCTAGGTCGAGCATGTACCCTCTCACCGCTGATTTGAACCTACTGAAAGATGGAAGATGTTTAATCTCAGCAGGCAGGGAGTTCCAAAAATGCACACCTTGAACTTGGAAGGAATTCCTGCCAACCTCAGTACGCATAAGGGGCACCGTTAGATCCCTGATTTCTCCCCTAGTAGCCACCCTGGGTACACATCTAGTAAAGAGACCCATTAGATGCTCCGGAGTATTCATAGGTATGAACTTATTTTAAATAAATGAGAATCGGAAGAGTGTAAATATGTTTAAATTTAAAGAACAATCAGAGAAAAATCATACCTACTAAAGATATTGTATGAACTCTCATGAGAAATCTCATATGAAATCGTCTATGAAATCTCATATATATTCGTTGAATTTTGAAAATAAAATAAATATATGTGAGATCTCATGTCAGATCGCACATATTTTTTTTTATTTTAAAAATTTAACGAATAAACATTGGATTTCATATTCGATCTCATAGGCGATTTCATGTGACATCTCATATGCAGTCTCGTGTGCGGTCTCATATGTGATCTCACATGGTATCTCTTATATATTTTATTCAATTTAAAAAATTTGAAAAAGATATTTATTACTTTTTTATTTTTTTCGGCTTGTTCTTTAAATTTTGACAAATTTTGACATTAGCTATATTAATACCATTATTTTAGTTAAAATAAAAAATCCTTTGGAGCTGTTAATTTTTTATAAACTTAGATCGCAAATTAGACATCAAAGTTGACAAAACTAACCTCAAAATACTATAAATTGAAAACTTGTATATAACTTTTTAAATATAAGATTTCGGTAAATTTCTTTAGTTGTCCGCACTCAAGTTGAATCCTACTACTTTTTTTCTTGAAGTGAAAAAACCCGATTAAATTCTCCATTTACTCATAAAGTTGGATAACAAATATTATCACAAGAGGGAGCTTCATTATGCCCTCAATGTATTTAATTACATTAATATTATAAATATGTATTCAAATACAGAACATCATCATATTCGATAAATTTAGTGGAGCCACAAGACCCAATGCATCTTGCCCGGGGTTAGTATTCCTTATTTTAGCCACTTCATTTAATTTGAATTGTATTTCATGGCGTCACTTTTTACTTCGGATCAGCTTTCGACTAACTTTACCGATCGAAAATAGCTAAAAAAGATATTTGTTTTTATTTATTTTTTTTGGTTTATTCTTTGAGTTTGGACAAATTTACGCGCTTTCGCTTCTCATTTGTTAAAATAAATAGATATTTATAAGTGAAAAAATTTTGATGTATATTTTTATCAAAAATAAACGAAATTACTTATTTAGCTACTTTCGATGGGTAAAAAAGGTCTATACCTCATCTTCAAGAGTAAGCTGGAGCAAATGTGGTTACCGACCGAGAGGTAAAAATGTTATTTAATCATTAATTAAATAATTATACTGTTTTCAATAGAAATTGTTATCGAGCGCAATTTTTTATACATACATGATTGTATAATAGATGTTTTTTTCATAATATTCATCATATTTTAAACAAAAAGTAAGTAACCGTACTTACAGTTGTAGTATAGAATTTTTTAATTTTTAAATTTTCCTTTAATTATTTTGGTGAGAGCAATAGATGAATAAATTTCGTGAATATATTTGAAATTTTAATGCATTCCATTACGTTTAGTAGGAGAAAATTAAAAGACGGATGTTCCATTCTCGGTCGGTATCGAATCTGCTCCGACCTGCTCTTGACGAATAGCATAATAATAAGATCAATTTATCATCTTACTTCTAATGTTTGGACTTAAATTGCATGCAAATATAATTCTTACTATGAAAACTATGTGAATAGTCTGTATAAATATGATTATATATCATGGTTTAAAATTATATTCGAGCACGATTTTGAAATTTTTCAGATTACGGTAGATTCACGACTGAATCATGAAAAGAAGCAATAAGATTGCGATAATACTTTAAAATAAAAGTAAAATCAATAATTCTTGAGTCACAAGAACCTATATTAGTTAAATCTGTAAGACGCTATTGTAAATGATATGTAAAAATAATTTATCAGTATGATAAAAAAAAGATAATAAGTACTAACTAGGAGAGTATCAGACCTCCGGATCACGGATTTTGCTCAAACTTTGGGATAAGTTTTAAGATGTCAAAATATGGAAGGAAACAGAATTTTAGACCCCAACGCTCAATATTTCCCTAGTTACAGGCAATTAAAGAAAATCACTAAAAAAGTTACTAGATTTTCAAACGCTTACAGTTCCTTAGCATTGATACTTAGGAGAATGAAACTTTTTTTAAATGAAAGCTGAGCTCAAATCCTTTCGAAATAGTAGTTATAGCATGTAAAAATATTATTTTTTCCCAAAGTCATAGCGTAATAAACATTAGACCCAATTTCAGCTTTTGTTATTAATTAATGTTTTAAAAAGAAAAATCAGGTCCAATATTTATCACGCTATAACTTTGGGAAAAAATAATATTTTGACATGCTATAACTACTATTTCGAAAAGATTTGAGCTCAGCTTTCATTTAAAAAAAGTTTTAAGCTTCTAGCTATCAATGCTAAGGAACTATATGCGTTTGAAAATCTAGTAACTTTTTTAGTGATTTTCTTTAACTGTCTGTAACTAGGGAAATATTGAGCGTTGGGATCTGAAATTCTGTTTTCTTTCATATTTTGACATCTGAAAACTTATCCCAACGTTTGAGCGAAATCCGTGATCCGGAGGTCTGATACTCTCCTAGTAAGTCACTGTCAGTTCATTGAAGGTAGTTTGTCATAATGTTCTAAGACATAAATGAAGCTGCAACTGTTTTTATAGCGACATGCAAATTGTGTAACAATTGGTAAGACGTGTTATGCCGTAAATCTGAACCAGATGCAGCGTGCGTCATATAACGACACTACCTATTGATTAGAAAAACTGTCATTAATCAGTGAACTGACCCCGAGCCTCGTATACATGATTTCGTCTGTGATATGAAATAAGTATCTCAATTTTTGAATACACAAATTCTGTACAAACCTTTGTATACGAACGGCATCGCTCCAGATTCTCGAGTGTAAAAGGCGATATGCATAATTGTAGTAACTAGTATATTAAATATTACTTGTAAATAACGTCTAAATCTTCGTAAAAAATTTGTTTCTATTATTATTCAATCGCCAAGTATAATTACGCTCGAATATAGTTTAAAACCATAATCCATAATAGCATGCTTTAGATAACGATTGTTTTGTAGATGTAGTGTAGAATCATTTAATCGTAATTTTATTAATATATATATAATATATAAATGAATTGAATTATAGACCAAAATTTAGATTTTAGATTTGTTGACATTAATTACAACTATAAGTGTAGGAAAAAATCAAATTTTTTTGCACATGAGATCTCACGTGAGATCTCACATGAGATCTCATGTCCAAAAAAATTTTATTTTAGTTCACACGAGATCTCATATGAGATCTCATGTGAGATCTTATATGAGATCGGGTATCGGGAAAAATTATACTTTTCGCACATGAGATCTCACGTGAGATCGGGCATCAGGAAAAATAAAATTTTGCGGCACATGAGATCTCACGTGAGATCTCATATGAGTTCTCATATGAGATCCCGTTTCATTTTCAATCGTGAGATCTCATGTCATTTTTTTCAGTAGGGTTCTTGTATAAATTTAAATTAGATGGTATATTTCCCCTTTTTTATTACTTCTTACAAAATCAAACGGGAATTTAAATTTAGAAAAAATTTTTCTCGTTTCATTATTTACTGATTCAGATACAGCATTATGTAAAATTGTTTCAACCGATGCTAATAAGATCTTATTATATTTTTCAAAAAAATCAGAAAATAATTCAATGATATTATTAACATCTATCCTTGTTAGTCTTATATTTTCGTACAATTTACAAGTTAAATAAATAACGTCTTCGTTTAAATCCATCTTGATTGATTTTTCAAATTCTTATTAATATTTAAAAATGAAAGAAAATTTTTTTACAACAAAAGTAGGATATTAAAGAAAACTAAAAAGGAATAATGTTTCAATCTTTTTGTATTTAAAGCATTTAATGTAGACTCTAATTCATCAGCTTGCCTTTTGGCAATATTTTTCCTAACTGTATCTAATTTATAAATGTGTCTTTGAATGTACGTCCAAGCATGAGCACAATTAATTGTGTATGGAATCTTTATAACGAGCATAAATTTAAAAAGATAATCAATGGCACTAATAATATCAGAAAAATCATAGGTATAACATTTGACAACAGCGTGGCAACAAATTAAATTATTTAAAGATCCACAACAGACTATGTATGGCTGAGGTGTTCTTAGGCCGAATAATGCATACTCATTATCTATTTTGTTAATTAAATCATTACACTTTTCATGATCCTAAAAATTAAATTAAATAATATTGAAATTCAAACAAAATACTGGATTATTCATTTTACAAATATTAATTATTATAAAATACTTACTAGAACATGACGAATGAAAGAATTACCTTTATCAACTTTTTTAGTTTTGTAACCAACTGGTAAGTCGTTTTTCCGTGGAGAATAATCTACAAGCCAGGGCAAGCAAAAAATTGCCACGATAGATTTAGCACCTATATGATTAAATCATAAATTAAATTTATAATGCATGATTATATGTTAAATAAATTTTATAAGTGTTTCATACCTTAATGTTGTAATACTGAATCGATTTTAATAATATTTAATAGTGAATCACCAGAAAGTTGAATGTCACTGTAATCTTCATTGCTTGATTCATATACTTTCAATTTATATTTTTCTTTTGTGTGTTCTATGATGCTGTCAAATGTAGACGTCCATTTATCCTTTAAAGTATCTAATTTACTAAAATTATTTTTATATTTTTCCATAAAGTCATGTTTAATCTAAAATTAAAAAATAAAGTTAATACAAAAAATACATATAGTAAAATGAATTGTAAGTTTTTAAATACAGAACTTACTAAATTTGGAGCAATCTGACTTTTAAGTACTTGAAATTTTTCAATATATAAAATTCCTTTGTCAGGATATTGTTTTTCTCTGAATTCAAAGGAACTACTCCACGTTTCTTGAATGTTTGAAATATTAATATTTTCGTTGTTTTGATTTAATATCAAACTCAAATCAATAGTTGTTTCAGGACCTTGAAAAAAAATTTTCAATTAAAAATGACAATGCTTAAAAAAAATTAACTTAATAAGATATATGAATCTATATTTACCAATTTGTTGACTATCTATTTATTTTGGTTTGCCTATTAAACCAGCTTTCATTAATATAGATCTTTTATTGATATATGCTCTGTTCAAAAGTCCAGAAGTATTGACTCGCTTTGAATTCTTTTTTCCTGTGTCGTTTATATTTTCATTTAAAAAGAACCCATGCTCATAATATAGTGTTCTAGATTCAGTTGGAAACAATTCTAAAATTTCTTCATTTAGAGCAATAAATTGGCTATGGTTTATACTGTTAAATTAAAAAAAATATGTAAATATAATTAATAATAATTTTTAAATTCATTAATTCAGCTTACACGAAAGGGTCAAGCGAATACTTATTTTTGTCATATTGATCGTCAATTATTATGCTACTTAAAATTTTCTAAAATTTGTTAAATCGTTGTTATACGCCCATCTATATAAAATTACATTCCCGAAATAACATTGGGGGTTATCTAAAATTTTATATAATCTCCTGTTTTGATCGACTACAAATAATTATGAAAATTAATGCAAAATTAAATATTTATTTTTACAATTACAAAAATGAAATTATACTTTGCGTATATCTATCCTTATAATTTCTAAAAATTTCAAGACAATTTTCAAAAGGAGAAATATTTGAATCAATAATATTTGTATTAAAATTAGAATCACCAAAAATATTGGCATTAAGATCTGAATCATCTATACTACTATCTTTAAAATTTGTATTATCAATTGCAGATTGTGAAGGAACCACTTCATTTTCCAACATCGACATTTGCTAGGCAGAACTATTTGAATCATTATTGATAATAACTAATTCATTCGATGGCAAGCTTTGTAAATAAATATCATGCAATTGTCTAAATATATCTCGTGATTCCTCATCTATTATTATTCCACTTATCTCTTCATTACTGAGCAAACAAAACTTTTCATAATTTACACAATTTTCTATAATTAAGTGAAATTCATTATACATAAACTTGATGACATTTTAAATTTTTACATTGAACTCAAATTATTAAAAGATAGTTAAAACTTCGTATTAATCAATTGTTATTTTCATTAAATGGATTCAAGAAGTCCGCAGAGTTATTTCGCCGTTCCGGTACTTTTGGCCCACCCTGTATAATGTATATGTAGATATCATAAATAATATAATTTATTTTAAGGTTAAGTCTTTTTTTAATGTATCTTTTTTGTAATGTTAAGGTTTCATAAGTCAATTCAGTAAGTTTATTATCTAGTTTATTAGTAGAACTGAAATTCTGACCATTATTTAAATTAATTATTACAAAGTTTGTGGCAAAAATTGAGAACTCTTGAAGTTGTAATAAATTCTGAAAATTACAAGTCTACGATAACAGAATTTTTGAAAATAAGGTTTACTAAGTGAACTTATTAAGTTTTTCAGATATGGAACTGAAATTTTGGCTACTATTTTAATTAATTATTACAAAGTTTGTGGCCAATTTCAGACTTCCAATTCATAAACTTCCTGAGTTACAAATAATTATGTTATTTTCATTCTTGGAGGTCATGGTCAAGGTCACATTCAGACGTAAAATTTTCCCATGGGTTCCCATTTAAAGAAATTAACTTGACCTTGAAATGACATTCAAGGTTATGATCAAGGTCATGGTCATTATCACCGTCGAATAGCCAAGAAAATATCCTCTATCTTTCGTCTTAAGCTTTTTCTCCTAAAATACAATCCCGCAGAGTTATTTCGCCGTTCCGGTACTTTTGGGCCACTGAATATAATTTCTCGTCAACGGCACCCTTTTACAAGACAGATACGATGCCGTATATACGATCTGAAACAGATTTACACGAGTTCGACACAACAATAGAAGAATATATTGACATCAAAAGTCAGTACTTCATCGAACGAAAACAGATGTGTTTTAATTCACCCGTACGTTGCAGTTCTCGTTGCGTCAAGCGGTTACGCAAGCAAGAAGGTTTTCGCGTGACAGAGGCTATAGGAGATAGATTATTTGCAGGCTCGAGAGCCCTTTTTAGGAATCGAGGAAAGAAAACAATATAAATAATTATTTTAATTATTACCTTGATTTATTTGTTGGTTTGGTTTATAATGGCCCCTTTCCTTAGTACAATATTAATGTAGCGTTGTAATGTAATATAGTAATCACTTTTAAATTGAATATAAAATGTAAAATCGATAACTAATATGATATGTTACGTGGCAAATTCCCCGGACCTCCGAGTGAATCGCCGAAGCCACGAACTTACCTGAGTTCACAAATTTATAGTTAATTTTAATTCAGCGACAGTGAACCCTGCTCAGCTAGCTGGGTGGAGCAACTGCAGAAGGGGTCAATATTTACTGGCCTGCCTCGGGTTGCAGGCTGGTTCTAACGATCAGAGTGGTCCAGAAAATTTCAATGTAATTTATGATTTAGCAAAAAAAATAAGAAGTTAAAAGGAGCAAGGTTTAATATATAAAAAGCAAAGTAAATTTTAAATTTATAAACAAGATACTATTGATATTGAATGACTCTAATTATTCAAGAAAAATGAATGGTATAATTAATTTTCTTTAACTTATAATTCTTGTCCTGAAAAGAGGAAGAGGAAAAATAAGGAGTTAACTCTCTATTTAGTTTTAATTTCAAACTTATTATATTATCAATTTAAAAAGGGAAATTTTGCTTACAATACGCAATGATATAAAAAAAGGAATGCCGCTTAATTAATTTCTCGCACTTGGGCCGTGCGCATGCGCAGAAGATAAAAAGAGCACTTTCTTTCTTTACAAGTGTAATTAGTTAATTACTTATTTGAATAATAATTATTTAAGGTTTTAATCACGCGACGTTCTATTTCCTTACTGCGCGGTCGCACAACCCAACACTTGTAATTCGCACTTAACCCTATTGAAAAAGATCACGTGAATAATTTACGTAAATTATTCATGTGATTTTTGTTTCATTTCATCACGTGAATTATTTAGGTAAATTATTCACGTGAATTTTATATTTTTAATATAAGAAGTATTTCAATAAATGTAATCTCTCAAATCAAAAGTATTTCAATTAGATAGACAGATATGTGTTTATTTGTAAAAGTTTACAAAAAGTGATACAATTAATATGATTTTTCAAATAAAATATGAGTCACTAGAAAAAAATTTGTGTTTCATTTCATTACGTGAATTATTTACGTAAATTATTCACGTGAATAATTCACGCAAATAATTTACGTGAATAATTTACGTAAATAATTCACGTAATGAAATGAAACACAAATTTTTTTCTAGTGACTTATATTTTATTTGAAAAATCATATTAATTTGAATACTTTTAATTTACAAAATCATATTAATTGAAATACTTTTGATTTGAGAGATTATATTTATTGAAATACTTTTTATATTAAAAATATGAAATTCATGTGAATAATTTACGTGAATAATTCACGTGATGAAACGAAACAAAAATCACGTGAAAAATTTACGTAAATTATTCACGTGATCTTTTTCAATAGGGAAGATAAATATTAAAAGAAATAATCTTAATATCATTTGCGCTCTTCGATACAAAAAGACTTTGAATTTTAATTAATAACTAACGTATAGCTATCTCGCACGCACAATTTCACAATGGCCGTCGCGTCGTCTATTTATTTCACTATAACTATTTTTCAGTAATACAAAGATTAGCAATCAGAATTTAACAAGAGCAAATTTCTTTAACTTTGATAATTACGAGTTTCTCATTTGATTTATAGCACAAAATGGCGTCACGTCGCTAAGCATGAACGCCTTCGCACGTGGTTCTCTCTTTTCTCTTTTAATTTACACTTATTTTTATTTTTAATGTCTTTCTTCGTGTTTTCACTAAACCGCACTGATTCTAATTTTAATCTACTCGCAATCGAAATCAAGAAAACTCTATCGTATTGAGGTAATAACAGAAAGAATATATCTCTTAAGGAGAACCGAGAAAGATGATGGGAAAAACCAACAGAATAAAAAAATTTTACTATTTCTTACTTGCTAACCCGCTGGTAGAATTCCACTTACGGTCGCTCTGCTGAAGATTTCCTCTCAATAATTAAAAAAAAAAAACAAAGAAGAACGTGGAGCTGGTCGATAGAAAAAGAAAATGGTGTGGTCGAAGGAGAATGATGGTGGTCCTAGTGGTTGATCGCACACGGTCGCCGAGTCGTCGTCTCTGGAGATGTCTCACCGTAGTTTTCTCTTCTTCCTTTTTTTTTCTTTTTTTTTCAATTGATGCAGTCCTACGGCTTCTCTGTTCACGTTTCTCTTTTTGCTCCTTAGCTTCACCGATAATATTCAAAAAGAATGAGTTTCAATTTTTCTCAAGTGTACTCAACGGCTGCTGATCCAAGAATAATCCTCTTTCAAGAAGAAGAAAATTACATTCTTTTTCGCTTTATTGTCTATCTCTGTCGCACCTAGCTACTCTCCATTTTCTATCCTTATTTCTCGCCACGTCTTAGTTTCTCTTTTGATCTCTTCAGTTACGAGCCGCTATCGACACCTTAATCGACTATTGGTCGCGGTACATCTTCTATCTCTATCACCCTAGTAAAACTTTTATACTATACTCGAGGTTGTTATGTTGCTTCACGCAGTAGAAACATCGATTATCGAATATTTCTACTCATAGTTGTTTCTCATTGGTCGATTTTACATGTGTGTGTACAGCTACATGGTGCGGCGTTGAAATATCTAGTTATGCGTGTATATCTATAGGTATATATATATACATTACATCTATATATCTGCACATATCCCTCTTCTTTCTCGAACTCAGCGGTTCCATGTCTTTTACGTTTCTTATTCTATTCTGTATATATATGTATATATATATATATATATATATATATATTAGCTATATATGTCCTTTGGCCGTATTCAGGTGGAATATGAATCGAGAACAATGTTTGTCGCTTGAGCTGAAATTGCCGAGGGCGCGCGAAGCGTGCCCTAGGTAGATTTCTGCTCAAGCGGCAAACATTGTTTGAGATTCAGATTCCACCTGAATAAACGGCCGAAGGACATAGATGATTTTATGTCCGAAGTGGGCCGTATGAGGAACTATAACTTATTAGTTGAAAATATTAATGTTTTTTCCAATAATTTTAAAATTAAATTTTAATTCTATTGATTTTTTCTTTTGTTTCTTAGATTGACATTTTGTAATGAGTATAGCTGCTGTCGAAGCGCGAGTCATTTTTTTTTCACTAACCTACGTTCAATGTGATTGCTCTTTGACATATTGAACGAAACATAGCAGAATCGGTGATGCCATATTGATTTCTCCTGAGACATATTGAGTCTCAATATGTCTCAGGAGGACATATAAAGCTTGTAAAGAGTCGAGAAGCGCGTCTGAGACATATGCGATGCCAATACAAATTTATCATGCTCTTTACATACTGACACGAATACGGCCTACGAGGACATAAACATATATATCTACTGTACAGACTGTTCCTCTTGTGTGTTGAGCCTGAATGCGTTTGTGCTATCCATCCTTCTCGCTCTTATGCTGTCACTATGACAGTTTCTGCTACGTCGCGTCGCTTCCAATTTCGTGTTGCCGCTTCGTTGTAACTCCTCGTGATTCGTTTACGTTATAGGAGTTGTAAATATGTTGATTAGTGTCTGTGCACATGTTCAGTATAGTACACATCTCTGGGTTGTCGTGGTGTAGTGTGTGCCATGTTTATATGTTTATATAGAGCTAATGTCGCGCCCTAACCTAGTATCTGGTTGATGTTTTCTTCTCGTTATTAATTTCTTGTATACTTTTAAATTGTTTCTCGTAGACGTTAATCCTAAGTTTCTGGTGCATTTAGTATGTGTATATATACACGTCGTGTTCCTGAAGCCTTTTTCATCTGCCGCATGCATGATTATAATCTTCTTTCTCTTTCTTACTTATGTGCATCATTACAGCTGATCCTTCTTGCTGTGCTTCTGTCTTTACGTCTGCTGTTACTCTTAGTTTACGATGAATATTTTTTTCTATTTAACTAACTGTTAATTACTTTATTTTTATTTCTGGTTTTCCCCTATAGTTTTCTCGACCCTCCCTTACAGCTGTCAATTTCTTACGCTTGAAGAAAAATCATTTTAAAAAAACGTTACAAAAAAAACATAAGATTTATGAATTAAAAAATAAGTACGCTCGCTTGTTATAATTTCGCTTTTTATACTTAATAACTAATCTATTTAAATTTTATTCCTTGTGATGTATTTTATACATCACAGATAATCACTTTAAAATATAAAATCGATAAATAATATAATAATCACTTTAAACTATAAAATCGATAACTAATATAATAATTACTTTAAAATAGAATACAAAAGATTACACTGAGTTAAACTTATAAAAATTCTATTGTCTTTTATGGCTTTTGAAAATACAACTGACCTGTACTAGGTGCAACAAACGACTGTGGTAGAATAACATGCATTATGATTAGTTCAGAGGTTTTTATATTTTGTCGAGAAAACCGAAAATCATGATGGAAAAAACCTCTGAACTCTTGGTGACTTATTTTCTAGTAGAGGTCACCGTTCATTGTTTTCATCTAATTAAGAAAAAGGTAACGCTTTGTCATTATAATTAGATGATTCCAATGCTTATTTTTTACCGATGACCTCTTGAACGGAAAGCTAAAACTTTTGGAAATCTCAGCCAAAAGTTTTTTGTAACAAAATTTAAAATTTAATAATAAAAAAAAATGTTGAATAAGCGAAGACGTTACACCTCTCAAGTTGAGAAGGTTCATCGTCCTCGATGAAGTAAGGCTGTGATTAACAAAACTTTTTAGCTTTTCTCTTACAAGGTTAAAGAAAAATTCTCACTTCTAATGGTGGCGAAGAGTATAATAGGGTTAGTATGGTGGTGATAACCTAAACTTAAAATATGTGGTTAGTTTTATTATCGTGTATCAAATAGATTTTTTTTTGGTTAAGGTAGTGAAAACCTTTAACTTTTATTTTACATCATATATGGTCGAAGTGTGAATTTAAAATTGATGGAATGATATCCATCGTCATCTCGGTGTAGTAAAGACCTTAGAACAATGGATATTCCTTACAATTTCAGTATGTGTGATAAAAATATGGTAAATTTTGTTGCCTATCGCAGTATGTTGCTATAGTTATGACAGATTTGTAGACCTATGAGAGGCAAAGGAAAACAAGGAAAAGAGGAAGAAAGAAAGAGAAAAAAAGGAGAGGAGAGAAGTTAAGCTGGAGAGTTTGAAAATGCACCGGCTTCATCTTCAATCTAGAGATGCCGTTGATGTGCTGTTTCCTTACAGCTTGCGCAAGTGTCGGCCCTTTTATGGTATAATAGTATCTTCTTACAGTAAGTGCAGTGTTGGTGTCGGGCTTCGGCCAAGCAAATACGATGGAATTGAGTGTAGTATTTATAACACTCCTTGTATTTTACCTTTGTTGAATAACATTCTTCGTAAATGACCTCACGACTGATCTCACTGTAGTATACTGGTGTGTGTACGTCGTTGGTTGTGCAATACGACCTTCTGATGATTCCCTGCGGTTTTATTTCTATTTGGGAGTTTGATAACACTTCTCGTGTTGGAGTCTTTTGGCGATGGATGTGAGGCTGAGTTCTATCCTTACTTTATTCCGACGTCCAAAGACTTGTTTGCCTCCTAAGGTTTCAATTTCATCAGGGTGTCCAAGGGCCGTCCTGGTACAAGCTGTGCACTTACGTGCGGCTCGTGCTTCCAATAGATGTTTGCTACAACCGTAGCACTGACAGTACTGAATGGTTCCTTGTAAAAGTATCTGTGGAACTGAGTTTGTTTCTCGTAATGTTCGGCACTATTGGTTATTTGGAAGCATGTACTACACAGTACTCTTCGGCTAATTATGTTGAAATACATGACCGTTACTTTAGGGTGTTGCCTGGCACAAATTCCTGTGATCATAATGCTGCTTGATTATTGATTTGTTGTGGGAGTAAACTGCAGGAAAAAAAAGGTATAAACGATAAGTAAGGTGAAGAAAGGAAAGATAATTGAAAATCTAAAATAGGAAGAAAGAAATAAAAGTGGTTCATGAGTACAATAGCCGTTAGTATGAGGATGAGATCTTATTATCTACGGTTAGTAGTTTGATTATTTGTTGTTTATAAAAATTTTTTTTTTTCTTTTTTTTCTTTTTTTTTGTTACTATATTATTTCCTACTTGTATATATATATATATCTATATTTAATATTATCATTATTTCTTTTCTTTATTTGGTGGTAAGATCTTCAACGTGTGGAGGAGGTGGCAGCGGTTCTTCATAGCAGGTGTTGTGATGAGAGTCCAATTTAGGTAAGGTTAAATATTCTTGGTTGCAGAGTTCCATCGCGACGTCTTCTTTTAAGGGTACTGATTTCTCGCGTTGTCCGGCACCTAGTAATGCAATGGTAAATAAAATAATCAGGATTGGGTATCCACTGGTTAGTACATATATCGTCTTAATTAGAATCTCTTTGTTTTGTGGCATCATGATAAGTTCGATGAGATCAGCTATTATTGAAGCTGAGCCAGTAGGTTCGAAGTCGAAGACATATAATGGAATTCTTGCTTCTGTTTTGGGCCTTGGTTGAATATTATAATCTTCGGTTTTGCCTATACATGTTGGATTTAATGTAAGGAGTCGTATACCGTATGATTCTATTACCTTGTGTTGATTGTTTCGGCATGAGATAGTAATAAGTTCTTGGTGAACGGTAGAAAATATCCATTGGTTTTCATTTGATAGCGGAATCCATCTTGTGTTGTTTTGCCTGGTTGTGCGTAATCTGCAGTCTCCAAGATTTTTATTTTCTGAGTCTGTTAACAAGGACATTTCACAGCTACGGCAGTGAAGTGTCTGAGGTTAAAGGCAGTAGGAGATTTCTTGTATTTTTATACATTTTCTTAGATGACTGGGGTTCATGAACGAATGTGTCGTTGTCCTTTCTTTAGTTATAATGTACATAAATTTTGGTTCCACGTATGTTGAAATTCCTAGTCCTTGAGGTACTGGAAATGGGCGTATTTGGTGCAAATTATACCTTCCCTTAGTATATTTAAAAAAGATTATGGTGATGAATACAGTTGAGTTTATCTTCTTGAGTTGCGTTTGAACTAGACTTTTTACTTCTGTTGATAAAGGATCGACTTGCGGAAAACTAGACTTTGTTGATCCATTGTTATTTTCTCCGATCATTTCAGTGATTGTTTCTTGATTGAAAAGGTATGGTCTCATTGATTATTGCCTTTATAGTACTAAGTATATTGTAGGATAGTTCTACGTATTGGTTTATGTTATTTTCCACTGTTTTGGACCAGTTTCCTATTTTCGTGTGATCGCCTATTGGTTGATCTTTGGATATATATGTAGTATACACGGAGAAAGTTTTGCCTCAATAAAGATGATGCGCGTCGCACTAAAAAAAGTGATGCCTTTTGCACCGTGAATCACGAATAATGCTTCGCATTTTATAATTCATGCATCACTTTTTGTAGTGCATCAGCGCCGAAACACAATGCGCGAGGAGGCGGCGCACTGTATTTCGTCGCCTACGGTGGCGCCGCATCGAAAAACTTGATGCATGTTCGATATTTATCGTGCATGCGAGCCACTTTGTGGAGCATTTTAAAAACGCACTATCTTTTATGATGTGAAACTTTCTCGGTGTAGTCTTGTGTTAGTTGTCTGAATGTCTCGTTCAGTCTTTCCGCCCTTTCTTGAAGTAGGTTTGAAATGATAAATGGTGTAAATACTTGACTTGTAGTTTGAGGTATGATGTTGTGTATATTATTGAATTTTCTGCTTGCTACGGATATGCTGTTGTTAAATTGATCAGCTTTGTTGAGCATAGTATAGCATCCCTTAAATATCTTCGGACAGTTAGCAAAGAAATCTTCGATTTCCCTTCTGAAGTTCCTTTCCGCTGGATTGATAACGTCCAGGTCTATTATTGTTGTCAAAGACCAATCGCCAGTTTTAAAAGCAACTTTTCCTATCTCTTCGAAGTAAAGGTCTGGTTGGTGTTCGATATCCATGGTGGAATAAGGTAAATCGTTTGTGGTTGCGGGATAGATTGAGGGGGGGATAAGTAAGACGAGAGGAATCGAAACTTGCATCTGTGAAAAAAGAGAAGAATGGGAGATTTCAATTAAAGGATTGTTGAAATGGATTGTGGTTATATTAGTAACAGAGGTTCGAGGGTTGGCATGATAAGATGCCTCTGTATACTAATTTTTTTTTTATATTTAACGTGTATGAATGTGAGTGAGTGTTGTGTGTTGTGTAATGTGTTCATCTATATTTATTAAGAAGTCATAAATTGCTTCTTTCGTGTTTCACTAGAATAGACCGAGCAATCAGCTGTCCATTTTCTTTTGTTTGTATTTTGAAAGTTAAATGCCTTGGTGTTGTTGGTTCTTGGGCAGTTCATGTTAAAAAGTTTCTTGCCATATATTATTACCGATGAGATTTAATATTTTTGGTCCATGCTATGTATGGTCCATTTATATGTTTGGTCCAAATATATTTGTAGTATCAGCTCTTTTGATCTTTGTAGGTGTTGAGGATTGTGTGGTGGTGACTTCTTTATTTACTGGTTGTACTGATAGTAATCTGGGTATTGGTCCTGGAATTTTCATTCGAAGTTTTTGAGTATTTATAGGAGGTAAGGTTATTGTCATTCCTTGAGATGGGTTTTTAAATAAACCATAAATTTTTGAATTAAGACGTCCTAGTTCAGATATACTTGTTGTCAGTTCTTCTTCGGGTTTACTTCTTGGGGTTGCATTTGGTATATTTTCCTTTGCATCAAAGTAAGAGTGTAGGTTTCTACTCATATATCCTCTTGCGTCTCTTTTATATTCTGCAGGGCCTCTTGGTGGATAGTCGTTATTTCTGTCGGAAGAGTAAGTACTACCTCATGGAGGCGTATAACTATTAAAGTTTCTCTTGGTCGAATAGTTACTGAGATCTCGAATTAAATCTTCTATAGTAGTCATGTCCGTATCTGTCCCTATCGTCACTAGGGTGGGCACGCGAGTTATATTCATTTATGCTATTCTGTGCGTGAAGTTAGTGCGTGAAGCGCTTTTTTCCGTGCGTGATGTACTACTTCACGCACACTTATTACTTCACGCACTACTGTCCACTTCACGTACAGCTTTGTAGTTAACGACCTATGTGACGCACCGCTTTACACTTCACGCACTACCAAATAAGAAAAATGTGGTAGGGATGTAGTAGTTTGTGGAAGGTCTTAAGGAATCCTTCATTAGTACGTCTTTTGAATTTGATTCAGTAAGATGCTTTTTGAAAATGAGCGAGGTAACGGAGAATATTGAGGTGATTCCTCAAGAGTTAGTTGATACCGCGAACCTTGTAATTGAGGAGAGTTTACCGGCAAAGTCAAAAGCTATATATGAAAAAACATGGAAAGGCTGGATGAAAAAAAAAAAACAAATTCATTTTCTGAAGTGGTATTATTAGCTGATTTAAATATCAGTCAAATAGTGCTCTTCCGTCTACGTTATGGGCAAGCATGAAGGTGAACATGATAAAAACATTTTGAAAAGAAAAGTAGAGGCAAAGTAGTTCCTTCTACCTGCAGTAGATAACCAACCCAGAGAGAGCCTATAAGGAGAGATGTGCTCGCGCCTACCTACACCATAGATGTAACGAATACCAGCGTTGATAACCCTCTGAAGCCTAAGGTCGAGTTCAGCAGAAAGGTCAGTAAACACAAGACAACAATAGTCAAGAATCGGAAACAGCAGTGTACGAATAAGGTGCTTACGTAGAGCAAAAGTAGTGCTCCGTCTAAAGCATATAATCAGCATATAAGAGGTGCTGAACATTCAGATGGAAGGCAGAAGAGATGTCATTGATATAGATAGAGAACAGCAGAGGACCCAGAACAGAGCCCTGAGGAACACCAGTGTTAAGACAGACAAAATCTGATGACCTACCAACAGTATCAATAACAGCTTGACGACGATCAGAGAGATAAGAGCCGATCCACCTGATAACGGTGTGCGAAATATCGAGCGAATGTAGTTTCCGAAGTAAGGTGACATGGCACACCGTATCGAATGCCTTGCTGAAGTCGAATAACAGAAGCATCGTAACGTACCGTCTGTCCATATTAAGTCTAATGTCCTCTGTCAATTTAAGTAGAGCAGTCTGAGTGCTGTGGCCAGCTCTAAAACCAGTCTGATAAGCGTCTAGTAATTGTCTAGTTGTCAAGTAATTACACAACTGATCATAAACAAGGCGCTCAAGAACCTTGGACATAAAAGACAACAAAGAGATGGGTCGTATATCACCCATGGTGCGCGGGGAAGAGACCTTGTTGATCGTAGTGACCAGCGAGGTCTTCCAACAAGAAGGAAAAACGCACTCACGCAGCAAATCATTATAAATGCGACAGAGCTGAGGGCCAATGACAGGAAAAGCAGATTTTATGATAGATTGGGGGATAGCGTCAAATCCTCTAGCCTGAGAATCAGAACGTCTAATAGCCATTTCAACCTCATCCAAAGTAACAACATTGAATTTGAACAAGGGTATGAAAGGTTCATCTACAGATAAAGACTTTAAGTAAGCAGAAATAGAAGGTACCAAAGGATAAAACGCGACCCCACCAAAGTATTTATTGAGTTCATCAATAGAAAAAGTATGACCGGATCTATCACCACTAGAGCATATACGAAGGTTCCTGAGCTCCTTCCAGATCAGTCGAGAGTCAGTGATGCCAGATAGTCTGTGATGATGGTAGAGCAGTTTAGCCGATTCAATGCGCTCATGAGCCTGATCACGAGCGACCCTGTAGCAAAGTAAATCAGCATGTAGTCTTGAGCGTTTATAGCGTCTGTACAGCAGATCCTTCTTTCGTATCAGAGAGAGAGAGAGAGAGAGAGAGAGAGAGAGAGAGAGAGAGAGAGAGAGAGAGAGAGAGAGAGAGAGAGAGAGAGAGAGAGAGAGGAGGAGAGAGAGGGGAGGAGGAGAGAGAGAGAGAGAGAGAGATAGATAGATAGATATTTAAATTTATTAACTGTACATTATGTTGTACAACAAAAATAATACAAATTCGTAAGTATATATATATAAAATGAGATACTAAGTAAAAATATAATTAAAATAATGATACAGTAATTAAAATAATTAAAGCCTAGCTCGAAGCAGAGGCTCATTCTCAAAGGAAAGGTAGTGCGAATATGTTGATGCCTTGAATAATGCCAACGATGAAGAATCTCTTAAAGATGATGGTAGACCGTTCCATAGTTGCGAGGACACAACCAGGAACGATCTTTGGTGATACTCGGTAGATGAAAAAGGAATGGTTAACGGTCTCACATCACCCCTCAGTGTCCTCACAGGCCGGCTCCACAAATATCTAGAATAAAGATATGAAGGTGAGCATGACAAAAACATTTTGTATAAGAAGGTAGTAGCGAAGTAGTTTCTTCTACCCAAAGTGGATAACCAGCCTAGAGAGGACCTATAAACAGAGATGTGCTCGCGCCTACTCACACCATAGATGTAACGAATACCAGAGTTTACAACCCTTTGAAGCCTCAGATCGAGTTCAGCAGAAAGGTCAATATAGACCAAACAACAGTAATCAAGTAAAGGAAACAGCAAAGAACGGATAAGATGCTTACGTAGTGCAATGGTGGTACTTTTTCGAAAGAAATTTAATCTATAGAGCAATGAGTGACTCCTGTTACACACATGCGCAATTTGGTCCTTCCAGTTCAACTTACTATCAAGCCATACACCAAGACTACGAACAGAAGATTCAAACTTAATAAGATCACCGTTTATTGGAACACCAGTGATGTGTAATGAGGGCAGCATATTGACATAGAAATAAGATCCAATAATAATAGCCTTTGTTTTGCTCACATTTAATTTCAGATGATTTTTTGTCGCCCAGTTAACAATACTGACAGCTTGATCACTCATGAGAGCAGTAACAGAAGCCAACTTAGCAATTGGGAAGTGAATGTACACCTGAAGATCATCAGCATAGATAAGATGCTGCACATCGGCATGGAAGTCAGCAGCCACATCATTGATGTATATAGAAAACAGCAGTGGACCAAGGACAGAGCCCTGGGAGAGAGAGAGAGAGAGGGAGAGGGAGAGAGGGAACGAAAGAGTAGCGGTAGCGTGGTGCATATATTACTCGACTTACAGACTTTAAGTTCATACGGTTTCTTATGTTATTAAACAAAAAAAAATTCAATGGGCTGATATTTATTTGCGGGAGAAAAAGTTTGTTATGGTTTAATTTTATAATTGTATAGCAATGTTAGTTGTACTCCTCCCTTAAATTTTTTTTTATTTAACAAAACAAAAAAAAATTTATGATATTTAATTATTTACTAGCGTTTTTGAATAGAATCTTAGTAGCGCTTGTTAGTATTCATTAAATATTTATTAATTATTAAGTTCTTATGCTTATTTTTACTAGAGAGAAAAATTATTCATTTCATTTGATTTTTACCTTGTACCGAGTTATTTATTGATTAATAGTAATTTCATTATTAACTACAGATAGTTATTACTAATTATTATTAGTTATTATTAATATATTATTGTAAATATTATTAATTACTAACTTAATTCGATTACCTTAAATAAGTTGTGAAAAGAAAGAGCCTTATAGAAAGAAAATTTTATTGATTGTAAATTTTTAATTGATATCTTATCTTACGTAATAGTTAATAAAAATAAATAAATAATTTCTCTGGATGACTTAATTGAAATCTGTATTTTATTCTAATATTAGTTTATAATTAATTTATGTTAAGTTTCTTATTCTGTTGTATATAATTTACTTATTAGATTTATTTATTTATTTAATAGTTTAGTATTTTAAATTAAAAAATTTTTTTGTCACACTAACTAGTATTATTTCGTTTTTCCGTATTTAAAAGAAAAGGCTTTAGGCAGTACAAGATTGGAATTTTGAATTGCTTAGGTAGTCCGTTGGGAGACCGTGCAGTTAAATTACTCTTAATTTCGTATACCTGAGCAATTGATACTCAAGGGTTACTATACTGCGCGCATATATTATTTTCTTTTTATGTCACTGTACCGAAAGAAAAAAAATAAAAAAGGAAAGAATCTTCCTTCGTTCGAAAAAACGTATATTGTAAATTTCCTTAGTTTAGAAAAACGATATTTGAAAGCGAAATATTTATTATTATTTGGAAAAATTTATTTACTTAAATATGATAATAAGAAAATATTTAAATGTGAAATAACGTTTACGATTTTACAGAAAATGAATTTACTTCAGATAAGAATAAAAAAGTGATAAAAATATTCTTGCTTAAAAAAAAGAACATGTATTTCTATCCAATAGAGAAAAAGAACAATTGCTTATAATTAGGCTATTAAATATTAAAATTTTTACTTCTCAATTTTTAAAGTAGAATATAACTTATTTTAAGAAAATATAAAGTTAAAACAAAAAAGTTTATAATAAAGAAAATATTTAGTTAATCGTTAAAAATAGGTACAGTATCTGGATTAAATACATATATTATTTTATTTTATATTTGTATACTGTATTGCACGTCTTTTATGAATAAATCATATCTATCTATATAGAAAGAAAGAATAAATGTATAATGTATTCAAAGCGGTTATATTATGCGTATAAAATATATAATTTTTAGAATCTAGAGAACTTTACTTAAAACAAAAATTTTTATAGTATATTAGATATTAATATAAAAGTTTATATGTGCTGTAATATTTAACGTATTAGATTTTTGATATATTTAAAATTTACCCGGAATTATATTTTAGTTAACACTCATTTAAACGTCATGCAAGAACGACTTTAATTTGTAATTAAGTTATATTAATAAAGAATCTTATAACTTTATAAATAAATTTAGAAGCATTCCGCAATTCTAAATTGCAAATATCCTACCGCTTTGTCACCAATTTTTAAGCTGTAACGTCCAAATAAAAGTTATTAATTTTAATATTTTAATTCACCCGTACGTTGCAGTTCTCGTTGCGTCGAGCGGTTACGCAAGCAAGAAGGTTTTCGCGTGGCAGAGGCTATAGGAGATAAAGTGAGGTTATTTGCAGGCTCGAGAGCCCTTTTTAGAAATCGAGGAAAAAAATAATATAAATAATTATTTTAATTATTACCTTGATTTATTTGTTGGTTTGGTTTATAATGGCCCTTTTCCTTGGTACAATATTAATGTAGCATTGTAATGTAATATAGTAATCACTTTTAAATTGAATATAAAACGTAAAATCGATAACTAAAATGATAATCACTTTAAAATATAAAATCGATAAATAATATAATAATCACTTTAAAATATAAAATCGATAAATAACCTTCGAGCATATACTACTGGAGGAAGCCTCCCAGCTATTAACTGCGTTACAAGGCGAAGAGAGAGAAAGCCTCTATTTTGGTACGTGCTATCTCTCTCTCACTTTCTTAGTGGGGAACAGAAGCAGCCAATCAAATCAGGCTAGAGAGAGACAGCACGTACCAAAATAGAGGCTTTCTCTCTCTTCGCCTTGTAACGCTTGCTGCCATTCGGAGGCTTCCTCCAGTAGTATATGCTCGAAGTAAATAACATAATAATTACTTTAAAATAGAATACAAAAGATTACACTGAGTTAAACTTATAAAAATTCTATTGCCTTTTATGGCTTTTGAAAATACAACTGACCTGTACTAGGTGCAACAAACGACTGTGGTAGAATAACATGCATTATGATTAGTTCAGAGGTTTTTATATTTTTTCGAGAAAACCGAAAATCATGATGGAAAAAACCTCTGAACTCTTGGCGACTTATTTTCTAGTAGAGGTCACCGTTCATTGTTTTCATCTGATTAAGAAAAAGGTAACGCTTTTTCATTATAATTAGATGATTCCGATGCTCATTTTTTACCGATGACCTCTTGAACGGAAAGCGAAAACTTTTGGAAATCTCAGCCAAAATTTTTTTGTAACAAAATTTAAAATTTAATAATAAAAAAATGTTTAATAAGCGAAGACGTTTTTCGTTCCATTCGAAAGGATGTTCCTTTCGAATGGGACGAAAAGGCTGAAGAATCTTTTACACTATTAAAAGAAGCTCTATGTAAAGCTCCTGTCCTAATACCTCCTAATCCTGACATTCCTTATAATATTACAAATGACTCCTCGGGCTATGCAATCGGCGGTGTACTTTCGCAAGAGGAAATCGGCAAAGATCATCCTATTGCTTATTTCGCGAGTTTTAAGGGGTCCAGAATTGCACTATGAGGTTTATAAAAAAGAAGCCTTAAATATATTAGATTGTGTAGATACTTTTCGATCTTATATTTACGGAAAAAAATTACTATTTATACAGACCATCAACCATTAGTATGGTTTAAATCCGCAGATCTCAATACGCGCATTCAAAAATGGCGGTTCAAATTATCAGAATACGAATACGAAATTATTCACAAACCGGGAAGATTAAATTCTAACGCAGAAGCTTTATCTCGAAATCCTGTGAAAACAGCCACTATTGCTGTTATAACCAGAGTTCAAAATAAGCCTCAGAAGGATGATGATAAAAACATAAATTTAAAACCAATAATCAGTTATTAAACTAAATCTGAGATTATTCAAAAAAATAAAGAAATTTTTGATAGCGAAAAAAATAAAATATTACAAGACAACGAAACTAAAATACAAAAACAGAAATTGACAATAAAATTACAGAATCAATAAATCCTTCAATTTATCATGATCCTGAACCATCACTTTCTTCCTTAATAGAAAAAGATTATAGTATAGACAATACAGATTCATTAATAGCGTTAAAACCAACGATACTCAATCACTTTTAAGAAAACGAATAATAGAAATAAGAGAACCATTAGAGTATAGAGAGAATAACATCATATGCCTTATTGACGAAGATGGACAACCCTGCGATGAATCATCAAAGAAATTCCTTACCTTCAGCAAGGATTTACAATTACCACAACTTGAAAAGGGTGAAATACACCATTTGAAAGGAAGAAATATTAAAAACATATTCCTCCTATGTATAAAAGGGAAAACGTCCGAGTCAATAATGTTTGCCAGTACTGCCTTGTATATAACCTTAGTAATATTGCGTGACTTATTAGTTAAATTAAAAATTAGAGAAATAAATTTTGGTAAAGTCAATTGTAAATATAGAATGGCTTGAAATATTAAATAATTTAAACACCGTGTTTAAAGATTCATCAATAAAAATTTTGATCTGCACATGTACTTTGTTATATGTATCTGTAGATAAAAGAGATGAAATATTTCAAGAACTACACAACTCGCCCATTGAGGGGCACAGAGGCATCTCCAAAACATACCATCGTACACGTCGAAAATATTATTGGAAAAATTTAAAAGAAGATATCTAGAGAAGGATCCAGCAGTGTCTGCAGTGCCAATTAAAAAAATTAACCCGCTTGAAGACCAAACAACCAATGGTTATTACAGACACTCAAGGAACAATATTTCATAAGATATCTTTAGACATCGTTGGACCCCTCAGTTTGACAAAAAACAGGAATCAATATATTCTTACGATACGGGATGGTTTATCAAAATTTTGTATGGCAAAATTTACGATAATTGTAAATTTAATAATTATGGCGTACTTTTTGAAGGGTACGCAAATAAAATCACCGATAATGAATTGGGAGAATTCTAGGCCGTGTATTTTCTGACAACGCAGGATGTAACATTTGCGTTTACGACTAAAAATAAACAATATTTTTGGTTACTTTGTTATAAGGACCAAGCATCCACAGCTGTTAATTTTTGAAATTAGTCGCGGTGAAACTTTCGCCTCAGCATCGAGACCATCTGTTTCAAATCTCGATATATTCGCATACATAAACTCTAAATTTATTCATGTGGAATGATATATTCGGACTCAGATAAAGAATTTGTATCACGACGTAATTTATCAACGTTGTAATATTGAGCGACAAACATTAAAAAATACATTGACTATAGCTGCACAAGCTACGAACGAGTTTGCGTTTAACCTCATGAAAGGACCAGGATACATGGCAGTTGTATCAGAAGATGTAGTGCACATAGTCGAGTGCATTCCTGTAGAAGTGAAGATCGAACATGGCATGTCTTGTTATGCAAAACTTCAAGTGACACATAAAAATTCCACTCACTATTTGACTCCGAGGACACACATGTTAAAGAAAAAAGGGACGTGCGATGCCCTTCTGCCAGCTTATTACTTTTTAGGAGAAGTCTGGTACAAAATTTTGCCAAGACCAATTGAAGCATTAGCTCCAAATATGCTCAAACCTAATGACTAACCCACGTGGAAATATGTAAATCTCTCAGACTTAGCTACGAGTGGTATTTACACAGATCAAGATCGAAACGAACTGCGGGAATGAATCATGTTTCCCGTAGAAATCCCAGCGCTACTAAATGATTTAGCCCGTGAGATGAATGGACACCAGAACATATAAGGAGGAGGAGCCATCATTAAATTGTTAAACAAAGAAGCTATAGCAAAAATAGCTCAATCTATTTGGTCCAAAGTATGGAACCAATTCATAACCTTTGGAACAGCCAGCGCGGGAGTAATAGTCGTAATCATGGGTTTTCAAATTATAAAATTGGTAGTTGAAGTAATTATAAGAGGATACACACTCCATTCTGTATTTGGATGGTCTATCCATATCTTAGGTGCACTATGGGGCACCCTAGCCCACATATTGCTCTACTTGGGTAAAGAACAAAACTTAACTCAAGATCCAGAACAAGGTTTTACTCCAACAGAAAACAATGTGGAGGCTACTGCACCTGCAGCATCAAACCTATATCCAACATCAGAATTGACGACACTACAAGAAAGAAAATCAACTCCAAATGGACTTTTAAATCTACAATAAAAAAAAAATATAAAAAACAGAGGCATGCATTTGCTAGTTCGCTACCATCTTCTAGCAACCGCTTTAGGCCTGGGGTGTCATGTCAGCACCATTTGCGTAAATTTTTTAAAATAATTTTAAATATTTCAAAACATTTTTTTTCTTACTATTTTTATCGAGTTTAAAAATTTTCCTTCTTTTACATGCCTAATCCTTATAGTAAATTTTTCTCTTGTTTCTTATACTTTATTGTATCTTAAGCTTCGGGACATCTGTTAAGATAACCATTTTCGTTTCTCTTTTTTTTATACGTACAAAATGTCCTTCTACATAAATTTTAAAGCAGCGGCAATGTTTACAATAGCTATCGAAAAAGATAGAATATGAAAAAAATAAGGAAAAATCCCTAATACCCACATCTGTGTACATCATGACAAAATGTATACAGAGACCATGCAATTAAGATTTCAATTTTTTTCTCTCTTTCTTTCTTTTCTACAACGGGACAAGCATTTTACCTGATTTAATGGTCCTATATGTCAAAATCTTTTTTTTTATCGTTCCCTTTTACAGTAATTATTTCAATATTTATTCGTATTTTCTTTATTTTTTGCATATTCAATATCTTTAAACATTCATAAATACATATATACAAACTTTTCTGCAAATATAGTATTTATTATTATTTTCTTTTAAATAGTATAGCGTGAATATTCTTATTGTTTTAACTATATGTCACTCTTCAATAATATTATTCTTATAATTAAACATGTAAGAAAATTGCAAATCAAACACGTGCAATATTATAATTTGATATCCCACTACACAATAATTAAAAATAAAAACCTTTCAATTTAAATGCTTTTAAATATTAAACTTTTGTGTTCTTAAACTAATATTGATATAATTTTTTCTTGTAATAATTATTAATAACTTTTAGTATAAATTATCTAACTTTATTCGTTTCATATACTATATTAATATACAATATACTACTTTTTTATATATTCAAATTATTAAATGTTTTTCCTTCATAGAAATTCTAACTAACATCGTATATAGATTATTTACATTTTTAAAATAATAAATATTGATATTTTAAATGAAAAGAATAAAGTTGAAGTAGAAAATAGAAAATATCCTTTAACACAGAGGATAAGCCTCAATAAAAACGGGCGCCAGTGTTTACGACTACAGACATTTTATAATTACATGGAAAGTTTTCAAGATTAGCTGAAAATTTTCTTTAAAACAAAATAATATTTTAATAAATAGTTAACTAATAAATTTATTTTCTTTTGTATTCAAAAATAATTGTTAAAATATAAAATAATTTTAAGTATTAGCGTTCTATCCTTTTTGTGTAGCGTCTCCTATTATAATTTTAAGCATCTATTATATTTTCTTTTAGCATAACTTTTATTGTTTATCTTTTTTTCATTTAATAAATGATTCAAATTATTCTTTCATCATATTATTTGTTAAGTAAACACAAATGTAAATAATGCGATGAATAACTGTTTATTTTTAGCAAGCGTACAGTGTGAAATTTTAGCATGTGTCATTTTTTTCTTAAACATTACCTTATAGATTTTTTTTTAGTTAATAAATAATTTTAAATTTATTTCATTTGTTGTTGTTCACCAAATCAACTGAAAACTTAATGTCAGCGTCCTCTTCGTGATTTTATATACTTTTTCCGCCTATTAAGCTTTGTTTTTCTTCTTTTTAATTTTAATTAAACCGTTATTAATTATTAATGTTTCTTAACAATATCTGTTTGATTTATTTTATTTCTATTTCTTCCTTTTCTATTTTTTATACTAAATTTACAAATGTTTATTAAATTATTTTTAAATTTTGACCTTTTAAAAAGAAAACAAATATTACAATCAGGAAATATTAATAATTAAAAGAATAATCTAAGTTTAAATTAATTTTTTTTATGTATGCGAAATAACTTTTTAAGTAAATCTTCCTAAGTAAGGGGAAAATTCCGAAGAGAGAGAGAGAGAGACTCAGAAAATACACCAAAACTCCTAGGGAGTTTTCCTCCCTAAAGTTAAAAAAGTCCGCCCACAGCAAAGATAAAAAGGAACGAGAGCACTTTTTGCGTACGCCCATTGCAAATTCGACAATCTTTTCCAAAAGAAAGGGAAATTTCGAAAACCCTTTCGGGGCGGGCCCTAAGGCTGCTTTAAAAAGACAGTTCAAGGGGACAAGCAGTCAGTCAACTACTGCCAAGGATACCTTGCTAAGGCTCTACTGAATTTTCTACATTTTCCAATTTTACTAATTTTCAATTTTCAACATATTCCAATTTTCTATCATTTATTAAATTTTCAATTTTCAACAAGTTTTTCAACCGTATTCAGACTCTCTGTTAAGTAACAGAATTTTCTGCCCTTAATTTCTAAAATTTTCTTTTTAAATTAAAATAGTTTTACAATATGATTTTAAACCATTCATTAACGTTGAAAAGAAAGAGGCCTTAAAAGTATCAAGGCCACTTTATTTTCACACTTTATCAGTTTTCATGGAATTTAACAGCCTAACCGTCGACGGAGTTCGTTGCATGTTCCACTCTTTTTGCTCTCGTTGCTTGGAGAGTGGGGACTGCGACGACAATTCCCACTGAATGGTCAGGAGAGTGCGACAGAGAGAGAGAGAACCGCACCTCTCTTTTCTTCGCGTTTTCTCCCACTTATCATGGGGGGTGATTGAAGTTTTTGACTTCAACTGCCATGACGCTGATGAGACAGACACGCGGGACAGGCCCTAGAGGCAAGTGCGAAAGCAAGGTCTCAGACAGCTTCCTCCTTTACACTAGTCACAATGTTTTTTTTTGTTTATTTAAAATTTAAAGGATTTTCCTTTTTTTTAATTTTTTTTTGTTTTTAACTAAACCCGGGATAAATTATTTTTCTCTCGTGCTCCAACCGCGAGTTTAGTTCTCTATTTGGGAAGTTACATACTACAGAACATCAACCAGTAGCAAACAGAGTTAATAGCAGCTGGGATGGCGAGCGGCGGCAGCAACCTCCAGAAACGCCGGCAATGGGGCAGTGCCAGCCAGCTAAGGCTCCAAAACATAAGTGGAAAAAAAATTCGTTTCTCAAAGTTTCTCGCGGTAAATTCAAGTTTTATTTTTTTTTATTTTGATAGAAATAAAACAGTAACTTATAATAGTGTTATTATAAAAATTTAATTAGAAATTTTTTTTTGCTATTGTTATAAATATTGTGAATTTGTTTGATTTGAAATAAGAGTGAAAAGACTAAAAAAAAATTTTAATTAAATATTTAACTTTTAAGTCACGAATGAAATTATAAAATAATTACTAATTCTCGAATTAATATTTATTTTATATTGGGAATAGATAGGCTATAGACATTCTGGCCCATGTGGGTTGTAGCCCACCCCCTCTCCTCTTCCAAGTGTGTTAGAATCCGTGTTATTTAAAATACATGTGAATTCCTCCCCCTGTTTAAAAAATGAAAAAGAATAAAATACTTGTCTCCCTCCACTAAGTGTGCTACAATCCGGTCTATTTAAAATACGTATAAGTCTTCCCTTCCTTAAAAAATGTATTTTCTTTTAGGAAAGGGCTAGCCCTTCTCTCTTCTTATTTTTAAGGAAAGGATAGAGCGCCGCCCACTATATGTTCTATTTTGAGGACGCAGAAAAATTGACCTACTCTTAGAAGAGAGAGAAAGAGCAGACCTTTTACGCAGCTGGTCTACTATGCGTTTTCTTTAACATTGCGTGAAAATTTACCGGCTTTTAGAAGAGAGGGAAAAGGGCGATCTGTCTCTAAATGCAGTACACTGTGTGTTTTCTCTTTTAAGTCACAGGTGCATGAAAATAATGAATTGCGCCTTTTTTTTTAGGATATAGTACATAAGCAAACTATAAATTTGCCTTCTATTATATTTTTTAAGCCACTGTTTTTGAAAGATTATCTTTTTTTCTTTTTTTGAGAAAGAAAGATTTATTGAAAGGGTCAGCTACCTTTTCTCTTCTTGTTTTAAAATAGAGAATCCTTATTTGAAGAAAATATACGAGGCTTTACTCTGTTAAAAAAGGAAAATGCTGTTGTCGGCTTTCTTGAGAAAAAGTATCTTGCAGGGGGGTCAAAGATTTCACGTGCGAAAGTTTTTTAAGATGAAGAGATATTTATTGAAAGGGTTACTTGTATTCTTTTTTAACTTCTAAGATATTGTCTTAAGTTACTTTTTGTGAAAGAAAATCTTTTTTGTGAAAAAAGATTTATTGAAAGGGTCAGCTACCTTTTCTCTTGTATTCTTTTTCTTTTCATGTTTAAAATTTTTTTTGTAACAAGTGTGTGAGAAAAAGTTATCTTGCAGGTGCATTTATTTGGAAGTTTTTAGGATTAATTCATCACAGTTGTACAAAAATATTCTTGAGAAAAAAAGATACTTATTGAAGGGGTCAATTGTTTTAAAAGGAGACATATTCCAGCAAATAAGTACATGACTTCTTTCTGTTGAAAATCCTTCTTTTAAGAAAATCTGATATTCACAGGTATATAAAAGTTTTTTTTGAGAAAAACGATTACAAGAGCCAGTTGCATGAGAATATAAATTAAAATCTTAGGCCTGAACAAAACTAACGAAGGATGGACTAAATTTCTGTAAGGGAAGTAACAAATTTTTGAAAAGAAAATTTTTATTAATCGTGTGATTTTCATGTGAAACATAAGAAAATAAGTATCCTGATTTTCTGTATAAATACCTCGTTCCAAGCTACATTTCGTTAGTTCAAGAATCATCTTCAACTTTTTCGTAATCTAAGAAAAAAAAATTCAAAAATCTTTATATATTATTCTTTATATAAAGGAGAAACAATAGTTGAAGAAAAAAGTGAAACAATAAAAAAAGTTCAAGATCATGTAAGGTAGCTCATGAGCAATGGGCCAACGCTGCTCATGATGCTGGAGCATCTAAACTGGGCAATGGAAGCTGTAAATACATGTAAGTAGATTTAAAGTACAAATATTAAAAATGATTTAAAAATAATTATTAACAATAATTTTTTTTTATAGTACCACCTATTCCCCTAATTACTGCTTTACAGCAGTTGTATAGAAGAACACAACCGGCGCAGAGAGTGGAAATTGACGATTCTTTAAGAATAAGAACTGCATCTAGTTCAAGCAGTTCCAGCTCGAGCTCAAGCAGTTCGAGCAGTTCCGCTTCGAGAGGACAAAAGAGACCGAAGAAAAATGATTCTTCGGTTTCAAAAAAACCAAAAACAAACGGTAACTTTCGGTTTATTTTTCTTTTTTTTTTTTATATAGAAATAAATTTAATTTTTACTTTTTTCTTTTTTACAGATGAAGCAGCAAATAAGAAGATGACTACGTTCACATCTTCAGAAGCGATTCCGTCCACCTCTTCAAGTTCAAGTAGGTCCACCTCATCGGCAAATAAGACGGAGCCATCTTCAATTAGTAAGAAATCAGAAATATCTTCATCAGGTAAATAGCGATTTTCTAAAAATATTTATTTTATTATTTTATTTAATTTTTAATATTTTTCAAATTTTTATTTACAGTCACAATTTTATCCACCTCTTTGGCTAGTAAAGCGGAGTCGTCTTCAGCCAGCAAGAAATTGGAAACATCTAGCTCATCAGGTAAACTATTTTTTTTTTTTTTTTTTTTTTTTTAACAAAATATTTATTTTACTAATATATTTTATTTAATTTATTTCAAATGTTCTGTTTAGGCACCAGGAAAGAAAAGTCATATTCATCAGCAAAGGAATGGATAAGGAAAGTAGGCCAGGAACTGGCGGAAAAAAATAGAAAATCAACGGTCCAGCAACCTCTCACACCACCCTCAATAGGTGGAGCTCGGATAGTTGAAGACGTGACATATTTAGATTAAAATGTATATATTTTTATACTTTTTATAATTTAAAAAAAAATCACTTGTAATGTATTTACTATTGTAATTAATGTATGTTTTATTATTAGATGTATAAAAAATAAATAAAAAAAAAATAAAAATAAAAACAATAACAATAAATTAGTCTTCCTTTTCTCTAAAAATATATGCATTTAAGTAGATAGATAGTTATTAGATTAGATTAGATATATTTTATTTTGTAACATGTATACAAAAAAGAACGTGTAATACATAAAAAATATTGCACAGTATGATATCACAATCTTAAGAGATAGTAGAAATAAAAATACTATATTAGTAAGTCAACAGGTTAAATTAAAAGTGATATCATAGATAAAAAAATACCAAACAAAAAATAAATGCACGCAATGAATATAGACAAAAATATGCTAAAAATCAGTGCAATTAATTTATACATAGAAACAATTTATTATCTCTGTCTTATTTATATTTAATAATAATTTATTTTCTGAAATTTTTAACTTTTAAAAATTAAATTTGTCATTTATTTTCCTAATTAAAGCCATAAGAGAAATTAAAAACCAGAATCATGTTTTTTATTTTTATGAAGAAAATAATAATGCTGATGATGGAGGCACGCCTCAATATCATTATGTTTGGATTAAAAACTTGTCTCGACTTCTGGGTTCTCAAATGTCTAAAAGCAATATAAAATCTTACCATTGTGAAAGGTGTTTACAAATTTTTTATAGTGAAGAAAGATTCGTAATTCATGGAAATAATTGTGAAAATTTAAATAAATGTCGAATTAATTTGCCCGACTCTAAGAATAACATTCTCAAATTCGATGATTACACCAAGAGTGAAAAAGTTCCTTTTGTTATTTATGCAGGTTTCGAATGTTTATTGAAACCTACAGACAGTGAGAAGGCTTTTCAACTTCATGAAGCATACAGTATTGGATACTACATGAAATGCAGTTTTGATGATAAATTATCTTATTATAAATCATAAAGAAGGATTAACGAATGTGAAGAGACACCTGCAGAATGGTTTGTGAGAGAATTAAAATCAATCGGTGAGAAAATTGATGAACTCTACAAAAATCCAAAACCAATGAAACTTACAGATCTAGAAGAATTGATTTTCCAGAGGTCAACTAATTTTCATATATGTAGAAAACCAATCCGTGCCGAAAAACTTGCGGCACGAGACCATTGTCATCTCACAGGACGGTAAGTTGTTCAATTGGTTATAATTAAATAAAGAAAATTAATCTGGTTATTTTACGTTTATTTCTTTTTAGTTTCAGAGGTGCAGCTCATAATTCATGCAATTTGAATTATAAGATTTCAAGATTCATTCCTGTTATTTTTCATAATCTCAATTATGACACTCATTTTATTCTGAAAGAAATCGGGACTTCTACATTGATGAAGGGACGAATGACTCTAATACCTCATTATAAAGAGAAATACATTTCTTTCACAAAATATATGGATAATAGTGACATCAATTTTAGATTTATAGATTCTTGGCGTTTTCTACCATTATAATTGGAGAAGCTTGCATCGTATCTCGAAAACGTGCCAATAGCAGTGAGAGAATTTCAAACAGATGGATTTATAGATGCTAAGATAAATCTTGTTAGACGGAAAGGTGTATTCCCGTACGATTTTGTGGATGGATTAGATAAATTGATGTCTACGAAGCTGCCAGAAAAAAAGGACTTCTACAATAAACTAACGGATTGTCATATAGCTGAAGAAGATTATAAGCACGCTGTTCAAGTTTGGAATGAATTCAATATAAAAACTTTAGGAAAGTACTCAGATTTATACTTGAAAACCGATGTTTTGCTATTGGCTGACGTCTTCGAAAGTTTCCGAGAGACCTCTCTTAAAGCCTACGATTTATGTCCTGCTCATTTCTACACAACTCCAGGCTTAACGTTTTCAGCAGCTCTTAAAATGACTAAGGTAGAATTGGAACTTTTGACAGACATTGACATGCTAATGTTTATCGAAGCAGGTATCCGTGGAGGAATAAGCCAGTGTTGTGACCGGTATGCAAAGGCAAACAACCCATACATGGGTCCTTCATATGACGAAAATCAGAAAAAGAAGACCCTTCTATATTTTGATATTAATAATCTTTATGGTTGGGCGATGATACAACATTTACCTATAGGAAAATTTAAATGGATTGATTATGAAACAATGCCAGATTTCTTCAATACACCGCCAGATTCGGATATAGGATATATTGCTGAAGTGGATTTAGAATATCCTGTGGAAATCCATGATGAACATCGGAATTTACCTTTTTGCGCAGAACATCGCTCACCACCAGACTCGAAGCAAAAAAAACTGCTTACTACTTTGGACAACAAGGAAAGGTATGTCATACATTATCGGACGCTTAAACAAGCGTTAGATAATGGACTTGGATTAAAAAAAGTACATAGAATTTTAAGTTTTGAACAAAAGGCTTGGCTCAAACCTTATGTTGAATTAAATACTGAGAAGAGGAAGCAAGCGAAGAATGAGTTTGAAAAACTCTTCTATAAATTGCTTATTAACTCTGTATATGGAAAGTGCATCGAACGAGAGCGGTCACGTGTTGATGTGCGATTAATAAATAAATTCACAGGTAGATATGGAGCAGAAGCACGCATAGCTCAACCAAATTTTCACAGTTGTGCAATTTTCGATGAAAATTTGGTAGCTATTCAGCTGAAGAGAACGAGTATCACAATAAAAAAACCTATATACGTTGGTTTTTTCATCCTTGATTTATCAAAAACACTGCTATATGAGTTTCATTACTCATATATGAAACAGCGACTAGGACAAAAATGTAAACTTCTATATACAGATACGGATAGTTTAATATATGAAGTTGAAGACATTGATATGTATCAAACAATGAAGGAAGACATTCACAGATTTGATACTTCTGATTATGCTGAAAATAATCAGTTTAATATTCCACGTGTCAATAAGAAAGTTCCTGGATTAATGAAAGATGAATGCTGTGGCAAGATTATGTCTGAATTCATAGGTTTGCGGAGTAAAATGTACAGTATTTTGGTTGATGGAGGAGACACAGTGAAAAAAGCTAAAGGTATCAAATCTAACGTCGTGAAGAAAACAATCACTTTCGAGGATTACCGAAGTTGTCTTCAGGATCTTGTCATTATACACCGTGAACAGTGCAATATTCGATCAAAATTACACACAGTGCATACTGAAAAGCAAAGAAAAATTGCACGAAGTCCACACGATGATAAGAGATTTTTATTGCCTGATAGTACAGACACTTTACCATGGGGTCATTTTAGAATTGAAGAGATACAGATGGCGCAAGCTGCACTTGAAGTAGAGAGGGAATATGCAAGAAAAATGGCTGCTGAAAAAGAGCAGGAGGTGGAAAAGAAGAGGGGACACAAAGTATCCAATAAAAATAGAGTAACGCGAGTGGGGATGGATGTTACAGAGCATAGCAGAGAGGGGGAAATTGAGAGAGGGGATGAACCATCCAATGAAAATAGTGTAGCACGAGTGGGGGTGACACTTCATGGCAACCAAGGTGAGCAAATCATTACTGAGTATGACGTATTAGAGGAGTTCATGCATGACTGGGATCCATCAATAGAGGGGATAAGTTCCGAAGAAGGTGAGAGAAGGGATTTATTGCAAGTGGCGATGGAAAGGGCAGAAATCGAGGTGGGGTATGGGCTATATCAAGGGACGCAGCACGATGAGGAGCACATTCAAGTAATCGAAGAGCTTGAGAACGATCAACCTCCTACAAAGAAACCAAGAGTCAACTAACTAATCATGTAAGTTTACAGTATAATTTTTTTCCTAATAAAATATCATCTTTAACAGAAATTTTAATTTTTACTTTTTTCTTTTTGATTTCAGAATGGATTTATCATCACTTAATAAGATTGCTGGAAGCGACTTCTTGCCAAGGAAAAAAGTTACAGACTTGGAAAAAGATCACCAATACATGGTGACAGCACTTAAAGAGGTGAAGGCACGATATAGTGTCAAGATTGTAGCAGAATTCGAACAAAGTTTTCAAGTATTCCTGCCAGAGAAGATTTCATCAGCAATTCTAAAAGATGAAGAATTTTTTTACAAACTCTGCGATGAAGCAAACAAACTACGTTTGGTTGCAATGTATTTGGGAGGAACTTCTTTCAAATTCGAGCGGGTATAAAAAAAAATATATCTACGAAATGATTTTTAAAACTATTTATTGTAACTTGTACATAATAATACATAAATGAATAAAAATATTTTAACATTATACATTTGTTTTTTTATTTATCATCACCACCTATAGTTATAATTATATTACATTATTCTATTTAAATATATCTAAATAATATAACAAAATACAATTAAATTTTTTTTTATTTATTACATTATTATATTTAAAAATACATTTTTATTTTTTCAAACAATCTCATTTTTATCTATCCAACTATTATGCTTGTTACTTAGACCTAACCACTTAACATATACACGTTTACCACTTTTCTTTAAAACTTTTTCTACTAAATAAATTTCTGGATACATAGTCTTTTGAATTTCCGTTTCATAAAAGCCGCCGGAGACTGGTTCATCATAATAATCTTTGACGTGGTAAGTTACAGGATTGGTTTTTACAACTCTTGTTATTGTGAAAATTTCAGTAGACCAATTTGGTGTATAACCTTTTTCAAAAACTTGTTTTATCTTACTTATTCGCACTTTATCTCCTACTTTGAATTTTGGTTTTTTTACGGGTCTTTTTTCAGTTGGGTAATTTTTCTTGATTTCTTTTTCATTTATCTTCGTAACGTTTTCAGGCTCGATTCCTATTGTCCGATGTTTTCTTGAATTGTATGCTTTCACTAACTCAGGCAGAATATCCAACCATTTATAACTTCCTTGTTTGCTGAATTCTAACCACATTGCATTTTTTAAAGTTCTATTAAAGCGCTCACATATGCTTGCATGAAGATTACTATGTGAAGAGTAGTGATTTATCGTGTACTTTTTCATAAGATTCTGAAAGTTTGAATTGTAGAATTCTTTTCCTTGGTCAGTTTGTAAATTCGATGGCACCCGTCCTTGTTTTAATATTGACTTCATAGCTAGAGTAACATCATTGCCACTCTTCGATTTGACTGGTACAGCCCATGCATACTTTGAAAATATATCTATGACAGTTAGTAAGTAGCGAAAACCCTTGTTTTCCTTAAAATAAGGTATCATTTCTACAAGGTCAGCTTGCCAAGTCTCATCTAATCCACGTATGTCATATTTTCTTCGCTTGTACCTTCGACGTGCTGGCTTGTGTAGCTCTTCAACTACTCTTTGACGTTCCATCTTAAACTTCAACTTTAGCAATATCCGATCGTCTATTCATTTCTTTAATTATATATTCAATATTTGCAAAATTTCGTTGAGTCATATCATAGACATAAGTTAATTTTTCGTCTATTTCTGCTTTATATATTTCAACTTTGTTCTCATATTCTTGTATAGCTTTAGCAACTTCTATAATTTTAGAAGATAAGTAATCAACTTCTTTCTGTAGGATATTCTTTAGTGAATTCAAACTAATGGCATCATTTAGATCATTAGCCTCTCCAATATTGCAAAGCCGCTTATTTTCTAAATCAAAATGACCATCTGATGTAACATTGAATCCAATACCTGGAGGACCACGACTCACTTGCGAGCCCTCAAGTTTTCTTCCAAACACGTCGAGACTCATGTTACTACTATTGATTTGAAAATTGTGTACGTCAATATATATGCCCAGCTTCACGTAGTTCCTCTATGATTGATTGGATTTCATTGTTGTGATTATTATTTCCAGCAGATCGTTCGGCTATTAATAATCGTAGTCTTTCGACAAGCTCATTTGGATCATCCCAGTAGACTAGATCTATGGAAGTATTCTTTTTTGCTATTTTATATTTAGGTATGAGACCCCCTCCGCTGGTAGACATTCTACTGCGATCACTGCCGAACATTGGTGCTATGATTTTTGAATATTTTCTACTCTTCGAAGAGCGTATATTCTCACTTTTGCTATGTCTTTTTCTATGGGCATTTGTTGCTTCCAGGATAATGCGATAGTTCTTGCGATCTGTTGTACTTAAAAGATTATCATCTGGTTCTTTTTTGAAAAGCAATTCCATTAGACCACTGCTTTTAGGAAAACTTAAATCTTTCACTTTTATTAGTTTATCATCAAATTGAATTTGTGAATCACCCATCATGTATACCCCACTGACTTTTCTCACTCCGTATATGTTATCGATTTTGCTGCGGCTTCCATTTAGCATTGATAAAAAGTCTGTCGGTTCAGTTTCTTTATGCGCAGATACAAATGGTGAATATATAGATTTGAATGATGAATTTGCTGAATTGAATGATGAATTCATCATTGTGCTATTTATCGGAGATAAATCATCGCCATTAGAAGCGTCATTATCAAACGCAGAACCTGAGTCATTAATATCGTTTAAAATATAACTTGATTCGTCGAATCTCAATCTTTTTTTTGCCGATTTTCTGTTACTGTCTATAGCCGAAATGTGATTAGAACGTGACACACTTTCAGTTGTCGAATCGACAAGCTTTTCAAGTGGTGTAATAACTGGTTTTAAAGTATCACCATTAACCTTTTCAAAATCATCTCTCTCCTTTTTTAATAAAGAGTATTTTTTTTTAATAGCCTCACGTGCTCGTAAGAGCTCGCTAAGAACATTTTTTTCTTTCTTAAAGTCAGGCATGCTGACAAGATGCTGTCTACAATCGAACTGCAAAGATTAAGATTTATACTTCCTTTTTAATGGCAAAACAGTCAAATCCTTTTCTATATCTACCATCATTCATTGCTCTATCTTTGTCGATAACAAGAAATCCATACTTGTCATTCTTCCAGCATTCAGTACAAAGATTTCGAAATTCATTTAAAGTTAAGTCAGTATTCACATGGTCTTCATAGATATGTTTAAGATTAACATCATCTTGACGATAAATTACCATCAAATTAATATTATCCCTGATGAGATGTTTCGGTATATGAGCATATGACTGACATAGATAAAAGCTATCTACACTTTTGTGTCACCCCATACAGAAAAAAGCTCTGACGTTATCCTGCTTCTCACAAGCCACATCGTCAAAAATCATAATCGAATTTGGTAGGGCTTCATCTGGAGACACTACAGATGCATGTTCACTGAACGGTAGATATGCTATACCTTCAATTGGCTCTAAAACTTTTTGAAGAAATTGATATTTCGGTTGATTTAAGGATTTAGAGTATACATACAAATTTTCAAATCTAAGACCATTAGGGTGTGTAATTAGAGCCAATAAACTATTAGTTTTTCCACAGTTTGATGGGCCACAGAATACTGCTCGTATATTATCTGGAAGTAACTCCCCATGTCGCTTTTTTCTTTTCGTTTTCTCAAAATCAAAGTTGGCGACGGGAAGTTTGACGTTCTGCTCAGTAAAATCCATGTTTACGTAACAAAGTCAAACCTAAGATTGACCTTTTCAAAATATAAACGCTTGTTTTATATTTTGATCATCAGTTGTAAATCAGCACTCGAAGAGAGATGCTCGTACACAAATCACAGAAGCACCCTAAGGGTAAAGGGTTACTTGATAAAGTAATCAATAACTTACCTATTGAAATGCATATTCCTGGATATCAATATTGTGGTCCCGGAACAAAACTGAAAAAGCGTCTAAAAAGAGGTGATGCAGGTATCAATCCACTTGATCAAGCATGCAAAGAACATGACATATCTTATTCTGATAAAAATGCTAATCGAAAAGTAGCTGACATGAAGCTCGCTGATAAAGCTTGGCAGCGTGTTAGAGCCAAAAATGCAAGTCTTAGCGAAAAAGCAACTGCTTTTGTTGTTGCAAATGCTATGAAATTAAAAAGAAAGACAGGAATGGGTGTAAAATTGAGTAAATTAGTAACTGCAAGTAAAAAATCATTAAAACCAAGTAAACATTCTCGCAAAGTTATACAGTCCGCTTTAAAAGGTGCACGTGAAGCTCTCAAGATTGTTGGCGGTAAGAAAAATATTATCATTCCACGTATTCTACCTGTTCCATCAAAAATAGGTGGCGCTCTGCCTTTTCTCATACCATTGTTCGCAGCACTAAGTGCAACTGGTGCTCTGGCTGGAGGAGCTGCTGGAATAGCTAAAGCAGTAAATGAGGCTAAAGCTGCACAGAAAAATTATGAAGAAAGTAAGAGACATAATAAAACTATGGAAGCTATTGCTCTAGGAAAAGGTCTCTATCTTAAACCATATAAAACTGGAATGGGATTATTTATGAAACCTCATATCGGTAATGGTCAAGTTAAAAAAAAAAAACTTCGATTTAACTTTGCCAAATCGTGCACTGACTGACTATGATCTTATAAAGTATGCTCGTATGATGAAAATCCCATATTTTCGAGGTGTTTTCATGAGAAATAATCTACCTTCTGATGGCCCATGGCATAACGAATCTGCTATAGTTAACTTAGATGATTTTCAAAACAAAGGCACTCACTGGGTATGTTATCGAAAACGAGGTTCTGAAGTGATTTATTTTGATAGTTTTGGTGATCTTAAACCCCTATAGATCTCATGTTATATTTTAACGTGAAAGAAGTGTAATACAACTATAAAAGATATCAAAATTTTGACTCATTTATTTGTGGACATCTTTGTCTTCAATTCTTGTGTGAAAGACTATAAAAGAAGAGTTTTCAGACAAGCAGGATCATTCTTTTTCAAACAGTCATGGAAGATAGTTTCACTTTGAGTCTTTCAGGCAAATCTTCTATCTTAGAAGCGCAATATTTTCCTTCAATAGAACTACCACAGCATAAGAATTTTGTTTTGGGTTTAGTTGAACTTTTAACATTCAACTCGATTCCCAATGTTGACGATTCGAATAATAAACTTCATATAAACGGAGAGAAGATTATTATTATTCCTACTGGCAGTTATGAAATTGATGCTATTAATCAATTTTTGCAAAAAGATTTGAAATCTAAAGACATCGAGTTTTCCTTGAAAGCTAACAACAATACTCTCAGAAGTGAAATTTATTGCAGCCATCAGATAGATCTTAGACCTCGCGATTCAATAGGCAGTCTTCTCGGTTTCACTCGTCGCGTTCTTCATGAAGACATTCATCACAGCTCTGATTTACCTGTGAAGATATTGAAAATAAACGCACTCAGAGTAGAGTGTAATATTACTACAGGTGCTTACATCAACGACAAAAAAGTTCACACGATCCATGAGTTTTTCCCAAAAGTTCCTCCAGGATATAAAATCATAGAAGTTCCATCGCATGTCATATATTTACCACTCAATGTTAAAAGTATAGATCATCTTCAAATCCGAATCGTTGATCAAGACGGAAATTTAGTGAATTTCCGAGGAGAGGAAATTACTGTTAGACTTCACATAAAATCTGTATAATGGGAATCGTTTATAATTCAAGTGTGCATATAAGTCAGCCATCATGTCAACCCACCATCAGTCGTCCAAAGGTACTCAAACCGTTAACACGGAAGAGCATCCAGTTTCTCAAAAGCATAGGTCTCAAAGTACGTGGAAAAAGATAAATTGTATCATTCTCTGCTGCTTTCAGAAAAATGGACGAAATTCTAAGCATTCAATCAGGTGTCGCATTCGATGAGTCTATTGCTCATTATGAGGTTCATGCACATCAACCATACTCCACATTAAGTTTCAATAACAGTGATGAAATCCGTATTTCTATTCAGCATCAAGATTTATGCCTCTTACCATCATGTAGTTACATCCATGTATGTGGAAAATTACAAAAACCAGATGGACAAGCACTAACTAAAACTAATTTCGTTAACAATGGCATTTGTCATCTGTTTGATGAAATTCGATATGAACTTAATGCTGTAGAGATAGATAAAAGTAAAAATGTTGGTCTGAGTAGTCTCATGAAGGGATGCACTTCATTTAATCCAAATCAGACTCTAACATTAGAAAATGCAGGCTGGCTTGGTGTTGAAGAAGGAAACAAAACAATTGTCGATGATCATGGAAATTTTGACGTTTCTATCCCACTAAGTATGATTTTAGGCTTCGCAGAAGATTACAAGAAAATTGTTGTTAATATGAAGCATGAACTCATTCTCACAAGATCAAGAAATGACCTGAATGCTATAGTACAGGAAGGTACTGTAGCCAACAATGCAACCACATATGAACCTTATCAAATAAAAATATCAAAGATAGAGTGGTTAATGCCATATGTTATTGCATCAGATAAACAAAAAATCCAGCTGTTAAATTTCATTGGCAAAGATAATCCTATTTCTATGAGTTTTCGTTCATGGGAGTTATTTGAATATCCTCTTCTTCCAACAACAAATAAACACGTCTGGACGGTAAAAACTTCAAATCAATTGGAGAAACCACGTTTCGTGATTCTTGGATTACAATCGGAAAAAAAAGGTTCAAGACCTAAAAATGCCAGTCACTTTGACCACTGTAATATTAATAATGTGAGACTTTTCTTGAATTCGCAATATTATCCGTACAGCAATCTCAATCTTGACATATCTAAGAATCAATTTGCTATTCTATATGATATGTATGCTAGTTTTCAGAAAAGCTATTACGGAAGAGATTCACAACCATTGTTGACAAAGTCTCAGTTTATCAACTTTGAACCACTCATAGTTATTGACTGTTCACGACAAAACGAATCTCTAAAGAGCGCTCCTGTCGATGTACGTCTAGAATTTGAGTCTCAAACTGACTTTCCAGCTAATACTTCAGCTTATTGCATGATCTTACACGATCGCATCGTTCAGTACAATCCTATTAGTGGAGATGTTCGGAAGCTTGTCTGAATTATCTTCACTTTTACGTAAAAAAATTAATATTTCGAAATGGAATATGCGGTAGACATGATTGGTTTTAAGCAAATGGGTGGTGAATATGTTCTAAAGGAAATAGCAATCATTCCTCTCAACGACAGTGGTGATCCCATCGTTCATCTATTCAAAAAACCTTTTTCATGGAAAAGGCTCTCTGACAAATTGCAAGAAGAAAACATTCGACTCAAACATAATCATGGAATAGCTTGGAACACTGATGGACTAGATTACTCTCAAATTGCAAACTTACTCCGTGAACATTTACATGATGCTACAAAAATTTTTGTTATTAATGAATTCAAACGAAAATGGTTGCTAAGATTCAAATTTCCTGTTTATAACATCAATGAATACGGATACCCAATAAACCCATCTTTCAAATGCGTTACTGTGTGTACAAACCATAATCCAATTCATAAGACTGTCTGTGCACTACACAATGTCAAACTCATGAAATTATTCTATCTCTCACGAAACCATTTATAAGAAGAAAAAAAAAAGTAGAAAAAGTAGAAAACGCTATAGGCATACTAGTTCACATTCGGATTCTAAAACACTTGGGCTGTGCTAGAATCCGTACGGGTTCTAACACACCATGGGCTGTGCTAGAATCCGTACGGGTTCTAACACACCTTGGGCTGTGCTAGAATCCGGGTGTGCCAGTATGCCTATAGCCTATCTACTTACGTATAAAACAATAAATGTGAGTTCGAACGGGACATTTCATATTTTTAAGGCAGGCCTGTGCATAAACAGTAAATGAGTATTGAAGGGATGTACATATAAAGTAGTAAACTTTACGATTTATTATTTTGAAATCTATTAGACGCTTGTTACAAACAAAAATTTAAACATATGTACTTGTAAACCTTTCTTGAAACGTGCTTGAAATTCAACAAAAAAATTAGTAAAGATTTTTATTTAGAAATAGAAAACTTAAAATCCGTAAAATAATTTTCTTAATATTTTTCTTAATCTTATAGGACTGCATATAACAATAAACTGAATTTCTTCTAAAATATTTCTCTTAATTTTACACGACTGAACAATTTAGATACAATCTATTAAGACGTAAAGAAAATTAAACCCTGCGGGGAAACTAATTCAGAAACTGAACCAAACGTGGTTATTTTAGAAAATTTGAAATAGCTAAAATATTAACCTCTATTTGTAGTTTTTTTTGTAACAGAGTAAGATGGAAGGGTGTTCAAATTAAAAAAAAATTTTTTTTATGAAACAAATGTTTGTAATTAAATTTTCTTATATATTGTAAAACTATTTGAGTTGAGAGAGTGTACAAAAATAGTCAAAAGCGAATAATAAACTAGCATATGAAAAAAATAGACTAACTTATTGCGATTGCGTGCGAGAAGTTAAATTAATACAACAATGTTTTCATCATTTAGTATAACACATAATAAAACAGTTCTTAGCTCAACAAGGTTTCTACTTAATTTATTTGTTAAATTTCCATTTCCTTTATTATTTGATTTGTTTTTCTTGTTACTCAAGAAAAATTGATTAAGATTATAAAAGTCGAATTCACCTTAGTATACATATAAAAATTTCTTAGAGCAAAGACAGGCCCTCATTAACTTCGAAATCAATCAAATAAAGCTACCTTCAAACAGCATAATTTGGAAAGAAGGTTTAGATAAAAATCATACACAAAATGTTAATAATTTCATTACGGCGATAAAAAGGCTTAGTTTATTAGAAAAAAATCTTGATCGTGACCCCGTACACGTATCAATATATTACAAAGAAATGAATAGATTTATTGAAAACGGTTATGCTTCAAAAGTCAATACAGAAAGAAAAGATTCTCAAACTTGGTTTTTGCCACATTTTGGCGTAACAAATATAAATAACCCAGGAAAAGTACGAATAGTTTTTGACGCGGCGGCTAAATCATCTGGCGTTAGTCTTAATGACCAACTTGATTCATGGCCAGATTTATTACAGTCGCTACCCAGTATTCTTCTTAGATTTAGGCAAGGAGCAATCGAGATATGTATTTACGTGTAAAAGTTCGACCTGAAGATCGTGGTTCTCAAAAATTTTTATGGCATGGTAAAAATAGAAATATTGAACCGGAAATTTATGAAATGAATTGTTTAATTTTTTGGGCGAAATCATCTCCGAGCAGCGCAATTCATATTAAAAATAAAAATGCGAAAGAATTTGCCAATGAAAAATCAAAAGCTTCGGAAGCAATAATTAGTAATAGTTACATGGATGATATTTTAACAAGTTGCGAAAATACGTTAAAAGCTTCGAATATCATAAAAGATGAAATTGAAATCAATAAGGCAGCAAATTTCGAAATGCATGGTTGGGCCAGTAATGACGTACTTGCGTTAAAACATGTGCCGAAAGAAAAACAAAACATTGAAAAGTAAGAAAGTCATCTCTGCAACCAAGGGGGAGAAAGAGTTTTAAGCCTCTTTTGGGACACAGCAAATGACGAATTAACTTTTAACGTAACATTTTCTAAAGTACCGGAAAATATTTTAAAATTTGAACAAATACCAACAAAACGCGAATTTCTTCAAATGATTATTTTGGTGTTTGATCCACTCGGTATTTTAGCTCCTTGCATCAAAATTATTAATGCAAGATATGGCGCGGCGGGATTGGTTGGAACAATATGTTTGAAGAAAATGAATACATGGGTTGGAAATCTTGGGAAAATGAACTAGAAAATATAAGTGAAATTTGTTTGTCACGCTGTTATAAGCCACTTGAAAAAAACTTTGAAAATACTACATTACATATGTATTGTGATGCTTGTTGTGTGATGTCAAGTACATCTAATGAGCGAATTTTTAAAAAAATTATTTTATAAATAATAAACTTTAATAATATTAAATACAAGGGAAAACCCCAAAGAAAGCAAACGGCAATAAAAGATTTAGGAGCCGAAGCTTCTGAGTGTGTATGCACCGTAGGTGCCCCCCCCCCAAGTGTATATGTACTTATGTATACCGCATATATATATATATATACCTATAAGGCACGGTTATAGTTATATAGGTGGACGTACCCAACTATAGAAACAAGTATACATACATTTATATACATAATCCGATTAAACAATTAAAATTTTTTTATATTTCTCGTTCATGCAAAATTTTATTTTCATCACTTAAATTCAATAATAATAGGAAAACACTAAGGTCGTCTAAGGTAAAAACTGAACGTTTACTGTATCTGTTCATGCGTAAAGGTAATAATAAAAATTTCTATTAAATAAAATGTTTTTAAATTTTATCAAAATACAAATATGTAAAAAAATATTTTCTCATAGTTCTCATCTTATTTTTCCGAAGATGAAGAGAAAACGAACTAGCATTCAGCTATCGGTACAGCTGAAAGCTATAAAAATTCCTACGCCGTACAGATACGAAAACCGTTCAAGATATATATATATATATATGTATGCATACACATGTCACATAGAAACGGAAACCAAACTTTTCTTTTCTATGCGACGAAAATTTTGTAATTTTAAATCCAAATAATTACAAAAATAATTTTCTTCTATCATTATCGAAAAAAGTAGTTTTTATAATTAAGATTAATTAATTAATATACACATGTTATAACAAATTTTAATATTAAGGCAAAATTTTGAGGTGCATATGAGGTTTTTAACAAATAATGTTTACTTGTTGCTAATGATTATTTTTACATAAAGAAAAAAAAAATATAATATTAAGAAAATAAAAAGGGGGAGAAACAATTCTAACTTCAATAATATTTCTTTTGGAACTTCTTTCTTGATTTTCTTTTTTAGGGACGCATGCACTTAAAGCATACACATCTGCAAGCAATAAAACCTCGCTTCTTTAGATGTGCGGTCCTGTAAGCATTTTTTCTTTCGTTTTCAAATTTTATTTTAACCTTAAGAAAATGATTTTTCTATCTTAATATTATTTGGTAATAATTGTTCCCTTTTAAATAGTAATATAATTAATTATAAATAAGTTAAGAGAAAAACTAAACAAAAAAAACAACAAAAGAAAATTCAAAAAAAATATATTTAAAATAAACAAAAAAAAAAAATAAAAAAAGGGGGATAAGCAAATTGCGATCCATAAGAATATACGATTTTGCGTATATATATCGAATAATGTTGCAAGAAAAATTAAAATAGCAAATAAAATAGTAAATCAATTTCTCTTTTATCTATGTTAAATTATAACGAAAATAGGCACGTTTAGTATCATTTTAAAGAGAATTTTATTTGCAACGTTATAGAGACGTTTAATTTAGTTCTTATTTAGTTATTAACAAATTATAACGATTTTAAATAATGTAAGAAAAATTGTAAAGGATCAAGAGACAAACTAGGGTTTCTCTAAGGGAGAGGGCATATCTTTTCAGATATACCCCCTCTGCTGTAAGAATAGCTTCTACACTCTAGCTTCTCTCTTTGTCTTACACATTACTTAAGGCCAGAGTTCAAATTTTGGGAGGGCTTAAAGGTCCCTCTCTGACCTCTTAAGAAAAGCAAAGGCCAATAGAAATTATGTAAAAAAGCGTTAGAGAAAAACAATTTTCTCTAATTGGAGAAAATTATTAGATAGTTTCGAAGATTATCTTATAGTATGCTACAACGTTAGTTGTTTAGGTATATAAAGGGCCTGACAGAACGATGCAACATCACTCCTTAATTTTTCTTGCTCGAGATCACTTCTCGAGATCAAACTCAAATTTTTGTCATTTCACTCAACTTAAAAATTTTTTTTTTTCTTGTTTCTTCAAACTCATTTTTATTTTAACTTAGAATTTTTCCTTCCTTTTTTTTTTAAAACTTAGAGTTTTCTCAATATAGTTTGAAGAAATTCCTAGCTTCTCGCTTTCGACTACTTTGTTCATTCGAATCGACTTAAGGATATCACTTTAATAAAAAATAAAATCCGAAAATATCGCATATATCTTTGTAACAAATCTTTTAATTTCTGAATAAACCAAAATAAACTTAATTCATATCTTTTTATTAAAAAAGGGGAGTTTCTTCATTTTCTTTCCTAAAAGTAAGTAATTTCGAGAATATAATTGAATTAATAATTTTAAAGAAAAAATAAACTAGGCAACAAGAATACCTTGGTCACTTCACGAGAGACCATAATATTCTTGTTAGCTTAAATTAAAAGTTTGTGCCAAAGACGCACCAATTTGAATTTTGTATTATCAAGTAAAATTTATCTCCTTCATTTATTGCGTTTCTGTAACTTTGGATTTTTCTAAAAGGAATTACTAGTTTCAAAAATATCTTCGGTCACTTCACGAGAGACCGAATATTTTTAAAACCCTGCAAGAAATTTATGTCAGCTAAACATTGGTCACTTCGGGAGAGACTTTTGTTTGGTTGATAAAAATTTTTTTTTTATTTCTAAATAGAAACCAAAAGAAGGCGCAGATTCATTTTTGCTTTCTCATTTATTTATTTAAAATAAAACAAAAAAATTTTTTAAAAAAAAAAGGAGAATTTTCTTTTTAAAGAATTTTTATTACATTAATTTTTTTATATATTAAAAAGAAAAAAAAAAATATATTTAGAATCAAATCAAAAGCAATACTAACTAGCACAACGCGATTTCAATCTTTCCTTATACTTTGGAACGGGCGTACCAAGGGTAAGAATAGTCAACATTCAAGATATTATAGTTTTAATTTATTCTGGTCACTTGAGGAGAGACCTTTATAAATTTTAACCATAACGCGTAGGGTAGCTATCCAAAACAAAAAAAAAATTAGGCGAGTCATTCTAGAATACCTCGGTCACTTCACGAGAGACCGAGTTATTATTGTCTCGATAGTTCGATTAAACGCCTTTTCATACATTTCGGTTAATTAATTTTACTTCAATAAATTCCTAAATTTTCGTTACGCTTCTATTTGCTCTGGTCACTTAAGGAGAGACCTTTGCGAGTAAAGTTAGTAGCGCGCGATAGGTAGAACAACAAACTAGTTAGGAAGGTCATTCAAAAATAGCCCGGTCACTTCACGAGAGACCCGGTTATTGATGGCTTTTAGAACGAAAAATAAGTATATCAAATAAATAAGAAAATTAAAAGGAATAGCATTATTTATAAAATTAAATACGCGGAAAATCAAATTATTTTTTTTTTAACTTTATATCTTATTCGTAATTCTTAAAGAGCAAAAATAGCATAATTTATAATAGAAACAACAGAAATAAACCGGTTAACTTGTTCTAATTAAAAATATAGTTATTATTTATCCATTGTTAATGAAATTATATTATATTTGTTAATCTATTGACCGACGGGAACTTAGCACCCGAGTTTTACTGCTAGGCAGTGACTCAAAAACGAGGGTAGTAATCGCGCCAGCTATCCACCCAAAAAAATAACATCAGTTTATAGATTACGAAAGTAGCTATGAATCAGATGTTCCAATATCGGAATTAATTTTTCGATAGTGGTTATCACAGTTGCGTAGTGAAATAGAAATTAAGCTAAAATATTTTTAATTAAGATATTTATATTTGAACAAATGTTTCTTCTAAATTTTAAATTTACACTTGAAAAGATTTATGTGTAAAATAAATATGTTTAATATTTTAAGCCACTGCAGCCCTTCGCCAGATTTTTAAAAGGAAATAACTTTCTTCAAAATATAATAAAAGTAAAATTTTTCATATGTTAAAAACAATACAATGCTTTCTCTATAGCAGAGCAAAAAATTGGTAAGGAACAATAAAAAAAAAAGGATTTCTTATTTTTCTAACATTCTAATAGCTTTCGACAATTTAGGAACAGGCAATTAACCATATTCTCGCACTCTGCGAAACATATGGATTTTATTGACTTGTTTGTAAGTTTTCTGAAAATTGAAGAATGGAAAAAGGATCCGCCTATTTAATAAGTTTCTACCAATAAAAATAATATCTTATTTTATAATAATTATAAAATATAATAATTTTCTAAAATAGTGGGATAACTGGCCAAGGGATGCAGCATCTCAAAAAGAAAATTTTTAGTTAGATATTTTTAGATTCTCAAATAGAGAACAACACAGATATTTTTAGATTCTCAAATAGAGAACAACTGAGATCCTTCTTGATTCTCGAATAGAGAATAACACAATACACAAAACTCAAATAGAGTGAACACAAGCATTGAAAATAGTAATACTGTTAATCCATATATTATTTTTATGTCCTCGAAGGCCGTATTCGTGTCAGTATGTAAAGAGCATGCTAAATTTGTATTGGCATCCCATATGTCTCAGACGCGCTCCTCGACTTATTGCAAGAATTATGTCTTCCTGAGACATATTGAGACTCAATATGTCTCAGGAGAAATCAATATGGCATCACCGATCCTACTATGTTTCGTTCAATATGTCAAAGAGCAATCATATTGAACGTAGGTTAGTGAAAAAAAAATGACTCGCGCTTCGACAGCAGCTATACTTATTACAAAATGTCAATCTAAGAAACAAAAGAAAAAATCAATAGAACTAAAATTTAATTTTAAAAGTATTCAAAAAAAGATTAATATTTTCAACTAATAAGTTATATTTCCTCATACGGCCTACTTCGGACATAAAATCATCTATGTCCTTTGGCCGTTTATTCAGGTGGAATCTGAATCTCAAACAATGTTTGCCGCTTGAGCAGAAATCTACCTCGGGCGCGCTTCGCGCGCCCTCGGCAATTTCAACTCAAGCGACAAACATTGTCCTCGATTCATATTCCACCTGAATACGACCAAAGGACATATATAACTAATAATTAGTATATATATAAAGATATTGTATTTTTATATTTGATCATTAAAGGTAGTGAAATTAAATAGTTATATTTATTGATTTCCAATACAAAATAAAAAACAAAAATAATTATTTCGGATTAAGTTTCGGAATAACCATAAAGTGCAAAAATATATCTGCACTTTTTTCCAATGCTAGTTTAAAAGCGTACGCTGCAGTAGCTTATTTACGTTTTGAAATCGGAGACGGGTTGGAGCATTTTGCATTCGTGATGGCTAAGACGTTTTTGCGTTAAAGCCTATGTCAACACCTCGTTTAGAACTACAGGCTGCTCTGTTAGGCACTGATCAACCGTCGTATATTATCGAGTGATTCGGAAACAGTAATAAGATGGATGAAGTTAGAACCGCGCACGCGACAAATATTCGTCGCACATAGACTAGGAGAAATCGGCGAAATTACTAAATGTTCGGAGTGGCGATGGTTACCACGATCGATGGTTTATCGGGCCTGATTTTTTACGTGAGCAGGAAAGTAACAGGCCTGTTGAAAAACAATTAAATGAAAACGAAAAGAAAACTATAAATGGAATGGAAATACGTAAGGCTTTTGTTTATACTGCAAGTGCTGTAATTTATGATCTTCCAACAACAGCAAAGTTTTAGGTTGGTCGGGACTACTAGTTGTCGCTTGATGAATACAAAGGGTCTTTGATCGTTGGAAAAGATTACCTCGTACAGAAATAAATTTTTTGCCATTCTAACCCCAAAATCGCAACTTTGTTGCTCTTTCTTGGCTCTCATGGCAAAAAATATGGTTTGCAACTGGTATGAAAAGGCTTTTTTACGAAACTCGTTACGACCCTCGCCTTCGGCTCGGGCCGTAAACTTCTCGTTTCGTAAATAAAGCCTTTTCATACCCGTTACAAAATGTACTATTAAAACGATAGAATTAGCCGAACAATATTGCTATAGAGAAATTCAGTCGTGATATTTTGAAAACGAATTACATGTATTAAAAAATAGTGAAGAAATTAATAAAAATAGTAAGATTTTACAACTTAAACTTTTTTCAGATAAAAACGGAATTTTAAGAACACACGGACGAGCAGAAAAAATTTTAAATATCGAATTTAATAATCATTCTATTATTTTAGACGGAAAAAACCAAGTGACGAGGGTACTAATAATTGAATAATATAGAAAATTCTTTCACGCAAGTAGTAACACAGTTGTAAACGAACTTAGACAAAATTATTATATTCTCAGATTACGGAAAGCATTACGCTCTATAATAAGTCATTGTATCACATGTAGATTACGCCGTGGAAAGCCACGAAAAACAATACCATATATATCCTTCGTAATACCTGGAGTCGAAGCCATAGCTAATTTTATGCTAGACACAGGATCAGAAGTTAATATAATTAAAAAAGGAATGCTATATGAAAGTTATTAGGATATATAGTGTCATTCATAGCTGTAGAAAACAGCTTTCAAATACCATTCAGTGGATTACTAGGCTCTCAATTATTTTACAAAACGGGAGCAATAATTGACTTCGAATTGAAACAATTTTTGATGGGCGAGCATGTTATCAATTTTAAACAAACCAGAAACCCATTTTTTAATAATAAAGTTGGGAGTATCATAAATATACGTAATTCGGACAAAGAGAATTATCTACCATACATAGATATTTTAAATCCCCCAACTTCAACGCGTGGGAGGATGATGATTGATAGCGGTTCCAAAGCAAATATTATTAAACTCTACTTGCTACCTGAAGAGTGCCATAATAAACTAACAAAGAGAGTGTTTCACCTCCGGGTCACCGTTTTTGCTCAAATTTAGGGAATGTTTTCTGGATGCAGAAATATAAAAAAAGCCGAAATTTTAGAGACCAACGCTCAATATTTCCCTAGTTACAGGCCATTAAAGTAGGTAAGCTGTAAGGATTCTGGAACAGGCGCTACTGGAACAGGGCGCTACTAGCACACAAAGTGTGCTAGTCGCGCCCTGTTCCAGTAGCGCCTGTTCCAAAATCCTTACAGCTATTTTGGATGTGTATTGATAGATTTCGCTGCATGCTCTGTATGGCGCGCCAGTCGCGTCTATTTATCGATCTATTTATCGATAAAGTAGATCGTTGACCTTTTCTATGTTGCGTAACTGCATGGCAAGCCAGTTAAATCAATTTATCGATCTATTTATCGATAAAGTAGATCATTGACCTTTTCTATGTTGCGTAACTGCATGGCAAGCCAGTTAAATCAATTTATCGATAAAGTAGATCGTTGATCACTTGTATGAAGTATTAATTGCTTCTATTTACCAGTCATCAACCTAGTTAATGATGAAAATGCAATAATCAACTATTTGTATGACATTGAAATGTCTGTCGTATAGAAGAAAAATTTTTTTTTACTGTTACTATGTCCCATAGCTTTAGTACAACTGCTGCACCAATTAAGGTGAGTGACTCTCTTTTTAAATGTTAGATACCTGCTGATCAGTTACTTCAGTAAACTGTATATAGCGCAACCGTTCCCGAAAGTAGCCGAGATTAGTCGAGCAGCAATTGTCTGCTTACCGATAAAGTAGAATAGCATCATCACGTGTATGCCGGTTCCGAACAAAATATAAACAGACGCACGTGCAACTGTTTTGACGTATCGTGTTTTTTTCATTCTACGGGAATATTCTGCACATATGTTAGTGAAATGAATGGAAATGTTTTCATGTTTCAAGCAAGAAAAAGTTCAAAAAAGTTCAAAAAAAGGTTCGAGAAAAATATAAAATTTTATTACCTATGTGTGTGTTCTCTAAGGCATAAAGCGGAAAATACATCACCCATGAATGAGGGCATTGTTCTACGTGAAAGATTTATGATTCTCTTTGTAGTGAAATAAGTTTTGTGTATAGTGTAAAATAATTTTTTATTGGTTAAAAATGTGAGAATAATAGATTATTCTTTATAAAAAATATAGTGTTATTTTTATAAAAGAATATTCTAATAAGTGGAATTCGTGTAAATTAAATATTCAATAAAAAATGAAATTTGAATGTATAATTATTCAGTGTTACTGAAAATTATATAAGAATAAAGTATATAAAAATATGTAGTGTATTAATGAAATTTTTAAAAAAATATTTTAACAAGTGAAATATAAGTGTATAATTATTCAGTGTTAGTGTAAAACATATAAGAATAATAAAGTATTCGTGTACATTAAGCATTTAATGGAAAGTGAAATAATAGTGTAAATTAAATGTAAGTGTAGTATTCGTATAATTATTCAGTGTTAGTGAAATTTATATAAACTAAATGTGTATATAAGTGTATTATTCGTATAAGTGCAAGTTATAACGTGTTTTTAATGCTATAATAAAGTGTTTTTAATGTTATAATGAAGTGTATTAATTTTAGTTATAAAAACATGTGTATATTTATAAGTGTATAAAAATATTCAACCCAAAGTGAAATTTATAAGTGGTCTTATTGTATTGAAAATGCAAGTTATTAAAATGCATGTTTAAACGTGTATACGTGATGAAAAGCGAATCATTCGATAATAAAGTGTTTGTTTTAAAAATGTTGTGTATTAATAATCAAGTGAATGAAAATAGCTTAAATATAGTATGAGAAAAAGAAATATTGAAAGCAGTTTTTCAGTGAAAATACATGTGTTTTCTCTAAAACAAAGGCTTGTTTGTTTGAGCCAAAATTTTTTTTGAAACGAGTAATTCGGGAAAATTCTTGACAACCTTTGGACTTTACGAAAAGTAAGCTGCTTTTCATTATTAGAGAGTCAGTCGTGTGTAACAAGTCGAGTGAACTCTAGTGCAAACATGGATAATATCGACATCCTGCTCAACGAAATTACAACGCTCCTTCAAGAGGATACCGAAAATAATCTGAATGATTATGTGCTATCAACGACGCGCCCGGACACAGAACATATCGCAGAGCTCGAGGAATTCCTGGAGAAGTTGGATTTTTCACCACCTTCAAAGGCAATGAAAAATTATTACAATTCTTTTTGTGAGGAGATTGAGATTGAGATGGTAAGTTAAGAATTTTAATAATTTCAATTAGAAAAAATTTATCATTTAAATAATTTTAATAATTTCAATTAGAAAAATTTATCAATTAACGTGTTAACATATTTATGAACTGTTTGTACTACTGTAAAATATAAAATTTTAAGGAGATGTAAAACGGACACTACACCTTCACTTATAAATATTAACTTCCTTTTCATTTAATTGCTGAATTTTCAAAAAGAAATGCATAAGCTTGTAGTATGAAGATTATTCAGTTAAATTTTCAAATAAATAAATTAATTTTTAAGATATTTGGATTCCTATACAAAACAAAAAATTTTAATAAATAATTTTGGAACCCAAAATTCTCAATAGTCAATGAATGAATTTATTTTAAAATTTAACTGAATAATCTTTATACTACAAGCTAATGCATTTTTAATGAAAATTTAGCAATGAAATGGAAAGATAGTCAAATTTTTATGAGTACAGGTATAGTGTCCATTTTACATCTCTTCAATATATTATTAAATTTACTTATTATTTTCTAATAATTTAAAATAATTGAAATATTGTAATGTGTATGATATACCATTTTTATTTAATTGATTTTAGTTAGAAAAAATTTTCTATTCTAATAATTTAAAAACTTTTTAGGCTGCTGCAGAAGCTGAAACGATTTCAACATCTATACAAACGCCACCTTCAGAAATTTTTTCACTTAACAATGTTCCTGTGAGTGTAAATAATTATATTTAATATTATTATAATTAGGTATTTTATTAATAACAAAATAACTTTTAGCATAAGTTACCCGTTCTCGCAGCACCGACTCAAACTTCTAAGGGACTGCCGGTGTGCGAAATCCCATTACCAAAATGGGATGTTACCAAGATACCACTGCCAGGAGAGTCACCGCCACCGATTCCGTCCAGTATTACATATAGCGAGTGGCTACGTCTTGCAAGCATGCCTCCACCACCGATGCCGTCCAATATTACATGTAGCGAGTGGCTACGTCTCGCAAGCATGCCTCCGCCACCACCACCGACAACACCCTATCATATGCCGGATCTGGACATGACCAGCGAAGTTGAGCAGCAGCAGCAGCAAGAACAGCAACAGCGACAATCCAAAATTAAGAGGAAAGGAAGATCCAAGGGATGGATAAGATTAGAGGTATCAATTGCACCTTGGATTCGTATACCTACAAGACCAGCACGCGTGGCAACATCGAAGAGGAAAAAAAAAAGATGCGGCCCAGATTTTCTGATTGTGAAATTTTTAGTTTTTATTTTTATTAATTATTTATTATGTAAATTTTATTTTATGTATAGATTTATTTTTTTTAAATTTTTATATAGAGTAAGTTTTTATATAGACTGAATTTTATATTAAAAATGGAATATATTAATTTTGTATACATTGTAATTATAATAAAATATGTTTTAATGAACCCAATAATTTAATTCCTTGTATGAATGTAAATAAATGTATGCTTGAGTGTATATCTGTGTATATGAGTGTTAGAGTTTTGAATAGGTATCTGTATGCTTCTTTGTATATAATTGATAGATGCTTATATGTCTATGTATATGAATGTAAGCGTTGGAATAGATGTCTGTATGCTATATATATATATATATATATATATATATATATATATATATATATATATATATGTTATGTCTGTGTATATGAATGTAAGCGTTGGAATAGATGCATGTGTGCTTCTATATATATATATATATATATATATATATATATATATATATATATATATATATATATATATATATGCGCGTTATGTCTGTGTATATGAATATAAGCGTTAGAATAGATGCCTGAATATGCGCGTTTTGTCTATGTATATAAATGTAAGCATTGGAATAGATGCCGGTATACTTCTATATACATAAATATTAGCTTGTGATTAGGTATATTTATGTAATATAAATTACTTTAAATATTCACACGTAAATACATATATGTGCATAATACAAATTTATGATATTAATTTATAGAAAAAAAAATTTTGATGTCAATGAATTTTATATAAAAATTACAGTAAATATTAATTGTTTAAAGAGAGAGATGAGGGCCCCAACCTACGCCCTCTATCTGTGAGGAACAACCCATTGTAGGATCATTCATACATTTTTTTATGTGTTTGAATGATCCACTTTCCTCTCCATACATTCTCTCTTTCAAATTTTTTCTTTATTAATAATTCTTTATTTATTAACTATACATAGAAATATATATATCATTTTTACATTTCGCAACATTTATTGGAGAAACTAAAGGTGATCGATTCCCGCAACCGCAGTCTCCTTCATCTTGTTCTTCTTCTCCTGTAGGTGGTAAAGCAGTTCGCTGCAGAGTGAAAAAAGAAAATAGCCAATCTTTGAGGGCGTATACGTTCTCTACCGCACATGTTGGTTTCCCGCATAATACATGAAGCATACAATTTACAGAATTCTTTTCCATATTCCGCAATGAAGGACACTCCATTTCATCCATATTACAAATAAACCTGCAAAGTTGTGTTATATTAGATAAATTATCATTTAATTTTATTTATAATATATACTTACTTTTTGGAAAAATTTCGGCTAACCACTTTTTCTTCTCAAGACCCTTAACAAAAATCTTAGCAGCATCTTTCAAACTACCTTCCAATACTTGGCCTACTTGACTGTAAGCAATCATGCCCGATTGCCATGGTATTCCATGATAATGTATCTCTAGCCATCGATTCACGCATTTTTCTTCATCATGCAGCTCCGTCCATTTACAAGGAGGTTGGAAATGGTAAACCGTTGGTAGTGCATCCTTTTCGACAGGAATCAAAGCTACTTCTTTCACAACGAGAATATTGGGTGATTGCCTGAAACCTTGTAGATCTAAAATGTAATCCATCGCAAGGAAGTTGAGATTTTTGAGATTCAAAAGTTTCTAGTCTCTTTTCCAGACGCAGCTGAGTTTTCGAATATACGGATTTGCTAAACGAATCTGCTTTTAAAGGCGATAACCCCCTCTTTTTCTCCGTCCACCTCCACTTTTACTCCCACCATCGTGCTGAATAGTGTATAAGAAGAAGTTCGCTAGAGAGCACGTTTCATTGCATCGGATCGAGTCCTTTGAGCAAGCAGTCGAGGAGAGGAGAGATCACTGAGATCCATCACAAGGCTTCAGGCTTCAAAAACCAGGGGATCCAAGGAACGAGGCTCCAAGCAAAGAGGGAGAATATCCACAGTAAGGAGGTCTGCTTACGAGGCTCAAGGCAGAGGAAGTCCCTAACTGCACGGTCCACCACGAGAGAGATCACTGAGAAGGTCTGTGGAAGTTTATGGCTCCATGACTGTGGTTGGGAAGTTCTTCGCTTATACGCTTAACTCCCCACTTCTGCTGACATTCCCCACCGATACCCCTTTATCGAGAGGATATAAGAAAGCTGCGACTGTCTGAATTCATCATTTCAACGCTTTGAGTCGATAAAGGTTCATCGAGGAGTCGAGAGAGCACTTTACCCACCAAGCCTGTTGTTTCAAGGAGTCGTAATTACGCATATCGTTCCAACGCTTAAAGCCAAGGGTCATAAGGGAATCTGAGAGAGAGGTCGCTGAGAGGACACCCCCCCCCCCACCAGCTCAACTTCTTCACAGAGCCGTGGCTGATAGAGGAGTCCAAGAGAGAGAGAGAGGTCGCTGAGAGGACACCCCCCACCAGCTAAACTTCTTCACAGAGCCGTGGCTGATAGAGGAGTTCAAGAGAGAGAGGTCGCTGAGAGGACACCCCCCACCAGCTCAACTTCTTCACAGAGCCGTGGCTGATAGAGGAGTCCAAGAGAGAGAGAGAGGTCGCTGAGAGGACACCCCCCACCAGCTAAACTTCTTCACAGAGCCGTGGCTGATAGAGGAGTTCAAGAGAGAGAGGTCGCTGAGAGGACACCCCCCACCAGCTCAACTTCTTCACAGAGCCGTGGCTGATAGAGGAGTCCGAGAGAGGTTGCTGAGAGGACACCCCACCCATCCCCCACCTCAAAGCTTGGAGCTAAGGTGAGTCGAGTCGGAGATAACGTCAAGGGATCAGAGAGGTCGCTGAGAGTACATTCTCCCAACACAACTACTTTTTGGCATAACGTGACTACATTCATCAACACAATCAGGCTAGGAGTCCAAGGACTTTGCCAAGGAGCGAGTGCATCAAATCCTCCCCGATAGGAATAGAGAGGTCGCCATGAGTTCTCCGGAGGATTTTGCTGAGACGGTGAATTTACTCTGGAAGTCTCTGGATTACGTTGAGAAAGGTGATGCTGACGTAAGCGATATACAATCATGGTTGGATCTAAACATGGAGGCTATACGCACGCTGAGAGCGTTTATGGCGGCTGAACTATGCAGATCGAAGAAGAAAAAATGTGAAACGTCTATGACACATCTTCTTACGATTCAGTGCAGGCTCCGGAATTTGTTGAAGACGGGTGGGCGATTGCAGGATCAAACATTACCAACACTCGATGCAGAACAAGAGGCCGGGAGGAATCAAGAGAAGCCATTGAACGAAAGAGTACAATGGGATGATATGTTATCGGCATTCGTGAGACGTATAAGGTCTGGTGTCATTACGAATCTTGCACATCTGGATATTGTCTCGTTTATGAACGATGCTCAAACTCTCTTTGAATCAAAAATTGCCACTGCCCTCAATGAATACAATGCCTTAAAAGTTAACACTGAATTATCAGCTGAATATATAATACAGAAAAGTGAAGGTGTGATTGCCGAGGTGAAATACTTCAATACTGAAAACGCATCAATTTATCGAACGACGGATATCAAGCAGTGGTTTGACGAGCATGTGAGACAGCCGATTTTTCTACAAATAGAAGAATTCGAACAAAAAGATTCTGGATGGACATTGCGAGAGATTTTAAGTCTAGCAGTAAATATTAATAAATTTAATCCATTAAGTGGTAGTTCTTACATTGCACTACCAATCGAAATTTCAAAGAAGAAAGCTTGCGTCAATGTACAAAATGACGATGATCAATGTTTCAAATGGGCAGTTTTATCCGCATTGTATCCTCAAGAACATAATGCGCATCGAGTAAGTTTATACTATCGCTTCGCAAAGAATCTTAATTTTGACGGGATAGAGTTCCTAGTGATGCCGAAACAAATAAATAAATTTGAAAAGCAAAATGATATTTCTATTAATTTATATATTTTGAAAAAAAGCGGACAGACTTATAAAGTGCATCCCTGTCATGTAACCTCTCTAAAAAAAGAGCGGCACGTAAATTTTCTTTTTCTTGAAGATCATTATATCGATGAAGATGAAGAAGAAAATAAAGATGATGATGATAATGCAAGGGTTCAGCCACGATTTCACTATGTATGGATAAAAAATTTATCACGATTGGTAAGGAAGCAATTAACAGATAATAAAAAACAGCATTACATTTGTGACAGATGTTTACATTTTTTCAATAAAGAAGAAAGATTACGAAATCATGAGATTGACTGTGCAGTATTGAACAAGAGTAGAATTCAGTTGCCTTCAAAAGAAAATAATCTCCTTTTCTTTAACGGCTATCATCGACAAATAAAAGTACCATACGTGATTTATGCAGATTTTGAATGCCTTTTAAAACCCGTAGAAGACGATACACGGGCCTTTCAACAGCATCAGGCTTACAGCATTGGTTATTACCTTAAATGTAGTTTCGATGATGAAAGATCCACCTATAAAAGTTATAGACAGCTAGAAGAAGGTACTTTGACTCCTGCTGAATGGTTCATCCAGGAACTCAAGGGCTTCGTTGATGAATTAAAAATATTGTACGGAAATCCAATACCAATGGAGCTCACAGTTGAAGAAATAGAAGGATTTATAGCAGCTCAAGAGTGTCACATCTGTAAGAAAGTGTTTTCGGAAAATGATAAAAAAGTTAGAGATCATTGCCATCTTACGGGACGGTATGCTATCATTTTTTTCTTTTTACTCATCATCATTATTATGTTTATAGTAGATAATTTATTTTTAGGTATAGAGGAGCTGCTCATGAAGCCTGTAACATTAATTTTAAAGATGCTAGATTTATACCAATAATCTTTCATAATTTGACTGGTTATGATTCACATTTCATTATAAAAGAACTTGCGACTGCTTCTACTCTGGAGGGACGTGTAAAACTTATTGCAGAGAACAAAGAACGTTATATATCATTCACAAAATATGTGAAAAATAGTGACATCAATTTTAGATTTTTAGATTCGTTCAGGTTTATGCCATCCTCTCTCGAAAAACTTGCATCATATTTAGATAAACTTGATATTACTAGTTCAGTATTTCAGAAGAGTGGTTACTCAACAAATCAAATTGAGTTGTTGTTAAGAAAAGGCATTTTTCCTTACGATTATGTAAGTTCCTTCGATAAGTTGAAAGATGAGCAGCTGCCATCTAAAGATGATTTTTTCAGTAAGCTCACTGAGAGTGATATCGCTCAAGCCGACTATGATCATGCCAAATGTGTATGGGAAACATTTCGTATTACGACACTCGGTGAATATTCGGATTTGTATCTTAAGACAGATGTACTGCTTTTGACTGATATTTTTGAAAACTTTAGGTCTACATGTATTGCTGCATATGGATTGGATCCCGCACATTATTTCACAACTCCTGGTTTAACATGGGATGCTATGTTAAAATATACAAAAGTTCAACTTGAACTCTTAACACATATAGACATGCTAATGTTTATTGAAAAAGGTATAAGAGGTGGTGTTAGTCAATGTAGTAACAGGTATGCAAAAGCAAATAATAAATTCATGGGTGAAGACTACAATCCTAATGAAGAAGAGAAATATCTTATGTATTATGATGCTAATAATCTGTATGGATGGGCTATGACGGAGTATCTACCAACCAACGATCTCAAGTGGGCTCATAATTTCAATGAGAAGAATTTACTTAATATTCCAGATGATTCAGATATTGGCTTCATCTTAGAAGTAGATTTAGATTATCCAGTAGCATTACACGATAGTCATAAAGATCTTCCTTTGTGTCCAGATCATGAAGTTCCTTGTGGTGGTAAGCAGAAGAAACTTTTAACTACTCTGCATGATAAAAAACGCTATGTCATACATTATAGAGCACTCAAGCAAGCCATTAAGCACGGGCTCATTCTAAAAAAGGTTCATCGCGTGCTACAGTTTCGGCAAAGTGCTTGGTTAAAATCGTATGTTGATCTCAACACTGAGAAGAGAAAAGGGGCACGAAATGAGTTTGAAAAATTGTTTTTTAAACTCATGATTAATGCGGTATACGGCAAAACCATGGAAAATGAGAAAACGAGTCGATGTAAAACTTGTTAATAAGTGGACTGGACGTTATGGTGCAGAGGCATTAATCGCTAAACCGAATTTTCACAGTCGTTCAATCTTTGATGAAAATCTCATTGCAGTACAACTTGCTCGAACATCGATTGCTATTAGAAAGCCTATCTACATTGGACTTTGCGTGCTTGACATATCGAAGACACTCATTTACGATTTTCACTATTCTTATATGAAACGACAAATTGGTGATCGTTGTAAGCTCTTATACACAGATACAGACAGTCTTATATATGAGATTCAAGGAGTCAATATATATGAAATTATGAAGAAGGATATTGACAAGTTCGATACGTCAGACTATCCTGTAGAAAATCAATTTGGATTACCTTGTAAGAATAAAAAAGTCATCGGCCTTATGAAAGATGAATGTAGTGGGAATGTAATGATGGAATTCATTGGTTTACGTAGTAAAATGTATGCCATTCGTATCCAGAATGTGAAACCTATTAAAAAAGCAAAAGGGATCAAAGCAGCTGTTCTAAAAACACGAATCGACTTTGAAAACTATCGAACTTGTCTTTTCAACAACTTCACGGTAAAATGTTATCAGAATAACATACGATCTAAATGTCACATTATTCAAACGGAGAGACAAGAGAAAATAGCTCTAAGTCCTCATGATGACAAACGTGTCTTGCTTTCAAACAGCACTGACACACTTCCTTGGGGACATTACAGCATAATGCCTGACGAGGACGATGAAGTTATTCTACGAGCAGCGATGTTATTCGAAGAGGAGGGGGAGACAATCTCAGGTGTAGTGGGGGCAGCTGAGGAGAGAGAAGGAGCGCATAAAGCAGTGGGGGCAGCTACTGAGAGGGGAGAAGGTCTACATAAGGAGCGCTCACCGAGTACAGAGCATATTCGTTCAGTCGACGAGCAAGAAGACGGACAACCTCCGAACAAGAAGCTACGAGTCTAAAAATTTCTTAAAGTCTAAGGAAGAAAATAGTTACATTGCAAGGTAAGTACTTAGATTATTTTTTGTTTATTACAAAAAGTATAGCAATTTCTTGCTTTTCAGAATGGACTTAGCTATGTTGAATAGAATTTGTGCCAGCACCTATCTTCCAAAGAAAAGTTTATCTGAGTTGGAAATAGGACCAAAATACATGGTAACGGAGATTAGAAAAGTGAGTACAAAATTTGGGCTAAGAATCGTCGTTGTAATTGATCAAGAATTTCAAGTATTCCTGCCAGAACGAGTATGTAAGGCACTTGAGAAAAATGAAAACTTATATGAAGAAATGGCAGCAAAGGCTAATAAGTATGCTCTATTTTTATCATATCTTGGAGATCATAAATTTGAATTTTGTGTTTAGTTATGTTTAATGTAAGAAATAAAATATGTATTAAATAAAACATGTATTGAATAAAAATATGTTTAAAATAAAAATAAAATAAATAAAATAAAGAGAAAATTCATGGAGAGGAAAACGAGTCATGAGTTAATCCTATACAGTGAACTCATTCATCGTATAAGATTAACAAATGATGAATTCATTGGTTGTTCCTCACAGGTAGGGGGCGTAGGTGGGGGCCCTTACCATTTTCTCTTTATTCATTTTTAAATATCAAATTTATCGATCCAGCTATTGTGTGAATTATCGAATCCCAACCACTTTACATAGAATTTATCACCACGTTTTTTAACAACTTTTTCTACAAGATACATGTCAGGATACATTGCTTTCTGCAGCTCTTGTTCGTAAAAGCCACCAGTGATAGGTTGATCTTTATAATCCTTAAGATGGTAAGTTACTGGTTTCGTTGCTGCGACTTTACTTACTGTGAATATCTCCGTAGACCAGTTGGGTGTATATCCTTTCTCAAATAATTGTTTAACTTTACTCACTCTTACTTTATCACCGACTTTGAATTTAGCCTTTTTAGTAGAAATAACTTTTTTTTTATTAAAGCGTCTAAGAACTTCTCCTTCCTTGTTAGCAGTGATTTCGTTTGGCCTCATACCGGTAGTTCGATGCTTTGTATCATTGTAAGCTGCTATTAATTCAGGTAAGATATCGAGCCATTTATAATTTCCACGTAGGCTGAACTGTGGCCACATTTTATTTTTCAATGTACGATTGAAACGTTCACAAATAGAAGCTTTGAGATTGCTATACGTTGAATATAAATTAATTTTAAACTTTTTCATAAGACTTTGAAAATTCGTGTTATAGAATTCCTTGCCTCTATCTGTCTGTAAATTTTTAGGTACTCGGCCCTTACGCAGAATAGACTCCATTGCCTCTGTAACATTTTTTTCCCAGTTTTTTGCTTTACAGGAACGGCCCATGCATATTTTGAAAATACATCTATACAGGTAAGCATGTAATTGAAGCCTTTATTCTCTTTGGAATAAGGTTGCATTTCCACTAGATCTGCTTGCCATGTTTCGTCTAAACCTCGCACATCGAACTTCCGCCGAGGATAATTTCGACGAGCAGGCTTATGAAGCTCTTCCACTACTCTTTGTCGTTGCATCAATAGTTATTGAATGACTGTTATGAATTAGTTGTGACAATGCTTCTTTTATACTCTCGAGTTCCTCATCGTTTTGAAAAAGCCTACTACCAAGCTCATCTACAATTTTATCCAAATTTTTATGATCACTTCTCAAAGGAAGCAAAATATTCAAGACTCTTTCTATTTCTACTCGTATGATGCGCTGTAAAGTTCCAAGATTCACGGCTTCGTTTGGTTGATTAGGTGATGCCACATTGCATAACCTCTTGTTATCTAAATCATATTGACCATCAGATGTGATTTTAAATCCTACACCAGGCGGGCCTCGACCACCTTCACTTCGTTTAAGGTTGCGTCCAAACATGTCAACACTCATCTTGAAAATGTATCAAAGATTCAGTTACAGCTCAATATATATAGGCAGCTTCACGCAATTCTTCGATGATAGAGTGAATCTCATTAGTATGACTTGGATTTCCAGCTTCTTGCTCAGCAATGAGTAATCGCAATCGATCAACGAGTTCATTGGGATCATCCCAGTAGATGTAGTCCATTCTCGTATTTTTTCTTGCAATTTTGTATTTAGGTAATAAACCAGAGCCAATTTTGAACATAGGAGCTATTAAAGTCTTAAATTTATTACTGTTTTTGTGAACACGGAGCGATTCATTACTTTTGAAACGTTTCCTGTGAGCACTTGTAGCCTCAAGAATATGTTTATAATTTTGCTTATCATCCGAACTTACTTTTTTTAGATCAGGTTGTTTTACAAAAAGCAGTTCTAATAACCCCTCTGTTTTCGGATATTTGACATCCTTGACCCTTATGAGATCATTTTCAAAGTGAATAGACGAGTCTCCTATTCGATAATTATTGCCTTCTTTACGAACACCATAAATCTTATCCAAATCGTTAGTTTCATTTCGTTTGAGCTTAAGAAGGTATTTGTTAACATGATCATCTTCGTCACCTTCACTTTGAGCTGATTCGAATTCCGTGTCCGTTTGATGTATAACAGTATCGTTCAAGAATGAGTCATCTGACTCCATATAAGAGTTGTTGATCGTATCATTGGTACTCATAGTTTCAGTGATTTCTTCTTTGGTCTTAGGATGAATAGCAGATGTTTGAACGAGTTTCTGTAGTGGATCGACTATTGGTTTGAAAGTTTGTTCTATTGCTTTTTCGAAACTCTCCTTTCCATACTTCAACAAATTATATTTTCGCTTAACGGCATTTCGTGCTTTTATAAGTTGATGAAGTATATCTTTTTTTCGTTGAGAATCAGACATCTTAACGATTCAGCGTTCAATCGCAGATTGTTACAATAATACTAAGTACGCTCTATATTTATAGCAAAACAGTCGAAGCCCTTTCTGTACCTGCCCGCGTTGATCGGACTATCTTTGTCAATCATTAAAAACCCATATCTATCATCCGACCAACATTGTGAACATAAATTTTTAAACTGCACATAAGTCATATCCGAATTCACATGATCGTCATATAAATGTTTTAAATTCTTGTCATCCTGCCGAAATATCACCAATAAATTAACATTATCTCTTACAAGATGTTTTGGTACGTGAGCGTAAGATTGGCAGAGATAGAAACAATCAACGTTTTTATGCCTACCCATGCAGAAATATGCTCTGACGTTATCTTGTTTCTCACAGGCCACGTCATCGAATATCATTATAGAATTTGGTAACGCTTCATCCGGTGATATGACTGATTCATGTTCACTAAATGGAAAGTATTGTATGCCATCTATTGGTTCAAGAAGCTGCTTCAGAAACTTATACTTTGGTTGATTAAGAGACTTAGAGTAGACATATAAATTCTCGAATCTTAGTCCGTTAGGATGTGCAATTATGGCAAGCAAACTATTAGTTTTCCCGCAATTAGATGGTCCACAAAACACAGCTCGAATGCTGTCTGGAAGTAACTCTCCATGTCTCTTCGGCTTTTTGTCTTGTTCCACGACAGTGTCAAAATTCACTATCGGGAGCTTGATAGATTGCTCTTTAAATTTCATGTGGTTACTATTCAATCAAGAGTTCAACTGTTCGATTTAGTATAAATAGAGAGCTTATATACCCTCATGAGCATTAGTCTTCGTGTAGTCTCCGTAAGGTGATGATCGTACACTATCGAAAACGTCGACGTGGGCGTGGTTTTCTTAACAAATTAATTAACAGCCTTCCAATCGAACTTCATATTCCTGGATATCAGTATTGTGGTCCTGGTACAAAATTAGCTAAACGGTTGGCTCGAGGAGATCCAGGTATCAATCCTCTCGACAAAGCGTGTAAGGAACACGATATAGCTTATTCAAAAAATCGTGAGAACATTGAAGCCAGAAACGCTGCAGACAAAGAATTAGCAAACAAAGCCCTGCAAAGGGTAATTTCTAAAGACGCAACATTAGGAGAAAAAGCGGCTGCTTACGCTGTCACAAACGCTATGAAATTAAAATCTACATTTGGTATGGGAATGAAAAAAAGAAGAGATAAAAGAAAAAGAAAGAAAAAGAAGCCAACCATGACAAGTCTAAATAATATAGTGAAGGCTGCTTCTAAGTCAATCGTTCCTAGCAAATGTGCTCGTAAAGTCATTATGTCAGCTTTGAAGGGTGCACGCAGAGCTATTAAAGCTGCTGGTGGTAAAAGAACGTTAAGATTCCTCGCATATTACCTATTCCGTCTAAAATTGGTGGATTTTTACCGTTTCTTATGCCACTATTGGCTGGATTGAGTGCTGCTGGTGGTATCGCAGGAGGTGCTGCTGGAATAGCCAAAGCAGTTAACGATGCGAAAGCTGCAAAAAATCTTCTAGAGGAGAATAAAAGACATAATAAGAAAATGGAAGAAATAGCTCTCGGTAAAGGTCTTTATTTGAAACCGCATAAGACAGGACTTGGCCTTCGCCTAAAGCCATTCAATGGTAGAGGTTTAAGAAAAAAAAAAAGTCACTTGAGATAAGGTTACCGAACCGAGCACTTACCGATGCAGATATCACAAAATACGCTAAGATATTGAAAATTCCAAATTTTCGAGGAGTATTTATGCGAAATGCATTACCGAAAAACGGCCCACGTTATCATGAGTCAGCTATAGTTAATCTCGATGATGCAGATGGACCGGGTACACATTGGGTAGCGTATAAAAAGCATGGGAACAATGTTGTTTATTTTGATAGTTTTGGTGATCTTCAACCGCCTTGGGATTTAATGATGTATTTAGGAGTCGATGAAATAAAGTATAATCCGGAAAGATATCAGACTTTCAACTCGTTCAATTGTGGTCATCTGTGCTTAATGTTCTTGAATAATAAACTAAATGCTATATAAGATGAGTATGCACAGACACTAACTCATTAGTAATTCAGCAAGCATGGAGAATTCTTTGACGTTGAGTCTTTCTAATAAATCATCCATACTCGAAGCACAGTATTTTCCGCCGATCGAGCTTTCAAAGGAAAAGAACTTCGTTTTAGGATTGGTTGGACTTTCAACCTTTAATTCAATACCAAACATTGACGCTGGTAATAATAAATTCTACGTTGGTACAGAAGAAGTTCTTTTACCTACAGGTAGTTACGAAATAGCAGATATAGAATACTACCTCCGCGAGGCACTAGCTTCAAAGGGTATCTCAATCAGTATAAAACCTAATAGTAATACGCTTCGCAGTGTAATAACGTGCAGCCACTCTATCGACTTTAGACCGCCAGATTCTATTGGCGCTTTGTTGGGTTTCACTAAACGCATTCTCCCAGCAGAAATTACTCACGACTCCGATCTACCAGTAGCTATATTGAAAGTCAACGCTCTACGAGTTGAGTGTAATATCACCTCGGGTGCCTACATAAGCGGTCAATGAGTGCACACAATACACGAGTTTTTTCCAGCAGTACCGCCAGGATATAAGATCATTGAAGTTCCGTCACCAGTCATTTACCTTCCGATCGCCGTCAAAAGCATAGATCACATTCAAGTGCGTTTAGTCGATCAAGACGGACAATTAGTTAATTTTCGAGGAGAAATAATTACTGTCAGATTACATCTGAAACAAACGTGATGGGAATCTTATACAATTCTAAAGTTGGAAGAGGCTATATAAACAGTTCACGATGGCGCCCAGTCATCAGTCGGCGAAAAGCAGACAAAGTGCTAACACGGCGAAACATTCAATTCTTAAAGAGTCTCGGCCTAAGAGTCGTAGCTTGTGGAAAATAACTTGTGTTTTCTTTTGTTGTTTGCAGAAAAATAAAAATGGAAGGAATACTGAGCATAAAGTCTCCCGTAAAGTTTGATGAGTCTGTAGAGCATTACGAAATACACGCACATCAACCATATTCAGCATCCAACTTCAATAACAGCGACGAAATTCGCATTGCTATTCAACATCAAGATTTGTGCCTCTTACCATCACGCAGTTCACTACACATTTGTGGTAGGCTAGTTAAAAGCAATGGAAATGTCGTTACTAATACGAAATTAGTTAACAATGCCATCTGCCATATGTTTGAAGAAATACGCTATGAGATCAATGCAGTGGAAATCGACAAGTGCAAGAATGTAGGTTTGACTACTCTGATGAAAGGTTGGATTTCCCTCAATCCCGGTCAAAATTTGATTATTGAAAACGCTGGATGGCTTGACGTCGAAGAAACATTGCAATTGACAAACACTGCAGGTTACTTTGATGTGTCCATTCCTCTGAGCATGATTCTTGGATTTGCTGAAGATTATCGTAAAATCGTAGTAAATGTGAAACATGAACTCATTCTGACAAGGTCGAGAAATGACTTGAATGCTGTTGTACAGACACAAGCAGCAGCAGCAGCTCAAGGAAACGAATTTGAAGAGTTCCAAATTCAATTAACAAAGATAGAGTGGCTCATGCCTTACATCGTAGTATCAAATGCTTATAAAATACAACTATTAAATCATATTGAAAAGGATAAACCGATTGATATGAGTTTTCGTAGTTGGGAACTGTATGAGTATCCACTGCTTCCTACCACATCTAAACACGTTTGGACTGTCAAAACTTCTAATCAATTAGAAAACCCCGCTTTGTTATATTAGGCTTTCAAACAAATCGAAAAAGTCAAAGAAATGTTAACGCAAGTCGTTTTGATCACTGCTACATCAGCAATGTAAAGCTATTTCTCAATTCTCAATACTATCCATATGGAAATCTAAACTTAGACATAAACCACAATCAGTATGCAATATTATATGACATGTATGCCAACTTTCAAAGTGCATACTATGAAAAAGACATCGAGCCTATGCTGAAAAAGGAACATTACATCAGATACATGCCTCTGATTGTGATCGATTGCTCTAAGCAAAATGAATCACTAAAAACTGCTCCCGTGGACGTGCGTTTGGAATTTGAATCAAGAGAAAATTTTCCAGCTGGAACATCCGCTTACTGCTTAATCTTGCACGATCGTATCGTTCAGTATAATCCTGTCAGCGGTAGCGTGAGGAAGCTTGTTTAATCCGTCAACCGTGACCTGAAGAAGCTCGTCTAATGGAGTACTTAGTAGATATGCAAGGCTTCAAACAGCCTGGCAACGACTATATACTCAAAGAATTGGCTATAGTTCCTCTTGAAGGTAATACTGAGCCTTTAGTACTTCTATTTGAGAAACCTTATCCTGGCGTCGACTATCAGATAAGTATAAAAGAGAAAATATTTGGTTAGAGCAGTACTATCACGGATTGTCTTGGAATTCAGGAGACATTCCATATACTGAAATCGGTAAAATACTTAGAGAAGCATTACGTGATGCTACTAAAGTTTTAGTAATGGGCTCTATTAAGAAAGCATGGTTAGAACGCTTTAAATTTAATGTTCGTGACATTGCAGAAATGGGTTTTCCGCCATTGGATAAAATAAAAATGGTGACAGTTTGTCCACATCATAATGGAGCCTATAAGGCTAGTTGCGCTCTTCATAACGTTAGATTTATGAAAAAATATCTTACTGAATGCCGCCCAACATTGGAAAATTTGTTTATGGAGTGGGAGTAAAATTGACTATAAATAGGAGACGCATCGTGATTCAGTTTCATTTCAACATGGGGCAGAGTCAAAGTTCAACGAACAAGGGGTGCAACTCCTCAGAACATGCAAAACTTCTTCCTCCCGATGATAAAAAGGATAAAACACAATGGAAGGAACATTTTGAAAAAGTTTCTAATAAAGTGCAATCATCAAGCACTAACATTAAGTATAAAAAATTTTAGAAACTGCGTCTCAACTAGTAGGTAATTTTGAAAATACTTACCTTATAAAAATATGCATGTTATATCAATGATCTATCCTATCGACAGTTGAGTCAAAAGATTAACCATCTACTTTACCGACAACTACATCGATGGTTGATAAATAAGAACTCTTATAAAAGCTGTAGGTGTGTCATACACATCTAAAATGGCTGTAAGGATTCTGGAACAGGGCGCTACTGGAACAGGGCGCGACTGGCACACTTTGTGTGCTAGTAGCGCCCTGTTCCAGTAGCGCCCTGTTCCAGAATCCTTACAGCTTACCTACTCATTAAAGAAAATCACTAAAAAATCACTAGATTTTAAAACGCTTATAGTATCTCATCATTGTTAGCTACAAGCTTATACCTTATTTTAATTGGAAGCTAAGGTAAAATCCTTTCGAAATAGTAGTTATAGCATATCGAAATATTATTTTTTCCCAAATTTATAACGTAATAAAGATTGAACCCAATTTTAGCTTTTATTATTAATTAATGTTTTAAACAACAAATTCATGTCCAATCTTTATAACGCTCTAACTTTAGGAAAAAATAATATTTTGTAATGCTATAGGTGCTATTTTGAAAGGATTTGAGCTCAGCTTTCATTTCAAAAAAGGTATAAGCTTCTAGCTAACAATGATGAGATACTATAAGCGTTTTAAAATCTAGTGATTTTTTTAGTGATTTTCTTTAATGGCCTGTAACTAGGGAAATATTGAGCGTTGGTCTCTAAAATTTCGGCTTTTTTTATGTTTCTGCATCCAAAAAACATTCCCAAAATTTGAGCAAAATTGGTGACCCGAAGGTGAAACACTCTCCTTGTAAGATAAGGCAGTATATCTCAAGGGAATTGGCAATCGTATGATTACAACCCATGGAACAACTGAAATAACACTGTATGGCGAAAGCGCAATTTTTCACGTGATACCTAATGACTTCGCAGTTCTATGCGAAGGGGTTTTAGGCACCTCCTACCTCTCTCAAACAGGTGCAATCGTAGATTACAAAAATAGAACTATGAGAAGAGTAGATAAGAGTGCAGTATTAAGGTTCAACCAAATACAATCAGTCAGAAACATTAATGAAAGATGAAGAAAATTAAAAAATTTTAGTCAACAAACAATTTCTAAATCCTCAGGGTACTTTATCCAGCATTACGAATAAAAGTAACCTCTTACATATTGAATCTAGCTCTAGAGGCAGTTTAAGTACAAATTACAGTACTCAAGCGAATACGAGCATGCAATCGAATACTGAAACATCCAATCTTGATGATGAAAATCAATTACCTTCATCGGAAACTGACAATCTAAGTACTTTGAAGGAATATTACGCGAGTTTTAATATCGCGGTAATTCCCGTCGCCAACGAACTTAACAAGGATATTAAATAAATTAAAAGAAATTTTTATATCGCCCAAAGCGAAGTGAGTACTCAGTTAAATACACCAGACATGCCTACGGACGAAGCTCAAGAGCTTTTTGAGCTTTTTAAATACAAGCAACTGGAATTGCCATCTTTAAAAGCATATAGCATTCAAACAAATGACGTAAACTCAAGAAATCGTTTAAGATTAGATCACCTCAATGATATAGAAAAGGAGTACATACGTAATTTAGTTGAGAGTAATAAAGATCGCTTCCTATTTGAAGGACAGCATTTAGGAGCCGCGAGTACAGTTATGCATCGTATCCCTACTACCGACAACATACCAGTAAATATTAAGCAATATAAATTTCCAATATCCTTAAAGGATGAAGTAAATCATCTAGTAGAAGAGTTACTTGATGCTGGAATAATACGACCATCATCCTCACCTTATAATTCACCTATATGGCTCGTGCCAAAGAAACCTGGCCTTGATGGTAAGCCAAGGTGGCGGCTCTGTCATTTCATATTTTCAAAAAATCAATTTATAACTTATCTTCAAGATTATTTACATTTTTCTTTGTTGAGTTTTTAACCTTATTTGTATATGAGAATACAATATTATAAATAAATATATTAGCACATATTATAATAAGATTTCTAAATTAAAATTTGTCTGTTAAATAATAATATAAAAAATAGAAAATACTCCGTAGGAAAATCTAAGTAGCACAATGCGCTCTGACCCAATATCTCTTTAAATTGGATAAAATTGTTTTTATATAATTTAGGATTTCGTTTGATTCGGTGGCTTTGCGAGGGACAGAATCAAAGGAAAATTGTAACGCGATAAAGTATAGTTACTAATGTTTTTTTTGATAGGTAAATCGCACAATAAGATGATATGATATCATTAATTCTTCGATTTCGCGTCCAACATTGTGTAATAAGTACAATATTCAGAAAATATACCGAAAACATTTGAAAGCTAAACAAGCACATCGTCACATATGAATTGAACAAAAAATAAATACCGTAACATTTTGGATAGCATGTGCTCTTTTTCTCGACATTCAATATTTACATCAATTAAATGATGACGAAGATCATAACTTTACAATAGCCGCGAAAATCCTTACAAAAAGATTTATACGATTATAACTTATTAAAGAGTGGAATCCGGAAACATTTAATGACAAACTACGCTTTTATTACAGCAAGATGGATTTAATTTACGTCAATGAGCGTCCAATGAGAGGCAAATTCTCAAGAAATTAACTGAAAGTCAAATGGATATCAACATTCAATCAAATGGTAATCAAACTTTAAAAGCTCCTAGAATATCATAGAACGTGTGAAACAATTGCCTAAAAATACACAATGCACCCTGTTAATGCAGAAGTCTCGAGATCTAAATTATCAATTTTATAAGAGATCGCAAAAATCTTCGATCTTTTAGGCCTTTTCGATCCGATTATCAAGAGGCGCGGTAGGTAATCGCCTCGACGGCGATTTTATATACAAAAATAATTATGCAGAAATTATATCAATTGAATTTAGGTTGGGATGAATCGGTCTCTATTAAGAAGGGACCGAACTATCTGTCTTTGTCTAATAGCGTTTTTCATCATTTATATAAACACTATCCGGTATAACAAGAAAAAAATAGCAGCCCCCGGTAGATATTAGTATAATAAGTAAATTTTGTAATAAAAATCAAATTTTTTACCGCATAGTTTTTGACTAATTAGAGACCTACTAGCAATCTAGAATATAACCTATCTTTTTTTGGTAGGTCTCTAATTATTCAAAAACTACGCAGTAAAAAAATTTGTTTGTAATTACAAAATTTACTAATTATACTAATATCTAGCGGGGGCTGTTATTTTTTTCTTGTTATAAAGGATAGCGTTTATATAAATAATGAAAAACGCTATTAGACAGAGACAGATAGTTCGGCTCCTTCTTAACATTTATACAGAATGGCTTAACTTCTGTGACCAATTTGATTTATTAAATGATTTACATTTTGATAGAAAGATAATTCTTGCTTACATCATTCATAAAGAATTGCACGGATTTTGTGACGTCAGTGATCATGGCTATAACGCTTGTATTTACATTAAATTAGGCGGAGCACATTTACTTATTTTGGACCGACTCGAAATCAGCGCTATAGTCGAGTAGTGGATATCCAAGAAAAAACAAAGAGTTTGGATCGGCCATATATACAATCTCAAGACAATCCGGATCAATTTAAAAAAAATATGTATGGACGTAAGATCTCAATTGGCTACAAATGAATTCGTTGCCGTTGTTAAATATCACAATGCCAGATTCTCTGCTGGAAAATCACAATGTTTGGTAACTATCGAAAGCAATGATTCACAATTTCTAAATAAATTTTTACCTTGCAACGAATTAAAACGAATAGTAACTTATTGTTTGAAAATGAAGCCAAAAAATGGATTCAAGAACTCATTAAATGTAGGAAAAATAACGAATGCCAAAAAACTAATTATGAAATTAATTCAAGTCCCATTTTAAAATGTGATCTGATGAACGAGAAAGAGTGTAATAAATTCATATCACATTGAAAAAAATTCAGAAAATTTAGTTAAATTACATTCAAACTCTTAAACTTACCGAGGTTGTAAGGCTCGCATTGAAGTCGCATTTATTTCTGGCAAGAAACAAAAATTTCTTAAAATCAAAATCTATCTAATACTCTATCCTAAGATTATTACAAGTATAGCTTCAAGTGTGAGTGTAACGAATTCCGAAAGTAAACTAACTTAAAAATTTCTTACAACTATTATGAAGGGAAGAAAAAATTTCTTAAGTTAGGCTTTCTTTTACCTGAATTCTGTTAGGCGCTTTCTGATTGGTAGAAGCAAATTTCAGTTACCAATAAAATTTAGTAAATACTAGGTTTTCCCAAATCTTAAAATTTCTTATTATTTGTTACGTCGTAACAACGATTCTTATTTTATATTTATATATTTTTATTTATAAGTAAATAGTTTTGTTATACATATTTTACTCATATCATATACATATATTTCGTATTCATTTATTTGTATTTAAGCTTATATTTAAAATATTCCAAGTTGCAATAACCATATTTACTACTACATTTACTAAATCTTTTGTATTGTTAGAAATTTCTACTACAATAATCATAAGAACTGAAATATTAAGCATAAACCAAAATAACAAAATTTTAAGCTCTAAATTTCCTGTTGAAAAAATAACGTTATTTATAACGTCATTTATAACGTAATTCATAACGTATAAAAATTACGTTAAAATAACGTCATAACAACGTAATAAAATAACATTAATAATAACGTAATTTTTTACGTTATTAAATATGAAATTATTACGTCATAAACTTCTAATTTTTAAGCTTTATTAAAAAATCTTAAAAATTAGTTACAAGTTACGTAAATTTATATAAAATTTTCATTATCAATAACGCAAAAAATTACGTTATTAATAACGTAAAAAATTATGTTATTAATAACGTAAAAAATAACGTTATTATTAACGTTATTTTATTACGTTGATATGACATTAGTTTTACGTAATTTGTATACGTTATAATTCACGTTATCAATGATGTTATAAATAACGTTATTCTTTTCAACAGGGTTATATTTAACAAATCCTTAAAATTGCTACAGTTATAAAAGGAAAGGTATCTAAGATTATGCAGTGTAACTTATCTTTCTTACGATATTCATACTTAGAATTTCATAAAAATTTATTCTTATTTATTGTAAAGCACCGCTCGAATCATAAAAATTTTGTATTAATGTTCGAAAGTAGACAAACTACGGAATTTCCCAAATTTATCAACATACTTAACTATATTCACAACAAGTTATCATGACGGTTATAATGGTTAAACATTTTACAGCATGTATTCATACCAAACTCTTGTTCTGGCTAATCTTTAATTGCTCATTTATTGCATATCCCAAAATATTCCCTTTTTACCTATATCCAAAAACACTTCATAAAGGCACTACAAGGCAGAGACTCCACCCTCCTCCTTTATTTTCTCAAATCAATCATACATAGTGTAATATTCATAGTTTCGTAATATCAAAGTGTTCTCTTAAAGACATTTTTTGTATACATTCAGATCTCACCGAACTTCCAACCGAGCAATACTTACTCAAGAGTTGCTAACATATACATACTTTTAAGTCACGCGCAAATTCAAATTCTTGTATAAATTATCTATGATATTATATTTAATAAATATATTATAAGTTTAAAAAAATAGTGTTCGTGTCCATTTATTTTATTTTATTTTATTGAAACCTGTCTGTGCAATTTCAATTAGGTGCACAGAGAATACGACAAAAAAACTACTAAGTCGCAACATTATTGCATACCATAATACGACCCAAGCCGCAAATTATTGTACATATGTGCAAACATCAATAAATGCATTAAATAGTTTTATTACAAGTTTCTAGACTGCTAAAGTTTGATAAATTTTATATATACTCATATATAGATAGTAATAACAATTTACTTGACTGAAGATATTATTCTTTAACAGTAAAAATATGATAATTGATAAATTGTATACATAAACATACAAAGATAGTAATAGTTTTCAGGTATAAGATTTTAAATAGAAATGCGCCTACACTATAATGAGTGATTCTTTTTTCTTCCTAAACATAACAAAATTCTGCATGCAAAATATCAGGGTCTTATTATTTTTACAATAACGCTATAACATAATTTAAAAGAAAAAATAGAGATGTAAAATGGATACTACACTTGTACTCATAAATATTGACTATATTTTTATTTTATTGCAAAATCTTAAGAAAATAAATCCATTTGCTTGTAGTATGTACCATGGAGATTATTTAGTTAAATTTTCAAATGAATTCATTCATTAGGTTTTCAGAATTTTAGATTTCTTGTACAAAATCTGAAAATTTTAATATATATTATTGGAACCCAAAATTCTGAAAAACTAATGAAAGAATGTATTTAAAAATTTAACTGAATAATTTTTATGGTAAATTCTACAAGCTATAGCATTTCTTTTCCTCGTAGAATTTGATCTCTTCAAAAGAAGCTTTTATACAATAATAATTGAATTTCATAGGTAAGCTTATTCAATTATTCAAATTGTATTACGTGCTTTTTCTTGAAATGAAATGATAGATGTTCAAAATAAAATTACAGATAAAAAATCATATTTAACTATACTTAAAATAACGAATATTATTTGCGTTCGTTAACAATAGATAAAATCCATTTTTAAGGTGATAAAAATATTTAATGCAAGTATTTTAATTATTCAAAGTTTGAAATTTCAAAATTCTATTGTCCAACTATCTGCTTTTTCAATTATTTTTACTTGGAGAAAAATTTTATTGTACATGTTATGATAATTTAAAGTAAAATTTTCACAGACTTCCGTTATATAGCTAAAAATTACAATAGTTTTTTTTATTATATTTTCTGAAGATTTCACCATAAACTATTGCAATTTTTTACTATAATGGCAGCCTGTGACATCTTTATTTTAAACTATTGTAATTTTTACTAAAACATTTTTTACTGTGTATGCTTACATCTAATTTTTTAGTAATTTAAGTTTATTGAAATAAATTACTCTTTAATATTATGGCGAATATTTTAAATAATGTCTAAATAACTTAATAACATCGGAATGGTTATAGAATTTTGTATCAGCAAACAATGCTAAAACTAACATTGATTGTGTTGTGTTTATTTTTAAAGGAATTTTTAGTTCTATTAGTTATGTGAAAATCTTTATAATTTCTAATTCGTTTAATGTAAACCTTTACTAGCTTTATTCTCTTGATATTGCTTGAAGTGTAATAAGTTTTCCTGATATATTTTTTACTGTAAGCTTTTCACTTATAACTTGTGTTACAGAATATTGCAAAACTAACTGTAAACTCTATGCATAATTGTTTTTTGATTATGCTGATCTCCACAAAATGCCATTTTTTCCAGCGTGGTAAAATTTAGCGATATAGCGGATCAAAATTCATTTATAGCAATATAGCATCGCTTATAATGAAGCATATTTTACTTCTTGCCTCAAAATTTAGAACATCTCGTGTTTTTTGCTGCAAAAATAACACATTTAAATTATCCCACAAAAGTAGTACATATCGCAATTAATCATCGCCAGGATATCTTTGAAATATTATGCTATCATTTACAGAGCAATTTTGAAATGTGTTAATCTTCACAGGACAATCGCCTGACAATAGAAATATGCTGCTTTTTGTTACAACGACAATATTCATGAGTATGATCCACAAGTTGATTGTTAACGACTGCTATTTTACTATATATGTTATTAAATTATTACTAGCATATCATACATTTATTTTATTCACAAGTAAAAATTAAATCCTTCCTGGAATTCCTACTTAATGTTAGAAAAATATTTTTGCTTCAAAGATCATTTATAATTTAAGGAAAATTTTGTAAGTTTTAATTCTAAAACAAGTAGGTTTTTAAATTACTTTTAATCCAAGAAGAAATTTGCTAAATCAGGTAAAGCATAATCATAACTTTGTTTTAAATTTTAATATATTGTTAATAAAATATTATGCAATTTAAAAAATTAATTATTTTTAAAGATCATTCAAATAAGATTTCATAAAAAAAGTGTACGAAAACAGTGAAAACGTATTATAGTAGTTACGTTTTACTGAATATAGAATGCCTTATCATATTTAACGTTTGTTCTTTTTCTGAGTTTGGATTTTGATATTAATATTGTTGAGTTTGCTAGTAACATGTAACGTAATAACATTAACTTCTGATAATCCATCAACATCTGTTAAATATAGATATTTATTATGCATGTAGATCGTATTTGGTATCCAATTATATTTATTATGTTATTTTTACATAAATTATAAACAAATTTTAAACGTTTACACGGAATTGTATAAATATATTTATTGGATATAAAACTTTTAAAAATAGAATTAAAAGCTCACAAGCTGTGGTGTTAATTTTGACGTCGAATATATTCATCTCCAATAATGTATTCGTATAGCAAAGATATTTGTGAGTTGCTTTCTTGTAAGTTGTAACGCTTTCTCATGGACTTTTATTATATGTGTCAATTATTACGTATAACCTTTCGTATTTTGTGTACAAAAATAAAATTATATATCAATTTGAGAAAAATATTATATTACTCGCACGAAAATATTAAAAAAGAACGATAATTTTACCATTTTAATCTCATGGCTGTAATTTATCTGTTTTCGAAGTACTTTTCATTTTTACAGGTTTTATTTAAATTTCTGCCCTTTTTAAATTATATAAACTATATACTATTATTCGCATAATAAACCTTTTGCACGTTTTGTCTCAACACCTTTAGAATACGATACAATAAGGTATAAGTCCTAAGAAATGCGATATGGTTGCATAAGTAAACAACTGCTAAAAATATCAAAATAAATAAAAATATGAATGAAAGTTAAATTAAACTTATAATATCTTTCTTGGAAATTCAATTTAAATTTTGCGACTTTCTCAAAAAATTTTACAATATAACTAAAATATAATTCTTATAAAAATATATTTCTACTTTAAATAAACACATCCATTACGTGAACTAAGTTTTCTATTCACTTAAAAATTTTTTGGGAAACCTATAACACAAAGGAAGTATACGCGAATGTAATGATGATAACAAATATAATAACTATTAAATAAAAAATGTATTTCTTTAGAATTAAATTCATTCTTAAATTTTTTATGTTTCTGAAAATTGATTTTTAAACATGCGTTTTTAAGTAACGGTACATTATTTGTATTATTAACGTAATCAATTTAAATTATTAATACGATTGATGTCAAAAATTAATTTTTGTGTATTCGTTTTTTTTTTTATTACAAAGACTAAAAATCTCCTTTTTACTTTAATCTTAAAATCTTAATTATACTTATTTATTTCATAATTTGGTATCTAAAACATTTTAATCTAAAAAGTTTAATTATATCACTTAGGTAGCTCCGTCGTCAGATATAATTTTTTGGTATGTTGTCAATGTTAGTTTGCAGTATGCTATTAATCTTGTTATTAGAAAATGTATTAATTAATATTTAATATTTGATAATAATTCAAAACTTGTCTTTATTCTAATAAATAATATTACATGGAATTTATTTTATAGAATATTCGATACAATCACACTCAATATTTCGAGATTTTTTTAACGAGAAATTATGAAATTTGCTTATACAAGAGTTTTGGGAACGTTATAACATTTGAACCAAACGAAAAATATTCAAAAGTTATTTTTTTTTCTTATGTGCACAAACCATACCATGTCTTTTTTAATTTAATTGACCATAATAATATGTCTGTAATTTTCAAAGTTTTTTTAAATCGTTCTTTTTTAATGTTCTTTAGTAATCTTTTTTTCACTTTTTAACTCTTATAATTTAATAAATATAAACAATTTTTATGTTTCTGAAAAACTTGTCTTATAGGTTCACGATGTGAAAATTGGGAATTTTAATCAATTCAATAGATTTGTGATGTAATTATTTGCTATTTAATTTTTTTAAATTATTTATGAGAGAAAAGTTAGTTTTGAGAGCAATAAATATTTTATAAAGTATCCCACCCACGCTATTACATCATATACACCGTCTTGGAATTACATAAATCTGTATATTGAAATAGATTTATTAAATTGTTTGTAGAAATAGAAGCTTTATAAAAATTAATATTTTATTTCTTATATTTGTCTCCAAAAATGAAATTTATTATCAAAGATTATTAATTTATTAATCTAAAATTCTTTTTATTTCGGGCCATTCTATTAAGTCTAAAATCATTTTTTTCATTCAACGTCGTATGTACGCTATCATTTCGATGCTTATTAGCGACGGTGGAAATCAGTGTGTTTGTGAACAAAGCACATGTAACGTACAGCAGTACTTGTATCAATCGGCCGAGAACGGGATTCGAACTCGGGATCTCGAGATTAACAATCCATCGCTCTACCGACTAAGCCACTGACGACCTTTGATAATTTATCATTATATTAACATTACTTAACTGCATTTATTATTTTTTTAATAAAAAAAAAACTGTTTTCGTATATTTTTATTGTATGTAAATTAACATACATAATATAATGCCAACATACATTGTAAAAAAAAATTATAGTTACTTCCATGAAATGTAATGGAAGCAAATTTCAAGCCAGTATATTAAATGCAAATCACGTACATTTGCATTAAAATTCATGTATTTTACAAAATAATTACTGCAAAATTAATTAATTTTATGCAATATGCAAATTAAATTTCATGTGCTTTACAGCATAATTACTGCAATATCTAAAATTATTTTACTTCACAGTATTAAATTCTATGATATTCTTATTTCGGGTGTTGACAATCTTTATTCTTTTCTAATGCAAATAATTATTCATTTGTAAAAATTAATAATGACAGTCAAAAATGAAGAGATGGCCCTATTTTAAATCATAAAAAGTAATATTCACATTGACGAGAAAATATTAATTCTGTTTCGTTTTCAAGATATTGTTATGTCCCGTTATTTTTCGTGATAATATTATAAAATTTTAAAAAATTTATTTTTCACTACGTATTTTCTTTTCCTCTGCTTTCGAAAATTTTATATACATTTACCGAGACCTTTTTTTTTACTCACTTTTTATTATGCTCAAATATCTTTCTACATAGATAGGTTTAAGTCTAGACATAAGTTTATGTTTTTATTTTAATAAGTACAAATTTGTCTACAAGTTTTTTTTCTTCCTAAAGTTTACAATACTTTAAAATACGAAAGTTTCTTAATCCTTAACAGCTGCGTACACTGTAACAAAATATATATAAAGGCCATGCAATTAGGGTTCCATTTTTTCTTTCAAAGTGACAAACATTTTACCTGATCTAATGACCCGTCCGTCCTAAGATCCAATATGTATCAAGCCATTGAATATTATTCTATTTTTAATAATGTTTATTTTTACAATTGTACAGCATGGACATTTTTACTGGTTTAACTATATATCGCTTTTTAATAGTACTACACTATTTTATGGTTGAACAAGTAAAACCTTCTATGCTCAATTTTATCTTCTCATTTTATTATTAACTTTATTAAAAGCAACCTTTTGCACGCTTAGGAAATTTCCAAATGTTAGATACCGTTATGTCTTGAGTAAAATTTTGTAAATTCAATATTCAATTATTAATAAAATCATTTATGCTTTAATAATTATTTATCTATTTTGTACGATTCCTATTAATGAAATTTTATTAAGGTTGTTTATCGAAGTGGGAACGAAAAGTAACGTTTCAATAAATATTTGTTAATAAAATAATTTTAAGCATCTTTTATCTTTTTAATTTAAGTTTATAATGCACTAATCTTAAGAACTATAAATAAACAAATAAAAAACAAATAAAAAATCTAAAAAACAACATACATGTATGTTAAACAAAAAAATTTTATAGAAAAAATATTATAAGAAAATTTTAATATTAAGTAAAATTCATAATCTATATACCGACGTATGTGTGTATACATATGTATATTTCCATTGTTATTATATTTTTCTTTTTATTCAATTAAACAATTAATTAAAAAAAAAATATATATATATATATATAAATATATATATATATATATATATATATATATATATATATATATATATATATATATATGTATACACTAGAATGCACGCTTACGCATGGACATGTCAGTGCGTCCAATTAGAATAAGATTATATTTTACATGTTAATTTAGTTTTAATAGATAAGTTCTTAAATTACTCGTTACTTTGTTATTAATACTAACATAGAATAAGTTACTAATAGCATTCATAAAATTTATTAATTAATTCTGTTTTACTATTAAGAGTTGTTACTAAACTATCTTTCTATAATAATATTATTCATTAAGTTTTATTGCGTTATTGTTAACAAATAATTTAGATTAAGTTACTATTACTATTAGTTAATTTAGTTATATTATAAATTAAGTTAATTTTAAATGCTTATTTATATTAATATTTCTTTATTCTTATCTTAGTTTAAGTTATGTTTCTATACACTTTCATTGTGCTTTATTTTTATTATAATGTTTTAGCTTAATTAATTTAGTCACTATTACTTTAATTAGTTTCTACTACTATTATTTTTAATAGAATGCGTTTATTTTTTAGTTCAAAATATTAGACACTACATTAATTTTAAGATATCTTTTAACACATTCTAGTACACTAGTTTTAAGATAGCTGTATAATTTATACTTTTATTAATAATCATTTTTCATACTATTATGTTTTTCACGCTTATTTTAATTTATACATTAATTAGTTAATAAATTTAAACAGAATTACACTGTATATTTCAAAATATAATTTCTTTTAGATTTACTAACAATGTTTAAAATTCTTCATTTAACAAATTAAGGGGATGTAAAATGGACACTACACCTGTACTCATAAATATTTACTATCTTTACATTTCATAGCAAAATTTTCAATAAAAAAATGCATTAAGTTGTAGTATGTACCATGAAGATTATTCAGTTAAATTTTTAAATGAATTCATTCATTAGTTATTGAGAATTTTGGGTTCCAAAATTATTTATTAAAATTTTTCAATTTTGTACAGGAATCCAAATATCTTAAAAGCTAATAAATGAATTTATTTGAAAACTTATCAAAATAATCATCATGGTACATACTACAAGCTAATGCATTGCTTTTCTGGGAATTCAGCAATAAAATAGAAAGGAAGCTAATATCTATAAGTACAGGTGTAGTGTCCGTTTTACATCTCCTTAAAGTTATATACTATAATATTTTGAAAGATACAATGTAATAATAGCATATAGTTCATTAAACATATTTTTCATTTTTCTCTCTCTTCATATTTTTTTAATATTAAGAAAATTTACGTAAATTAGCAATAAGCATAAAAAACAATTGTAAGAATGAGACAGCTATACATATGAGAGAGATAGACAACGATGACGCTTCAACGTTCTTGAAAGCATCATATTTTTTTCAAAGATCTTTATTTTTTTTGGGTCTATTTCCATCAACAAAACGCATAATGCCCAACCTCTTCCGGTCAACCGACCAATACTCAATTTCTAATTGTTCTAATCCCTTAAGACTACACCCCCAAGTCCCTTGGGAAGGGAAACAATACTCATGTGTCTCAAGAAGAGACAAAACAAATTCAGTCTCCCTAGTGAGCTCAACAAGCTCACTCCAATTATCTTCAAGCAAAATTAAGTCTCTATCTTGAGCTTGGTAAGCTCACTACTAAATCTTCTAGTTCAATCTCCATAAGTCTATAACATCAATCCAACAAACTTCAAACTCTTAAGGTACTAACTCATCGAATTTTTCAAACTCAATTTTCTATTTCCAATTTTTATTTTTTCCAAATCTCAGATCTTCTATTATTAAAACTAAAATCTCTTACTAAAAATTTGAATTCTTAATACTAAATCTTCAATTTCTTTTATTTCTTACTCATTGTTTCTTCAATTTTATTATTTCAAGTAAAATTTTTATTTTACTTAAATTTTTATAACATTAAATCTTTCTACAAAATTAAATTTTCTCTTTTATCATTTTTATGTTATTTTTCCTCAATCAAATCTTTTAAATCTATTATTTCTATCGAGTAATTTTTCTCTTCAAACAATTTAAGAGTTTGATATAAGGCATAAAGAATCACCAACAGCGAACATCTATCTCTCTCACTCGAAAGTAAGTTATCTCATTCATTTATTTTTAATTATTCTTCTTTTCATGTAATATTAATTAAAATCAATCATCTAAATTATAAAGTTAAGTTTCATATTATAAAACTCATGTTCTTTATTGTTCTTTTTATTCGTAAATAAACTTAAACTTAATTTTAAATTTTTGTTTTACCTTTTTCTTTATTGCATCGCATGTACCTTTTTTTTTATTCATTTATTTTTTCTTTATAATATTTTTTTTTCTTTTATTTGTTGTATAAATTAATTATAATTTTTATTATTATTGCACTGCCAATAGTTTCCTCTAAGGGAGAAAACTGGCTTTATTTTAACTTGAGACTCTCTTATGAGGCTCTTGTTGAAATAAAAATTTATAATATTTACTAACAAGCACTGCCAATAGGGTCCTCTAAGGGAGAACACTGGCCTTAATTTAACCTAAGACTCTCTTATGAGGCTCGGGTTAAATTAAGATATACACTTTACAATAGGTACACGTACACCCGCGTACTAACATTAAATTTAATAATTTTTTTTTCTCCGTATTCCTTTTTCCCCGAATTTAACGACTTTTCCCGTAAAACTATAAACGAATCCACCACCACTAAGCACGCGCGCGCCAACGCCAGAAATTCATGATAAAATATTAATTTATTTTATTGTGAATTTCCCCGACGTAACAATATACTGAAAAAAATTTAAAAATTAGAGGTCGGGGCAAAGAACATAGTTTTTTTATATATTTCTTGAAAACAAAGCAATAAAATAAAATTTTCAACATAGAAGAAAATATTGTTTCTTTTTATACGAGATGCGGCATTTTTTGCTGTTTTGCTGCATATATTAGTTTTTACAAAAAACTAAATATTTAAAAAAAAAGAATATTCATACTTTTAAGTGTTTCTCATAACAGCTATAAAAGAACAAAAATTAAATAAATATAAAATAAAGTATATTTATTTATTAAAAAAATTAATTTTTTTTACTAAAAAAGTTATTATCTCGTAAAAAAATAAATAAGTTATTATCTTTATAAAAAAAATATTTTCTACTCAAAATATTTACTTTTTTAAATTAAAAGAATCTTAAAATAAATATAAGAAATGCTTATTTTTATTCAGGCAACTTAAATGGTCTCAGAAGCATATATATGAACAGACATTTTGACGAATAAATAGTCACTGTTCAACAACTTAATTTTAAAAACAAACCTATTGAAAATGTGAATTGATTAAAATAAATTTATTATAAATTATATACCATAGGAATCTTAATATTTTTTTTCTTTAGGTTCTCAATGGGGCAAACCCCATAAATATTAAAATTATAGTCTGAGATTTTTATGACATACTATTTAACATGAAGTCAGCCCACGATTGACTGACAAGGAGAGTGTTTCACCTTCGGGTCACCGTTTTCGCTCAAATTTTAGGAATATTTTCTAGATGCAGAAATATGAAGAAAGCCAAAATTTTAGAGGCCAACGCTAAATATTTCCCTAGTTACAGGCCATTGAAGAAAATCACTAAAAAAGTTACTAGATTTTCAAACGCTTATAGTTCCTCAGCATTATTAGCTAGAAGCCAAAACCTTTTTTTAAATGAAAGCTGAGCTCAAATCCTTTCGAAATAGCACCTATACCATCTCAAAATATTATTTTTTCCCAAAGTTAGAGCGTAATAAAGATTGGACCTGAATTTTTTGTTTAAAACATTAATTAATAATAAAAGCTAAAATTAGGTCCAATCTTTATTATGCTATAGCTTTGGGAAAAAATAATATTTCTATATGCTATGACTACTATTTCGAAAGGATTTGAGCTCAGCTTTCAATTAGAAAAAGGTTTAAGCTTCTAGCTTATAATTCTGAGGAACTATAAGCGTTTGAAAATCTAGTAACTTTTTTAGTGATTTTCTTCGATGGTTTGTAACTAGGGAAATATTGAGCGTTGGCCTCTAGAATTTTAGCTTTCTTCATATTTCTGTATCCAGGAAACATTCCCAAAATTTGAGCAAAAACGGTGACCCGATGGTGATACACTCTCCTTGTGAGATAGATTGATTCACAAATCCGAAAAAACAATGTAGCAAACATGTCTCTATGAAATGCGACCTCACGAGAATTCAAACCCGCGCCCCTTGAGTTACGATTGCGTCAAGCAGCAGTCACTTTAGCACAGTGCCTTAACCGACTACGCTAATCATCCCTCTATATTTTAACAATGTTTCTTTTTCTAATATTTAAAAATATATTAAAGAGATAGTAACTTTTAAAATAAATAGTAAAATACTTAAGAGTATCAAAATAATGTTTATTTTTCTGTTTCAATAAATTATTAAAGAGATGTAAAACGGATACTAAACCTGTACTCATAAATATTGCCTATGTTTTTATTTTACAGTGAAATTTCCGGGAAAGAAATGCATTAGTTTGCAATATAATACCACGATGATTATTCAGTTAAATTTTTAAAAAATTCATTCATTAGTTTTTAAAGGATTTTAGACTTTTAGTATAAAATCGAAAACTTTTAATATATAATATTGCAATCCAAAATTCTCAATAACTAATGAATGAATTTATTTCAAAATTTAACTGAATAATCTTCATGGCACATACAATTAGCTTATGCATTTCTTTGTCAGAAATTTTACAATAAAAAGAAAAGAATGAATGAAATTATTTCAAAATTTAACTGTATACTTTTCATGGTACGTACTATTAGCTTATGCATTTCTTTTCTAAAAATTTTACAATAAAATGAAAAGATAGACAATTGTATGAGTACAGGTGTAGTGTTCGTTTTACATCTCCTTAACTTTAAAAAATAGTGAAATTGACTCAAGTGTTTCCATATAGATACATGGCTACTTAATGGGACTTTTACCTTGCATCAATATTTGAAAAGTCCAAAAACATTAAATTAAACATTGGTCGATATAGGTAATAAATTATACGAATGGAATAATTGTGTCTGTGTGGGTGAAAATGGTTCGCACTTGTCAGACACCGCAATTTCACTTTTAGAAAAGAGATGGCCAACTCATAAAAGAGGCAAATAAATCGCTGGTAAATAGGTTAATCTGTTTGTAATTGTTCGTTCTTTGTTTTTAGCTACTATCTTACGAAATTGCCCACTAGGACTAATTTTAAATGTGTCAAGGTTCATACAGTAAAAAAGTTTTGCATTTTGATAATTTTATAAGAATCAACATTTTCAATTTCATGATTAGGTATGCCAAACTGAGGCAAGTTCTTGAAAGTTTATATTCTTTGTTAGAGAAAATTCTAAAAATTGTGTTTAGGTGAAAATTATTTTTTTTTTTAATACCAGAAATTCTTTTCAATATTTTCATTATTAAATTGTTCGTATGATTCTAGAAATTTTACTCAATTTGCCATTGACCTAAAAATATCAATAATTCTCATTGAAATATATTGGAAATATATGTTTGACGTATTAAAATAAATACGTATTTACAAAAATTTATGTTATTCAAAAAACTTTAAAGTAAATTTTTTTGTAAAATTAGAGTTATCAAATTTTTTGTGAAATTTAAATTACTGAAACGAAAATATAAAAAAAGATGTATTCTAAGATGTATCAATTAAATTTTATAGAATAATTAATATTTGTTTCATAAAAAAATTATATCTGTAACAAAATAAAGAATAAATGTTTCAATAACAAATACTTATTTACCATCATATGAAACTCGTCTTATTAGATTTTCAATTAAACACTTGACCCAATTTCTTTCACCCTGAGTAGGCATTCCCGTGAAAATATTTTATAAAATAGCCGCGATTATCAAATTTTTTTTCCGTAAGGTTAAATTTACAATTGCAGTCTTTGAAATACCAATTGATATTAAACAAACAAAAGTTTCAGTATAAATTTTTATTTTTAATAACATCTTGTGAAATTCTAATATGACCTTTTAAAGTTAAAGAGTCCTGCCTAATTCGAACAAATTTTATACTCATCGATAAATAATATCAATTAGTTATGTATCTAAGAAAACTGATATCTTTTTAATAAAATTTACCTTACTAATTTTTTAAATTTATTCGATCTTAAGATTAATCATTTATCTTTGCCTTTCTTTTATGTGTAAATAATACTTAATCTTTACTAGAAAACTAAAACATCCACAAAAATAAAAATAAGGTTACTATTAACAGATAAATTATGTCTATTGATTTAAAGAGTATACCTTTTTATTTGATATAAAATTATTGTAACCAGGGCCAGGTTAAACAGCGCGTAAAAAGCCGCTGATTAATTTCACAACTCGACGCACCATTCGTAATACTTACAGTGTTTTAAGTGTCTCTCTTTTCTGTTCACTTATCACTATTGCATGTCAAGGACAACCATCTTTCACAAAGAAACATATGTGTTTGAAATCGTATACCGTACATATTGAAGTTTCAAGCTTGAAAATATTCTCTTTTTTCTAAATCCGTTATTTTTTCGTAATTATCAAGCTGCTTAAAACCTTTTCCGAATGGCATCCATTCGCGCGTTTTCGATTGTGATTAGTTTTTAATCTTGCTGAAGTGCTATATTAAATTTAAGTGTTTCATTAGAAAATATAAATCATTAAAATTTTGAAAGTTTATTCCATTTAATATCCACACACAACAATTTTACTAGTGAATGATAAGGTTGTTAAAAGCTGTGAAATATAAAAAATCGTAATTTTTTACCTAAATTATCATAAATTTTTTATATATTTTAACTTATAAGCGATAAAAATATTTACCAGAACGCATGTAACATTTTGAAACTTTAATAATATTTTGTTTTATTAATTTGGTCGATGAACTCTTGTTTCAAAAAAATCAATAAAAAGCTTGACTTAACTTTTTTGCTATATTTTGATAAATTTTAAATTCTAGCCTCCTTTAACACACAAAAAAAAATTCAGTTAAAAATTAATAATTTTACTGTAATTTTAATGCGAAATTGCATAATAATAAATAATTTCACCGTTATTTTATTGTGCAATTGCATGAAATTTATAGGAAAAAATAAAAATTTCATAAATGTTTTAAAAATCTAAAACAATAATTATTTTTTACTTAATCATAAGATTTATGATTCTCTTTCTTGAAAAGTATTAAGTTTTGAAAAAAAATATGAGAACATTTTTCATTGAAAATCATGTATAAAATATACTGATATTCTAACATATCATTATTAGTTGTACGTAATAAATTAACCCTTTCTGACCCGCTGTCCACTGAAATGAACATTGATGTTTTTAATTTTTTTTTCAAATTATACAGAAATGACTTTAAATTTTTAAAAAATTAACACGTGAAAAAAGGGAAAAATTGCTTTTACACAGGGCGCGTACAGTTAGTACTTTATTCCCTCCCAGCGAAAAGTAAAGTATCCACTGTACGCTGCCTGTGTAAAAAATCGTATATTCGCCACGGGAATAAATGAAAAATGCCTTGTCACTCTCGCCACTGGCTCGGGTGACAATTTACATACGATTTCAGATATTTCTCGTTTTTACTCCTTTTATATAAGTGAATAATATACTATTATTGAGAAAATTGCTTAATACATGAATATTTGTTATCTTAAACAGGTTATCAAAACATGAAATAAAAATTCAGATGTGAAAGAGTTAAAAATGAAGTTTTAAAATTTCTTATTTGTTATATTTTTTATGAATTTATACTTCATGATGACTTAAATTACAGTTTGTAAAAACGAAAATATATTCTACACCTACTTTCCAATAAGAAAGGTTTTCATAAACCTAATACTTAAAAAAAAACTTAACTTATGATTAAGTACAAAATGACATTTTTAGAATTTTTTGCCGATAAATAAGTTTTCAGAAATCTTTCTTATTGGCGCCAAAGTCTATTCATCCTTTATGAAACAACTAAAAAATTAGTAAATCAACTTGAGGGATTTTTTGGTATAATAAATAGTATTTGTTCATCAATCAGATTAAATTAAAAAATCTATTTTTAATTTTCATAAATTCGGGTACAGTATTAAAATGTTTATTAATATTCTAAGTGTCATATGAAAATAATCATGGAAATAATTTTATCAATTTTTATTTTTAAGGCAAAAATATCTTTTTTAAAAAGCAAACTCATATTTTTAATAATTCTGAATATTTCCAGTAAAAATTGCTCTAATAATTCTTATTTATTCCTAAATGGACTTGTAGTTATAAAAGAAACTGTACATGAGAAAAATTTTCAAAAGAGTTTAGTAAATACTGAGCTACAAAAAAAGAGCGTCCTATCTGACAACATTTTCAAATCGAGAAAATTAAGATTTAATTAAGATTTTGTAAAAAAACTGCTTTGTGAATTTTTATTAAGAGTAGATAGGACATATTTTCTTACAGAATATTTCTGAAATGATTCTATTTTCACAAAGATAGAGACAGAATAGTTTCCTCTATTCCTATGAATGTAGTTTTTAATTCTTGATGGCGTTTCTTAAGTCTATTCTCTTTTCTTTAATTTTATTCTTATTCTCGCAAGTATTTGAAGGGTTCTCAGTTCATATATAAGAAAAATAAGAATTTGAAATTATAAATTTTAATGAACAGGATTTTTAAGTTCGAATTGCTATATATGCGTTTTATTATTATTATAATCGTAATATTACGTTTGCTTTCTTATCATATATATATTTATGTCGTCTTACCAGGTATTCGGTGTTGTATGTGCAAAGCTAATGGGTATTGAGGTTACATACATTTTAATCCGTAGCACAACTATATTCAGTTTGCTATACTTCATATAAAAAAATATAGATAATTCTACACTTCACATGGTAACGTATAGAGTCATCTATACGTCACACTATAAGATAGTAATTAGCTATGAAGCGATCGCCGAAGTCGTGAAATTGGTTAGTTTAATCGGCGTGTTTTGTTTTTTCTTTTTACATTTTATTTAATAAATTTTAAAAAAATATGGAATAAAAAATAAATTTGATTGATCATAAAAAAATTACTGCAAATAATGAAAAAAATTAGCACAAATAACAAAAAAATAATAATTATAGTGAAAGTGAGACAGTAAAGTAAAAACATTAAATATAAAATTTGCGTGATATGCGTGATCAGCTTGTTAAATTTGTGACACATCAATGACGGTTCCGCAGACAATCCACGTATACACTGTTAGCATACGTTTATTCAAATCCAAATTAAAAGAAAGAAGGATTGCGAATTTGTACATTTATAATTTTGTAGTCCCTCATACCTGCTACAATGACATAAAATTATCTACGCTATTTGGGAGTAAGAAGGATGAATACGCGGCGAATTTGTTGATCGAACAGCAATCAATCTCGGGCGCGCCCTCGACTGTCTACGCAACAAACTCGCCCCGTATTCCTCCTTCTTACTCCCAAATGGCGTATATAACTAATATATATATATATCCCAATTTTAATTCTGTTTTACACGAGAGATTAACTTTATTCTTATAAATCAAAATTTGTGTACGAAAATTACAAAATATTTAGCAGTTTTAGAAAATTATTTGGAGAAATTTTACAAAATGAATTTCTTTTTACAAAAATTGTATTTCACATTTGTTTCTTTCAAAATTACATTTTAATTTAGGAAAATTTGAGGATTGTAACTGAAAAAAGAAATTGAGCATTTTGAATATTTTATTATCGAGAAATCTAAGAACCGGTAAAAATAAGCTTTGTCAATTTCTTCATATTATTATTTTTATATTTAGTATTAGTATGCGTTAAATTATATACTTTATTGAAGCTAAGTAGACTCTACTTTGTATAAAAATATAAATAATCAAGGAAGCTGTTAAAGTATAGAAAATGAAAATTTTCTCTCAAATTTTTGAGTACTTTAAGTATCCTTGCAGATTGGATTTTAATAAAATTAATGTTGACAGTATAACATTGAATCTTACGTTCTTGAATTGTTTCATCTTTATCTTTTTAATTTTCTTGTAATTAGCAGACAGATTGCAATAAAATTTTCACAAATAGTAAGAAATATCGAAGAGAATTATATAAGTTTACAATTATGGCAAAAGTACTTACATAAATTTAAATTTTAATGAAATCATTGTAAAAATTCTAAGTTTGACTAAGATCGCCTCTTTTAACTGTAACTTTTATTAAACATTTCAATAAAAATAATTTTAATATAGATATATTTTATTAGACAGTTAAAAATAAAAAGTTTCAATATATAGATATACTTTATAATTAGTGTACACTTAACAAGAGAAAATAATAGCGGGAATATATCGACATCTGGGAGGAATAACCCTTTAACTTAGCCAATATGTTAAGAATCTCATAACTCGGCGTTTGGTTCAAGAAAATTATAACTCAAAAACCGAAAAAGACCTAAAATTTAACCTATATCCATTTATTCAAAATATAAACAACGTTTTGCCTATATTTTTTGAGGTAAAAATACTTCAGGTAAGAGTATATCAGAGTCTGAAATTTTTTTACATTTTATTACAATATTTAAACTTTTTCATCATATCAAATTGCAAAATATTATTATTGAAAAAGTTTAAATATCGTAATAAAATGTAAAAAAATTTTAGACTATGATATATTAACTTTTACCTGAAGAGGCCTCTCAAAAAATAGAGATAAAACGTTGTTTATATTTTGAATAAATGGATTTGTACTGAATAGCTACAGCTATTGGTCTCATTCATTTTCAATGATTTAAAGAAAAAAATTCGTAAAAATCAGTTTTTTGAGGTAACTTAGAATCGTTTGTGATTCGGTATATGAAACCTAATATCGTCAAGGTAAAGACTTTATGATAATCATACTGTTAAAAATATATACATGAAATTTAATGTGAATGCACTGGAAGCAAATTTCACGTGAATGCATTAAACACAATTTGATGTGAATACATGATTCTCTACACGTATTATATTTAAAATATGATCTCCAAGTGAATTAGATTTAACGTAATTTGGTTCAGAAAATATTTAATATTCTTAGTTAAATTTTAATGTAGAAATGCAATATATTTGTAGCACAAATACATTGAATTTAATACTGTTCGAATTTACAATTAAAATAATGTACATATATTAATTTTAATTTATTAAAGATTAAACTTTATATGCAAGAAATTCTATTTTATTAATTAAGAAACATTAAATATAAAAATATATATAGTATTAAATATAAAATAAATTATTATGATTAATTATTTCTCTAATAATAAGAATGGCTTCTTAATTTTAATATTTCATATTCCAAGTGCAAAAAATTAATTTTTATGACTTGGGGGAGGGGGGGAGGTTTGTTCAACGATTTATTTTAATTAACCATAGAACAATTACATCATTTATAATATGTTGATTATTATAATATTGTTAAGTCCTGGCTTTCACCAGGACTAAATTATAATGGAATGAAAGTAAGTCAATGTTAAACAATATAAAATATTCTTAAAGATGTATGCAATCTAGTGGTGGGAAAAGCTCCATTAATATTTGATTGAATGAAATCGCCCTCACTATTGGAAATTATTAAAGGATATTTTTTTAATGATTTTAAAGAGTATATTAAAACTCGCCATCGAGGCGCTACCACGCCTCTTGATGTATTCTTACCTTATGGTGCTTCTTAAGTAGATTGATGATGAGTATAGGCAGATAAATGAATAAGCACAATTATATAGAGACTCGAGTTTATTAATATTTTTTAACACTTTATAACAATTAATTTTAAACGTATATATTTTCTTAATAGATAATAATATGTAACTAACAATAAAATTGCTACTGAAGTATAATAATAATTTACGGGCAGTGTAAACGTATTGCCAAAAAAACCCGGGGTAGTGCCAATTCAATTCAATCCAAATCCACTCTACTTCGTCGTTTCTCGGGATTGTCTCCGTATTTATACTGCTTTGTTTTGATTTTTTTCATACGTAATTGTTTAATGATTTCCAAAGAGTTATCATTAAGCAATGCTGATTTTGAGTTTCTACTGGACCACTTATTTTTACGTTTAGCTTTACAAATTCTTTCATTGATCAATAACTGTACGCGTTTGAATTATTAAATTTAAAATAAAAGATACGTCGTGTAGTAACACCTTGAGGCACAAGATGCTTATCGGTACGAGAAGCAACAGAAAAAATAAAAGTAAATGGAAAAGTTTTGCAGTTATTGATCAATTTACAAAAATATTTTAGAATCTATTTGTGTATGATAATTATTAGAACATTTTGTTAAACATGCAATTATCCGAAGTATTTTATATTTTAATTTTTTTTATATATTTGAGAATACATAATTTTTAGGAACTTGGTGTAGCTTCTAGTAATGTATGAATTTTGGTACAGAAAATAGAAAATTCTTAAATTATATAACTATTTTAAACTTATAATATTTTGAATATGGTTTTTTTTTATTTCTAATAGAAGATTGTCTGAGATTATTCGTGATTTTGCTTATAAAAATTTTTTAAATTTGTCTATAAATCTTGTATTCTAGCTTATAAGATATTTCGTAACAAAAAATAACAAATAATTTGCCTTGTAAAAATAACTATAAAATAATATTAGCTTTGTCAAAATAATAACAATTGTTCAAGTTCAAATATAAGAAATGTTTGTTTTTTTTTGCTTTTTTTTCTTTTAAATTTCAAAAAAATAACAGTCGGACATAATTTATAGAATCTTATAATTGTTTGAACATAAGTGAATATTCATTCATTTCTCTGCTGGCTTAAGATAATTGCGCAGGTGACAACTAAGCAATAAAAAAAAAATTTCTAAATTTTAATTTTAATATTTAAACTTAATACACTAGATGTGGCTATATTTATTTATTTATTAAACTATAAGTAAACCCTATACATGGTATAAGTTGCAATGCAAATCCTTACAGAGGTGAAACTAGTTTACCTGAACGTAGGACTGGTACAAAATTAAAATAGCCAGATACATGAAAAAAACCTTAAAACTAACTAAAAATGTATAGATTATAGTTATAATAATCCGTAATTATAATTAATATTAAATATGATCTAGTTGTGATAATGATTTAATCATGATTCGTACTAAAAGTTTTGTATATATATATATACAAGTTATTGAGATTCATTTTGATATTTATGAAAAGTTGTAAGTTTTAAGAATATAATAAGAGATCTAACATAAGTTGAAAAAGTAAATTTTATTATTTCAGTTTATTTATATATAATAATAGTTACTAAATTTTTGAAAATTTTCTGCTTTTGTCTGTAATTTGTATGGTAAGTTTAACATAAATCTAACTAAAACGTAAACTGATTATTTGTAATTGCTTGTCTTCATTTTGACAAATATATACTCTAAATAATTTTAGAGTTTAGAATGAAGATTGAACAAAGTTCTTTCATTCCATGTAGAACTTATAATGAAGTTCATTATTTTTTTGCTTTACATAAGTTGTAATTGTAAAAAAAAAATTTTTTTTAAATCTTAATAAAGACTTTTTTATAATTTTTTTTTTAATTTTTGCAATACGAATTCTAAATAAATTTAGAAGTTAAAATATTCATTTAAATATTGGTTCATGTTGCATTTGGATGAAAGTATGTAACTTTCCCTTTCTTTTTGTAAATATATTTTTTGTGTTAAAAAATGAAATCAGTTTTACGAATATAAATCAGATAATATATGCTTGTATACCTTAAATTCAGAGACAAAAGTAGTTGATTTATAAATAAAAACATAAGACATAATATACATTCATAAGTTTAATGATCATTATAAATGTTAGATTTCTTTTACAAAATGTTTATTGTTAATGAAAATAAAAAGGTAAAATATAAGTAAGGTTTATATAGGTAAAAATATAGGTAGAAAGATGCATTGATATTAGTAAAATTTTAAAGCTTTAAATCTTATTATAGATAATGTATGTAATAATTTTACATATTTTATTTAATTATTAACTAATATTGATTTAAATAAATTGATTTAGATTTCTTAATTTTTCATTTAAAAACCATTCGTTGATTTAAATGCGATTATTTCTTATTATTTAAATTGATTGATTCAAATTGATAAAATCCTTAGATCGACAATCTGTAAATTTACAAGCCACATTTTGAAAACTTACAGATTTTTCTTATTTTATAAAAATTGTTTATCAATAAAACATAAATAATATAAATGAACTAGAAAAAATATAAAAAATAAAATTATAAAAATTCAAAAATTTATGAAATGTGCAAAAATTCTTGAAAAAGAGAAAAAAAGATTAGATTTTTTTCTAAAATATTTATAATTTTTGTTCATGATATGATAGTAAAAATTAAATGTGTTTCTGATTTGTTTGACATTATTTGAAATTTTTAATGATAAGTCAAAGCATTTAAATATATTGTTGTTTATTATTTTTTTATTTGAACCTTACTAATTATGAGTTGTTGTGATATTCTTATTTTTAAGAATAATTTTGTTTGGTTTTATAATTGTTTTGGTGTTATTTCAATATTATCAGTGGATTTGATATATTTATCAAATACCATTTTATTTTGATTTTGATTTGAATTATTAGAGCTATTTGTTGTAAAGAATTTTTGTATTTGCAAAAATTTATTATTTTCTTGTAGAGGATCATCTTTGTTATTAGTTGTGTCGTTTTTAATAAGTTTGAATATATTATTTTTGCTGGCAAGATTTGTTTTATTAAAACTTACAAGAAGAGTGCATTGCATTTGGGTCTCGGATTTTCTTCTAACTTTGGTATCTTTTTTCTTACATAAAATCATGAAAAAAGCCGAGTCCGTTCGACCCAATGCTCGATTTTTTCCGAGTTATGAGCAGTTTTGTCTGTTTTGTTGAAAAATTTGTATCTACTTTATTAATATGTATTTCCTATGATTGCGCGTGGCGCGTTAGATGCGCGCAAAATATTTGCAAAATGTGCTCTACCGATAGCGTTAAAATTTTTTCTATTTCTTAATGCGTCATTAACCAGATCTATGATACTTGAATTATTTATGATATTACCATCTACAGTGACGATTCCATTTTTATTCCAAGATAAACGATCAGATAAGTGAATTTTTAAATAACTTATCAATTGAGTTGCTTTATCTATATATGTTTTCGGGACGTGAGCTAAAATAAACGAATCAGACATTTGAGCATCGTTTTTTGTGAAAGTTGTATTCGGAAAATCATCTGCTTTCACTCTAGTATTTTTTATGAAAAATAAATATTTCTGTAACAATTGTAAAAAGTTTTTCCATTTTTCACGGTCGTCTGGAAAATTGTCAGATGTTAAAACATTGCTTATTTCTTCATCGAGACGTGAAAATTCATCTTCTGGTGTCTGGATGCTTTTAAGTGTTTCCAAATGTTTTAAGCCTTTTTTACTTCCTTGACTATCTTGTGCGTTAGTCTGCGCTTCGTCAATATAATCCAAACTGTCTTGTGGAACTATAACCATTTTCCGAGCACGTTCCATTATGTGAAATAGGGTCTCTGTTTAGAGAAAAAAGGTTATTTCACAGCAACCGGAAATTTGTCATATATAATAAATAAAAGTAAAAAAAAAATTTCTACTGATTTACAATATCTTGTGTCTTTCAAAAATTATGTTTCCTGCGTATGTGTCTACTTTTTCGTTCACATTCTGTTTCAAAAGCCTTCCATTTTAAACACACTTAAAACACTTAAAAGCAAATATGTTTTTATTTAAAAATTAAGTAATGTTTCTAGATGTTTTTAAACGAACAGATGTATATATTATAATGTAAAAAGTACAGGAAATGGGTAACGTTAAAAAAGTTTTTATGTTTCCTGTATACACTTATGTTTTTCATTCACATTCCGTCTCAACAGCCACCCACTTTAAACACTTAAAACACTTAAAAACACATAAGTTTTTCAATCTGTTTCAATTAAGTTTATTTTAGTTTTTATTTAAATAAATTTACTATTCTTTCAAGATGTTTCATTTTTAAACGACCAGATGTTTATATTATACTATAAAGTACAGGAAAAAGGGTAAAGTTAAAAAGTTTTTATGTATCCTATATACACTTATGGTTTTTCGTTCACATTCTGTCTTAACATTCAGTCACTTAAAGCACTTAAAACACTTATGTTTTTGAATCTGTTTCTTTTCTGATTTATTTTACTTTTTTTAAAGTAGTGAAAAGCGGGTATTTATATTATTTTTTTAAAATAGCAGACTTAAGCAAATCCAGTAAGGGAGTGATCAATAACGGTAAAAAACCGCCTCCGCTTTGTAATATCAGACGCTTTTTCTTTTTCCAAAAAGAAGTTTGTTTATACCTTCGCGCACTGTTATTTTTTACTTTTTTATTCTTTACACTTGTCACTGCTTTGTCAGCGAGTTTTCTTATAATATTTTTATGTTTCGACAGCTGCTTTTTATTTTTATTTTTTTAAATAATACTACCCTTTAATGTATTTAGAGCACACTCACATATGCACCTTATGAGATTTTCATTTGCAGCGCGTACAAGAGCGTCTCGTTCCTTTGACGCTGCGTGACAGAGTGCGTGTAAAAATGCAATGCACTTATTTGTTTTTTTAAGTGTTAGTGGGACTCGATTGATTCGATGATGCTATCGCAGCCATCTCGATTTACAAACTGAAGTATTTATAAAACTAACGACGCTTTTTCTTAGGTATGTACACATAATAGTGTGAATCATCTGGAAAAATACATGCGCGGAAACGAAAATCATCGGGTGTATCTTGTTTTAAGTCTATTAACAAATACGAAAATCCTTTTTTAGTGGCATCAAAGTATATCTCTTGAATAAATTTCGAATCTTCAGGATAAATTTATCTAGTTAAATACAAGATTTGTGCACGGTCACGAGGATTTTTAAAGAGTATTAGGTAGCTAGCATTTAACGATATATCTCTTTAACGCTTGTGAAAAAGATTCTGCGCTATAAAAATGACGCTTATGTTTTTATGATGACTGCCCTTTGTGAATAGATCGGTGATTGTATCGTTTGAGCCTTCTTGCATAAGATCGTCAATAATCACAAGTTTTTTACATGTAGTATCGCTCGAATAATCTACAGGGTCTGGCAACCTTTCGAAAAATTCTATTCGTCCATAAGGTGGCTTAAATTGCTTATAAGTTTCTTGCCATTCACCGTAATAAAACAGTAATCTATCGAATTTTACGTCACACATTCTATCGAGATAATTTATAAATCTTTTTATAAAATTAGTTTTACAAGCTCCGGTCGGTCACATAAAGCTGTAAAAGAACGGTGAAATCTAACGTCCATAGTATTTGTTGATAATATCTCATTTGCGTGTGTACGCTAGAATCGTGGATTGTAACTCTACTTGCATTTGAGCCATTCTAACTTTAACACTATTATGTAAATGACTATGTTTCACCGCAAGTATTTTGTTAACTAATCTGTAAAAATTTATTTATCTCGGCTTTTTAAATTTATCGCCCCGCCTACTACTATATGCACACATACATAAAATTTATGTAAATAAGAAAAGAAGAAGGGGATACCAATATTTTTCTACACACCCCTAGGTCTATTCAAGAAAACGCTCTTTAAAAATAAAAAAGTAGGGATTTCAATTTCTATTTTTAGGAAAACAGTATTGAGTATTGTAAATGTCATAGATATAATAACTATTAAGATTTGCCCCACTGAGAAGATCTTTCTCTTCTATAACTTTCTTTCCATTGTATTTTACAACTATTTTCACCCACGTTCCATATTGTATTTATTAGTTTTTACTTTGGGGCCGAACCCGTTTTTTATTGCACTTAGGCTCTTTAGGAGTCTGGTATATATAAAATACTTTTTGAACCCACCAACGTATTTTTTTTTTTTTTTATTTAAAAATAAACGTGGGTATTCTGTAGAAAATGAAATAGAAAGATTTTCATTTACGTTTCAATTCTCGTATTGAAAGGTTCTCGCTCATCTTCGAGAAATTTTTTAAGTTTTTTTCTTTTTAAGTATTCCTTAAAATTTTATTTTTAAAAATGTCGTCGCGTCAAGAGTGGTGTAATTTACGTAGCAGTGTACTTGCTACATATTCATTTGTAAATAATCGTAACCGCACGCCGTTTGTGGGCGAGCAATTAACAAGAAGACGGTTCACGTTGTGCGTGATGTCGATTAACGGTTTGCGTCGTGAATTACGACGACTTCTGAGCAATCTCACAGCACGTGACATTAGGTCTTTGTATCGAAGAAAATTTCCTTCTTCGATGCACGCATCTTTTATAGCGGGGACGGTTATTGTGAATCGCGGGATGCGTGATTCGCCACTGTTCGTAGAAGTAATAATAGGCCTGAATGAAACCAACGATATGTGATAAAAAGTGATTAAAATAAAAAAGTGATATAACCGTTTGTGTTTTTTAAAAGTTATCTAATAAATCTGTGTTTTTTTGTTGAGCTTTTTTCACCCTTCTGCGGAAGGATGTGGAGAATTCAGAAGAACAAAGTGTGGAGGGACATAGTGAAGAAAGTGCGGAAAAGAGCAGCTCGGAAGAAATCATGCTGAGTAGTAGTGGTGTTGGTAGTGATCACAATGCCAATAATGCCGATCAAAGTTTGAATGAAGATGATGAGGAAGTCGCGAATATTTTCGCAAATGGTGAACGGTTTGCAGCGAGTAGTCCGATATACATGATCAATCAACAAGATCGAACGTTGATATGGCAGAAAATGTGTTAATACAAAATAATGTGGTAGAAGAAGAAGAAGAGCAACAACAAGAAGATGAAATTCGGTTCAACGTACCATTTGATGTTGCACCACTACCACACGATCCTTCACCAATTCGTGATCATCAATTTATAGTACCCAATGACGAATCATCTTTAGCTGTGGATAGAGCGCGAGTACTCCACGATTTCTATTACTGACTGCACCACAATCGATTCGACCTAACCAAATACGTGAACGAGCTAGGCAACGTGGTATCCACTCGCTTCAACCAAAACAGCAGGGCGGACAACGATGTCAACAACGGTAAGTTTTTTTTTTTAAATCATTTTATTTATAATATTTAGTTTTTTTTTTAATAACAAAAAAATATTTTTAAGATATACTGAATAATGAGCAACTAGGCGTTGCAATTCCTGACAAGGACAGAACGATACGGGCGACTCTTAAAGGTATCAAAAGTAGTATATTCAACGCAAGCATTTACGTTTGTATATTAACTTTTCTACGTGCATTCTTTTTTTTATTGATTTTTTAACTTCATTTTAAGAAAAAGGCGTTATTTTATAAATTAAAAATAATAAAAATAAGTTGACATGAAAATATTTATTTTTGTCTCTTTTTATTTTTATATAGTTAACGCCATAGAATTGCTGAAACAAGTGTATTTGAGTCAAAGCGACGATAACAGCAACAAAAACGAATAATCATATAAGCGATAGCGATAGATATATTAATAAAATAATTAGAAAAAATATAATAATAACCGAAAGCGGTGAGAGCATTAGCGACAGCGATAGTGATGATATATATATGAATAATAAAAAAATAATTATAAAGAACATAATAATACCGGAGAGCCATGATAGTATTAGCGATACAAGTAGCGAGAGTGAGTGTTTAAATTCAGAAAATAATATAATTATATCAGAAAGTAATGAGTATGAATAACGGTAACGAAGAATCGCCGTTTTTAAGTAATGAAGCGATATTAGGTAATAGTGTAATGAATGAGAGTTATAGTGAATTTAAGTATTGTTCATGTATAAATAATAGAGATAATGAGGTTAATCTATATAATCAGGTAGGTGGTGGTAGAAATGCGCAAAAGGTTGCTGTAATTTCACGACAACCGGGTGGGAATTCGCAACGTTACAGTGTGCGTGGCGAGCGCTCAACTATACGAATTGAAACGCCCCCACCAAATGCCAACCCTTTAGTGTGGTTGCAAGAAGCAATTACAGAAATTCACGCGTTTATTATAAATTTAACCAAAAATCCCTGCCATTATATTACGGCATACATTACGAGCGATGAATTTACTCGTGGACCCCGGTAGATGCGTTTGAAATACGTAAGAGGTTTTCGCCCCGAAGAAATATTTGATATTATTTTTCAAATCGCTTAAAGTAATTCGGAATTTAATATCAATAATAATTCAATTCTTGATATTACTTTAGTAAAAGAAATTACAGGCGAGGCTAGAAATTTAGGTAAATCCTTAAACGAAGAAGCCGCTAAAAGAAAGCGCTCTATCATCACGATATAAAATATTGACAATATTTGTTTGCCACGAGCAATAGCGGTCGTATTGGCATATTTATTGTTTCAATCCAACCCAAAAAATACAAATTTTCTAAAAAATTGGAAAAACATGATCATTTCACGACGTACTTTTCAAAAAAAATCTGCACTTGATATTTGAAAACAAGCTAGAATTGACCTAAATGATATACCTGAAAATGGGTGTCATATGAAACATATTCAACTTTTTCAAAAATATCTCGTATAAAAAAATATCGCTCTAATCATCAGAAAAAATAATGAATTTGCGAATAGTACGTCTCAAATATCTTACGATGGGCGTATTTCGGAATTTTTTATAAATAATAATGACAATAATACACCATCACCACAAGAAATTAATTTATTATACTTTGAGGGTCCACTGGGACATTTTGCTTTTATAAAATTTATACAGCAAGCTGGTGGACTCTCAAAGTTTTGCGAAAAATGTAACGAAGCGTACGAACGAAAAGATTTACATAAATGTAGCGATATTTGTCCCTGTTGTTTTGCCAAACCAGCGTGTGTGTATGGGAAACAAAATATAATCTGTTCCACTTGTAACAGAAGTTTTGTGAGTCAATCGTGTTACGCGAGACACTTACAAAATGGAAGTTACGATTGGAACAGTAGTGTGTGTGCTGCTATATATAATTGGTACAAATGTGCAATTAAAAATATTAACAGAAAAAAAATAAACCAGACCATAAATGTGGTACATTTTATTGTAATCGATGTAAAATTATACATTCTTACAATGAAATGTATTACATTAAACCGCTTAAATTGAAAACAAGTACCCTCAATAAAAATAAACCCGTCAATAGATATATATTTTATGATTTCGAGTCGAGACAAGACGATCTTTATAGTGCTAACGTAAATTTACACGTTGTAAATTTATGTATAGCACAACAAGTCTGTGATATTTGTATCAATTTAGAATCTCTCACGACTCATTGTAATTTTTCTGGCATACGGAAATTTATATTTATTAAAAATCCTGTTAAAAATTTAATAGACTTAGCCATTTGACCGGATACGATTTTTAAAAATACTATATGCATCGCACATAACGCCAAAGCATTTGACGCGCATTTTATTTTAAGTACAATTTGAAAAGAAAATTATAGTGTTAAACCAAATATAATCTTTAATGGTAGAAATATAATTTTGATGACTGTTCATAAAACACGATTCATCGATTCGATAAATTATTTGAATATAAAATTAAGTTATTTACCAAAAGCATTTGGTTTGCCTGAAGGTAACGTTAAAGGTTATTTCCCACATTTATTTAACACAAAATATATTAAAAGTATAGAGGCCCGTTACCACCAGCAAAATATTACTCGCCTGATACAATGAGTATTGATGAGAGAGAGAAATTTTATGAATGGTATAATGAAAATTTAAAAACGTGTACAGAATTCAATTTTCAAGAAGAAATCATAAAATATTGTAAACTCGATTTAAATATTTTACGACGTGTGTGCATTGTATTTAGAAATATATTTTTAGAAAAAGGAAATATGTGCCCTTTTTCACAAGCTACTACTATAGCCTCTGCATGCTCTGTACTATACAGGCAAAACTTTTTACAGAAAAAAAAGGTTGGCCTTATACCCACAAAGGGCTATAGACTTGCCGATAACTATTCGAAAAAATCAAACGAATGGTTATTATGGCGTGAACATGTTTTAGGGAAAAAAATCATTCATGCGGCAAGAGCTCGGGAATATATTCTACCAGAGGGCTATAAAGTCGATGGTTTTTTACCCATGGATATAAATGAAACTTCATCCTCGAAATTCAAAGGAACAGTATTTGAATTTCAAGGATGTTATGCTCATGGGTGTAAAAAGTGTTTTGCTCAGAGCTATGAGTCGAGAGATTCATGCGGGCGAACGATGCATGAGTGCTATAAAAAAACACTCGAGAAAATTAAAAAAATACGTGCTAGCGGATATGAAGTGGAGTGTATTTGGGAATGCGATTTCAATAAAATGAAAATAGCACAACCCGAAATATCGCTATATTTAAAAAACCACTTACTTTTATCCAACGTTAAATTGGACCCTCGAGACGCATTCTTTGGTGGACGCACTGAAAATTTTGTCACTTCGTACACCTTAAAAAACGAGGAAAAAATCAGGTATACGGATATATGTTCATTATATCCATATATCTGCAAAACAGATAAATTTCCTACAGGCCATCCACAAATTTATGTTGGAGGTGAATGTTTACAGCTGACAGGGAACAATTATGAAAAATTTGCTGAGGTAAATGAACTTGTTAAATGTCTAATTTTACCTCCTCAAAATTTATATATACCTGTTCTACCAGTCATATCAGGAAAAAAATTATTATTTCCTCTTTGTAAAACGTGTTGCAAAGAGCAAAATTTTCAATCTTGCGAATATAAAAATGTTAAAGAGCGTGCTCTTTTAGGTACCTGGGTTACAGACGAAATAAAGGTTGCCTTATAAAAATGGTACAAAATTTTAAATATTTTAGTAATTTGGAAATACCAAATTATAAAAATAGATGAAAACGGCGATGGCGGTCTTTTTAAAGACTACATCAACTGTTTTCTTAAAATTAAACAGAAAGCGAGTGGTTGGCCGTCTTGATGTAAAAACGACCTATCAAAAACTAATTATATAAACGAGTATAAAACAAAGGAATAAATTTTTCTAGATTAAAACAAAATCGAGAAAAATTCAGGGCTGCGAGCAGTGGCAGAGCTCTGCTTAAATTCGTTTTGGGGTAAATTTGGACAACGCGATAATTTACTATGGTCAATGTCCCAATTGCTACTCACGAACCTATTACTAGCCGTTCATTGTTAAAATTTTTTTTTTGTATCTAAATAACATTGAGCGGTTAGTAATAGATTCATTTCTAACAGCGAGTAGCAATTGGGACATTGACCATACACAGGGAATTTGTCAAAAGTAGACAAAAACTTTTGAATTTTATTATGGCTAAAGATAAAGAAGTAACAGGATTATTTCTTATTAATGAAAATGTTTTATGCGTCAATTCGATATTTAAAGACGACGCTATAAAAAGTTCAAGCCATACTAATGTAGTAATCGCTGCTTATACCACTGCTCAAACACGCCTTGTTTTATACTCATACTTAGAAAAACTAGGGAAGCGTTTGTTATATTGCGACACAGATTCGTGTATTTTCGTCACAACCGGTACGCAAGGTGAATATACACCCGAAACAGGTAATTTCTTAGGGCAAATGACCGATGAACTGTCTTTTTATGAAGATGGTTCTTAAATCTCAGAATACCTGAGCAGTGACCCAAAGTTTTATGCCTTTAAAGGGATTTCATCATCTGGAAATACTTTTGAATGCTGTAAAATTAAAGGGATTCGATTGAATTTCCAAAATACTGTACATATTAATTTTGATAGTGTTAAAAAATTAATGAATAAGGAAATTAATACAATCATATTATCATTTCGTAGTATCAAGCGTACGGAAATTTTTAAAATAATTACGAAGGACGAACAGAAAGCATGCTCTGTCGTTCTAACTAAACGTTGCTTTTTTTAAGATGGTACGCCTTTACTATTCGGTTACAAGAAATAATAGCATATGCGACTTTAAAATAGTGTATACTTTGTCTATTATTTTGTAAGTTCAAATTTACTCCAGCTGAGACCGAAAAAAATTCACTGAAAAAGAGAACCGAGTGTTACGTCGACTTTGTAGGAGGTAGATCTGTCGATCTGGACAAAGCCATAAACTTGCCTTCTGTCTCATGGGAGAAATCAGGGCTTCAAGAGCCGAAACCAATGCGAAAAAATAATATCGTCCTGAAAGAATACATTCCGAAGAAAATCAAACCGAAAATTATATCCGAAGTCGCAATTAAACCTCCATTCCCGTTCTTATTAAAAGAACAGAATAGGCCAACATAGATATTGAAATCGTGTAAATTGTTTAAACAAAAAACGAGACGTAACACTAACTGTGGAAACGCTGGAGCACCTAAAAATCTACGAAGAAAATAAAAAAGCTGGTTTATTTTTATTTAAAAATAAACCGGAACTATAAAATAATAAAGTGACAATTTATTAATCATATTCAACAACCATTCTCAACAATCGCCTTCAATAGCAGCGGAATTCAAATAGTTTCAGAAATCAGAAACGAAATGGTAGGAGTTAAAACATACATAGATTAAAATATTTTTCTTATTGCAATCCAACTAAAAGATCTCCGAATCTTATTGATTGTCCACCTCTTTGTGCTATGGTTAACTAACCCCATTAGAACAAGCCGCTCGCTGCTTGTACTAGGAACTGTAATTATCACGGGTAAATTATTTTTCTTCTTAATATTATTATAAAGAATAACGCTCGAATTTCATACTCGACCAGACTTCCAAAAGCAATTGCAACAACAGTCGAGACAACAGCCAGTTCTAGTTGACCTAGAAGTCGATCAACTTCTTAAACCACTGCAGATTATACTAGTAGCAGACTTGCAGGAGTTGTCGTTACCTGAGGCCATTCGAGAAAACTTACAATCCCCACAAGCCTTATCATTATCCCTGGAACAAGCGAAAAATATTAATGATTAACTTGCCCAAGCTATGTAGTAGTATAATATAGAACTTTTTTAACTCGAAAAGCGGGCCGAAAGAAAGTCATATCTTACATTTTGCGGGGGAAAAGAACTTTTCTCTTGCTAAATTAAAAATTTATAAAATTTTATAAATGATTGAAAATTTTCACAATTATTCTAAAAATTTAATAAAAATGCTATAATTAACTAATACAAAAAAATATAAAAAAAACATTTTAATATTAAATTTTATTGAAAAAAAATAATATTTAAATCAATAAAAAATTATTTGTAGATTTTTAAAATTTGGTTAAATAATTTTAATAATGAACATATTATTTATTTTTTTAGTTTTATTAATGAACATAGTTATTTATTTAAAAATACTATATAATGCATAACAATTATTAATTCTTAAATTACAATAAATATTATAATTAGTTATACAAACTTCAAAAATATAAAAAATTTAAGTACATAAAATTTAAACACATAAAATTAAAAAAAAATATAATTTATTTAAACAATAAATTTATTAATAAAGATAAGCAAAGAGAGTTATGGATACCTCCATTCCTCCGCCGTCAGCTCACCTGTGCACAGATAGGGCCTCAACGGCTGGAAAGTTGAGCAAACATGACGACAAAAACTGACAACGGGGTTTCATTTCTTATCACAAAAGATACTAAAATTCACTCAAATGGAAATCGGGGAAGCAAGAATACTCCTTTTTTACTTAAGTTTTCATTTTTTTCAACCAGCCATTAATAAAATAATTGCAGAGGGTAAATAATTCTTAAGCTAGAGTTATTTTTGACATATTTTTATTTCATTTTAATTACACAAATATCATATGATTAACTTTTTTGAACATTAAAATAATCTTTCAAATGATCTGTCACGATATGAACTTTTAAAGTTGTCGACAATTCAGTAGCTTGAAAACTCTTTTTTAAATTCATAATTAAAGCGTCTATTTCACCCTTTCGTTGAGTTATTGAAAAGCAAAAGTCAACTAAGGTAGTGGCGCTAGTACTCGATCACTTAGGAACATAATGATTTTTGATTATTGAAAAAAAATATTTTAAATTATTGAAAAATAAAAAATTTATTACGAACAATCAAATAAAATAGTATTGAATCTATTATGAAAAGAAAAAACAAATTTTATTAACGGGATTAAATATGAAATGACTTTAAAAAAAAAAATTGAAGATGTAGTAGTTGATCATTATTTTTCTCGCGAACTCAGTAGTCGATCTAGTGAAGATTCAGTAGTGGATCACTCGATCATAATAATAGAATTGAGGTTATGTAAATGAAGCACATATAAACAAATAAGTTTATTTCACATAACTGTATTAAAATTTAAATAATATAAATTTGAAAAATATTTTTTCATTTAAGTAAATATTTATAAATATTTTAAAATAAGTTAATTTAGGAAAAATAATTTTTTTTCAATGAAATTAAAACTTTGAAAAACCCAACACTTAAAGGAGTTAATAAAAGTATCTATTAAAAAACGAACACTCAAAGGAATTAATAAAATAAACTATTAATTAATAAATTATTGAAATTGATTTTCAATTGATCTCTATTTTTATATTATTACTAACATCATGTGTTACTTTCATTTCTTTTTCTTTTGAAATAAGATCTTCTTTTAATTTTTGCTAATCTGTTTTATTTTTTTCTTCAGATTTTATTTTGTCTTGAAATTCTAAAATTTTATTTTGCAAAATTATTTTATTTTCCTTTGAGTGTTCGCTACTTGATTCAAGTTGCAAAAGTTTTAATTCAACTTTTAACTTTTTACGTTTAGCATCAGAGTCTTTTAGAATAACTTGTATCTTTTGTTTTTCTGATTTTATTTTTTTCAAATCAAATTCAAATTCTTTTTTAATTTTTAAATTTTGTAATTTTTTTTCTTTTGTCATAACTTTTTTTTTTTCATTTTCTTGTTTTTCTTCCTCTTTTAATTTATGAAACGTTCTCCATTCATCACCACTTGCCACAAAAGGAAGTCTTTGTTTTTTATTTTGTTTCTTTTTAATTTTTTTCATTTGTGGCAAAAAAAGATAATTGCTGAATGCTGATTCCGGGTTAATATCTAAGTATAAAAATAGAGCATTAATAATATTTATATTACTATAATTATATATTTTAGTGAGATGTAAACTTACTTTTGTTGACTGTCAAATCAAAGGTATCTTTGCTATTAGGAGTACCAATGATTTTAGCATTTTGCTCAGTGAGAATGGCTTTAGGATTTTCTGGAGAAGTTTCTATTCTACCTGAAAATTAAAATTCTGTTAATAATTTGGATATGCTAATTAAAATTATAATATTATTTAAAATATAAGAAATTTCTTACTTTTTACATGAAATCTAAGATCATTAGTATCCACTGGTTTTATAGGAATTTCTTGAGATTTTATACATTTTTTATCTATTACATCCTTTCTTAAATATAGTGTACTAAGACTATTTTTAAATTTAAACTTATTGTCTAAAGATAAATCTAATGGTTGTTCAGAAACAACGTCGCTGTTTGTATTCTTATTCATCTACATTTTATAATAAAATTATTATAAAATTTACAAAATTTACAAAGTTATAAGTTTTACAATTAATTCTAGAATTTATAAAATTCAATATCTTACAATTAATTATGAAATTATAAATATTATCTACTTACAATTATTCATATAAAAATGATTATTTTAAAATTTATTTAATATTTTATATACTATTTTGAAATTCTTTGTATGCGAATAGATGTAATTACCTTATAAAAACATTTTTCATCATTTTCAATATTTATACAAGTATCATTGCAGCTTGTAGTCATTTTTAAATTGGTGTCGATGGATATTTTACAATCAGTGTTGGAGATATCAGTAATTGGATTATTGTTTACGTACTGCATCTGTTAAATAAATTATTTTTAATTAAGTTATTATTTATTTTTTGCATTCGTTATTAGAATTTATAAGAATTTATTTACCTCATTGTGACTTATTTTACTGTTTTCAATAATAGTGTCATCATTGGTTATAATCATTTTTGAGTTGAAATCGAAGGCAGGTATCATTTGACAATCATCGTTGGTAACATTCATGATTAAATTTTCATTTAAAACATCTATCTGTAAATTAATTTTCAATAAATTATTTATTCTTGTTACATATACATAAAATTTGTATAAAATACCTTTATACAAATTTTATATTATTGTATATTACATTTTACCTCAGATAAATCATATCCAGTTGTAAGTGTTTTGTTCCAAACACTTCATTAATATTTTCATGTATTGGAACTAATTTTTCAATGAAGACACAGTTATTTAATTCATTAAAGTTAACAATTTCATTGTTGCTTATGAATTTCTCATTATCCTCAGCTATAATTATATCCATGTTCTCTATCGAATAATCTTGATTTTTAGAATCATCTTTAGTTCGACTAATGTCTTGCTTTGACATACTTGGAGCAACATTTTTTTCACATTTTAACCAAAAGTTATATAACTCTTTATATTCTATCAGTCCAGTCCATTCTTTTTCATGGTCATGATTTTTAAATTCTTTTAAAATATTGGAATCTACATTTGATTCAAAAAAAGAAATTTTTTGTAAATATGAATTCGTCTCAATACTTTTATCACAATTTTTTTCAGTACTTTCAATATTAACTGTCTTAGAATCTTGAATTAATTTATCATAATTTATTGCCTCAGCAGAGAATGGATACAGTCCACATCTTTTAAAACCATTCTTAAAAATTTTTTTTATATCTAACGAATACAAAGCTTCTTTGAGTACAGATGGGAAATGAATTTTTGTTAAAAATTTTCCATCATTATTTATTCTCTATTCGTGCACTTTCACTTTGTAAACTTCTTTAAGAGGATGAAAAAGAGCAACATCCATAGGTTGTATGATATGAGTTGCATTTGGAAATAAAGCAATAAGTACAATGTTATTATTATAACAAAAATCACTTAGTGCCATGGTTAAATGAGATCTATGTCCATCGACAAATAATACTACAGGAAATACAATATCATTATCTTTGCACCATTTGTAAAATGTAGTTGCAATGTACGTATAAAAAGTCTCACTAGTCATCCAACTGGTATCACTTTTACCAATGACAAATTCATCTGGAAAAAATTCAGCTACTGAATATGGGATTCGTTCATAGTCATACACAATCATCGCAGGAAGTAATTGTCCAGCTGCATTTCCACCTATAAGAGCTGTATAACACTCTTTTTCATTACCACATACAGTGTATACTGCTTTTTCTCCTTTACGTACTAAAACTCTATTGCTTTTAGGATTTAAAAGAAATCCAGATTCATCTAAATTAAAAATTCTCTCTGGGGCAATATCTATTAAGTTTTTAGATTCTAAATGACTTTTTATTTCTGCAAACCAACTTTTCACAGATTTTTCTGTTACGTTTGCTCTCATGTGTGTCAAGTTTTGAGATATTCTCTGGCTAACTTCTGGATTCCTTCTAAAAAATAATTTAAACCATGCTTTTCCTGGCCTTCCATTCTTGAATGGTGTAACTCGTTTGGTTTTTAATACTATGTTTTGAATACTGTTCATAAGATGATCCTTTGTAACTGGAAAACCACATTCACTAGCAGCAAAAAGCCATTTAACCAATTGTTTCTCTTCATTTTCAGTAAAAACACTAGGAGGGCCTCGCTTTTACATTAATATCATATTTTCCTTGAACTCTAGATTGTAATGTTGTATATGCACTGAAAAATAAGTGGGAAAGAAGCACTACCATCGGTAACGAAACTATACTCTTTTCGTTTCGTGCGCACAGAGTGCCACTGCGGGAAAACAGTGGTGCCACTGTGGGACGAGAGGAGTACTTCGCATGATGCCAAACGAAATCCCACGTGAGTGGGAATACACATGCACAAGAAAAAGAGCTGTTAGCTTCGACAGTGGGGCGTCACGTTCCCCACGAGAGAAAGCATTAGCATTCTTACGGTTTCGTGGAGCAGAAGTACTTCGAGGGACTCGTGGACTACCACTTATTTTTCAGTGTGGGACTTCGTATTCTTTGGAAGCAGATCGTAATGATTTTTCTTTTTTAACAGCATTTACAGCTTTCTCCAGTTCTAGTTTATTGTAAGGAATGCTTTTCTTCGTTTTCTTCTACAAATTTTAAGATCATTAGAATTAGGTTAGGTTTGTGAAGATCCTAATGTCGATCAATTAATAAATAAAAATTTAAGTTATTAAAATGTATTTTACTTTTATTTTCTTGTCCATTGTGAAATTATTTACATGTTTGATGTATTTTCGCTTCATCAAACGTTTGTTAACACATTAAAATGCTCACTTGAAACACACGTGTATCTTAACAAAAAAGTTAACGGAGTATGCCGTAACGAAAAATGACCGCAGATTGTCATAAACTTTATTTTTTTTAGACACATTTCAAGGCGTAGTTTTATTTTTTGCGGGAAAATATAAAATTAAAATTTTTTTAAATTCATTCGTAATTTTTCTAATGAAAACAAATAATTTTTAACATTTATAAATATTATTTCAAACTGAAAATGATCGTCTATTACATCGTGATCGAGTACTAGCGCCACTACCTTACTTTATCCATAGCTTCCAACGCATTTACAAAACATAATAGTTCTAGTTTTTTAACTTTACTGCAAATTTCTGAAACATACAACTTTTCATCATTTGAAAGATTGTTTAGGTTTTTTGAATAATGTTGGATTGGGGGTATGGTCTGAACAGGCTAGAGAATCTGTTCACTAAGAATTTCTAAAATATTGGACATATATATATAAGATAAATGTAAAAACCGATTTTTCATATCCTCAAAGATTGAAAAAAGCAGTTATTGAATTTTCATCTCTGCATATTTAGTTGTATATAACTATTATATATGTTATCATTTTTGTTATTATTTTTTTATTTAAATTATTTTAATGTTCAAAAAAGTTAATCATGTGATGTTTGTGTAATTAAAATGGAATAAAAATATGTCAAAAATAACTCTAGCTTAAGAATTATTTACCCTCTGCAATTATTTTATTAATGGCTGGTTGAAAAAAATGAAAACTTAAGTAAAAAAGGAGTATTCTTGCTTCCCCGATTTTCATTTGAGTGAATTTTAGTATCTTTTGTGATAAGAAATGAAACCCCGTTGTCAGTTTTTGTCGTCATGTTTGCTCAACTTTCCGGCTGTTGAGGCCCTATGTGTGCAGGTGCAAAAATAATGACGCACACCAATCCCGCGTCGTGATATAAGAAATTCACTCTGCGCCTACGCGCCATGTTAGCACTCATTGGCGCGCGAGCTCCCACACCGCGTTGATAGGCGAATCACCGCAATCCACGCCCCCCCCCCCTCACTATCGCAGCTGAGAGTAAATGTTAAATATTTAAAAATTTTAACATGATGATCATTGAAGAGAGTCTTATTTTATATTATTGGGTATAGAAAAAAGGACAGAAAGAGCTATAACGTAGGTCATGCATTATGGCTATATATATATATATATATATATATATATATTACATATATATATATGGGTCATTTCACGCCAACTGAGAGAGCAAAAAATAAAAATCGCTGATACTCTGAGAATATATTCTTTCTGTTACCCAAAATATGGAAAAAAATTTTCAATGATCTAGATTGAGAGGATCAAGAGCTATAGATCCCTGAAATTTGAAAATTTTTTAAAAGTTTTGGAAAAGTCCCTACTTTATGATTTTTTTTCTGAAAATCCTAATGTTTTAGAGAGAAATTCATAAAAATACTTCTTGTTGTAAATGAAGAGGAGAGTTAGCATGATTTTTTACAGACCTGAATTTTTAAGTTTTCTATTGGTTCTTACATGTATTACATGGTAATTGTAATTACTCATTGTTTGCCACTTCAGAAATTGCTTTTCGAGGACTTATTTTCTTCTTTTATGAATTTTAAAATAAATTTTGGTTCGTGTAAGCAAAAGTCACCAATAAGGAGTTATGTCAGTATGAAATATATATTTTCATGTCTAATTTATTTTCAATATGAAAAATAAATCATACATGAAAATATATACTTATATTCAATATGAAAAAAAAATCATACATGATAATATAGATTTCAAACTGTCATAACTCCTTATTGGTGACTTTTGCTTACACAAACCAAAATTTATTTTAAAGTTCATAAAAAATAGAAGAAAATAAGCCCTCGAAAAGCAATTTCTGAAGTGGCAAACAATGAGTAATTACAATTACCATGTAATACATGTAAGAACCAATAGAAAACTTAAAAATTCAGGTCTGTAAAAAATCATGCTAAGTCTCCTCTTCATTTACAACAAGAAGTATTCCTATGAATTTCTCTCTAAAACATCAAGATTTTCAGAAAAAAAATCATAAAGTAGGGACTTTTCCGAAAATTTTGAAAAATTTTCAAATTTCAAGGATTTATAGCTCTTGATCCTCTCAATCTAGATCATTGAAAATTTTTTTACATATATAAATATATATATAGTTTCTCTATACATGTGTTTCTTCTATAAGAGCCTAAAGATGATGGAAGAAGAAGAAGCGCTTATTAAAGCAGAAAATAAAAATGAACAGAAACATGATGAGAATCCCCCGGAAGAAACGTGGGATACAAACAGCAACGATAGTGAATGGTGATAGTGTGTGTGTTAATTTTAAGTTCTATGTACATTTTAAAAACTTTGATTTTTAGTTTTACTTAAACTTAAATTGTGTGTTAATTTTAAGAATTTCAGTTTTTAATTTAGCTTTGTCTAATATTAAAAATTTTAGTTTTAGTTTAATTGTGTGTGTGTGTGTTAATTTTGAGTTCCGTGTATATTTTTAAAAAAAACTTTTATGCTTGGTAAAAATTGTAAAAATCTGCCAACAAATTTTTTAAATAAATGCATAAAACTTAGTGAATGTAGTTATTTATTTCAACAACCTTCATACTCTTGCTTAAATTTTTTTAACTTATTAAGATTTTTTCTTGTGTAAACTAAAACTTTGTAGTTATTTTTTCACAAACGTAGCCATGATTTTTACTTTAAAAGTTAAATACGAACTGATTCGCAACCTTAATTATCTTCCCTTTTAATAGCATAGTAGTTGTTGTTAACCTTTTGACTGCGGGAAAATTTTAGCACTAAACGACCTTTTATAAAGTGCAAAATGTATACATGAGATCATTGGATTTTTCAGGTAGAGTCCCCACCCTGACTGCTGGTCGATAAATCGACCACCCCCGCAGGCTAAAGGTTAATTCTTTGGAATATTTATCTTGATGTAGTCATACACATGTGCAAAATAATTATTTTAACCGAATGTATCAACTCACAAATGAATATTATCGTCAAGTAAAAACCAATGTAGTATAAAAATTTCATTCAGTTATTATAATATGCTAATATAGAGATAAGACGAAGTTTCGTTTTAGGGACCCAAACAATCTTGTAATTGACCTCCCCTCCACTCCTAACTCTATACATTTCAGTATGTGTGAGCTACAATATTCTTATCTCCTATCTCTTACTCTAAAATATTTTTATAAATTATTCGTACATTTCATTATGGACAAGTGTAAACTACAATGTTTTTTTCTTATCATCCTATTTTATTTAAACTCTAAAAATATTCTAGATTTGATAGTGGACTTCATTATTATATAAAAAAATTAATTTCTATATGAAGCGAATAGAGTGTAAAAGAGAATTTAAAATTAAAATATTTGGAGCGATTCTAAGAATTCGAACGCTTATCGTAAAGCAACTGACTTTCTCCCTGTCTCTTTCTTGCCTTCGTAAAGCAACTGACTTTTTCTCTATCTCTTTCTTGCCTTCATAAGCAAGTAACTTTCTTTCTATTTCTTCATCATCTTTAGGCTCTTATAAAAGAAACATATGTATACAGAAAATATATATACATATAGCAAATAGAAAATATATATGTATATGATAGATGTTGAAGTTTTTTCTATCCTCTTTTACTCGTTTAAAAATGAGATTAGTTAATACCCAATAATATAAAATAAGACTCTTCAATGATCATCATGTTAAAATTTTTAAATATTTAACATTCACTCTCATCTTCGACGGCGGGGGGCGGGCACGGATCGCGGTGATTCGCCTATCAACGCGGCGCAGATCGCGATAATTCGTTTATCAACGTGGCGCAGGAGCATTCGCGCCAATGAGCACCAACATGGCGCGTAGACACGGAGTGAATTGCTTATATCACGACGCGGGATTGGTGTGCGTCATTATTTTTGCACCTGCACAGGTGACCTGACGACAGAGGAGTGGGGGTATCCAGAACTCGATTTGCTTATCTACTATCTACTTCAAAATATTTTTTCTAAAACTTTGAAAATGTGTTTAAATTTATTTTCTCTTTTTTAAAAATTTAATTCTTGGGTTATACTTGAAATATAACGCTTGGGAGGTGAGCCTTGTTCTGGGCAGAATACTTTTATTATGGAACGATATGGTGAACAAGATAGCCAACAGGATAATAAAAGGTTTTACGTGCAGAAGAGTGGGAGAATGTGTGGGTTGTGTGATTACGTGCATATCGCAACCTGCAAGAAAATGCGGGAGAATTACCATAGGTCGTGATGCAAAAGGCAATGAAGAAAAGTATTGTTCACATCATAAGAAAATGTTGGGACAATACTGTAGATTATATCACATGACCAACTTAGAACAGCCCGATCCTGAACGCAATCACGGAATGCACGTTGGATTAGTAGCGTTTGTCGAGCTATATGTAAGAGAATGTTATGTGCGTTTATTCTACATGGTGCGCGATAATAATCACGCATATTGGAATAGGTGGTTAGAATATGTTAGCGAAGATTACCGGTTAGACGAGAATAACCGCATAATCAACATAAACGATAAAAGAAATGTAAACGGAAGATATGATCATCGTGTTGAAGACCTGTCTATCAATTATGAAAATACACCAGAAAAATCCAGCATATTTAAAAAGTCGTGGTTACACATTGAAAAAGTGTTTTATTCAGTGTTGGTGAGATACCATAAAATAGAGATTAGAATGGTACCATTCAAGCTCGGGATAATATGGAATACCATAATTGCAGCTATCGGTAAAGGAGAGAAAGAAATGTTCAGATGCAGATTAATGAACCGGTGTGAGTGCCAAATTACAGGATTCGAACTACTGCCCAGTCACAAAATATGTGCCAGACTTGTGTACGAATACGGCAATATCTGTACCCAACATAAAAAATTGGAAGGACAATTCTATAACGCAACGCAATTGTTGGATACCGACTATGGTATTGAAGAACGTACCGTGGTTTTTGTTGAAATAGCAATGCCTAATAAATTCAATTCAGTTTTCAATTACGTAAAGGATCCTGTGCGTAATAACACAAGAGAAGTGTTAGAATCTGTAAGTTACGATTATGATTTAGATCGTTACTACATCATTTACAACAAGACTGAGGCAAAGGATGAAGCGCGTGCATAAAAAGAAGCGCGAAAGAAAGAAGAAGAAGAAAGAAAGGAAGCAAAAGAAGTGTTCATGAAAGCAGAAAATAAAAATGTACCGAAACAGGATGAGAATTCCACGGAAGAAACGTGGGATACCAGCAACGATAGTGAATAGTGATAGTGTGTGTGTTAATTTTAAGTTCTACATACATTTGAAAAACTTTGATATTTAGTTTTACTTAAATTCTGTGTTAATATTAAGAATTTTAGTTTTTAATTAAGCTTTGTTTAATATTAAAAATTTTGGTTTTAGTTTAATTGTGTGTGTGTGTATGTGTGTGTGAGCGTGCGCGCGTGTATGTGTGTAAATACCAACCCTTTAGTGTAGTTGCAAGAAGCAATTACAGAAATTCACGCGTTCATCATAAATTTAACCGAAAATTCCTTCGATCATATTACGTCATACATTACGAGCGATGAATTTACTCGTGGATCCGGGTAGATGCGTTTAAAATATGTAAGAAGTTTCCGCCCCGAAGAATTATTTGATATTATCTTTCGAATTGCTTAAAGTAATTCAGAATTCAATATCAATAATAATTCAATTCTTGATATTACTTTAGTAAAAGGAGTCACAGGCGAGGCTAGAAATTTAGGTGAATTCTTAAGCGAAGAAGCCGCTAAAAGAAAGCACTCTATCATCACAATACAAAATGATGACAACATTTGTTTGCCACGAGCAATAGCGGTCGTATTGGCATATTAATTGTTTCAATCAAACCCAAAAAATACAAATTTTCTAAAAAATTGGAAAAGCATGATCGTTTCACGACGTGCTTTTAAAAAAAAATCTGCTAAAAATTCTTTTCGAAACAAATAACGAAAGCTCAGTATTAGATAACTTAGAGACACCAGAATCCGAAAGATCCAACGAAATGGCGGGAGGAGTAGAATTGAAACCGCAGGTCAAGTGACCTTGGCGCCTAATCAGGTGGTATCACTAAAAGACGCTCTTCAAGTAGTTCCTAAATTTAACGGAACGAACATATCTTCAAGTCAGTTCTTACAAGGCTGTAATAAGGCAAAGGCCTTAGATTATATGATAGACACCAACGCCGAGGGCAACTTAGCTAAATTAATTAGAGCACGAATCGAAGGTGAAGCGCTCTGAGCTATAAATGGGCAGAACTTTACGACGATTGATCATCTACAAGAATATTTTAAGGATATATATGGTTCGTCAAAGTGTTAAGTGACAAAATTTTCGCCTCCTAATTTTCTTTATTTTTTTTCTTTTAATTCTTAAATTTATTCTTTTATTTTATTACAATGGTGAAAAGAAATCGGTCTTAAAAGCATCAAGGCCAATTTCTTTTCACGCTTTTATCAATTTTCTAAGAAGCCAAGCTCGATCGTTGACGGGAGCCTTTGCTTCGTCTCCACTCTTTCTCTACTTCGTTGAGTTGAAGTGGGGACTTAGCGTCGGTTCCCATGCCTAAGACGGGTGAGAGCAACGAGGAGAGAGGACTACCTTTCTCTGTCCCCGCGCTCTCCCCCACAACAATTAAAAGGTTTGAAGCTGGCTTGAAGACGGATTTGTCAAGCGAAGAAAAATCTTCTTGCGAGAGACGCGCGGGACAGGCCTTAGGGCCAAGTTCGAGAGGAAAGAGGCTCGCGCAGCTTCTTCCTCTAATACAGGAAACAAATTGGTTTTTTTTTTATTCTTTCTCTTCTTTTCTTTTCTTCGTTCACTATTAAATTTTTCTCTCTTATCATTCATGATCTTCAATCATGAGAGAAAATTCAATTAGTGTTTAGTGTTTTATTAACAGAGTTAAAGGTTAATAAATTTAATTTTTTTTTCTTTTTTTTTGTTTTGTCAAAAGTTTTTCGTAAAATTTCTCGTAAACTTTTTGCAAATGTTTTTTAACGTAAACCGTCCGAGAGTGAAGTGAATTACATAATAAAAACTGAGAAGCAGCTCGTGCAGGTGAGCGAGGCAGCGGCACCCAGGAAAGCCGACAATGCCGCCAAGCCGGCCAACATTTGTTTCACCTGATTAAAAAAGATGAGTATTAAATTTTACTTGTATCATATATTTCTTTTATTAAATTGTAATCATTTTAATAAGGGAAATATATTAAGTCTTCAAAAGAGTTGTTTTTATTATTATACCTTGTTTTAAATAAAATAGTACCAAATGTTTTAATATATTATGATATTGGAAATCATTTTAATTTTGATAATTTTATTTTATTCGCATTCAAATATTGACAGTACTACTATAATGCATTTTATAAACAGTGCAGAGCCTATATATTTAAGATTCTTGAGTTAAATAATAATTTAAAGCATGTCGATAAAGTATAACGTACAAAAAAATTACTACGGATGTTATTATGAATTTCATTGATTAAAAAAATATTGATTCGTAAATTAGTAGTTTTGTGATTACACATACAAAAATATATACAAGTATTAAAAAATTTTTAGTTCTACGTGTGTGTTAGTTGATGCGTTTTTTTGACTTTCGAAAAAATGTTGGTTGAATTTATATACCAAAATTTTAAAGCAAGAATCATAATTTTTGTTTGTCAAACAAAATTTTTCTGATTTCTGAATCAAGATAAAAATATTTCAAACGTTAAATTACAATAGATGAATGCATAATAAGTTTTCGACTTAATGAATGTTTAATATTTTTTATAATAAAAGCTCAAGAAAATTTACTAAAAAAATTTTGCAATGAAATGTATAATTAATAATAGATAATTGACTAAAATAAAAAAGAGATAAATTTTAAAAAAGGAATATTAACTCTTATTTCCATGTGAAACGAGATCTGAGTGTTTATTTTATGACATTTTCGTATAGATCAGGCCGAATATACTCATTAGATAAAATCTCTAAACTCCGGAAGGTAAAAATAAAATTAAATGTATGAAGGACGGGGTTTTTGTGAGAGGTAAAACTCTTTAGAAAGACCCGCCCTAATACAAAGTCAGTCCATCAATCATTAGGAGAACTCGGTAACAAGTACAAAAGAGATGATGAGACAGTGATCTCTTTCGCAAATAGAATGCGTGATTTGGGACAAAAAATTTTAGAAATTGAAAAATTGAATCATAACAATGAAATTCCCACCGCTGTTAAAACTAGTCTAGATGAAAGTATTATAGAATGCTTTAAGAGAGGCTTAAAGCCAGTAATAGAGGCATCACGCAAAATCAAATAGACGATATCGTGAAGGAAGCTCTTAAAATAGAGAAATTATTAGAAGCTAAAAACGCCCTACGAAAAAGTAATAATCAAATTACTATGTTAAAAAGAAACGTAAATCTTTGCTAATTATGAAAAGAAGATCACGAAACTCGTGATTGCAAAGGACAAGGACAGACTATATGTACTTTTTGTAAAAGATCTGGTCATTCGGAAGCTAGATGCTTTCAAAAAGGTAAAAATATGCCTGAATACCAGTTATGCAATAAATCAGGTCAAGTAGCATTACAATGCAGGCTGATACAGAAGTGTGAGATCTGTAATAAAATTGGACATGTAGCTAAAGACTGCAACCAAGCATACTCAGCAGTATGCCAATTATGTAATAAAATTGGACATTCAGCCTCTAATTGCTCCAAGCTGAATCAACCAAGGGCCACGAAATCACAAATAACTTTTCAATTATGCGAGAGAATAGGACATACTGCCGCAGCATGCTTTGTTGATAAGGCAAAATCAGTTAAAGAATGTAAATATTGTAAAGCTAAAGGTCATGAAATATCAGAATGCCGTAAATTGCAATAGAAAAATAGCCAAGAGAATCCGGGAAACGAGAGGAGTCTCCAGAACCAGGGCGTTACACGGGAGACTCATCACTCAAGACGCCCTGCAGGAGAGAATGAAATCAACAATCTACTCTGCGAGTTGTAACCATAAGGTTATGATTCCCAGGAAAAAATATACCGTTTATAAATCTCAACTTATTTAATATAGAATCGGACCTAAGTTTAATGCTTGACAGTGGTTCAGAAGCAAATTTAATAAGAATAAGTGCAATACCTGATTTTTCATTTATTAATAGAGATATTACCTACGTATTAAAATGTATCAATTCTGCTCCTATTACTACACTTGGAGTAATCAATATGAGAATAGCAAGTTGTAAGACCGAATTTTTGGTAGTACCTGCAAATTTTCCAATACCATTTGAGGGAATTCTAGGATCAGAATTTTTCTTAAACACAAAAGCTAAATTAGATTTTGAGGTCAAAACCGTAAGAATAGATCAAATTTCAGTACCTTTCCAATACCATGATAATGAAATAGAAATTGAACATCTTCGCTTGGTGTGCATAGAACTGAATAACATCAAGAGCTATTTACCAATGGTACCGCTGTGTTTGGAATCAAATAGAAATAATAAATTTCTAGTAGATTCAGGATCAGAGGTTAATTTAATTTAAAAAAATTCGCTACCAAAAGATATTAAAATTAATCATGATAATAAATTATTACTTAAAGGAACAGTAACAGAATTAATGACAACAACAGGATCTGTAACTATTGGAATGTTGGGACAAGAATCCACGTTTCACATAATCCTCGAAGATTTTCCTTTACCAGCAAAAGGTATAATAGGGGTTGAATATTTAAACCACTCCGAAGAAATTGTATTAATTAATAAAAACACATGTGCTCACGCTAATATACATGTATGCATGCCCACTATACCTTTTAAATAACATTTTTTTTTATTCAAATAGCGTCACGTTAATAAATTCGTATATTTAAGAAACTAAGATAATTATTTAAAAATTTTTTATTGCGACTTTAAAAAAGAAAGTAATAATTATTTAATTAATTGTTGTTTATTGCGACGAGCAAATAATTAATTTTCTTTAAATAATAATGAAATTAATAGAACTTTAAAATTGAATAATTTATTTAATTAATAAAGTAGTAAAATCTTTATCTTCATTTCTTTTTTTTTATTTATTAGTAATTTTGTTTACTATTTATTTCTTTTGATTTTAAATAAAATTTTATTCTGTTTTTTATTTTTGTTTATTTATTATTTTTCTAATTAAAACCTTTTCTCTTCTTTGTAAAATAAAAATAGAAATTGCTCTTTATGTAATTCTTTTTGCACACAATTTAAAAAAATAATTTTGCTCATTTCAACTAAACAAGATTATTATTTTTATTATTATTATATAATTAAACTAAATACTCGCAAATAAATCGTTTTTCTTATATTTATATTTACACGCCAACTGACAAAGTACCGCTAGTGAAATGTTACTTTTGCAGAACTGAGTCTTGAAAGCTTAGTGGCGTTAGTACCGTATAACTGCGTATAATATCTTTTAAATAACACCCTAATTTTTATCAAACAGCGATTACTATTAATAGGATTAATAGGTGTTATTTTAATATGGTAATTGATATAAAAAATAATTGCTTTTAATGATGACTTTGTTATTTAAATAATAACTTTTGATTTTAGTTAATAAATTACCCTTCGCTTTCGAATTTTCTTTTTTTCTATCCTTGGAATTGAAGGCAAACAACTTAATAATAGCAAGTTTAAATAATTTTAATATCTTTTTTTTTATTTTTTTTTATTTATCAATAAACGTAGCATATGATTTTCTTTTTTCGATTGCGCATCTTAATTGCTAATAGCTCTTTAAGTAAATTTTTGTTTTTTTTTCTTTCTTTTTATTTTTAACTAATACTAAATTAACTTTTATTTAATTAATCAATAAAATTCTTCAAATCACACGTTTGTCTTATAAATATTATAGAATAAATAATTTTTCTTACTAAATTAAATCAAAAACTGATTAAACTTCTTATCCCATTCTCTTTTTCATTTTATTTTTGCATAAAATTAGTTTGTTTTATTTGAATAACAATTTAATCTTATTGTAATTGTAATATACCACGTTTTAATGATACCAACTAATAACACAACAGAGTTTTATACTCTCGCGAGACTTAACAGCCTAATCGAAAGAGTACTAATAATAGAACTTACTCAAGAGAAATTATTACAAAGAACACAGATTTTGCGAGAACAGAATAGAATTTTAAAAGCGACCATAGACTTACAACAGGCAAATATCAGCGAGCTAATTGTAGCAAACAATAATTTGTACAGTATCACTAGCCGCATAAATAAGAAGAAGGATAATATTTCCTCTTTTTAGGAGCTTTTGTGCGTCACTCAACTAAAAGACTGACTGCTCTAGAAACCAAAACAAAAAAATTAGAAAACCAAATAAATACGTTAACCATAGGATTCAGCAAATTTAAGATTTGATAAAAATAATAAATATCTACTAAATTGTAAATTTTTCTATTAATGTTTCAGTGGAAAACGAAAATTCAACGCCAGTAAATCCGCAACAGAAATATACGAGGAACCAGAAAAAGGCTTATGCAAAAAAATTAAGAAGAGAGTATGAAAGCCAAGGTAAATTCTTCGTGAGTGTTCGTCAGTGTCAAGACGACAAGAGAATCGAACCTAAACCACTTACGGTTTATGCTAGAAGGGAACTGCGTGCAAGTGGTGTGTGTTTGACGCATGGTCGCCTTGGACGTTTTGGTTATGACTGACCAGTATGTTAAGAGCGTAGAAGAAAGTATTGGGAAAGTATTAACTCATAGCTTTATAACACCATTTAACTCATACCTTTATAACACCATTCAACTCATATCTTTTTAACAACATTGCATGACTGGTCACTTTCTCCCTTTCTCTCCTACAGTTTCCACTAACCTATCCGCCCATATTTAAAATACGATCATACAATATAATTCTTGTAGATGTAAGACTTTGTCCAAAAGATGAACCTGCTTTTATCCATGGGATTCAGACCCAATGCTGCAACTTGCCATCCCTACCAGGAATTTGATGATGATTCTCGTTGCATTCACTGTACGTTACCATACAATGAAAGGCCCATTATGCGCCTACTCTATCACACCGGAGACAGACAGGTTGAAATAATACGTCGACAAGAAACAACGCTCCGAGAGAATTTTAACGAAAGCGAGATGCACGAGATAGAAAATTACTACTCTCTTCCCAGACGCTGATACAACAAAATTGACGAAGGTTACAAAACCTGTAGCGACACCGAGAACTAGTCCAGCGCCATTCTTTTTTTTTATTTATCACCCTACATAAATATAAAACCATACCGCACACCTTTATAAAACCATATCATATACCTTTGTAAAATCATACCACATAGTTATAGCATCAAAACCTCGAAGCCATTGCTAGAGTTCATCGAGGACGATAAACCTTTCCGTCTAGGGAGGTGTAACATCCCAGCAATTTTTTATGTTTCTGTATCAAATTTTTTTGTCGTTTTTACTTAATTTCGTCATAGTTTTACTACATAGTTTTTGTTTATCTTATCCATGCGATGGCTTCTTCAATTCTTCGGTATTCTATTGTAAATATATCGATCCTAAATCTGATAAGGATTTGTTTATGATCTATCATAAAAATACATAGACATCGAACCAAACTGTTAATCCTTAGAAGATGTCGAATTCGGTATATAACTGACCATAGGTCCCCGAAACGAGCGAGATATTATTATTACTATTCTATTCTGTCTTGCGTCAGTTCATTATATCTTGTCAATCTAGTAAGTACTAGCTTCTAGTGCATTAAGTATCTATATAAAAAGTTATTCTAAAAATTCGACATAAAAAAGTTATATTTCTGTATTTCTTTCAAAGTATCAGTCTTGTCATAATAAATTATATATAAAGCTTATATTTCTGTATTATTTTTCAAATAATAAATTTTTATAAAGTTTATACTATCGTTAAATTCAATATAAACACATAATATAAAAAAAGGGGAGTGCGAATATTGTAAGGAATTTTTAATCCTCGAATATCAACAATAAAGAGAATTATGAGGAATAAAACACTCTCCATTCATTAATCAGCAATCGAGGTAAGGATTTTAATCATTTATAAATTATATAATTACCCCATTCTCAACCTTCACTCGTCGGTTATAACTAAAAGGGTCTCGAGACCTAGCAAATTACGTATCAACGCTCATAAATTCAATAATTGCACTGGCTGCTCGGTGCATAAAAATATTTTAGTTCGATGCCCCGGTAAAAACGCATGAATATTTCATCGGGACATTACAATAAATTAAAACTAGAACACGATGCCATTATAACACGTTTCCAGTCTCTACACCTTTGAATCTCAATTTTAGTCCGGAAATTAATTCAGAATCTGATATCAATAATAATGAGAATAATAATAATTTCTTAAATTCGGCCATCAAATTTTACAAAAATTTAATAATTGAAATAAGTTTAGTATTTTCAAACAAAAATCTCAACAATGACTTGACTGACGTACTGACCACTAAAGGAAAGATAGGATATCCCTGAAATGACCTAATATTTGTCGAGCAATTTCAGCTGCTGCATGATGTATTACGAAAAAGTCAAGGACATGCTACAGCATCTCAACTAAACCCTATCTTAAAAATCATTCCGATTTGACAGCGGAACCTTTTTTTTCCCTTTTGGATGATATTATAATATTTTTATTAACATTACTAATACTAACTTTCTTTTGCATAAATTACTAACATTAATTTTTAAGTGCATGACTATTTTAACTTGTATCATATAGTGATTTTGCTAAAAATTATAAATATTTCTAACTGTTAAGTGACGAATTTTTAACCTTAAATTTTTTTTTTTAAATTTAACTAATTGCAAAATTTTTATTAAATGTAATCAATTTATTTACTACAGTGAAGAGAAACAGGCCTTAAAAGCATCAAGGCCAATTTCTTTTCACACCTTTATCTAATTTCCACGAAGCCAAGCTTGAACGTTGACGGGAGCCGTTGCTTCGTCTCCACTCTTTCTCGACTTCGTTGAGTTGAAGTGGGGACTTAGCGTCGGTTCCCATGCGTAAGACGGGTAAGAGCGACAAGGAGAGAGGGCTACCTCTCTCTGTCTTCGCGCTCTCCCCCGCAACAATTAAGACGTTTGAAGCTGAAAGCTAATTGCGAAGAGAGATTTTTCTTCTTGAGAGTGACGCGCGGGACAGGCCCGAGGGCCAAGTGCGAGAGGATAGAGGCTCGTGCGGCCGAGGGGCTATTCACTATAAGAAATCATTGACCACCTTCAGATGAAATCATTTGAAATCATTATTGAAATCATTTGAAATCATTGAAATCATTTGAAATCATTGAAATATTTTATTAAATTTTGTGCACAATATGATTACCGAAATCAAAACTATTCAAATTGAAATCATTGAAATCAATGAATATTTTTGTATTTAGTTTACAATTTAAAATATTACCAGAAATATAATACTAAATATTATTTAAATACCAGATTAATATGAGCTGCTCTGATAAATAAAATAATTTTTGATTTTTGGGGAATAGTATCGATATATAATATATAAATATTTATAAGAATTTTTTTCTGGAATTGAAAAAAAATGAATGATTTTAATCATAAGCAAAACGCATCGCACAAAAAATTTTTATGTAAAAGATAATTTATATCAAAACAAATAAAAAAGAATATATGTGAAAAATGAAAAAAAGAAATACTAACAAAAAATTTAAATAAAATCTATAAATAAGTAAATAAGCATTATTTACTTATGTTTGAATTTCTCTCTTTGTATCTGTCACACACGGCTGATAAATTTTTCGACCATAGCTCTTATGGTGGTGAATTTTTTAAACTAACTTTGTGTTTAAAAAATTTAATTTTATGTTATACAAACATTATAACTAAAACTAGAATTTATAGGCGACACTCAGTTTTCAAATATTATTTTATCTTATTTCCTTATCATAAAAAAATAAGAATAAAATGTCCTATTCAAGGATTGAGTGTCGATTATAAGTTCGAGCCTGAAATTCAAGCAAGGTATACAACATTCAGTTAAAAACAAAAGTTATGCTATAGTCGGTCGTCGAAAATATGTCATTGGTATGAACCAGACAATAAAACTAAAAACTTCTCGTTAGTCCCTATGGAAAAGCATGGATACATAAATATTGAAAATTATGTATCGACTATATCCACACCTACAACAACTGAAAGTGGGATTGTAGTTAATGATGAGCTGTATAAAAAAATAAAGAATTTTTTTGAATAAATAAATGTAAAATTTAGTTATTCTTAATTGAATTTTTTAAAATATAGGTATTATTTTAATTTTTATATGATTCAATAATGACGATTTAGGGATTATAATTTAAAGTAAGCTTAACCTTCATAAATATTAATTTTAATTATCTTGGAATGATTTCGGAATTATTTAAAATCACAAAAAATTTGCTTGAAATCATTTGAAATCATAGAAAATTTGCTTGAAATCATTTGAAATCATTTGAAATCACTACCTACCATAGGCTGTTTTGAAAATGTTTGAAATTACAAGTATGAAAATACATTTCTGAAATCATTTTGAAATCATTTGAAATCATATGAAATCTGTAATCATTTTGACACCTTTTTTTAAGTGAATAGCCCCTCGCGTGCGGCTTCATCCTCTACATTTTTAAACTGGCTAGACTTATTCATTTTTATTTTTTTTTTTATTTTTTTTTTACTGCTTCCTTTTTTTTTATTATATCATTTGTTTTTGGTGAGTTTTCGGTTCGTGTTTTTATTTTTTTTTTACGTTTTCATGTATTTTAAAAGGAAAATGCCTAGTTTTCTCATGCTCTTCAAGCATGGGAGAACTACAAAATCATGTAAGTTCGTAGCGTGAATCGGGAGTGAAAAGAATGACGATTAGTGAATAAATGAAATGATAGAAGATGAAAAAAGGCGAGCGAGACATCAGCATCCAGGAAAGCCGGCAATGCAGCTTCCGCCGGCCTGCAATTTCACGACAGTATACAGATAAGTGGCATTCTAATTGTCAAATTGGGATTAATTTAAAATAATATTACTAATGTTTTTCTTAAATAACCGTATCTATAAAAGTTGTAAATAGGTTAAATAAATATAAAAATAGTAAATTGTAATGAAATTCAAAATTTATTCAATGAAAATTAATGCAAAGTAATGATCTTTAATCCAAATTATTTATTGAATGACCAAAACGTTAATAACAGAAAAAAACAAGATGTCTTAGGGGTTTACTTCTTAAAGTGATTCTAAAACTTTTAAGTTTAGTCTTAAAATAATTCAGTTTTAAGAATTTCGTTTCATTAATCTATAATGTCATAAATTTATAACTTTTAGGAATTATTAAATGTATAGAAAATTTAAATTTATATCTATAAAACAACTCATTTCTTTTTATTATTATTCGATTTGCAATTTGAATTTTATTAATGGTGAATTTGAAGTAATGAGATATTTTAATAATTTTAATTTTATTGTTGATATATTAGTTCAAAGGAAAAACCTTAGCATAAGCCAAGGAGAAAAATTGTTATTTGTATAAACATCAATAATTGCACACGAAATTGTTCAATTAAACTATTCAATAATCACGTCCTTAGCTTTTATTATTATTATTTCTATAAATTGTTTAACATCAAAATAACTTTGAACAATACAAGTTGAATTTAAATAGAATAATAATTTTACAAAATGTAAAATTTATTAATAATAAGTTATAAAAATAATTGTATGCGTGAATTGTTGAATTGATTCTTTAACCGGATTTTATGTTCATAGTTGCATTTCGTAGAGAATTTCAAATCAGTAAATTAATTGATTTCCAAGCGTCAAAAGGTAATCTGAGACAGACTCATATTTATTTTTGAATGAGTGCACATCGTTGTTAAATCTAGTTAGACTGAAGCTTATAGATTTTTGATAATTTTGAATTTTATAATTATTTATAATAATTTGAATTTAAATATAATTCCATAAAAATGAAATTTATTATATAAAAAAAGAAGCGAGAAAGCCATAGAATAAATTCTTTAACCATGTAATTTCTGTGTTATTTATATGTTTAGCGATAAATAAAATGATGACAAAATAAAATTAATTTAGTTCGTATGAAAATATCGAATTTTGATGAAGTTGAAAATTTTTAATGAATCTATTTTTGAGTTGAAGGTTTCTGATTTTTAAGATGTTCTAATTAGTAAAAATTTGTATTATGAAAATTCGTATAAAAACAAAATAAAAGATATTAAAATGAGTAAATTAAATTGAATTTCATAAGGACAAGCAATAACCTTCTATTTATTACAATTTTTTTTGTTGTCGAATACACAAGTAACGAATTATCATGTTAAAGGTTATAGAACAAGGGTAGAATAATTACGATACTATTGAAGAATAGTATCCGATGGAGAGAAATAATAAAGTTATATAATTTGATAATTGTTACTTATAAGGAAGGGTCGTCCCTTTTTATGGAGGGTAAAACCTCTAATTAGAAAGGGCCTCCCTAATACTAACATTTTAATAATTTTTTAAATCAAAATATTTTGCATTAATAAAAATTAAAAAAAAATATTAATAATAATTTAGAAACAACATTATACTTAACTTTGATAATACATTCATTTACTTACCTTTTTAAATCATTTTAATAAGAACTTGTAAATATACAAATAATACATAGTTAGAAATACGTGTATAGTCTAATGTTTAAGTCAATAATTTAGTAGTAAAAAAAAATTCTAGGTCAACGTTGAAAAAAAATTTTCACAAAATAAGTATAAACCCATAGAAATAATCATTTATCTTTTAGCTATTTAAGCTTATAAATATTTCATATTCAACTCATCTCTGTGATTGTTTGATTTTTATATCTAATAAAAAAAATATTATAATGAATACAAATAAATTTTGCATGATCTTTTCAATTACATCTAGAATAACATTTCATATTTTACTTATTTTGCTCATAATAATTTTTAATCATCCCAATAATCTATTTTTCATATATTAATATTATATACTATATTATTCAATTCTTTTTCTCTAATTTACTCCATTCATTAAATCCGATAATAACGTCATTTTATAGTATAAAATTCAATAAAAAAATGAGCATAAATCTTTTGATTATTTTACTTAAAATTAATAATGTATCTGAAAATAATTTAGGAAGAATTTCTAGATAAGTGTCATTTGAACATTCTTAGCTGAGCTATTATGAGCAAAAAATGGTTAATTTTCTACCAGGGAATTAGCAAATTTAAAATTGCCGACAAACAGAATAAAAAAAATAAAAAGACCGAATAAAAAAAATAAAAAGACCGAATAAAAAAAACAACTATTTCGAGTCAAATACATGTAGCGTCCCTCAGACATCACAATATAATAAAAAGTAACATTTTTCTCAAGTTTTAAAGAGCTACAGCCACCACAAAAAATACGGCCACCAAAAAAGGATCACTGCAAATCATAAGCAACATAGGTATTAAAGGAACGCTTGATGACGTACTTTATTGCCCCGAAGCCCCATGTAATTTGTTATCCATTAGAAGGAAGAAAAAGGCTGGACTGAGGACGATACTGTTGAGATAAGTAGAAACGGTAATATAATAATGAGAGACATAACACTGAATAACTTAACGTGTGTTAAATTTAAATTAGAAAATAAAACGTTAAATATTCAAAACTCTCAAGTATTTACTAAAGAAAATAATAATGATCATGACCTGTGGCATCAGCGTTTAGATCACATTGGTAAATCAAAATTAATCGAATTGAAAAATGAGCATATGATAGATGATTTAAATATTGTAAATAAAGTTATAACGCACGATAATTTATGTAAAGCTTGTATAAACAAACTCGTTCACCATTTGAAAGGAAAAAAAAGTCATATACAAAGACCATTGTTTATTGTTCATTCTAATATATGTGGTCCAATCACTCCTTCAACTGTAAATGAAAAAAATTGTTTTGTTATGTTTATTGACGATTTTACACATTATTGTGTTACTTATTCAATCACTTACAAATCAGACCTATTTTCAGTATTTGAAAATTTTGTCGCAAAGAGTGAGGCTCATTTTAATTTAAAATTTGTTCATTTATGTCGCGATAAAAGTCGCGAATACTTATCAAATGATATGAAAAATTATTGGATAGAAAAAGGTATAATATATCATTTAACGATTCCGCGAACACCTCAACAAATGGGGAATATTAGAGCGAATGAATAGAATTTTAACAGAAAAAGCTCGTTCAATGATAAGCGATGCTGATTTAAAAAAAGTATTTTGGGGAGAAGCAATTCTTACTGCAACGTATTTAACTAATATAATACCAACTAAAGCATTATCAGTAAATAAGAGACCATTTGAATTACGGCATAATAAAAAGGCAAAATTAAAAATTTTTGGGTCTACTGTTTATATCCAAAATAGAATAAAAACAGCTAAATCGATAATAATTCTTGAAAGGGTATTTTAGTTGGTTACGAGCTTAATGGTTTGTTAAGTGACAGAATTTTTCACTTAAATTTTTGTCGCGAAGAAAATATTTTTTTATTTGTCTAAAGAATTTTTTTTTAATTCCCATAGTAAAAAGAAAGAGGTCTTAAAAGTGTCAAGAACTCATGATTTCCATTGCACTGGACAAGGGAGTGCGAGAAGGAGAAAGAGAGCTATCTCTCTTTTTCTTGCATCTCTTCCCACTACCAGTTGCTTTGTTTGAAGTTGGCCTGACGGTGCTAGCGTTAACGACGGGCCTAGCTTGAAGAGAGACGCGCGCGACCAGGCCTAAGAGCAGAACGTGTGTGCTGCAGCCCGCGAGGCTGCAGCCACTAACTTCAACTTCGCAATATTTTATTTTTGAATTAGTTCTTCTTCTTATATTTACTTCTATGGTGCCAAGTGCATAAGACTATTATTATTTATTTTTTTTTTTTAAATCGTGTTCAAACTGGGTTTTTGTTTGTCGGGTATTATGTTGGGTGATCTAGTGCGCGCATGGAATCCAGAGTAGTATTTTGTGCAGCCAGGGAGCAGGCTGGAGAGTCCAGCAAAGCCGGCAATGCAGTGCCCGCTGGCCAGCATGTATATTTCTTAAGATAAGTACCACAATTTTAGTATAAAACATTAGAACAGTAATTCTTATAAAATGATATACTAGTTAATTTTTTATGTCTCACTAAAATAAAATTTCCATTTTATTTTCGTCATAAATAAAGAAAGACAATATAATTCAATTTAATTTTTGCGATAAATTACATAGGGTATGTCACATTAATTTGGTGTCTATATTCTTGTTAAACAATAACAAGCATATGCATTATATAATTATTTTGGAAATGAATATATGGAACTTTTATTCACAAATTAATTCAATCGTTTATTACTTAACTGATGAATAGAACTCTATAAAATATATGAACAATAGTAATTAAGTGTTTGATTGTCATTGGCCGTTACAAACCTCAACTCAGTAACCTAGTCAAAATTCTAATTTGCATAATAACATCTATAAAATTATTTTATTACTTTTATTATTTAATTATATTGCGTCTATGAAATTTGTGATTAATTGAATTAATTATTATTTTAAACAATTAAACATTTTATTATTTATGTTCCAACTAAATATTTTGTTGTATTAATTGATTTCATTATCAGATCGATTAAATGATTATTTGAGTCGATTAGATTTTTTTATGATTATATCATTTCATTGATTCGGTGATTTTTTCTCGATGTATTAAGGGAAACCAAAGGTATGGAGGGTTTACTCATGTGTCAATGTATTTAAAAGTAATATACATTCATATGCAATTTTGCATATAAAAAGAATAGTAAGAACAAGCGTGTTCCATCGAAAAATCAAATTTATGGCCGTATTATGAGTTTCTTTTCTGCTTGGGTTTACAAAAACACTTCTTGATTGTTGCTTCAATTTTCTTTTCTTGGTGCGGCCGGGACTCGAACCCACGAGCCTGCTGTATCTTATCTAATTACTAAAATAATAACTTTCAATATACATATATATAATAATATAATATATATATACATGTATACTGTTTAATAAATATGTACTTTTTTTTTTATCCACAATTCTAGCCATATCGGCTATTGCGGAAGGGTACGAACAGTGATGAGTAGGCCCATCACTTAGTAGTTGCCGGAACCAATAGTCTGATCAAGATAGGCCGCGATAAAACCAAGGGGAGTGAACGAATTGGAATCTCCTCTCGTTCTAAAAATTTTTCAGGTGGACCATGGAATTAAAAAGAAAATATCGCGAAAATTAAATTTTTTTTTTTGTTCCTCATTTTTTAATAACAATTTTCTTAAATAAAAATAAAATCATTTGCCACACGTTCGTTAACCTGCGCTAAACAACGCGATCTGACCCACATAAAAAATATATAATAAAAGAAATAAACTAGCAACGAAATGATATAGAAACGAAATTTTCTTATCTGACCCATTATCTGACCGTGTTCGCGAAGGAATCATCTTTGTTGATTCCAAAATTCCTTTATTATTAAATGCTCAATTTTCTCTAAAGTAGGAAACTGAAGCAAGAATCAAGAAATATTTCCGCAACGGAACAAGGGTTTAGAAATGCACGGATAAAAATGATTCAAATAATATTTTCTTTTAGAATCATAGAGTTGTAAAAGAATATAAACTCAAAGCGATTTCAGCGAAAATTTAGTTAGTTTAAATATACAATTTTTCCGTGCTGGGGAAAATTATTTAAAATTAAGAGATGTTAATATAAAATAATTTTTTTTGTAAACAGGAAAGGTGAGAAAAGATAAAACAATCGAAAATTCGTGTCAATATAAAGAAAATTATGTAGATGCAAGGCGTTATAGATGATAAATAATAACTTTCACGAATAGATTTTTAGTTGCGTGGTAAGAATAAAAGTATAATAATTGGAAGAAAAATCAGTTTACCTGCTTTTGATGCGAGGGTTCAAGCAAAATCCTAAATTTATACTCTCAAAGAAATTTTTTTTAAAAAGAGGATTTTCTTTTTAGAGACGGTTAAAACAGTTCAACAAAACCATAAAATGAAAATAATATCCACAGCTAATAAAACTTTTCCTCTGGAAGGGAGAGATTTGTTTTGGAAAAATAACAAATTATAATAAAACTTATAAAATAATAATAATAAAAATAAAATTGCAAAATTGTTTAATTCTAACAAAAATTTTAATAATACAATTTTCTGTGCGGGTTAAATCAAACGAAATAAATAAAATTCAATCGTAACCAGAATTTTAAAATCTTGCCAAAAAATTTAAGCAAAGTTCCATAAAAATTGTTAAAATTTAACCATTTTAGAATCTTTTTTTCCTTTTCTCACAAGCCAAATCATAAATTTCTAAGAATAAGATAAATCAAAATTAGTAAATTTGGATTAATTAAAACTAAGTTCAAAACCCATAAATACGCAAATAATAAAATCAATAAAATTTCTCGTTTCAACCTTAACATAAAACTAGAGAAAAAAATTTAACAGTAAAATAATCTTCAGGCAATTTAGATGAAAACTGGATAATTAAAAAAAAATACTAAATAATTCATCATTTCATATATATAATTAACTTTTAATAAAAATAGTGAATCGTAATTCATTAAGATTGAAATCTTCAAAGAAAAATACTCAAAATGGTTATAAAGTAGGGGATACTGAAAATAATAGGTTTGTTATTGTAAGAGATGTAACAGCAGACGAAGTAAATTACTTATAAACTCAACCAATAGAAACTAATGCATTTGAAATTGAGTCAAAACCAGTCGAAGGTGATATAAATATTGGTGCATCTGAACTCAAGTCAAAACTAGTAGAAAAGTTGAATATATCAAGTTGTGACATGAAAACTGGTGAATCTGAAGTTGAGTAAAAAGGCAAGGATCAGTTATTGATACAACTGATGAGCTCAGGTCAAGATTTAAAAAATAAAGAATTTGCGAATGATATAGAAAAAGAAATGAATGAAAATAAAGTAAGAAGGAGCTAAATCATATAATGAATTTGACTTTGATTATGATTATATAATGATTGCTCAGTCACTTAATAATACAGTTCCAAATTGTTTTGATAAAATTAAAGATAGGTATGACAGGTATAAATGGGAAGAAACAATCAGAGATAAGATAAATTCGCTTAAAATAAATAAGACTTGGATATTAATACCAAGACCAAAAGATAAATATATTGTTGACTGTAAATGGGTATTTATGATTAAAAATGATGAATTTGTAAACCCATACAGATATGAAGCTCCCCTTGTCGCGAAAGGTTTTAGTCAACAATATTTAGTAGATTATAATGAAACATTTGTACCTGTTGCAAGAACTACAAGTCTTAGATTTATAATAGCCTTTTCAAATGAAAATAATTTATTGATGCATCATGGATGTAAAGACAGCATTTTTAAATGGCACATTAAAAGAAGAAATTCATATTAACGTACCAGAAGGTCTCTAATGCGAAACTAATTTAGTCTTTAAATTCAATAAATCTCTGTATGGCCCTGGTAGAAAATAAACCATTTTTTGGCCATTTTTGTTGGCCAACGCATGTTAAAATGGCACTTATCTAGAAATTTTGGAAACTCTTTGTACAGAATTTCTAGATAAGTGTCATTTTGACATGTGTTAACCAGCAAAAATGGCCAAAAAATGGTTTATTTTCTACCAGGGGGCTTAAAACAAGCAGCAAGATGCTGGTTTGAAGTATTTGAAAAGGCCCCCATGGAAAAAGGATTTAAAAATTCTTTAGTAGATAGATATATCTATATTTTGGATAAAGGAGATATATATGTACTATTATATGTTGATAATCTTGTGATTGCTACAGTTGATTGTGAAATATTAAATAATTTTAAAAATTATTTATCAAATAAATTTTCTATGACAAATTTAAAAGAAATTAAATTCTTTCTGGTACAAGAATTGAAAGAAATTTAAATAAAATATCCTTAGGTCAAAGTGCTTACATTAAGGTAATACCTCAGTTAAGGGATTGACGGTTCAGAAAAATCTGAGATAAGGCACATAAGTAGATTTTAATTAAAATAAAGCACAGTTAAATTTTGGTTAACTTTCAGAGCATGCGGAAAAAATGATAAGCATTTTAATTTTCATCTTTTAACACGCGCTTTATAACTATATATAGTGTATATATAGTTATATACGCGTGTGCATTAAGTCACAGATGTTCATATCTTTTCAAAATCGATACTGAAAAATCTATTCTTTAGTTCTTTAATTAATTACGTGTTAAATTCAATCAAATTTTGAACCATCAGTAGCTTATAATCAAAAGTTAAAAAAGAATTTCTGTGTGGTTTCCATAAGAGCGAGTGTTAAAAGTGTGGAAATTAAAATGTTTGTCATTTTTCTCTCATACTCCAAAAGTTTTAGATTAGACTAGGTAATGATTTATTCGTATCAAATATACAAAAGGCATGTAATACAATATAAGATTACAAATAAATATTGCACTTAAAGTTGATATCACAGTCGAATAACTAACCCTAATAATACTGAAAAAGTAAGTCACAATAAAAAGTGATATCACAGATAAACGCAGATAATACAAGAATAATTAAGATTATAAAACAATACACGCAATAATACAATAAATTAAAAACAGGCATTCATTATCTATCAGTCATAATATTAAAATTTAAAAGAAGAATAAAAATAAAAATACATAAAATAAAAATAAAAAGCGTGCACAATAGCATGAAACGCAGTCAATACAATAAAATCAAATAAAAAAAACATTTACTCACCAACCATTCATACAATAAATACATTTACACCTTAAGTCTATATATAGGACATCACATAATAAATTAACATAAATAAAGAATGTAAATGTCAATCGAGGTCAAGTAAGTGCCCCCTCACTGCTGCTTTGAACCTGTTGAGGGATGGAAGATGTTTAATCTCAGCAGGAAGGGAGTTCCAAAAATGCGCACCTTGGACTTGGAAGGAATTTCTGCCAGTCTCAGTACGCACAAAGGGCACTGCTAAGTCCTTAATTTCTCCCCTAGTAACCGCCCTAGGTACACATCTAGCGAAGAGATCCACTAGATGCTCCATTTACCAAAATTTAACTGCATCTTATTTGAACTTGTAAATCTACTTATATACCCAATTTCAGATTTTTCTGAACCGTCAATCCCTTAGCTGAGGTACTACCTTAAAACAATTTCAGAAAAATTTAATTTGTTTGAACGCCATTAGTATACCTCTTCCAAACAAGCTACATTATTTTGCTCTTAGTTGTGTTGAAAAATATGACCTGCCTTGTCGAAATTTCATTAGATGTTTAATATATATAACTACATGCACAAGACCTGATTTATGTGCAGCAGTAAATATTTTAAGTAGATATACAAATAAAAATAATAAAGAACTTTGGCATATTTTGAAACGTGTATTACGTCATCTCAAAGGTATTAGCAATATAAAATTAAATTACGTAAAAATTAACTATTTATATTTTTTAAAGGGTTTTGTTGGCTCAGGTTGGGGAGGTAATGAAATTGATAGAAAAAGCACAACAGGATATTTATTTAAAATATATGACAATTGCTCAATAAGTTGGAATACAAAAAAATAAATTTACAGGTTCGTGTACTGAAGCTGAGTATATGACCCTTCATGAAGCCGTAAAAGAGGCTCTTTATTTAAAATCTTTAGCAGTTAATATAAATGTAAGTATTTCAGAAGCAATAGTAATTTTCGAAGATAACGGTTGCATAAGTATAGCAAATAACTCTAGCAGTCGCAAACGATCGAAACATATTGATATAAAGTATCATATATCTAGCAAAAATATTGAGAAAAATATAATTAAATTACAACATATTCCAACAAGTGAACAGATAGCAGATGTATTAACAAAACCGTTATCTGCAGTGAAGTTTGTAGAGTGTCGAAAACAAATGGGCTTGGAATAATCTTAGTAAAGCCGTATTAAAATAAGAAGTTTTATTCTAGGTTAAATTGAATATAAAATATATAAATTTTGTGAATGGTTTGATTAGGTTTTTCTGGGTTTCCCTAATTCATGCCACGAATGTTGGACGATATTTAAAACCCTAGAAGTCTCGAGTGAACATGATCTTAAACAATAATACTAAACAAAATCATAATTAAAAGAAAAGAAAATAGAATATATTTAATATATGTATAATATTCAAATAATTACACTGACGCTCACGAAAATTTGTCTACCTATGGAAAAATCGGTGAAAATACAAAGTTTTACTTCTAAGCAAAAAATGAATGAATCTGAAAAATTCTAACGGGGTTTCAAAGTTTATCCTAGAAACCATCGAAAACCGTGAGTTCCGATCTAAAAAAGTTGCAATATCGATCTATTATACATAAAAAATGAAAGTATTTTATTAAATTTTTTTTTCGTTCATTTTAAAATTAGTGCCATTTTGACAAAAATTGTTGGAGATTAAAAATTAAAAAATGAGATGAAAGCTATTATACTCTAAATTAAAAATGAGAGGTTGTAGGCTACTATATTAAAAAAATGCAGTTTTTTTTAAACAGCTGATATGTCGAAAAGGATGCTTTAGAAAAAAAAACTTTTAAAAAAAAGTTGTGTTTTTTTAGTAAGGAATCTAATTTTGAAGTTCAAATACAGATAAAAAAATCATTTTTTCTCCCATGTCTGTAGGGCGAAATTTTTTTTATTTTCTTCTTTTCTAAAATTTTAGCCCTACGAAAATTTTCTTTACTAAAAAACCACTTTTTTCTCTCTGAAGTTTTTATTTCTAAAACATTTTTTTCTAGATATCAGCTGTTAAAAAAAATGCATTTTTTAACATAAATGAGCATAACTCTTTTAAAAAAAAGACTCATTTTTAAGTAGAGTATTGTAGCTTTCATCTCTTTTTTGAATTTTTAATCTCCGAAAATTTTTTTCAAAATAGCATAAATTTTAAAATGAACGGAAAAAAAATTTTTGAAATACTTTCATTTTTTATGTATAATAGATCGATATTGCAACTTTTTTAGATTGAAAATCTTAGTTTTTGATGATTTTTAATGTAAACTTTGAAATCCCGTTGGAATTTTTCAGATTCATTCATTTTTTGCTGAGATTTAAAACTTTGAAATTTTGCTGATTTTATCTTAGGTGGCCAAATTAATAAATGTTATTTGAGAAATTAGAAAGTTTTATTGCTTAGTTTTTTTATATGAATGAACCTTTGTAAGCTACTCATAAACATTTATTTACCTAAAAGAACTTTTTCTTATAAGTCTAAACAGATGTGTCACTTATGACGAATATTTTCGCTATTGTTTCATAACACTTGTTACTTTGTTTTGAGCTACTCGCTCTGTAAAGATCTAAGTTTACTCGTGACGATATTATAGAATAAAACTTAAGTATAATTTATTTAATAAATCGTTCACTTGTTTCTATCCTATTTCCAATAAATATTTTTTCTGATGAGGATAAATTTATTTTATCACAACGTTTTAAGAAACAGTTTTAAAACTTAACAATTTTAACTCTTGCCCTAACTTTTAATCGCCTCTTAATTAATTCATCGTAATCAAAGAAAATATTGTCTTTTATTATATACGGAATCCAGCTATCTCTTTATTTCTTACTACACCTCCTAGTTTTTGCAAAGGAAACAAATTTTTATAAAAACGTGAAAGTTTTGGCTTTATAACTCTTATAATTAATCGAAATAAATTTGTATATAATAGAAATATGCTTACAAGGAGCGATCTTCAGCTCCGGAAAACAGAATCGTCTAGAACTCCAAAATATGATTTTTTTATGAAAAAAATGAACCCGTGTTTTTTTTCATTGAATAGACAAGCCAGATAAAAACATTTTTCTCGAAAATATAGTAAAAGGAAACGTTTATAAAAACGTGAATAATCAAACAGTTAAGACTCTAACAAAAAAATATATAAAAGATAAAATGAAGTACAAGTTAAATACTTTAATTTAAGCTCTGTTGCGTTGAAAAAAGCTTATGCTGTTCAAAAGTTATGCCTGATTGAAAATTACTACATTTTTGTTAATATTTTTAACATGTAACATTTATTAATTTTTTTATACGATTTTATTAGTATATTTTAATCGCCTGTACCTTTTAAATAATATGAGATTTTTAATAAAATAAAGCTTAAATTGAACCATTTCAATTCAAGCAATTTAAAGTAGTTAACTTATAGTTCATCTTATATTTTTTTATAAGAATCTTAGCTGTTTGGTTATTCAAGTTCTTATAAACTTTTTACTACAATTTCGAATAAATGTTTGCATCTTTACCTATGAGGTCTATTCGATAAAAAAACATAGACTCATTTTTTTCATCAAAAAATCATATCCAGCAGTTTCAGCTGAATTCGTTCCCCGGAGCTATGGGGTACTCTCCGTGTAAGTCCAAGAATGATGTACAATTTTACTCCCGGTAAAAAATGTTTTAATTTAAAAAAAAATTTACTACAAATAAAAAAATATCTTTTCTATTCAAAAAAACAATTTGATATTAATGATATCTTAAAATTCCATTTTTAAAACAAGATCCTCTTTATATCAAGCAGAAGTATGTTTATTAATCAAACTTAAAAAAATATATTATTTTTGAATTAATAATAAATTCTATTGCAAATATTGGAAAAACTCATCAATAACTCTTTTTTTAAAGTGAAAAATGACAATGTATTCTATGAAGTCAACGTTTTGGTAAATAGTTTGTAACCCTCTTCAAAAACTAAGTAAAACTGTTAGGACAAAACCATCATCAATAAAATATTATCAAGTAAAAGACCTGAAATAGTGTTCAATTGATGTACTTATATTTGGTAACATTTTCTTGATGGTGGTTTTGCCCTAATAGGTTTTTGTTTTGTTTCTTGAGAAGATAACAAACCAATTACTAAAATTTCTAATTAATAAAATATATTATTAATTCTTAAATCAGACGTTATTCATAAAAAAAAATAAATTTTAGTGCTTTTTTAAACAAGATCGTCTTTCAAAAGAAAAAAATTCTATTTGTTTGAAGAATATATTTTTGTCCGTATTCACGATTAGAAATCGTCAGGTGGGAGAAAGAAGGTTACGATTCGAAATTGGCCACAAAAAAGTAACGATTCGGATAAAGCCACAAAAAGGTTCCGATTCGGGTTTAGCCACAAAAAGATGACGATTCAGATTTGGCCACAAAAAAATACCGATTCGGGTTTAGCCACAAAAAGGTTACGATTCAGCTGCCTATTTTTTCCTTTGATGTTTTGGATGAGAACCGCTGTTGAAAACAAGAGTTTATCTCCTATATCTAAGTACTCATAAATACTATAATTATGTTTTCATTTTTTTCATGAAGACGCAATTTTATAAATCTATAGTTTTCAATTTAGTGAGTATAAATCATATATCGAAATATATTATTACTTTTTATAATCTTATTAAATAAAGATTAAATGATTTATTTCTTAAATTAAAAATTTTTTTACTTTAACGTTATCAATGTAAGAATAAAAAAATTCACAAATTTTATAATTTAATGAAAATTTGCAAACATTAGTTAAATTTTATGTCACTTTTTAATAAGTATGTTTAAATCATTTTTATAATATTTTCATGAAATATTTTAAAAGTAATTTTTGTTTTCTTTAAAAATTATTTTAAAATTAATTCAGTAAATAATTTAAAACAATTATTACAGTATTCTTTCAAATTCATCAAAAAAGCGAAGATAACATTATTATAGAAGCAATTTACAATTGATTGCTTTTTTATGGAAAATATGAAAAAATAATTCTAATATTTATGAGTGCTTGGATATCGGAGATAAATTCTTATGTTTTCAACAGCGGATCTCATCCAAAACATCGAAGGAAAAAATAAGCAGCCGAATAGTAACCTTTTTGTGGCTAAATCCGAATCGGAACCTTTTTGTGGCTTTATCCGAATCGTTACTTTTTTGTGGCCAATTTCGAATCGTAACCTTCTTCCTCCCACCTGACGAAATATTAACAGACGAAGTCAGTTAAAAACAGTTAACAGACAAAATTGTCTGTTACTTTGACAGACAAAATGTATTTAAAGAATTCAACAAAAAAATTAAATTTTTAAACTTGGTACAATACAGAACACTTTTAGAATCAACTGACATAAAGTCTTATCGACACATCTTTACATAGACAAAAAAAGTTACACAACTGTTTTGAACCGTATTATTAATTAGAAAAACAGAAAAAATTGATAGCCTATTGAAGATAATGTTTTTAGATATATGCTTTGAAATTACTATTAAGCAGCCAAAAAGGAACTATGTAAATTATTAAAAATCAAAATAAATATAACTTATTAAGGGGATGTAAAACGGACACTACACCTGTACTCATGAATTTGGCCTATCTTTTCATCATATTGCAAAACTTGAGGAAAAAAATGCTTTAGTTTGTAGTATTTAACATGAAGATTATTCAGTTAAATTTTCAAATAAATTCATTCATTAGTTTTTCAGAATTTTGGGTTCCAATATTACATTTTAAAATTTTTAGATTTTGTACAAGAAATCTAAAATTCTGAGAAACTAATAAATGAATTTATGTAAAAATTTAACTGAATAATCTTCATGGTAAATACTACAAGCTAAAGCATTTATTTTCTTAAAATTTTACAATAAAATAAAAAGATAGTAAATATTTATGAGTACAGGTGTAGTATCCATTTTACATCTCCTTAATTTTAACTATTTGTGAATATAAAATATAAATAACATTCTGGAATTTAAATCATTAAAAAATATGTTTTATGATGTATACATTAATTTTAAATTTATAATTATTTCATGAATTGAAGATTAATAAAAGTGAAAACAAAAATCTTTTACTTACATTTATTATTTCTCCACAGCTTCATAGTTTTCATCGCTTCACAGTTTTATATATTAAGACATAGAATATATGTGTATTAAATTTAATTGTTTTCAAATATATTAGTCTTTTTCAGGATGTATTTACAAGTTTTTCACAAGCTTAAAATGTACTAGTGTTCACTACTCAAGGCACGCAAAGATACTGATGTTTAAAACCATCTAAATCGAATGTCATGGTATTTTCATAAACGCCATCTGTGAACGCTTATTTTCATTGATTTTTGTGCATTAGCCCCACCTATACACCGAGAGACTTTTGCACCATAAAAGATAGTGCGTTTTAGAAACGCTCTACAAGGTGGCGCGCATGCACAATATTTTTGGAATATGCAAGATAAATATCGATGCGGCGCCACCTTGCGCTGTGTTTTACGATCAATGCACGAAAAAAAGTGATGCATGCATTATAAAATGTAAGGCAATACATATGATTTACGTAGCAGAAGGCATCACTTTTTCTAGTGAGGGCGCGCATCAAGTTTATTGAGGCAAAAGTCTTTCCGTGTACAAGCTCATTTTCATTGGTTCTTAAATATGTTATTGACTAAAAATCTTTTAATGGAATATGATTCTTCCAAGAATCATATTGTAAATGTAAACTTATCATGATCGTTACTTACATATTTAAAGCGTAATCGCAATAATATATAAAAATTACGTTGAAAAGTAATTTAGCATATTTCTTGATTGTTTACAAAAAAAAGCTATTTTACAACTCTATAATTTAAAATTCTCCAATATTATTAATAAAAATTAGTTATATCTTTTCTTAAAACAATATTTGATCATTTGTTCTGAAAAAATTACTTTTATAGCAGCATGAAAGTAAAATTATTTTAAAGTTTAAAGTTTCATGTTCATACACAATGTAATTCAAGATCATCTGAATATTTAGGATATGAGTTCCGGTTACTGTGTCTGAATCTAATTCTGTGCTTTCCATTTGAAATACATGTAAAGCACAGAATAAGGTTCAGGCACAGTAACCGGGACTCATACCCTATTTTGAAAGTTCACATTTTTCGTAGGTCGATAAACAGAGAATTCATGATTAATAAGAGATACGTCAATATTTAACCCTTTCAGAACCAATGTACATTAAAATATACATTGACATTTTTTGGTTTTTTTGAAATTCTGCAAAAGTGACTTCAAATTTTGTAAAAAAAAATATATGTATTAGATTGAAGTGGACTATTTCCGATCTCAAACTGAGGGCCTAAGTTATTACATCTTTGATAAAAACTGAAAAAACTTGAAAAGAAAAAGTGGAAAAAAATTTTTTTTATCGCAATAATTGCTTAATAAATGAACACTTATCATCGCTAAATACTTATCAGAACTTTTCATGATGAATTAAAAATTCCGTTCTGAAAGGATTAAAAATATTTAGAAGTCGTATTCAAGGATGATTTATTTAAGGAAATGTAAAATGGATATTACTCCTATACTCATGAATTTTGACTATCTTTTTATTTTATTACGAAATTTCAGGGAAAAAATGCATTAGCTTGAAGTATGTACCATGAAGATTATTTAATTAAATTTTTAAATTAATTAATTTTTAAGAATTTTGGATTTCTGATACAAAATTGAAAAATTTTAATGTATAATATTGGAACCCAAAATTCTCAATAACTAATGAATAAATTTATCAAAAATTTTAACTGAATAATTTTTATGGTAAGTACTACAAGTTCAAGAATTCCTTTTCTTGAAAATTTGCAGTAAAATGCAAATATAAGCAATATTTATGAGTACAGGTGTAGTGTCCGTTTTACATCCCTTTAATTAAAAACGATAAAAGTACATTTAAGAAAAAGGACATTTTTCCAAATATGTACAGTACCGCTCAAAAGTTCGTAAAAATTTTTTTTTAAACTCAACTTCAAACTGCGATATTTCGGAAACGGCTGGATGAATTTGAAATATCTGGACGGCGTTTGAAAGATCAGACAAAATACTATTTTTTTGTGTCCTGCCAAATATTTTCATCTCTTTTTTTAACTCTATATCTAATGATAGAAAAAATTTTTATTTTTACGAATTTTTAAGTTTCAATCAATCAAATGTAACTTTTTAAGAAATTGATAAAGTTAAAAAATTCGAACGCGACTGAAAAGTAGATTGAATTTCCTAAATCTTTATGTACAATGATTTTTTTGTGTCTATTTCTTGCGTGTAGCTAAAAATGCGCAAAAATGGAAAGTACAAGAAAATCAGTTTAGATATGATAATATTTTCCAATGTCGCGAGTCAATTTTTGTTTACATTAGCAAGATACAAAAAGGTAGTATTTTGTCTAATTTTTTAAACGCCGTCCAGATTTTTGAAATTTATCGAGTCAATTCTAAAATTATCACAAATTTTATCACAATTATTATAAATGATAGTGTCCTTTTTTTGAATAAATTAAAGTTATTTACAAATTTGATTCTTCGTATGTATATACGAACTAAAGATTTGAAGACATCGACATGCTGAAATGTAAACAAAAATAGACTCGCGATATTGGAAAATATTATCATATAAAACTGATTTTATTGTACATTCCATATTTGCGCATTTTTAGCTACACGCAGAAAATAGATACAAAAAAATCATTAAACATAAAGATTTAGGAAATTTACTCTACTTTTCAGTCGCGTTCGAATTTTTTAATTTTATTAATTCCTTAAAAAGTTACATTTGATTGATTAAAATTTAAAAATTCGTAAAAATAAAAAACTTTTTAATCATTAAAAATAGAGTTAAAAAAAAAGATAAAAATATTTGGTAGGACACAAAAAAAAGTATTTTGTCTGATCTTTCAAACGCCGTCCGGATTTTTCAAATTCATTGAGCTGTTTTCGAAATATCGCAGTTTGAAGTTGAGTTAAAAAAAAAAAAATTTTTTACAAACTTTTGAGCGGTAATGTATTTTAAATAACATCGTCGAATATTTCACTAGAAGTATTATAAAATTTTCACTTCCGTTGACACAAACTTTAAACAATGTTAATTAAAATTAGATAACAATAAAAATTTAAATCAATAGCATTTAATTATATATACTTCTTGAATCAAGAAATAAAAACATATGTTCTAAAATTGTAATTAATATTATAATTTAAAATTATAACAGAAAATTATGATGTAAGTTTATTCAAATTATGTCACTAATAGGCCAGCAGTTTACTTCTGAAAAGACGCTTAGAAATGTAATATATATTGACTAATTTTTTCAAGAGGCGGCTAATAGCTTTGTCCTTGTCTAATCCAAATTTTCGTTATAATTGATAAACTCAATATTTTTATACAAACGTAAAAGTTATCCCTTCTAGATTTAAGAATAAGCAAACAATTACATTTCATGATAAACAAAAAAATTTCCATTACTTTTCAAGTATGGTATGAAAACAGAAAAATTAAAATTAAGTTCAATTGCTTTTTCCTTTCATAATGTATTCGAAAAATAATGGATATTTTCTATTTTTTTCATAGAAGGGAATCGTTTGCTCGTTATTAAATCAAGGGAATCAACTCTTGTGTATATAAACAATTAGTTTATTAGTTCCTACGAAAATTTGGATTGAACAAGGACTGAGCTTTCCGACCGCCTTTTCATTTATAATGCTATTTTTTATTAGCTTTTTTTATTTAGCGTTATATAATATTACTACTTTCAGAATATTTTTGAAATGCTTTTTTTAATGAGTTGACTATTTTATTATAAACAAAAAAACATGTAAAAATAAAAAGAGCAGGAAATTGACTAAAAAATCGTTTGCAAGTTTATCTGTCAAAACAAACATTTTTCGCAAATAAATCTAAGGCTTCCTTTCTGAGTTATTTGCTACTTTATATCTTTCCAAAATTTGTAATTTTTGGAATTTGTTTTTCTCGAAAGTTACTGAATTGCAGTTTACTGTTATAGTTGCAATCTTGAACATTACAATACTGTGTGTATAATTAAAGGTCTGGAAATGAAGAGGGCTTATGACTAATGCTATAAAAAAGAGTCATAAACCTTTTTCGTTCTCAGATCCTCAATTATTGTGATCTATTCGGTACTTTTAGGAAAAAAATGCAAATTAGTAAAATTTGTTCCAGGTCGACTGGGGTAATTTTTCTTTTTATAATAAGAAATTAACAGTCTATTCCAAAAAAATATTAAGAAGACATGTGTTCCTATCTAGTACGGATAAATGGACGTCAAGTCGTTACTGTGCATATGCGAATGTCCGTACGAGATAGGAACACTGGTTTGCACTCATAATAATGTACAAAACGAACAAGGAGAGTGCATTGCATTTGGGACTCGCATTTTCACCTAACTTTGGGATATTTTTTCTTACATAAAATCATGAAAAAAACCGCATCCATACGGTCCAACGCTCGATTTTTTCTGTGTTATGAGCAGTTTTGTCTGTTTTGTGAAAAAAATTGCATCTGCTTTATAATCTTACAGTTTTTGATATGCTTATAAAGTTTTTACTAATTGCGTTTTAAAGTTGAGATTAAAACCTATCAATTAAAAAAAACGTGTCCAAAAATCTCAAGTTGTTCGAAAGTTATGAAGTTATGATTCCATTAAAATGAAATTCAGACTAAAATACAGCATTAATTTTCTATGCATATTTTCAACTAAATATTTGCCCTATTTTCAATCCCTTATAACTTGTAAACAGCTTGAGATTTTTGGACACGTTTTTTTTAATCGATAGGTTTTAATCTCAACTTTAACCCTGGTAGAATCTGTATCCATCTCCAAGCTATTTCTTAGTGATTTTAAATGTGCTTATGCTAAGAACAAGCTTGTTTTAGTTTCCAGTTCTTAGGAATCGATGTAACGCTTTTTCTCCCATTTTACCGGCATTTACTAGATTACAGATTCTTAGACAGTTAAGAGGTATTAATTCACCATTAAACTTGGTTAGAAAAAAAATAAGTTCGAGACGAAAATTATGTTAGGAGTAAGCGTCAATCACGATTTCTGGTTACAAGCTATTTCTTTTACATTTCGACAGAGTAGTCGTCACAATATTTTTTTAGCATGAAAATTAGTCAATTCTTTGATAGTTTCGAGATATTTAAAATATAAACATTTTCGCTAATATTTAATTCCTATTTCCTAGTTTGGAATCCATTTGAAATGTTTTAAATTCTACCAGGGAATATACAATCAGTAAAAATCTTATAGAATAAGTAGTTCAAAAACTGTAAAACTATAAAGCAAATGCAAATTTTTTCACAAAACAAACAAAACTGCTCATAACTCGGAAAAAATCTAGCGTTGGAACGAATGGACGCGGCTTTTTTCATGATTTTATGTAAGAAAAAATATCTCAAAGTTAGAAGAAAATTCGAGACCCAAATGCAATGCACTCTCCTTGTAAATAAAAAAGTTCCATGCATTAGAAATTTCCTCGAAGATTGTTTTTGATAAATTTTTAATTTCTGTTTCATCAGCAAAGTTACAAGCGTTCAAAAATCGGACTCACAACACGATCATTTTTCACATGCAATAACATTTTCCTTATGTATTTTTTTGCGTATCTTTTTGTTAAAACTACAAACAAACGACAGCTACAAACACGGCAAAACATAAACAAATATAGAATATGTTATTGCATCTGAAAAATGATTTTGTTGTATGTTCCATTTTTGCATGCTTGTAACTTCGCGCATAAAATAAATATTGAAAATTGATCAAAAGCAAACTTTTAAGAAATTCACTATACTTTGCAGTCGTATCAGAATTTTTTAATTTTATCAATTATTTAAGAAGTTAAAGTTGATGGATTAAAATTGAAAAATTCGTAAAAATTAAAAAATTTGCAATCAGAAAAAAATTAAGATAAAAATAGTTTAAAATATTATGCAGCTCATAAAAAGATAGATTTGAAAAACTCTGTTCGAATTTTATAAATTCATCAGAGTTTTTGAGATATCGAAGTTCAAATTTGAGTTAAAAAACAACATTTTTTTACGAATTTTTGAGTGCTATTGTAAATATTTTCATAGAGTTAAATAAATAATATTATATATACTTTGTGCATTATTGTATTATTTAACAGTATTAAATTTGCAATTTGGAATTTTGTTTGATTAAAAAAAAATTTCTCACCTTAAATTTTATTGTTTGAGAACCATATTGTTTAAAGATGGTAATATATTGCAATAAAATTTTCAAAGCTGTAGTTTTATTACTTACATTAAATATGAAACGCGTTGGGTCGCAAAACCTACCAAGTCCAACCTTATATGAAGGCAGGTTTTGCCACCCAATGCATCAAATATGTTCCCTTGATGAAGTGGGAGGTACTTGGTAACATTTAAGAGTATTAAAATTTTATTGGAGTTTGAATTGATATTTTTGTGTAGGGTACAGGTATAATAATTAAATCCAGTTTTTAATTCTTCTACCTGACCACTACAAAATTCTACCGTTATTCACTAAATATAGAAACCAAAATTTTCAAATTTATTTTCAAGTGGATCCGTTTATAGAACAGTTACTCCAAAAATTTTTGTAAGCATCTAAACATAATTGTTTTTTCTTGAATATATTTTTAAAACATTAATTGTAGTGATCGATAATCAATAGTATTTTTACCAGGGGTGATATTACCCGCAAACAGCACACTTCGGGTAAGCCTTTTTATTTGTTATTTTTTTTTTTTCAATAAAAAAGTTATGAATTCGTGATTTTTTCGTAAATTTTCTGAGGGGTCGATTAATGTTCTTTATTTTGCATAAAAGCATTTATTTATTTATAATGATTGTTAATAAAAAAATTAACTTATTCTGAAAGTACCAATTAATAGAAAAATATTCCGGTGCGAACTCGCACTAGTGTAGTTTGAGGGTTAAAAGTAAATATAATTTAGTATAAAAAATAAATCATAATTTTATTATTTTTTTAATTTTCTTCATTGTCTTAACATTACAGTATTTTGAAAATTTTCAACCAAGTCATAATGATAAGATTTATTTTGTTACATTATTAATACTGAATAATAATTAAGTTATGAATGATTATTTTATTCATCAATGATCAAAAAATAATTTTGCTTACACATAAAATATACAAATCTTAGAATTTTAAACAAGCACTCAATCTAAATCACAGTGAATAATAGTCGCTCTTAATAAGTTCGTCTCACTTTTTTCTAATCTTCTAAGGTATGAAAATATTTTTTTTCCATACAGTTGAATTTAGTGTAAAGTTTTGCTTAGACTCTGCAGATAACTATTTGAATTATAAATAATAATTACAGTGGTTTAAAATATATTACACTAGAAAATCCATGCGCGCAAGCGCGCCCTATATCTAATCTTAATCTACATAAATTTTTAATGATTGACTGTTAATATAGTGTTATTATTTTCTGTTCATTATTAAATAATAATAATTTCATATCTACTAATATCATCATCAGTAAAGAAATTGATGTTATATACTAATGTATCAGAGCAGTTTACGCAGCATCAGTGAATTTATAGACACGGAAAACTTCAAGAAAAATAAATCTCATTTAAAAGATATATTATCATTTTATTCATTTTCTTATTATTATTTTAAAAAATTGAAGAAATAGTAAACTTTGAAATTATTTTTTAGACATTTCTTAAATCTTTTAAAATTTAAATAACGTAAATTATTACAAAGTCAAAAGTTGTTTTACAAATATATAACTTTTTATACCCATAATTTTTAATATCAATCTAATGTATTTGAATTTCACGATATATTTTAAGAGAATTCCAAGATCAATCTCTAGACATAGTCATGTAAAATTATCCATGATTAAAAACATCTGTTTTTTCAATACAATGTAATGTGGTTTATAAAAACGACTTTTCCAATTTTATCATCACAAATTTCACATTTTTTTTTATTTTTTAAAAGAAAAAAGATTAATATATAAAGGATATTGTCCTCTATATGATTAACCTTTTTCCATGGTGAAGTCGAGGGAGTCCCCGCCCGGTACCGTTTAACACATTACATCAGGCTAGACTGTCAGACCCACCATACCGAAAACTTTGACTACCGATGGATAATCAGCCACTTTTGTGACCAACAATCAACCGATACCCAATGAGGTCGGATTTTTAAGAGTCGCGATATAAATGGCACATACACTAATTTTCTTTCGAAAAAAAAGTTTAGAGGTACAAATTTCACATTTTAAGGAGACGTAAAACGGACACTACACCTACACTCATAAATATTGACTATCTCCACATTTTAGTGCAAAATTTCAGGAAAAGAAATGCATTAGATAGTATAAATTTTTAAATAAATTTATTCATCAGCATTTATAAATTTTTAATTTCTGGTACCAGAAAGATTTTAATATGTATTATTGGAATCCTAAATTCTCAATGACTATGAATGAAGTTATTTAAAAATTAATATTTTCAACAATATGAAATCCATAAAATATATAAAAAAATAAAATAGTTTAAATCAATTCTTAACGATATGTATATCGTTCCTATTTTTAAAATACAAATAAAAATAAAAATTCTAATTTATATTTTCTTAATTATAGTAATTATATCATTCTTTCAAACAAAAGATTTTTAATTTTATTTTGCAAAGAAACTGTTTATTTTAAGCGTGATTCAATTTGAATTTTGAAATCAAATAAACAAACTTTTAAAAATAGTACATTTTAGCCAAATATTATACTATATTTTTGAAAAAAAATTTTTAAGATGTTTATCTAGAAATATTTTATATTCTAAATTATATTATCGAAATTGTATTACTTATCGGTTTTTTTATTATTTATTTTAAAATATTCCGAAATATTTTAAATCTTATTTTAAATTTACCAAATTACTTGCCAGGCTCATAGATAAATATTTTATGATATTGTTATAAGCTAAAAAGTTCATGAAATCTGTATTTTGTAAATTTATTGCATAATATACTATTTTATAGTACAATTTTTAAAAAGAGAATTCAGAAGTAAATAGCATTGAATTGTTACCATGTTCTAATTTGAAATATACAATAACAAATGAATATAGAGCGGTACTTCGCCCTCTCGACAACTTCACACAAAAGGAATTTTTGTGAGCGGAAGTGAGCGATGATTATACTAATAATTTTATTTAAAAAATCAAACATTAACTAAATAATTATAATTTAATTATTTTATCAATGATTTTAATTATTAAATTCTAAATCGATGATTTTATTTAAGCATATTATAGTAAATCAAATCTCGTTTTTCGCCAATCATATAATTCTATTCAACGCACCAATCACGTTCTTAGTATAAAATGTTTCACAACATCCGGCCATCGTTTTTTTAAAAGAGGATTGAGAAAAAAAGAAAGCGTTACGAATCACAAACTTCGGTATTCACAACTTCATTTGTTAAGCTTAACAAGTGTTGTAATAGCAATGAAACAAATATGGTAATTCCATACTTCTGTTTTACTGACAATAGACGTATAATAAAGTTTTTTATTTATTTTAATAACAGAATTTTATGTTGATGAATGAAAAAATGCTTTATAGTTCAATGAAATTACTTTACAAAAATAAAAAATGCAAAAAATAGCTAATTTAATTATATATTATTCAGAGGTTATTATGACTCTATTGCGATTGTCATTTTTTACTGAACGACTTCGTATTAGGTGCTAGAAATTTCAAGCTGTGTTAGTTTGGCAGAGACTTTATTTGTTTTTAATTAAATTTCAAAAGTATTTAATTTTTTTTCTGTTAATGCAATATAAACATCGAAAACTTTAAATATTTTTCTTTTTAAATATATAAATTTTTATTTGAATTTGAAATCTCAATTAGTAATAAACAAATAGTTTAAAATAATAAATTATAAAAATGTTACCTAAGATTAATCAACTTTTAAATTTAATATTGAAAGAAGTTACAGTTATATATGAGACATTTCACATTAAGGAAATATAAAACAGATACTACATTTGCACTCATAAATATTAACTATCTTTCCATTCAATTGCAAAATTTTTGAAAAAGAAATGCCTTAGCTTTCAGTGTGTACCGTGAAGATTATTAAGTTAAATTTTCAAATAAATTTATTTATTAGTTTTCAAGAATTTTGGATATCTGGTACAAAACCGAAAAATTTTAATATATAAAAAATATTGAAACCCGCAATTTTCAATAACTAATAAATGAGTTTCTTTAAAAATTCAAATGACTAATCTTCATGGTACATACAATGAGTTAATGCGCTTCTTTTCCTAAAATTTTGCAATAAAATAAAAAGATGGGTAATATTTATGAGTATAGATGTATTTTACATCTCCTTAACAAGCGTGGTCAAAAAATAAAAATCGCTAAAAGTATAGGCATATGTTCCATTTAGTACCCAAATTATATAGAAAGAACTTTAGAAGCCTAGGTAAAAAAAGTCAATAGCTAAAAGCTAAAAAATATTTTGATTTTTCTATTTTTTTTTTAAATTTTTACCTGAAAACTATAAACTTTTAGTGAACATTTTATAGAATACTTTTTATAGAAAATAGCATGTTAATAGTAAAAATAATACTTAAAAAAAATTGCCAAAGTTGATTTGCTTTATAATGGTTTAATTTTTCATAAAGAACAAATAAGCTTTGACGACTACGGGGGGGATTTTAGAAAACTTTTTAATTTAAAGTCATTTTTGACTCAATCATAAGATTTTTTATTTTTAAAAAAATGTATGATTTTCTATCGGAAATATTATTGTGTATAAAAAAAGAATCAGGAATCTTATGATGGTGTCAAAAATGATTATTTTTTCATACTGTCTTGTAATTTAAAAAGTTTTTAAAAATTTTTCTCACTGTCGTCAAAGTTTGTTTCTTCATCATGAAAAAACTAAAAAATTAAATAATCATAAAACAAACAATAAGCTCAAAATTTTTCATATTTTAATTTACAAAAATTCAGTTTTATTCTGTATATTTATTAAAAAATATTCATTTTGTATATTTTAGATACCACATGAAATATTCCTGGATTTTTAATATTTTTTAACCATGCTGTTGATTTAAAAAGCTTCAATATATTAATTATGTTTATTCCTACCCTAACAGTAATGGCCACTTGATAACTCAAAAAGCGGACTGAAAGCAAGATGTAACTGTCTTTTAAAAGATTGGAGGAAATAAATTATTCCATTTCCACAAATAAGCGGGAATAAAGTAATTTTTTCCCGCTAAATGAAAAATTTGTGAATTTAAATAATTTCCCTTAACAAATAATCGAATTAATTAATAAAACTATTGAAAAATACTAAATTCCAATAAAAAATTAATATATTGAAAAAATTATGAAATTTTATTATTAAATATTTGAAATAATTAAAATAAAAAAGAAATTTTTTCTCAATAAATATTTATTATGACAATTTATGTTCATAATTCACAACAATATGTGATTATTAAATTAATTAAATTTCTTCAATCGGAACAGCTTTTTTGAAGTTAATAAAGTGGCCACGATTGAGATAAAAACAAAGTGAAATATGCAACACGAGAATAAAGTTTATTTCTCCCTCGGAAATTCACTCCTCTCGGGAGAAATATGCAACTTTACTCTCTAGTTAGATAATGTACTATTATTGATCGCATGTTCTCTCCAAAATATTTATATAAAAAATATGTTTCGTAATATTCACATTTATGTTCGAACTTTCTTTTTAACTTTTTATTTATAATACAAAATTCAAGACTTTCCGTTAAGCAGAGAAAAGCACAAATGTTTATCTACATAAAGTACAATACACATTTTATTAATTCAGTCGGCATTTATTTATTTTAAAAATACATTTTAGACGACTTTGGAGATAATGTCAGGTTTAATTTTGTAGTTTAAAAATCATGCTCTTAATTTATGACATTTTCTGATCTTTTAATTTTCCATTATTTTTTGGAACTCACGAAGTCGTGAAAAACTTAAAAATACAAAAAATTGTATAAATTAAAATAGAGTTTAACCTAATCTCTGAAGTTGCCAATACACACTTACATAAGTATACACACAATTCATAATATTGCAATGATTTATAATATTTGTTTCTTAAAATTAATCTTTTGTAAAATGTTCCAATTAAGGGGATGTAATAAGGTATATGATATATGCATAGTTACCGATATTGTAGTTTTTCAAATATTCAATATTTATTCAAAAAATTTCCGAAATATCTCTATATTAGGCTTTTTATTAGTAAAAATGGAAGGCTATAATATAGAGATATTTTTAAAAGTTTTGAATTAAGAATAAAAAATTTGAAAAACTGTAATGTCGGTATTTTACATTCCCTTAATTGGTACAGTAGACAATTTTTAGAGTAGTGTTGATATTGTGTCCATTTTTTTATCAATAAACTTTACGTGAGAATACGCAAAATGTATGTTTTTAAAAAAAATGAGTTTAGGTATTACTAATTTTAATAATTTTCAGAACAAATTTGAAAACTAAAAACTTAAAATTTTATTATACTTTACAACTTTAAAATTCTATTGATCAGGAATGATCTGTAACGTTTACTCTTTCCATTTATAACATCGGGTTCCCTCGTTTATTCAACGTATATCTAAGTAAACTGTAGTGCTTCCTTTTTTGATTTTCGATAAAATTATTGTAATTAATTATAATTTTAATCTTTTTTATAAAAAATATTTTATTACAAACTATTCAACCATAATGCATGAAATACTAATTACTCATGTTTTCATAAATTATTTTTATAATCTTGTTCCAGGATTGAAAGTAAAATTACTGATGGTATTATTGGACGAAAATCAGTAACAGAAATAATGGGTTTTTACAATCAATCATCTGATTCAGTAAGTAATTCTAGTCAGGAACAACTAAATTCCATAGAACAACATCATGAAATTAGCAAAATTGAAATTCTAAATTTTAAAATGAATATTTTTGATCATTGGACAAATATGGAACATCATTTTCATTCTCCTATTTGCCAAATCTTTCAAAGTCGACAGGTAAATTTGATACATGATTTAAACGTATTAACAAACCAAGCAAATAAAAAGTGTAAATGGTGTGGCAATTTTGCCATTCATGCTGCGGCAATATTTGGTGATGTAAATATTTTTAGTATTTTAATAAAAAGTGGAGCTCATTGTGACGCCGTCAATGATAAAGGAGAAACCGCACTTCATTTAGCATGTGGCGATGGTAACTACAGATTAGTTCGTTATTTGTTACGATGTGGAGCTAATCTAAATGTATATGATAATACTGGTACTGTTCCTTTACATATAAGTTTATTTAAAAATCATATACCAATTGTCGAATGTCTTTTGAGGTACGGTGCAGAAGTGAATATGTATCTTTCTCAATATTGTGTAGCCATACCGCTTCACATTGCTATTAAGAAGAGGTTTCATGATATGATCAGATTATTGATCTATTATGGTGCTTGTTTAAACGTATGTGATCGACGTGGCAATACGCCGTTATCACTTGCTATTGAGTCAGGAGACAAAATTACATTATCTTATCTAATAAAAAATAAAGCGAATATTCATCACACATTTGACAAAGGAAGAACTGCATTACACCTGGCCTGCAGAACAGGAAAATATGAATTAGCCATGATGTTATTACAGGCTGGAGCTTGCGCTAATATTAAGGATGAATTAAATATGAACGTTTTGCACTCAGTGGCTACTTCAGACAATATTTCTATAGTCCAAGCGTTAGTGAGTTATGGTTGTGACATCAATGCTCTTGACAACTGGTCTAGATCACCTCTTCACAGAGCAATTCTCAGTAATCAAGTTCAAATGGTTGATTGTTTATTATCTCATGGCGCTTCTACAGAGGGAATAGCTAAACCGCTTATTAAAGCAGTTAGATTTGAATTCAGAGATGTTGTTAAATTATTAATCAAACGAGGTGTAAATCCTAATATTAAAGATGAATCTGGCAATGCAATGCTCAATGTAGCTGTTGAATGCGGTGATCTAGAAATTATAGAGTTTTTATTAAATGAGGGAGCTAATGTAAACGTTATAGGAGAATCAGGAAAACCACCTGTCACAGATGCCATTTGTCGTCAAAATATTGAAATTTTGAAGTTACTTATAGAAAAGAAAGCTGATATGTGTTTATTAGATCGTAACGGTAGAGCACCTTTACATTATGCAATTCTAAAAAAAAATAAAAAAATAATTAGAATCATAATAGAAGCTGGAATCAGAAATTTGGGCAAAAATCCTATGTACTTAATAGCATCTACAAATAGAAAAAAATCAATGATTCAATACAAAATTTCGGAATAGGATACTTACAATAGTAAAAATCATATTTTGTAAATACGTACGTATTATATATTAAATAACTTTAAAAAAAAGTAAATATCATTAAATATTATCATTACTGTTATATACGAGGTTACATATACTTTATTACAAGACATCTGTTTTTAATAGACTTTTCAAAATAAACAATTCAGTTATGACCGTTTAGATATTGTAATAAATCATTTTTTATGTTAATAATTAAAGTTTCTTTGACATATTTTCATGAAAAACTAAAAAATTTTTTTTAAACTATGATTTACAAACGTTTTATAAAGGTTTAAAAAAAATAAATGTTTTAAAAAATCTTTAGTCACATAAAAAATTTTATAAAAATTTAATTTAGCACGAATTTTTGGAAAAATAGTCAAATTATTGACTATGTCTCTCTTTCTGTTACTATGTTCTCAATTATTTCTTTAAAAATTTTAAACAATTTTTACGAGTTGTTCAAAATTTTTAATTATTTTTACAATAAACATTATTCATCCTGTCTCAAAACTTAGAATTACACATTTTATTATTCAAAATTGTGTATCATCCATAAATTTATTATTGATATTTTGATTTTAAAATCTACTCGAAAATCGCTTGTAAAAAATAGCATAAAAAACTTGTGTTTCTCCTAAAATACTTTCTTATGTTGAAATTATAAAAAAATTTTTAAAGTGCAGAGATTTTGAATTAACAAAATTTTTGTTAAGTGGTTAAGGTAGTACTATCGTTAAGGGATTGACGGTTCAGAAAAATCTGAAATTAGGTATATAAGTAGATTTAAGTTAAAATAAGATGTCGTTAAATTTTGGTAAACTTTTGGAGCATGAGAGAAAAATGACAAACATTTTAATTTTCACATTTTTAACACGCGCTCTTATGGTAACCACACAGAAATTCTTTTTCAACTTTTGATTATAAGCTACTGATGGTTCAAAGTGTCATCAAATTTAACACGTAATTAATTAAAGAACTAAAGAATAAATTTTTCAGTATCGAGTTTGAAACGATATAAACATCTTAGACTCAATGCACGATCGTGTATAGCTATATATACACTATATATAGATATAAAGCGCGTGTTAAAAGATGAAAATTAAAATGCTTATAATTTTTTTCTCATGCTCTGAAAGTTAACCAAAATTTAACTGTGCTTTATTTTAATTAAAATCTACTTATGTGCCCAATCTCAGATTTTTCTGAACCGTCAATCCCTTAACGATAGTACTACCTTAAGGAAATCCGACTAAAAATGGTTTATAAGAAATTAGATAAAATTATTTATGTACGCTCATATATCATCATTCTCCATGATTATTTATAGTTATGTATGATTAAAAATAATTTCATATGATTAAATACAAATGATATAGAACAAAACTAATAAAAAGTATAAAAATATATAAAGGCCATTTTCAGAAAAAAAAATTATTTTATAAAAATATTGAATCTATATTGATTTACACAAAAACTGATAATTATGATGAATAACATAAAATTTATTTCAAGAATAAATATTCGAGGTATAATATATGTGTACAAAATTCATAGAAAATATCAAAAAGATATACCTACATTATAAGAATTGAATTATACAACCATGAATGGATTTAATTATTTTTTACTTATGAAAACAATAATTATACACAATTTAACCCTTTTTCTACCATACGTTCTCAAATATTGTAAAATTGGTGCATTAGCTAAGCAATTTACAAAGCTGATTCAGTGAAGCAGTTAAAGGTCTGTTATTTATACTTCGATGCATGGATATTTCGATTATATCGGCTAGCATATATGCTTGGATGCATGTATATTTCAATTACATCTGTTCACCGATTTGCTTAAAGGCATTTACATTTCTTTTGCTAAGTTTCTACGCACACTCAGGGTACTGAAGTCAAAAGGTCAGGGTAATTCATGCTGTTTCCCTTATCACCAAGAAAGCTATATGTTATAAAGAACTTACTCCCATTTAAAACTCAAATAGTACGCTTTGATCTAACACCCAAAAATGGTATACAGGTACGAATCAAATGGAAAATTTTTCAAAAAATGCGTTTATTTACCATCATTTTAGGTTAAAATTTTCTGTACAATAATAGGAGAGGGCTATTTCTGTAAAAAAATATAGTTATAAGAAATCATGTTTGAAATGACACATTTATATCTTACACAAACAGTTACACGAATGAACACATATACATCATAAGTAAAACGGTTTGTACGTACTTCAACAGAATAATCAATAATATTATACAGATAATTTATACATTTGAATAATTATTAAAAATTTACAATAAGATGGCCGTAATTATCAGAAATCAACTAATAAACAATAAAATTTTAAAACATTTGTCACAAATTCATTAATCTTTCCTTTTTGCTTTCTCATAGAGAAAGCACAGTATCGATAAAAATTGTACATGTTTGGACTCCCTGAATCCAAATATGGACAAAAAGTGGTTTCCAAAAAATGTCTGTATGTATGCGTGTGTGTGTGTGTATATATATATATATATATATATATATATATATATATATATGTGTGTGTGTATGTATTTATTACGCCAATTAGATCTCGAAAACTACTCGATGAATTGGCTTCCAATTTTGCATACAATTTATTTTTCTGTCCAATTGGTGCAGAAGCTATTGAAAATTGGTTTTCTTAGCGTAGTTTAAATTTTAGAGCCATTTTAAGAATTTTAAAAAAATTTTGATTTTGCAATTTTTTTTGTAATTTACGTTAAGTACTCGATGGATTTGTTCTAAAATTCGAATGGAAATTAATTGCGATTGCTGAAAAAATTAAAACATTTGAAAATGGATTTTCTTAGCGTAGTTTTAATTTTAGAGCATTTTCAAAATTTTGAAAAAAATTTTCATTTTCCATTTTTCTTCTGTTTTACGTAAACTATTCGATGGATTTGCTCCAAAATTTATATACAAGTTATTCCTTACTGTCTAACGAAAACAAGCTTGAAAACCAATTTTCTTACTAGGAGAAGACCCCTTTTTTAGGTCACAGATCTTGCTGTAACTTGCGGATATGTTTTTATAAATAAAATCATGAAAAAAGCCGCGAGCATTCGGTCCAGCGTTTGATCATTCCAAGATTATGAGCTATTTTGTTCAATTTCTTTAAAAAATCATTGTTCATAATATTGAATATTACTTTCCCATGGGAACTTCTAAGTTTATTCTGCAAAATTCTTAGTAAAAGTTGAGATCAAATCCTTTTGATTAAAAAAAAAAGTGTTCAAAAAGCTCAACTCGTTCAAAAGTTAAAACAGAATGAAAAACGTGAAAAAAATCGGCACAATAATTTTATGAAAATTAAAGTTTAATTTTATGCTAATTTTTATAAAAATTTTTATAACAATTTATATTTTTCCATCACTTTTGAATGGGTTGACCTTTTTGAAAACTTTTTTTTAATCAAAAGGATTTAATTTGAACTTTTACTAGAATTTTGCAGAATGAACTGAGAAGCTTTCAATGGGGAGTAATATTCAATATTATAAACAATGATTTTTTAAAGAAATTTAACAAAATAGCTCATAATCTTAATAATCAAGCGTTAAACCGAATGCTCGCGGATTTTTTCAGGATTTTATGTATAAAAACATATCCACAAGTTACAGCAAGATCCGTGACCCAAATAAGGGGTCCTCTCTTAATTAGTGCAGTTTTAATTTTAAAAATTTTTTAAATAATTTTTTTTTTTATTTTTTTGTATTTTACGTAAAGTACTCGATAGATTTGTTTTAAAATTAGCATGAAAATTATTTGCGACTGCCGAAAGAAGGGACATTTTTGAAAACTGTTTTTTTAGCGTAGTTTTAATTTTTGTGTATTTTGAAAATTTTGAAAAAAAGTTAAAAAAAAAATTGTATTTATTTAGCCAATTAGATTTCGAAAACTGCTCGATAGATTTGCTCCAAATTTTGCATAAAATCTATTTCTTTGCTTAAGTAGGCGGGAAGCTATTGAAAATTGGTTTTCAATGTGTAGTTTTAATTTTAGAGCCATTTAACAAAAACGTTGCCAAGTGTTTTGGTGCAATGCTTTCTTATAGAGCTCATGAGTTTAAGTAATTTTATTTTATTTTTTTTAATGTGATTTCAATCTAAAAAATTATTTATCAGCAATATTTCCTAATATCTTTTATATATTCAAAATTTAATTAGCGTTGATATTACCTTACATCTGCTAAAATTAAAAAATTTTTTAATTAATATATTATTATATTAAAATTTTTAATGTAATTTTATCAGTTTTAGGAAACTATTTTTTAAATTTGTTATCTTTCATCATTAAATTCCTTTTAAGCGTATACAATAAACAAGATTGTAATTTTGCTGCAATAATTCAATCTTATTTGTTAAATATAGAAAATTATTTAAATGATAATTCATTAAGGGAATGTAAAATACCGACATTACAGTTTTCTAAATTATTGGTTCTTAATCCAAGATTTTTAAAAATATTTCTATATTACAGTCTTTCATTTCGACTAATGAAAAGCCTAATATAGAGATATTTCTAAAAATTTTTGAATAAAGATAAAAAATTTGGAAAACTGCAATGTCGATAACTATGTAAAAATCATATACCCTATTACATCCCCTTAATTTCCATTGCAGACTCTTTGAAAGGAAATATTGTTGTTCGTCTTTTTACAAAATATTTACTATTTATATGTAAAATTTTAAGCAAATCTATACAAACATTTTTTTCAAAAATTTCAAAATGCTCTGAAATTAAAACTAGCCTAAGAAAATCAGTTTTCCGAAGTTTTTTTATTATGGCAATCACAAATAATTTCCACTTAAATTTGTTAGGAAATATATCAAGTAGTTTACAAAGTGATAAAAGTTTTTTCAAAATTTTTAAAATGCTCTAAAATTAAAACTACGCCAAGAAAATCAATTCTCGATAGCTTCTCCCCAAGTTAGACAAAAAAAATTAATTATATGCAAAATTTGAAGCAAATACATCGATACAATGCTTTCTCTATGAGAAAGCAATTGAAAAAAATATTTGATTTTTCATTACTTATTTTCTTTATTTTACGTAAATTACCCCATGAATTTCCTTTGAAATTTGCATGGGAATTATTTGCAACTGCCAAAAAAGGATAACTTATGAAAACCGATTTGCTCAACATACTTTTAATTTAAAAAAAATTTTCATTTTTCATTTTTCTTCTATTTTACATAAATTACTTCTTGCTCACTTCCTCTCTTTCCTTATATCTCATCCTCATACTCATTTTTACACTATTTTCATCTATCCCTCTCTGTTCCTATTTCCTAATCGCTCTCTCCTACTCACTTTCACTCTTTCTTTCCCTTTTTAATTTTTCTTGAATAGAAATTATGTTTTTTATATTAAAATCACATTTAAAAAAATCAAATCAAATCACTCTAACTCAATGAGTATGAGAAACCATCGCGCCAAAGCACTTGGTAGCGTTTTTTCTTTTGATATATAAACATATATCTAAACATATATCTAAATATATGTATATACATAGGGAAATCAAGAATCAAAACCAAAAAAATGAAATTTTTTATTTTCTTATTTTTTTTTTTGTCTGTATGGCTAAAAATTACAACTTTATTATGACAACACTTAGATTTTAATTTTGAAGACCTATTCTTGTGCTTATGTCTCTTACAATCATAAAATATATGTTTTCGCATCTAAGCACTGATTAACCCTACGCGCGCGCGTAGTGCGCAACATTGATTTTTCAGATTCGTTCTTAAGATTTCATTTATTTCAAATTCGTTTGAAGTGTATCTGACAGATTTTTTATTCTTTGACTTTCAAATAGTATGTTACTATATTCAATCTGAAACAATTCTGTTAAAAATACGTGTACTATAATTGATGTTGTCAAATTAATGATTAACTAGAAGAGTATCAGACCTCCGGATCATCAATATTTTTGAAACTGTGAGAGATGTTTCCTAAAATAAAAAAATTATACATTTTCAATCTTCTTTTTTATTGTTGATAATTTTTTAACAAATCAATATTTTTTGATGCAATAAAGCTCAAATAAAAATATTTTTATTTAACTTTTGGTATTATTTTGTTTGATTGTATAAAATAAACATGTTCTCATTTATGATTTTTTTTTAAATTATGCTAATTTTCATTATATTTCATATAATTATTGCTTCTATATTATTTAACTCCGAATCTAATCAGCATTATAAAACTTTAGCTTTTTATCATATTATTATATTAGAAACATTTCTCGCAATTTTAACAAAATCGATGATTTGGAGGTCTGATACTCTCCTAGTAAGTCCACTTGCAATAGAAATTTGAACAAAAAATCAGCAGATACTTGTTTGCTGCAATTTTTAAAAGATAAGCGTCTGACTTTCAGCAAAATTGCAAAGCAAATTTTTATTAGGGTAAATATTTAATTAACCCTTTATAAAAGAAAAAATTCAAGATAAATCTTAAGTGGATTTAAAAAAATATAAATATTAGTACTTTGTAATAAAGTTATAACATTCTTTAAGACATAACTATTTTTATTCTTGTAAGGTACATTTTTATCATATTTGAAGTTGTTTTCTTTTTACTTTTTTTAAAAAGCTTTTAAATAATAAATAAAGCTGTAGTAGACTTTTAAGGAGCATGTATTGTTAAAGTTTTGATAAAATTTGTTGCTTATAAATTAAGAAGATGGAAAACAAAATATTTATTTTGTTAACTTAAAAATTATTACAAAAATTTAAATAAAATAACAAGATAACATAAAATAATTATTTAATTTAGAATTATATATAATTTAAGTGCTCTTTGTGCAAAATATATACATATTTTTAAAATGTATAATATACATATTATATAACAACATTATGTTTTACTGTAATGTAATACTGATTTTTTCCAGTAATTTATTAAAATTAAACTTAATATTTTAATTAAATATGCCAGTTACTTTATTTTATTATATCAAAATTTAAGAATTTTGTAATTTTAAACAATTTATAACAAAATACGAAATAATAAAACCCTTCATTGTTATTTTTAAAATTAATAAGAATTTTTTCACAAGTACTATCATTGAATTTTTGAAAATTTACAATATCTAAAAAATTCATAACAATTTAAAAAAAGTATGCGTAAATTGTGTAAATTAAATCAATGCATAAATTATCATCTAAATTCTTAAAAACAGTAAGCAAATTTTCTATATCAAACTTTCCGTTCTACCCCGTTTAACATTCGTCAAAGCGCAACTGCAGTTACGCTGATGACACGAGTGAGTGTGTGTGCGTTATAGAAAAGCATCATACTGAGAGAGAGAAAGAGAGAAAAAGTTGTAGGTGGATAAAGAACGTGCGAGTAGTCCGTAGTACACACGCGTAACACCACAAATAACCAACGCTTGCGCACTCGCTCAAACAACAAGTCGCGCGCGCGAAGCTTGTATTGTAATATCAGACAGCTAGGTAGGTTGCAGGAATAAGCTCTTGCTTTCAGTAGTCCGCCGTCGTCTCGCCAAGCAGCCTGATTAAAGGCTGCATATAGCGCGCTTATATCTTACAAACAAATTCATTTTTTTTCATTTTCATCAACAACAATTTTATCCATTAACATTACTGACCTGATTAAATTGTTCTCTTGACCTATATCCGTTAATCTGATGACACCTGCTTAAAAAATAAGACTTGGTTACCGATGAACTTTTAATAAAAAAAAGTAAACGAACCTTTGTAGATTCTATAAAGAAAATTGCCGATACAAAAAAGTTAAGAAAAAGTGTCTAGTGGTACTTGGTTAAGTGGTGCGATTAAAGAATAGAAGATTCTTTATCAGCGGTCGTTCGCCCTGGTTATTTAAAAAGTGATAGAAATCGCGCGTGTCAGCAAAAGCACGCGTACTGGGATTCCCCGAGATTCGTGCTTGAGAAGTATAGGCTCCTTATTACTATCTTACTAGGTGCTTCACCCCTTCTGAAGAAAATTGGCCAACGAACTCTTTTCATCTCCATTACAAAGTGCATAAACTTCAAAGAAACTATCCTCGTTAAGAAACATCTACTTGTCCTAAAAAAAACTTAAAATAGAGAAAAGGAGAGAAAAAAAGAACGAAAGAAGTTAAAGAGTAAAGACAAGTGTGTGTACAGTAAAGTAAGTTTCTTCTGGCCTCGATTGAGATCGGATGCAAACAAAGCGTCAAAAAAGGCCTGGAACGCGTTTAGCGAACCAAGCCGTAATCTACTATTCTCAAAGTTATAAAAAAAATCAGGAAAATCATAATCATAATTATCCAAGAATTTTAGTTGGACAATTGAAAAAATCTCATGGTCGAGGAGTCATCCTCGGCAACTCGCCATCATCGTCATCGTTCAGAGTTATTACAAGACGGCTTAAGGCTGTCAGGTCCAGTAGCAGCGGCATCAATGTTACAGCCGCCTTCTCCATTATTGGAGATGGCCTCGCTGAGGCTACCAGATTCAGATGAATTCGATTTAGATCGTAGACGTACCAATGGTCAGCAATCAATTTTACCAACCAGTTCGACAGGATTAACAGCATTGGGTGACTTAAGAAGTATCGTTGGTACAAGAGCTGAAATATTTGCTGAATATATTAATGGCTCGATGCAAGATTTATTAGTATTAGCAAGTACAAAAAGGCCTACACCTTTTGGTAGCGGAACCATGGATGAAGATGATGATTACTTACAAATGGCCAATGGTTTATTTAATGGAACAAATAGTGATGGGACAAGTAACTTATCGATTGAACAAGTACCAGATAGATGGTATAGGCATAGTGTTGCTATGTCAGTTGTTTATTTTGTTGCGTACTGTTTAGTCTTTGTTGTTGGTTTAATTGGTAACAGTTTTGTTATTGCCGTGGTTTATCGCTCGCCAAGGATGCGCACGGTTACGAATTTTTTCATTGTGAATTTAGCGGTAGCCGATGTTCTCGTTATCGTTTTCTGTCTACCTGCCACTCTTATGAGTAATATCTTCGTTCGTAAGTATCTTTTTAAACTCTTTACTTATTTATATTAATTTTTACAACTTTTTTGTATTAATTTTTGGAAAAAATTATCTAACAGATTTCATCATTTTTTTTTACTTTTTTTCAGTAACTTTAGTTAAAATTACGATAAAAAAAAATTTTTTACTTAAGTAAATATTTAAAAGAAAAATAAATAATAGCCTTTTAATTTTAGTAATATGACTGAAATATAATAACGTATTTATTTTAAAGGAATGTAAAATACCAACAAATTTCAGTTTTCTAAATTTTTTATTCTTAATCCAAAAAATATTCCTATGTTATAGCCTTACACTTTTTTTAATAAAAAACCTAATATAGAGATATTTTGGAAATTTTTTAATAAAGATTAAAAATTTTGAAAATTGCTATGTTGGTAACTATGTATAAATCATATAACCTATTACGCCCCCTTAATAAATTTTATCAAAAATAAATATTGATACAAAATTTCAATTGAAAAATTAAAAAGATTTAAAAAAAAATAAAATAAATATTAAACATTTTATTTATTCACTTTTTTAGAATATTAAAACAATTTTAAATAAATTTTTTGAAAACAATAAATTATTTATAGCTAATTAAATGTTTGTAATTTATAAAAACATCTCGTGATAATGTAAGTATTTAAGATGTTCAATGTTATATTGTTAAATATAGTAGAAATATTTATGTTATATATTTAAATAATAATTTTTTTTCTTGTATAAAAAAATATTAAACGTGAATTTTAGGAATACAATTATTAATTCTAAATTTGTTTTTATCGTATTACTTTATTTACATTTATTGTTAATCTTCGCATAGTTCAAATAACTTTGATTAACTTTTTTTCATAATCTATATTTTAAAATAATTAAATTTTTAATTCACTATAAAATACCATAAATTATGCTAAATTGATTTTGAGAAATTTCTATATACGTTATTCGAAATACTTTTTGGATGACGACATTACAAAAAAAGTAGCAATATTTAGGTATAAATATTTAATATTCTGTTGATAATTATTTATTAAGTTTACATTGAATGTGACAGAAGCATATGTGCTTTGCTTTTTCCTTGTAAAAATGTTTGATGAGTGAAAATAATATGATAGAATAAAGCAATATCTTATTTAAAAATGTATTCTTTTTCTTTATTAAATTTAAATAATTCAAATAAACAAAATACATAATTCAAATAATGAATAATCTCCTTTGAAAAAAGCTTTAGAAAACTAGGTATCGATTTTTGAAATTTTACAAATTTTTTAATTAATGAAAATCCTGTTACATTTGTATCTTTTCATTTGAGTACATTTCTTTTAATGTATAATCTATATACATATACGTTCTAATTATATGCAATGGTTAAAAAGTCAGTCAGCTGCAAAAAGCAAGAGCGAGCTTTCAAACCGTAGGGTAAAAAAGAGGTAAAAGAAAGAAAAAAAAAGGTAAATGAAAGGAGTACCCAGAGTTATAAAGTCGAAAAAAATTGCATGTACGCATAATTTTTTTTTAAACTTATATATTTAACCCTTTTTGTTATGGCTTCGATTTTTACGCTTAGGATTAGAGATTTTGGATTTTTATATTAAGAAGACGTTAATGAGATCATTAGCATGCACTCATGCGCTGAAAGTATATGAAAAGAGAGTATAAAAGCTATATTGGTTGATACAAGTGGGCGCGAGATGCTTATGAGATTATCGAACGATAAATGAATGTTGTCAGCTTCTGCAGTTAATATGCGTGTGTGTATGTATATGTATTAATAAATATTGAAGTTTGGTTTAGTGTGTGTTTGCTTTTTTTAAATTTCTTCCAGTGGGTGTACGGAGTTTGCTTTTTTTCAAAGGTAAACAAATGAGTTGATGTTATGACAAATTTTAAAATGATTTTTTTAAATAATTGTAGTCTTTATTAAATATTTATTTTTCAGTGTCAAACGAAAGATAACTGTGATAAAAGAATAATAGAAACATGAATATTTTACTATATTATTCAAAACTTGATTAATCAATTATTTTATTATTGTACATATAACAATAATAAAATTTACAATATATTAATATATAATTATAACATAATATTATAATATTTATTAAAAAAATAATATAATATAATATAATAATATAACTATTAATATAATTAAGAACTTGTTAAAATTTAATCAAGGAAAAAATCAATAGAAAGATATAATTTTGCTTTTATTTTTATCACCTTTATTTTTCAACAATTCATTTACAAAAATATCAAATATTTAAACGATATATTGAACAAATAATCTTTATTTATATATTCAATCTATATTTTTGTTGGACATCAATATGAGCCAATTTATTTTCTAACAATTCGATATGAATGCTTTGATTTTAAATATTACATATACAATTAAAGTTCCTTTTTTACTGTTAAAATATTATTTTTGGCGAACGATAAAAATTTTCGTAGAGTCAAAAAAACGATGTTACATGAAAAATTGTTTTGTTTATTTGTATTACATTCACGTATACTTTGTATATTATAATAACTGAAAATAAAGTATATTTGAAATTTTTATATTCAATTAATTTTTTTCATAAAAATTATTAAGAAAGCATAATGTAATTATTTTATTTTAAGAACATTTTAAGAAATTATAAAATCAGACTTCAAATAGATATTATGTCCCCGTACAAAAATAAAGTACATTAAATTATTTGTAAAATTCAAATGATAAATTCAGCTCTCAACATAATATTTTTTTTATTCAAAATTTTTTATAGAAAAAAAGTTACATCTAGAAAAGAGCATTTCATGTTCAAATTTTACTTTTTTACGTAATCCTTCTTCAGAGAACTGTGAAATTTATAATTATTTAAATTTCTAACTTTAAAACCTTTTAAAATAATTTTAAAACAGTAAAAAAATCCATACAAAAATAAATCACTTTTTATTTCAGTTTGGTACCTTTTTTACCTTAGAACAATAAATTTACTTTCTACGATAAACAGAAGAAATACGATCAAAAGACAAAGTGACAAGTTGCAAGAAAGTACAAGATGCAAAATTCCGTACATTTTCTTATATACATATTCACTTTTTTTGAGATAAATAAACTGCAAACGTTGCAAATTCAAACAAGCGAGAAAAGACTTCCGAAAACTCTTAAAAGAAGAAGTGCAGAGTAAGTGCACAGACTTCTTTTTACTGCTTTTTATTTTCAACAAGACCGAAGATGGTTTCGTTCAATGAAGCGTTTATGCTACAATCGAGAACTGGATTATAGCTCTTTGAACTAAATTTTTTTTTTTTATTTTATAATCGATTTTTATAAAAAAATTATCTATTACCCTGGTAGAAATGTGAATATAAAAAATGGTGTATATAAAAATTTAAAGTTATTAGTAATAATAATGCCGAAGAAATGTCCATAAAATGTTAAAAAAAGCGTTTCCATTTCTACTGGTCATAAAATAGTAAAAAAACGTTTTAATTTCCACCAGGGATATTAATGTATTAATAAATAAATCAATCTTTTTTTATCTTATTTAACGTCGCTGTATTTATGCTATCCTTTCAATGTTAATTAACGACGGAGCTCGTAAGTTTGTTTGTGAATAAAGCACATGTAACGTACAGTGGTGCTTGTATCAATCGGCTGCCGAGAGCGGGATTCGAACTCGGGACCTCGAGATTACGAATCCATCGCTCTACCGTGTGAGCCACTGACGACCTAAAATTATGCTGATTTTTATATTTTTCTGTTCCAAACATTATAATATTAAATGACTAATTTAAATTTTCATATAGCGTGATTTATAAAAATAAATTAAACTACAAAAACGAATTATTTTATTTTTAAAATTATTTTTTTTTGCAAATTTAATATTTGTATAGAAATGAAATTGCTGTAATGTACGATGTGAAAAATATTTTGTAAATCAAATCAATAAATTTCTTTGAACTTCATCATAAAAATTTTTAATATTTTGACATTACAAAAATTTTTTTACGTAAGAATATTTCAAAAACGCAATGTGAATAATAAATGTAAAAGTAATTTTTAAAAATATTATATTTTCTACATTTCATTTAAATCATAATACATCAAAGAATACAATCAAACATGTGTCAAAGTCCAATCATAAGCAAACGTAACATACAAAAGATTTGTCAACAAGCGAATCACCCTATACACGGTTATTGAACTCAATTCAAAAAGAAAAAAATAAATATATATCATTATTTATACATTGACGTTATTGGCGTGAAAAGGCCTAAAAGCTCAAGTTGAAACATTGTTTCCATCTATTCATTTTTTGACTTGTAGAATAAAAAAATCAAGACTTTTTTTGTTTCCGCATTCTCATCATATTCCTCAGCTGTCAGAATAAATTTTTCACTGATAACAAAAGGAGTTTCAGTCAAGCATTATGTTTTCTATTTAATATACAATAATAAATGTGTATTTCATGATTTTTATTTTTTTAATCTTATATCTGGTAATATTGATTTAATTGAACGCATCCGATCCATATATGAATACATAATATACATACACGCGCATGGTGAAAAGCAAAATCGCAAGTATTGATTACCCCAGGATAGCTTCAATAAGTTTGAGCTTCTGACATCCTATTGTCAAATGATTCTTCTTTTGTAGCCCCCGTTTTTTTCATGAAATGATTTTAAATAATGGAGTGAAATCAAGAAGCGGTTTAAGAATAGAAAGTATGCAAGGGAAAATGGTGAAGGTGAAATTCTTCCGGATTCGATAAATTTTACTTTATCGAACTTTATTTTTCTCTTAGACTTGTATTTTAAGTTTTCTTTTTCATTTAAATTTTAAAATGTGGGCTGAATTTAATAAAATAATAGTTTGTGAAGGAAAAGAATTTTAAACTTCCGGGTGCAATTTTTTATGCATATTTTTAATAAATTTTTTACTCTACCAAAATTATAATTTTTCGGTGAATTTTTTAATAAATATATTGAGTCTATTAAGTTAATCAAATTCATTTTAAACGCAATATTTTTTTAATTTGTTATAATTACGAAAAGTTTTAAGCAGTAAAACTTTAAACCGGGAAATTTAAATTTTAAATTGACTTTTACAACTGCTACTCTCTAACCTAAATAAAGATTTTATGGAATTTAAGTAATTAAAAAGTTGATACTTTTTATAAAGATTTTATTTCAGATATATTATATATATGCGTACATACATATACATGTATTGAACAACATTTTTTTATAAGAAATAAGAATTAATTTGTATTATGTGAATGAAAATAATATCCTTGTGAAAAAAAAGACTTGCTTGAAACAGAAATATTATTTTACGTCTTTTTTGAGCTCTTGAATAATAGCTTTATGGAATATTTTTATCCACTACGGATTACACAGAATTGAAATTGTTTGATGGACATTTCATTCATTTGACGATTTAAAAAATTAAAGCTTTATTTTTCACTTAATTATGATATGTTTTACATAAAAAACGTTGAAGTTACTTAAATTTCTAATCCTATAAAATTGTAATAATGAATAATTTTATATTTAATTTTTAAAATACCAGACATTTTTCATACTATAAAAAAAATAAAAATTAAATCTTCATTATTTAACTTTCACGTATCACAGTGATATTTTTCATTCCAAATTTTTCAAAGAAAATTAAACAAAAAGAGTCTACTCTGACACTCGACTAATTTATTAACCGTATAAAACGTTCAGGTATTTAATTAAAAGTAACCTTCTAACACCAAGTCTAAGAGCATAGAATTTTTTTTTCTTTTATTTTTAAAAGTAACAAAGAATATGTGCATATATATATAAGGCTTAGCTAGTAAAAAATTTCCTCAAAAGTTAATTGTTCTTCCAAAAAGGACTTTTTTAAAAATATTCATGTAAATTTCAATGCATTCGAAATATAAAACCTTCCAGTTTGTTAAAGTATTAAGCCTCTTCAATGTGCACTCACGTTTACGATAATAAAAACGCTACCCAGGGCTTCTCGAAAGATTAACTCGTAAAAAAAAGGGGAAAATGAAAGTTGTAATAGCTGCTGTGTAGTGCCAGTGAACACATTAATTACCGTATTGGTATCGATCGAAATAAAAAATAAAGTTGATTTAACTGCCTTATGTTTTTCTAGTTAAGAGCATTATTATATATCAATTCTCAGCTGAACATTGAATTTTTCCTTGTTTACAGATTTTAATTACTTTAATTACAGATTTGAAGCATATTTTATTTTTAATCTAACAAACCTGCTTGCACTCAAACTGGTATTGACAAATTATTTTTTGTAATAGTTTTATTGATATTTTTATAAATTTATAAAAAAATATAAACTTTTTTTAAATAGATATAATTAAGAAGGTTAAATTCTCTTGATCCATTAATATATTCATGACCTTCTTTCCCGAAGGTTCTATAGACTTTGTTACACAATTAATATCACTATACTTTATTATAGATACATCCTCAATGTAAATATATAATAAATTCAATATTCTAATAAATAATAAAGTGCTTTTGCTAAAAAAAGTTTGTTTTTTTTATATAAATAATATTCATTGAAAGTGAATTCAAAATTTATTTGTTTGTCATAGAGTATTGAAAAGTTTTTGAGAAGACAATACGCAGAATCAATTTGTAAAGACTTTTTTCGGATTTCTTTTATCACGATTTGGCAGCTCACATACGTGTTCTTTTACTTTTCTACTTTAAAGAACGACCTTCTGTATAGACATGTTCTGAAGTTTGATAAAATTTAAATTACATCATTTAAGAAGGGGCCGAACTATCTGTCTTTGTCTAATAGCGTTTTTCATCATTTATGTAAACACTATCCGGTATAACAAGAAAAAAATAGCAGCCCCCGCTAGATATTAGTATAATAAGTAAATTTTGTAATTACAACCAAATTTTTTCACTGCGTAGTTTTTGAATAATTAGAGACCTACCAAAAAAAGATAGGTTATATTCTAGATTGCTAGTAGGTCTCTAATTAGTCAAAAACTATGCGGTAAAAAATTTAGTTGTTATTACAAAATTTACTAATTATACTAATATCTAGCGGGGGCTGCTACTTTTTTCTTGTTATACCGGATAGTGTTTACATAAATGATGAAAAACGCTATTAGACAAAGACAGATAGTTCGGCCCCTTCTTAAAGCTTTTTTCCTGACAATCTAAGATCAACACTTAAAGGTCTAAAAAAATAAAAAGACCTTTAAAGTTTTTTTTTATATTTTTAGAAATATTTATAAACATTTGTGTAATTTTTTTTCCTCGACATTAAAAATGATCAGACAAAGAATGTTTATTTTTTAAAAATATCGTACAATAAACTAGTAAATAATAAAAAATGTTAAATAAAATTTTTCATTAATTTAAAAGAAAAGATAAAATTTGATCATTAGCAGTAAATAAATATGATAATTCTGTGAAAAAAGATTTAATTAGCAATTTTCTTTTAACAAAGAAAAAATAGTCAGCTTATCCTTCCATACTAGAAACAAAACAAACAAAAAAAAGACAAAGCGTTGCGGAAGACATCCAAAACAATGGAAAAAAAGTTTATAAATATACGCGACGTGGTAAACAGGCTGGAAGCGCCAACATACAATCATCCAACTTCCCTTGCACACCAAGTATTATGTCCTCAAGAGTCAAAGGCCTTATCAAACGGCGACGGCTATAACCACTTGAATTCCCAATCGCTACATTTTTATCGTATACCAGGAAAGAGAAAAAAAGGGAAGAAGAAACGCAAGTACGGAACATGTACGTTCATATATATATTTTCTTTTTTTTGTGCGAAATTTAATGCAACTTGAACCAATCGATTGGACATCGTTGTCATCGTTGGTTCAAGGCCGTAGAAAGTGAATTTTATTTTATTCCTTTACTCACCCCCGCTAACTTTTCTTTCTCTTCATCGAAAAGAACATATCCGGAAAAATTTATTGGAAAAGAGAAATTGCGTTTAGCCCTGCAGACTGTTTAAGGTCAGCCCGCATGGTTATAAGCAGCCAATGTTTGAAGAGGGAAAGAAAATTCAATCCCTCCGATATTTAATCCTGTTTGCGGTAAAAAAAGATGTTGATTTGAAAGCTTTCCTCAGCTACTCAGATTAATTTTTTTTTATTTATCTTTTTAATGTTTTCACAAATTTAACAAAGTATAGAATCTAATAAAGAGTGATCTATTGGTTAATGATTTTTTTATCGTCAGGGTTAATTTTATAAAAAATCTGCACATTTATCAATATTTCAAACTATTTACACGTGACCGCCTGCATGTTTAATAAAGCTATGTATCTTTTTATTTATTATTTTTAAATTGATATAAATAATATTTATAATTATAAGTTAAATGAGAAAATTACTGTCAATATTTTTTTTTAATTATTGCGTTTAAATTTTTTAATAGAGTTTACATAAAATTAATTTTTTAATATGATTTAAATATTGAATAAATCTTTTCAAAAGATTAATTTGACTGAAAAAAATAAATTAAAATCAATTAATTGGATAGTGACAAAACTTTAGTATGTTTAAAGTTTAAAATTGAATTTCAAGTTTGTTTTAAAGCAAACGTTACTACTCAAATATTATAGACAAAGTTTGTGTACTTAACAGTGCAGCGGCATGGTAATACAAGGCTCTCAATGTAAAGCAAGATGCTATATCTATTGAAAATTTTCAACGAGTACATATGAATTGCCAATTTGTTTCTAATAATTTGGTGTTATTAATATATTAAAATTTTCCTTTAAAAAACTTTGATTCTCATAAACATTATCCATACGATAAAAAGATAATTCTTTATAAACTTGTTTAAAAATTTTTCTTATTTATGATTTTTAAGTACTTTCGTTTTCTTATAGAAAAATCATTTTTTAATTACTTTAATAAATTTAGTTTTAACTGTTTTGAAATTTGAATAATACTAAATTTAAAATAATACTCATAGATTAGAATTTTTTGCAAAATACATTTGAAAAAAATTAAATATGTCTTCATATTTTAATTGTTTTACACAAAAAAAAATAAGTAGTAGATTTATTCATGATTTTAATATTGATTAAAGGAATACATTAGGTCGTCAGTGGCTCCTTCGGTAGAATGATAGATTCGTAATCTCGGGGTCCCGAGTTCGAATCCCAATTGATACGAGCACCAGTGTTCGTTACATGTACTTTGTTCACAAAAACGCTGAGAACCTCCATCGCTAATTAGCATCGCAACGATAGCATAAATATAGCGACGTTAAACAAAACAAAAAAAAAAGTAATACTAACTCAAAATATGTTATTTTTAACTCACCAGGAGAGGCTATGATCTTCGGGTCACAGATCTTGATGAAACTTTGGGATATGTTTTCAGGTACCAAAATATGATTAAAGCCAGAGCGGTACGGTATAACGCTTCGAAAAACTGAAATTATAGACGTTTCTAGTCTTATTTTAAGAAAAATGTACCAAAAATCATCTAAATTCTGAAGGACAGTGATTTTTGGTACTTTCTTGCTGCTTAACTTTGAACAATCATATCTCTGGTTCTAGTTATTATTTCTAAATTCTCAAAACGGCAAATTAAAGCTTCCTTTCTCTACTTTTATTTTAGTTTCTGTTAATTTATTAAAGACATTTCTAAACTGAATTATTTACACTTCAATTGGGAGCATTTTTTTTTACATTTTTCTTAAAATAAGACTAGAAACGTCTATAATTTCAGTTTTTCGAAGCGTTATACCGTATTGCTCTGGCTTTAATCATATTTTCGTACCTGAAAACATATCCCAAAGTTTCATCAAGATCTGTGACCCGAAGATCATAGCCTCTCCTGGTCAGATGTAAATAATATTAAATATTTTTTTTTTTATTAATAAATACTGAGTTTTATTGGAAATTATTTAACATACTTTTTTACTTAGCTTTTGATACGAAAAGTAATTTTTCATGTTAGAAATTGATTAGCATTTTAATGGACGGATGTATACAATTTGTAATATTTATTTTTTCTTACCAGAAAATAAACGTGTTCATCATAATAGATTTGCTAATTAATATGAAGATAAAGATATATGTAATGTAATACTATTAGATTAAAAATTTATTATCGATGTTTTTAATTTTCTACATTTTTTGCGTGTGCGCGCACATACACATACATACACATATATACACAAGCACACGCACATGCACCCACACATCGATTTTGCTTTAAATGTTAGTTTAAATTAGTTTCTTTACGTAAGTCTCACATTCTTAGTCAATAAAGTGACCACAATGAAGTTGAGAAATTATAACCCTGTAAAAGAGTTAATCATTTATAGACCACAAACTAAGAAACTGTTAATTTTTACGTAGAATTTTCATAAATTTTAAGTATATATATATATATATATATATATTTTAATTGAAGCTAAAAGTAATAAAGTTATAAATAATCTAAGAACCAATTTCCAAAAGCGACTAACAATGTCTTGCGAGTCTACAGTCTTAATTCAATACCAAAGTTTAATGTTTATCAAGAACTTCGGTAAGCACTTAAGGCTTTCCTCTGTTATTGTGTACGTATTTGGAGAGAGGAAAATTTGTGGTAAGCTTCTTTCCTTTCTGGTAACATTCCTTAGATAAAATATAACACATACTTTAGATTTTCAGTATTCACATGCAAATTGACTCCCGGAGAAAATGGTAGTAGGCGGTGTATAGTTGCAAGTCAAATTTCATGATACCACAGACACGACCTTGGGTAACCTTCAGTTAGTACGGGTATATATATGTAGACATATATACAGATTCACATCTATCGGAGAAGGTTTCTCCCAAAAGGGCGTTAAGTGCTTGGGAGGAGCTAACGACATTTCCTCGAAATCGCGTGTTGCTTAAACCACAGCCTACTAAATTCTCTTACTTAACTGAATGTTAATCAGCTTTTCCTGATTCTAAGTTTGATATAGGTAAATTGGTACTAGATTTTACGTAATTTTAATATTTTCTAGTTTTCTTTTATTGAAACTTATTCGATTTGCACATAATTCCATTTAAATTCTTCAAACACATATGCATACGTGTATACATTTGCACACATAAATTATGAAGAGAAAATACTTAATAGTGAATAATTAAAAGTAAAATAGAGACTATCGAATCTTTCTATCCTTTTCTAATGCAAAAATTTATTTTCCTCATAAATAAAGGTAGTAACCACAGCCAGAAATAAAAAGATAGATGCATCACCTATGATGAAAAGCAATATTTTCTTTGCTGAAAATAAATTAATGAGATTAGATTTTTTAACAAAAATTTTAAAAACTTCATAAACAAAAATTAGAGGGACAGAATGTAATTAAAATTTTGTTTCAATAAAAAAGAAAAAAGTGATTTACTATCGGTCAAAAAATATTGCTTTTTATTATATAAAATGTAGCTATCTTTCAATTTTTGGCAACATTTACTATTTTTGCCAGTAAAGTCAATTTTTCAATTAAAAAAGGACAGGGCGATTCGACAGCCTCTTAAAATTCATGTTTTCGGAATAAGCTGAAAATCAATAGATTAGGAAAGTTGTATTTTCCTTCTTTTTATTGTTTTTCCAATATCCAGGAAGTAGTTTTTCACGTAGTATTTATGTTTATGTGGTGCAGCATATCAGTAACTACATGAAAAAATGTTGAAAAATATTTAAATATTTATAATATTAGATATTTTACAAAGCTAATTATTAGTACCATTGGGGCTGAATAGAAAAATTTTAACTCTTCTATTACCATTTTATCATTCGCACACTTAACCTAGAATGATTAGTTACAATGCCTTAATGATTGTGAATTGTAAGATTTTTAATTAATTGATTGATGATAATATTGGTTTTAATATTATGCTTTATTGGTAAAAATACTCGTATTTATTTTAGTGACAATGTGTGTAAAGTACAAGTCTTATGTTTTCTGTTCAAGAGTGAGTAAATTTCTGATGTTGTGGATTTTCTATTTTTACAAAAATACTTTGGTATTATATAATAGTACTGTCAGGACATTTGGACTAAAGTGGGGAGGTAAGGTATGAATGTTATAGAATTATTGAAGGGTATAGTTGAGACGGTCAGGTAAAGACGGGTAAAACTTGGAATGGTTGAGATTTAGAAGTTGAAGGGATGTACATGCTATAAAGATAATTATACAATAAATCATATAATAAAATAATAATGTAAACGGTTTGTGGGAATTCCCATAATCAGGGAGCGCGGTAACGCTTCTTACGGCGAGTACATTTTATTGTCATGGAAACAGCTGCTACCATTAAAATACATTCTTCTTAGTTTGTTTTTAGGAATATAAAATTATAAGTATACATTGTTCTTTTATTTACATATGTTATGGATTAAATAGGAAATCTTAAACCTTCAGCATTTTAAAATTTATATTGCCACAAACTGAATTTTTATGATTATTAGTAATATTTATTTACAGATAAAAATTGTCAGAACTCAAGACGAAACAAGTATAAAAGAATATAAATGAATAAATCAAAATTAAATACATACTATATTCAGAAAGTTATAAATTGTAGATTGACATTTTCATTGATGTCATAGAATTTAATAGCACTTAGTTCGTCCATACAAATTTTAAAGTAAATAATTAAGAAAACTAACAATTATTAATAAAATCAAAAATGGTTTTTAATCAGTTGCTAACAAAAAAAACTATTCAAATAAAAATTAATCTACATTATATTGACTGCAATATATTAGTGACAATTGATATTTAAACAACGTTCTATTAAACAGTACGATGTATCTATTTTTCAACTTTTGAATGATTAGAATATTTAAAAATTCAAACTAACTCATACTTTCGCATGTATATACATACGTTGTTACAACAATTATATTGCATTCATCGATAAATATTTTACGTTCTTCTAACCTCAAAATCGCAACTTCTTTTCTCATTTTCGGCTCTCAGAACGTAAAATTCAGTACGTTACTTGGACAAAAAGGCTTTTTAACAAGACTCGTTACAAACCTCGCCTTCGGCTCGGCTTGTAATCTTCTCGTTTCGTAAAAAAAGCCTATCTGTCCACGGAACGTAATGTACTATTGTCTTATTTAATTTTTTATTAAAAGAAATTAATATATCTCCGTCTCAATCAAATATTTATACCTGAAGAAAAAAAGGAAAAATAAATAGAAACAACAATGAAATACATGAAATAAAAATATTCAAGCTATAGTAAGAAAAATTTCATAGATTTATTAGGAGGGGCGTAGCGATAACGATGCAACAGAGGATAAGAGTACAACCATATTAGATATCCTAAGCCCGAATAAAGGCATTAACCCATTTTTCGGCCTACGTTATTAAGGGCACATATTTTATCGTGTCCTCTTTTCTTTTGTTACTTCAAGGTCGAATCTTATAGGCTGATAATAAATAAGTTAATGAAATTCGAAAATAGTCTTAGATTTTTATGATTGCATATCAATGCTATCAGGTAAGAATTTGATATATAGACTTAATATTGTATCATTTATTTAATTTTATTAGAAATATTCATGAGAATTATAGGCTTGTTTTTATTTTATTCTAAATTTATTTATAAAAAAATTATGGGTATACATTTGCATATAATGATTAAAGTTTAATCAAAATGAAAAAAAATTTTTAAGGTTTCACAAAGAATTAATTAGTAAATTTATTAATAACATTGAATAATCTCATTAATTTCATGAAAACCTAATTTATAATATATTTAATTAACAATGAAAATTTCTTTTGAATCAGTTATTGTTCAGCATTGATTGAAAAAAAAACGTTAATAAAATAATGTATTTTATATAATTTCGAACAAAGTCTTATAAAAATGAAATAAAAGAAAAGAAAAACATAAGCACAATTTTTTATTTCGTTGAAATATCATTTAACCTTATGTTTAAAAGAAAATAATGTTTATTTGTAAGAAAGTGTTCACATTAGCATACAAGTAGCCAAGATATTACTGAAGGTCAGTTCTACGACGGTTATTTTAATTACTAAGAAGAATATGTTATCCACGGAATTTAAATTTTCCATTCATAATATTCAATGATAAAAGATTTTTATTAGTATGCATTAAAAGTCCATATCAAAACGATATAAGTCATATCTTACATACTTAAAAATATTATTTGCCAGAGTTGTGCTTATTTAATAATTAGCCTACGAATAAAAAGTATTTCAATTTTTCATATTTATACTATTTACAAATGTTTGATTTTGAAATATATGGAACTCAATAAAATTTTATATTATTTAAGTTTTCCAATTTTCAAAACTCTATTTCTATGTTTTGAATAAAACTCAATATACGTTATTTAGTATATTTTCGCTTACATTGAAATATGATAAGGTTCACCATGTTCTTTTTTTTACATTATAACGTTATCGTTTCAAGGTGGTGATAGTTGAAACTGTGTAGGTCATTGTCTTCTACCTTAAATAACCTTCTTTCTACTTTGTTTCATTATCGTCAAACTTTATATTTCATTAGAATAATCTAAGAAAAGTTTAAAATAAGAATTTTGAATGAGGAATCATGTAGATAATTTTTTTCTTTCACTGCGAAGGATAAAAGAATAAATAAAAAAGAAAACAGAATATATCTATTGTTTCTTATAAATAGTATCTAAATGATGTCTTATTGAAAGTAGCAACAAAATATTGCAAATTCTCACTTTTAATTATTATTATATTAGTAAAAAAGGAATATACAATAAAAATATATTTTTTCTTTTAATAAGTTGTAAAAATATACTAATATCTATACAGGAACTTATCTGTTTTTGTGATGTGGGGGCTATTTAACATCATATAGTTGTTTATTTCCATCGGAAACCCAAACATCACCATTTTTCCCTTTTTGTATCATTTTTATTTATGTTTTAGCAATATTATTTGGTCTGATACTATATAATTTAACGAAAATTTAATAAATGTATTTTTTTTATTTAATATAATTTAGGTAAATTATCCAAAAAATTTTCGGAAACAAATAGTGAACATTCCTTTTGCCAATATATTAAAAAAGAAAAGAAACATAAAATTAACATTCGAACCTGCTATTCTCATAGTGATCCTATGAAATGAAATTCTTATTAAACTATTTCATAATATCAAGTAAATTTCTAAAAAACTATACTAAATAAAATATTTTAATGCGACATTACACGAATAATTTTGCAAACAATAGTCATTTATATTTCTATTAAATTATGAACTAAATATATTAAATACAAGCCATTGTTCTTTGCACCTTTTAATTTTTATTTCATATAACTTTAAAGATTTTGACAAAGCGTAAACGGTGTGTTTTATAGCTCATATATTGGAATTTCTGGATGAGTCATAAGGAGTGTAATAGAAGCTACGTTTAGAATCGTTCCTCCTTTGTCATTTTCATGTGTTCCCATTCTATTAGTTATCGCTAAAGTACAATTAACTTAACCTTTCTATTAAAATAAAAAAAAACTATTATCTTTTTTATTGCAGGATATCATTAAAAAAGTTCTACTTTAACATGATATCATTGCAAATATATATTACACATATGGACACATAGATTTTAAAATATCAGTTTTACTTTGGTTGGTACAATATAACTTGATAAGAAGTTAATTCTCATAATTGTCATGAATGTTTTCTTTTCTTTCTTTTTGTAATATTCTTTAGAATATTCTTTCTAAACCCACTCAATTAATGTTAATTAAACGATCTCAATTTTGTTATCCAAATAAGTCAGCATTATTAATAAATATATCAAAGGCTTTTTTTAATTTTATAAGTTTTTTATAACAAGTTATGTATTTAATAATGATAAATTTAAAGTTTGTGTTATCTATTAATAAATAATAGAAATAAGTTAAATCTTCAAATTCATTTGGTTTTGTCACATCGCATACATAATAAGAAGCTTTCTTACTACTAAATTCTTTATTTACTTTTTTCGAACGTATGACTGTGCACGATCTTTCGTGGTTTCAGTGTCAAACATTGCAAGCTGCTGCAGATATTTAAATTATACTATTAGCACTTATTCAAATTAAAAGAATATTATCACGATAAATTAATTAATCATGACAAGTAAAAACAATTCTCTTTTTAAACAATTTGACAAATTACTTCGAAATTTTCAATGCATTTGATTATTTTTGATTAATAAATAAGTTTTGCAACAATAATTAAATAATATTATAAAAATTATTATTTTTAATTAATGCTAAACCAATGTCCAATATAATTTACAATTCTATTAATGATTAATATTAATATGTAAAAATCGATTAAATGAGGTAAATAACATACAAATAATAACTCTGATTTTATGTCTAATAAAATATATATTCTTTTTTAAAGTTTTGAGTTGTTTAGTTACACATAAAGCCTTGACGATTAGACTGTAGTGTGTGCAGGCCTGAACTAAACTAGCCGTTCGTTTAGCCCTTACAGCCCCTTTTTTCGAGTTGTTCAGTATGTCCACTTTTTTCTTAGGCCTCGCATGTTTATACTTCTCGGTTTTCTCCAGGTCACATTATTGTCTACTACTAAGGCCGCTGTTATAAAAATCATGTGTTGCCTGTCCCTTGTTTATTGTATTATGGTCATTTATGATATCTGCGTTGTGCATGGATGTATAAACTCCTTGCACGAATAACACGCAGCTTTCAAATGATTTTTTTAAAATTCTTATAGACTTATTTTTATCAGTAAATCGATAGAAAAAGAAATCTTATTAACTTCATTTTTTAATAAAGTTTGTATAGTAGCATATCTTATTCCGCTTGTTCCACCAGTCACAATAGTAATTTTGTTTTTGATATCAATATTTAAAGAAACGATTGATCTACGTAATTATAACGAAAATATAAGTAATAATTCATATCGCTAATTTTTCTAGAATTAATAATTGGAAAATACGCATTTAAATTTATTTTCATATTATTTATCAATGATTCATAAAATTTTAATAAATGTCACGTACATTCATTTTATGTTTACTAAAGATATTCACTTATTTCAAATAATTTAATTAACACATTCGAAAGGACATTAGCCAAATATGAAATGTTACATGTTTTTATGTGCACAAAAAAAATTTCTCAAGATATTTTCACCAATTCCAGAATATTTTACATCATTTAAAGGTTATTTTCTGGCATTTCATATTTTTTAACTTTCCAATATTCAGTTATTTGTATTCAATAAAGTTATATTCGAAGTATCAAATAACAAATTTTAGCACTTTCATTCATATACAAATAAGTAGATGATAATTACTTTTTATATTTACGTAACGTGAATATTCATAAGTAAAAGGTAAATATGACAAAAATAATGAACAAAAATTTTTTTCACAGTTGGTTAATTTTTTTTTTTATAATTTTTGGTTACACATTATATTAAATATTGAAAGTAATAAAATACTTTTGTTATCTTAATAAGACATACATTTTCTTTTTTCTATCCATCTGCACAGAAAAAAAATATGATGAGTGTATGATATAAGACGATTCAAATATTTGCTGTGACAATCGTATTATATGTATACTTATATTTCAATTTGACGATGAGTCCAGTCAAAGTAAACCCGCTAAAATTAGTAAAAAATCCTTTGTTTTTAAGACAGAATGACAATTTACATAACTAAAAAACAAATAAATAAAAAATATATTTAAAAATTCAAATAACCTTTGATCAATATTATATTTTCAATCAATAATTTAATATTGTAAATAAATATAAATTCAAAAAGGAAAACATATAATGGTGGAAAAAGTTCTGTGATTTTTCTTTTATATAGTCATTTAAAATCTTCAAAAAGTAATGTTTATGCATGTACTAAAATTTTTATAATGTTTAATAATATTTTCTTCCCGAAACAAATCGCAAATATTGATATATAAATGTACATATTATGCAAAAAAAGAAAAAAAAAAGAAAACAATACCATATAGTCAATGTAGCCTACTTGTCTTAGCTATTTATAAATACTTAGCAGCCGTTCCCAATTCGATATTTATATACAGATTGAAAATATCGAAGAGTTCACAGTAAATGAGAGAGAAAAAAAATAAAGAAAAACATCTACAAATCGATCGTTACCGCGACCGAATTATAACATTTATGTTTTTATATGTACAATTGTCGCGTCAACAGATACTTAATACTTGTAATTATTAATTGAACGCCTAAATTCACAAACTTAACACTGTTTTATTATATTTTGATTAATCACGATAAATAAGAGCAAATTAACGTAATTTGTTGAATTATTTCTTTAAATCGATACCGTTTCTATTATGTTATCGTGTAATTTTAATCATCACGATTTAAAGCTGATCGCTTTTAATTAAATTTTTTACTTAACTCGACAAAAGAATAAAATTATGTCAATTAATTTATAAATGACACAATTTCTAATAACTTAATTTTGAGAAATAAATATTTTAAAACAGTTTGAAATTTCAATTCGTTTTTTTAATCCAATGATTTTTCACTAAAAATTAAAATAATTTAATCTTGCAGAACTTTTGCATTAAATATATATTTAACAAAAATCTGAAATCCGTTATACATTTATGAGGAAAATATATCAAACATGAAAATGTCATTACATCAAATTAATATTAAAATAATTACGTTAGCTTTTGTTTTAAACACACTAATGTTATCCTTTTTTTTCAATATTCAAAATTTGACAACATTTATGAAATATTTCTGAGCTTAAATTTTTTTTTCAATTAATATGTAATAAATCTTTTTAATTAAAAGTATGAGATATGGCATCACAATAAATAATGCGTTGTATACTTGCTATTTAATCGTGGGATGATATCACGTTAAGCAATATACTAAAAAATAAATAATTATTAATGCTTTTTAACATAATTTGTGAAGATCTCTAGAGGATTAATAAATAAATGAAAAGTGATTCTTATAATATATACAGATATATTAAATTTAATTGTAGGAAGCTAAGATATTTAATAAAGTAATAAAAATAATTGAAACAGTACGATTATAATTTTTTTGTAGCATAGAATTTTACTATCATAAATATAATCCTGGAAAAGAAATATCGAATAAAAATTAATATATAGCAATAAATAAAAATGTCATGTGCAATCCATATACGTATCATTATATGTCACTGTCAATATGTGTACTAAATTTTTCCAAAAAAAAGAAGAAAAACGAGGAAATCCTCATATTAAATTTCCTGTCATCATCTTGTCTCGAAAAAAGCTTATGAAAGTCAAGAATCAAAGAATTCCCTATCCATCCAAACTACATATGATTGAGTGTTCTAGCTCACGAAAAGAAAAAAAAAAGAAAGTCGAACAGCACCAGTTAGTAAAAACGAAAAGAAAGAAAAAAAAAGAAGAAAAACTCAAGGGGGCAAAAGAAATTAGGACACTCAAGTACAACAAACCCTTATACTTACTACTGCACACGCACCAGGCCATGGCTGGTCGATTACCTCTTTTATACTATAGCGAGTGCAAAAGAGAGGAAGAGAGAGAGAGAATTTTGCTTCCGGTATTGAAATGTTTCGCGTACATGCGCAGATTAATTTTCGTGAACGCATATAACAAGGTATATGGCAAGCTCCTTGAAATGTTATTGTTTGAGAATGCGGGTAAGCTCAGCTATTGAGCTTAAACAATTGTTTGGATAGGCTAGAGGTGTCGTGTGAATGTGCATATCTGTGCCAATTATTTTATCGATATAATGACAAAATTATACGTGTAATATGCAATTGTTTAGATTTTTTAATTTGTAAGAAAAAGAAATTATTTATTTTTCTAAACAAATATTGTATGTATTAGAATTTTAATATTTAAAGATATTAGTTTGATTAGTTTTGAAAATTGAAGCATTATAATTTTATTTATCTTATAATTTGTTTCTAATATTTAATATGATTAAATGAAATTCTTGTACGCCAATATTTTTTTAACATTATTTAGCTATGAATTTCGAAAGCAATTTAATCTTGTAAAAACTATACTGTATTTCAAACTATTTTAAATCTCATGTTTGAAAAGTTTAGTTATAAACTTAGAATATTGAAACTTCTGACACAATTGAAATGCGTGTTGATAAAATCACCTTTTCTACTCACTACATATATATACGTAGTAATCAAGTTAGAAACGTGAAATGCATTTAACTGAAATTATAGAAATAATGCTATTAAATTATAATTTCTATAACATTATTTCATGAAGATTTAATCCAACATAATTTTCTAAAAGGAAATATTTAAATAATTAAGAAACAAAAATATATAATTACTATCAATTACAGTTATTTACTTAAAAAATGGTTCTATATCTAACTATTGAAATATTAAAAAAAACTGAAAACTCTAATATTTAAAAAAAATTACTTCTTTGATATGAGTATATCAAACATGTTCCCGTAGCATTTCTATATCAAACGAGAATTTGAATATAAAAAAATTTCAAGTTTTTTACCAAACTTAAAAAGAAAAGAAAGTCTTTGGAAGTATAAAGGCTGCAGTCATAAATTCTTCCCTTTAGCAGTCAAAACACTTAATTTTTGTTTGACACAGTATAGAGCATTGCAGCGAGCAAGTACGATTGTAATAGACTTGTATAGGTGTACGTATATATGTAGGAAAAAGAGAAAAGGGGGTTGGTTTAGATTGGCAGGATCTAGGTATCGAGTACGAGTATATATGCGGGTGGTGTGCTGATGGTTCAACGTACGCCGTTGACCGAACTGCAGCCACCACGCCGTTCGCCGATCCTTTTTGCTACCACTATATCACCCCTCTTTTCTTCTATATATACATATACATATAGATGCATGTATGTATAACATAAAACGTCCTCGTTACATACAGCAAGCGCGAAAGTATTGAAACTAGGACTCGCTCGACCTTCCTTCGTGTATAGTGTGGATGTAAGTGTGTAGTTTGTGCGTTTTCACGGTCTGTTGTTCAGAGAGTAAATCTAAGCTTACTTCTATTTTCTACTTGTCTGAGTAAGTGAATTCACAAAATTTTTAACCTTCGTACCTTATAAAGTTTACTGTATTAAAAGAATATTAAAGAAAAATCTTATGTTTATTTTTTTTTTTTTTTTTTGTTGAATTTATATATTGAAAAACAATTTTTTTAATAATTCAGTATATAAAAGTTTATATACGAAAGATATTACAATTATAAATAATATTACCAAATTCTTAAAGACAGTTAAATTTACTTATATACCTCATGAATTGAAAAAGAAAAACTTAAAAATAAACAAAATTGAAATTCTAAAATTTTTCTTATAATTTTATAAACTTAAAATTAACATATTTAATTTTAGTCGTAAAATTTAATAATGAGAAAATTCTAAAGATTTATAATTGTATACTTTATTTAGATTTATTTTTTATTTTTCTAGTTGATTCCAATACAAAATTTTAATATCATTGCACAAATTCGTTCATATAGTATAACATGAAAAGGTTTTCGATGCTGGAACGTTTAAAGTTTATTCTTTAAACTATTGCAAAAATGATAAAAACAATGAACGTGTCTGTAAATGTGGATATGGAAATTTCAAAAATGAAATGAAATTTTAATTGCATTAATCAATGATTTGGTTTTATTAAAGTTCTTATAGTTAAGCTGGCAATCAAATGGTACTTCAGTTGAATTTAATCATTTTTTTCACATTGGTAGGGAAACGGATGAAACACGTTTTATTGCACAATTAAATTCTTTATGCGATTTCATTTTAACGGTAACTTTGGCTTACCAATTGAAATGATTCATATACTGCATACGAACTGTAAATGTGATACTAAAATAATCTAAAATTATTTTAATTAGTCTAACATAAACATTTAAAATGAACTCTTTCAAAAAAATGTATATATTTCTATCAAAATTTGTAATAAAACTTATGTTCAATAACACAAACAAATTTTTAAACTTTTAATATTTCTTATTTTAAATACAAAATAACATTCGTTTTATATATATATATATATATATATATATATATATATATATATATATATATATATATATATATAAATCAAGTAGTATTTAAAAGTAAAAAAACGATAAAATATTAAATAGTAACTTTTATCTTAGGATGATTTCATTTCCATTCCAAAATTAATTTGTGGTAATAATATTGTAAAATTAATCATGATTATGAAATTAAACATAATCTACTTATTAAAACAATCCAACCTTGTAAAGCTAAAAATTTAATTATCGTGAAGCATTTATTAATATAGCTAAAATAATGTAACATGTGTTTCAGGGTTTATTCTAATAAGCTTTGATTTTCGAGATATTTTCACTTACATTTACACACATGCCCCCCTATACACACACACACATATATATATATATATATATATATATATATATATATATGTGTGTGTGTACGTATATATATATATATATATATGTGTACATACGTACAAATATTTAATCCAAAATGCCTCTATTGCTTGTTATAATTAAATAAGTAAAATGTATACATCTATATATAAATTGCGTATACAAAGATAAGATAATATGAATTTTTCAATAACTAAGAGTATTAAAATGAACCCAGTTAAATTTTCCATTAATTCAATTATAAAAACAAATTAAAAGGTTATCAAGATTCAGGGTCTACGAGATTAATATTTCCCTTATTAATTATATATTAAATGACAAATTTGAAAATCATTCTTTTAATTTGTGTACTAGAACTTTTCTATCAATAAAAACTTAAAAAATATTTTTAACGTTCTTTCATATTTTTATAAAAGTAATTTTCAGTTTAATTTATTCAAAAAGTATTAACATCTTTTTTATAGATCACAAATAATATTTTGGTTGGATTAATAAAGTATATATACAAGATTTTGGAATTATAATCTTAATACTGTTTTTAGCACTATTATCGTGTATAATATAAGAAATTCACTTTTTCGTCAAGCAATATAAATTGTATTTTAGAATCTTAATATTCTCATGATATTTATCTTTTCAAGTTCACTTCAATGGAATAAGGGTGTTTTTAAGTGAAAATCTCATTCTGTAGTCATCCATATCCCACGCTCTATATCTTATTATTACACTGGGGACTAAGTTCAAAAGTAAATTAAGACGTGATATCAAGTTATTTATGAGATTATATTCTTCTTTATTTGAATTTAACAAGGTAGAAAAGAGTAGGAAAATCATCACTGTTGATTTTTTTTAATTTTGCAAGAGTAGTTGAAATTATAATATACAATTATTGTAAATATAATGCAAGAAAAATATTTAAAAAATTGAATTGTTAAATCATTTATAAAATACTTTGCACCACAAGATCTGAATCTAAATTAAACTCTGTTATAAATAGTTTTAATTTTACGAAAGTTTGATTAATAAATTACTAAAAAAAAGTTTTATAATAATGAATAATGAATTAACATATAATTAGAACAATATTGTAACAAATAAAAGTTTGGATTATATTAAAGATTGACTATAAATAGAAAAGACTACGTTCATTTTGACTTTTATTGAAAGCATGTAAGTTGTATAAAAAGAAGTAATTAACTTTTATAACATTTGATTCAAATGACAGATTGTTTCAGTTTAATCAATAAAATCGGCAAAAGAATTGAAATATTTATACCTATATTGGTAGCGGTATTCAAAATTAATAGGCATTTATTTTGAAAACATAAGTCAACATATGTGAATAATAAAAAAATCCTATAACGTACTAATTGAATTTTTCCACGTAATTTTTACGCATGAAATTTACGCAATTCACCGAACTTAACTAAAGAAAAATCATTTAACTTACTAAGCGGTAGCCTTCCAAAAACTCTTAACGTCAATCCTCACGTATACGACATCAATAGATAACAAGAAAATAAAAAAAATTAACCACAAGTGTGCGGCTCCTTTGACACACATCTACGTCACGTGCGTTGCATGGACACATAACTTTCGTAATTGTATTCGTTTGGTTATAATGTGCAAGTTCATTATCGAGGCAAGAGATCAAGAAAGATCGACAGACAAGTTGTACACAATTACATAACATCAGTATGTATATATAGCAGTGTGCATACGCATATGTGTAGACACTTATCCTTTATAGTTAAGTGACGTATTGGAAAAAACAATAGCAGCCAAGCTGCTTAATATTCACGAACGTTGATGAATACAAGGCGTCGAAATGTTCCTATCTGTTTGTTTGATCTACTTACTCGCATAATGTGCTTGTAATGCAATATTTTTGAAAATTAAAAAGAAATAAAACTAAGGGTCTTATTTTTATCTGATTTTGATTATGTTGAATCTTTTATGTAAAGGATTTTTTTAATGGTCAGAATTGAAAATGGAAAAAAATAAATTTTTATTTATTGCATTGCTTGAATATGTAATGTTTTATTTGATTTGATAATTTTGCAACTATGCTTGTTAGCTAAGAATTGTACCCAAAAATAAATAAATTATATAATTTAAATATGCCAATATCACTCAAAACTAAAAAATATAATTGGTTAAAAAAGTAAACTCATGGAAATTATGATTTTGAATAAATATTTAAAAACATAAAAAAATTACTTAATAATAGGCCATTTGAAATACATAATTATTTAAAAATTTTATTTCATTTACATGTTAATACTTCTTATAAAATTTTTTATAAGATTCTAAGAACTAAATAACTGAAAACTGTAAAATAAAATAGATAATACAACGCATCCAACCTTAAAGACTAGGCCTCTTTAAATTTTTAAATTGCTGTCTTTCTTATGCACTTGCTTAGTTTCATGTAAATTAGTCAATTAAAAATATTTTATCAAGGTTACAATTATATTAGAATTTCAAAGATCTTGTCTTTGTTAATAATAAAAATAGTACACTATCATGCATAATTTTAAAATTTTAATAATATTCCATTAAAGTATACAACAATTTAGAAATTTTACAAGAATGTGATCAAGCAGGTTTACAATTTAAAAAAATGAAAGTTTATCATTTTTTCGTTATATACTTGGAAAACAAGATAGCAATAAAATTACAATTTTATTATTGAAATGCGAAATATTTGAGGGTTAATTATTAATAATATGATACGAAAAAATTAACAAATATGTTTTGAAATTAATGTGCTTAAAATGATTCACAGTCATATACCTAGAAATTTTTGTTGAGTTTTAAAAGTTTTTTTCATTATGGATACGTGTGATCATACAGAAAATTATATCTTTTGTTTACTTCTTTCGTATATTTAATGAATAGTGGAAATTTTTTAAAATAATCAATATTATTTTATTAAAAAAAAAATGATTCCAAGTTAATATAAAAATTTTAATAATACATACTCATGCATGCTGTTAATAAACATACAATATTTGAAAAGTAAAAAAATTCAAATTCATAAAAGTAAGATATCTGAAATTTGAAAAGAACTGCAAATAAGCTCATAACGTAGAACAAATTGTCAAAAGATTTTCCATCCCTCGGCATAATCATGCATATGAATGCAAATGGATTTCTATTCTTTTGTTTCATTTTTTTTCACTTATATGTCCATGTACAGATATAAAAGCTTCAGAAAATTTTCAAGGACTTGGTTAAACATTCATCGCATTGTCTTGTTTTCATAAAAGAAAAAAAAGGGAGAAAATACTTTCTTGCATCCTTTAACATTGCTTTACATTCCCTGTTGTTGTTTTTTTCGCTATTTCACTTAATATGTACATATAGGCATGCAAAAATTTATTGCTAAGTCTACGCTTTGGTATGACATGTATGCAACATGTGTTTTATGCGGGTTGTTAAAAGCTCGTGCAGCAATTCTTGGTATTTAGAAAGCACTTGTCACTCGCTATTACACATACATACGTGTTTTTAAAAGAAGTACGTGTTTTTTTTCGCATTACGCAAATATTAAAAGATTAACGCTTAGTGAAATAAGTGTTTGAATTATTCTTTATGCCCTTTGATAATTTATTAGTAGAAAAAGTAGCAAACTTATATGAAATAATTATAATCAAAACAAGACATTTTTAACTGAAAAATATTAAAACTGCTATTGTTTATTTAATGATTAAGAGAAACTATTTTTATCAAAAAAGCTATGACGAGTTCGTTTAACTCAAAAATTATATCACGGGCAATCCCATTTTTACCAACTTTCAAAATTTGCATTTTTTAAATAAACGGGAAATTACAATTTTAATGGTTGAAAAGTGATTGTTAATGATTCGTATTTGTTTATTTAAAATAAAGTTTCTGTTTGATTAGGTGACGATATTTCAAAATATAGGAAATATTTTCTAAAACAATTTCGAGGTCTCAAAATTTTATTAAAAAAACGTTCCAAACTACATGAAAAAGTAAAGAGCATTTAAATATATTATTTAAAGTGATAAAGATCAAACAAATTATAGAGATAAAATTAGTCAAAAAGTGCATATGCAAAGATGATAATAAAAAATTTTATTAAAATTTCAAATTCTTGAATTTCGCAATTTTATTTATATTTTAAATGATAACATAAATTTTTTTCAATGATATTACAATATATATATCAAACAAATAGATTTTTTAAATTCATATACAATATTCACAAAATTAAATTAAAAGATCGAAGACCCTTTCTAAAAATAAGAATCCCACAATGTATGTGAAAAATAAGAGAAAAAAGGTAAATGGAATAAAAAAAATATCACAAATAAACGATTCCTCCCACAAAAACCAAAGGAAATTGAAATATATCAGACAAAAAGAAAAAGATAGAAATATCACAGAAAGTAAAAAAAAGAACATCAGGTTAAACGTTAACCTTTAGCTTTCAGTTTATCTTTCTCAAGATTAAGCAGCTTGTCCGTCACGTCAGTTTCTTGTCATTCATTACGAATCTTCAAGCAATGAGATAGACGCAGATAAAAAACTCTTGCTTTCTAATTTGCGGTAAGCGCTACTTGTCACATCTCCCCCCCCCCCTCCTCTTCTTTTGTCGGATCAACCGCAAACACTTATCTAACTGTGTTTATAAGAACAAAGAAAAACCTGATGTTTGAAAATACACATCCAAAGATACACACACGTACGTAATTTTCTTGCTTTTATTTTTCTCATTCTTTGGAGACGTTTGAGGAAGTGGACCGCAAACAGTATTACGGTTCATTGCTGCCTCCGCCTTTGTTCAGACCTTTTGTAAATTTTATAAGAATAATTTTAGTGGAAAAATAAATTGTGTTGAAATTTGAAATGATTGATATATTCAAATGGCTTTAAAAGGATCATTTTTTTCTCTTAATGGATTCCATTAGATAAGAGTTATATGACTTAATTTAAAGATGGTTTACCATAATGCTTTTTATCGATTTCAAAAATATTGTTTTTTCAATAAGTAAAATTTTAAGTAAGAGTTAAAGAATTTTCTAATACGATAAATATTATTTAAATATAAATTTTAATGATATTAATATATAGAGTTCACAATCAAGATTGTAATTTTGACAAATATTTATTTAATAGTTTCAATAATGAAAGTACGCTAATTTAAATTTTTTCAATATATTCTCAAAATTTCTTCATAATCTCGAAATTTTTAAAAAATTTTTAGTTAATTAACAATTTAAAAATTTGCTAGCAATAAACCATTATAAAATGAACATATAAGTCGAATACTGAGAAAAAATTCTGCGTGGGACTTAAAGACATTATTTTTTTGTCGTTTGAGTTTATATGAAGAAAAACAAAATGTCAGAGACCGTACGCGTGAGCGTCTTGTGCATAATAACCGTTGACTTAATTGTAATAATAAAATTAAGCTAATAAAAGCTGTTGACGTAAGGCTTAAACTTATGAATAAATTGGAAGATTTTCAAGCAAGATACTTTCATTTACAAGTACAGTAAGTCCAAAATATAATTTTGTTTCTTCGTGAATTGAGGAAATTTACAATTTATATTTTTTTATTTTTATTTAAGTAAGTCATGTAAAAGATGAAAATTAAAGTGTAAATTACTCGAGAGAGAGAAAAATGACAGAAAGAAGTTAATAATGTTACCTAAGAAGAAAAAATATTATATTCCATGAGTATGCATTGTGAATAAAGAAGTTGGCTTATAAAACAAGTAATTTAATGTTGTTTTTCATGTATATTTTAATAAAATTTGTAAATTTATATGGAATGGGAATTCATTTATATTTATTTCAATTTTTTTAGTTTTCAAATTTTGTTATATAAAACATTCGAAAATTTCATAATACGCGATATGAAATTATATCTTATTTTAATTGTGGTACAAACTTGATCTTGCATAAAAAATTATTCTATAAAATCAACTTTGTTCTCCATATAATTTTTCTCTGTGTACCTTTATAAACTTGATTTTCAAAGTCATAAAAATGTAAAGAACTAAATCGACCTGAAAAAAAATAATTTTATGATATTATTTAATATTTACCTTAGCCATGAATAATTAATTTCATATAATTACTTATATAAATACTAAATTTAAGTTTGTTCAAGGATTGCTTAGAGAACTATTTAAGATTTAATAATAAACTTTAATATTCACAGGACTATAGAGGATCGATAAATTTTAATCTGAAAAGACTTAGCAGTTGAAGTAATCACTTTAAAATACACTTAACTTTTCAAGATTGTTCAGCTAATATTAATATTGTCTGGATGATTCTTTAATAAATTAAATTTTATTAAATTGCGAATAATAAACTAATAAATAAAGAAAGTATTCATTAAAAGTCCACATTGAAGTATTTAATATATTTTTTTTAATAAGCTAGAAATTTTAACTATAGTTTTTAAAATTTATTTGGAAAATTGTTATTTAAAAAAATCTCATTCCAAAAATGTTAATATAGTGGAATATTTGAAAACTAAGGGAGTTGATTATTGAATTTAAACGTGAATATTGAACATATTTAAAAAAGGTTGCTCTAGAGCTTGGCTTCAAATTTAATATTTGAATATAACACGTAAAACCTGCATCATCATACAAAGCGTCAAAACCGTTATATTAAAAAAATTGGTCCCTGGCTTGGGGAGAAGATTGAATGAAGCTTTATCTTTTTGTTTAAGCTCATCAGGCAAAGTATATAAATCAAATAGTAATTTTTAAAATATTCCTCTTCGTGATCCATTCTTTTTGCATTGATGTGTCTTTTCATAAATTAAACAACAATATAATTACAATAAGAGTGAAAATGAGAATGTTTCTTTTACTTTAAACTTTTTATTAACATTACATTATTGTCCGCAGCAAGGTAACAATATTTATCAACATCAAATTCATAAAAACAGTAAAATAATATATTGAAAAAGGACAATCTAATAACTTTTGTTATCATTCTACTATAGAAAAAAAACGTACATGTAACAATTATTCAATATGTTAATATTAAAACAAATAAGAAATTATATTAAGGAGATGTAAGACGGACACTACACCTGTACATATAGATATTAGCTTCCTTTTCATTTTATTGCTGAATTTCCAGAAAAGAAATGCATTAGCTTGTAGTATGTACCATGATGATTATTTAGATAAATTTTCAAATAAATTCATTAATTAGTTTTTAAGACATTTGGATTCCTGTACAAAATTGAAAAATTTTAATAAATAAGTTTGGAACCCAAAATTCTCAATAACTAATGAATGAATTTATTTAAAAATTTAACCGAATAATCTTTATGGTACATACTACAAGCTAATGCATATTTTTATTGAAATTTTTGCAATAAAATGTAAAGATAGTGAATATTTATGAGTACAGGTGTAGTGTCCATTTTACATCCCCTTAAAAATACTTTATCATTACTGTTAAATTCAATATTAATTTTAACGGAATACAAGGTCAAAATTATACCTGAAAATTGTACATACAAAGATATTATAGAACAATTTAACATGAAGATAAATAAATTTTATTACCGATTTTGAGCAAAGCAATAATAAAAAGGAAAAGTTTATTGAAAATACGTGCATGCTAAGAAAACTTAAAGATTATGGGGAAACCCTAAGCAATTAAATTTATTTGTAAAAGATTATTAATTTTATTACTCGAACCGCTGCTGTTCAGACCTTTTATATTTTTACCTGCATTAACTGTAAAGCACGTATTAAAAAAGATCATTGCGCACACTATAATAAAATACCTTCAAAATATTAGTAACCATCTTTTTACGAGGTTTGGACACATTTGTTTTTACTTTAAGAGAACAGATTTTTTTCGGGCTCCGAGCAGCATTTTCTAAAGTACATTAAAGTTTAAATTACATCTTACAAACGTCTTATTATTTCACCATATTGACAATTATTAAAATATTCTAATATTATCTTTATAATAATATTAGAAGTGCGCGATCTAACAAAACATATCATATATGTACCAGCATTTAAGCGCACCGTACACATTTCATTACTGCGATCTAAAAGGAAAAGAAATTGCGAATCAAATAAGTGCGAATAAAATACGCTAAAGTACACAACAATCAATACGTTTGAAAGATAAATTACATATTTTTTCGACAATTAATTGAAAAATAAAATAATTATTTGACCTAAATTCTAAACATATAAATATTCAGCTTTTAATGAATTTTTTCCCTATCAACAAAAACGTGCATACAATAACGTATTAATCGAACGTATTAATCGCGCTGCAAGCAGTAAAAACATAAAATGTATTAACATTTTTCTTATTCGATGAAAATTTACGTCACTTCGGCAGATGTTAATACTTAAGCAATGTACACAAGTGTTTGGTAATGCACTTGAAAATCAATCGTCTCCCACACGTTGATCGAGAAGTAAAGAAATGAACAAAAATGCACACGTGCGTATATAACATTCCCGGAAGAATACTGATGTTCGTGCGCTCTACTATTTAAAAACAAAACTCTCGAATGAGATAATGATTAATAGTAATTAGATGCAAAATTATTTTATGTGCAAATTTTTTTTTTTAATATTTTTAAGGTGATGTTTTTATCAATTGATAAAATTAATATTCATTTTTATAAAATTCCATTTATTTATCAATCAATTTTATAAAATATTCAAAATAATCATAGGTTTTACATTTTAATATTATATTTTTCTTTGTTTTTAAATTAATTTTTTATTAAAATAATCAATAGATTAAAATTATTTATACGAGAAAAATAATTGTGGCTTATAAATATCAATCGTATAAAATTTACAGAAAGTCACGAAGCATATTAAAAAAGAAAAAAATTTTGCCCCATTTTGTAAAAAGTGGGTCGAAGAGGTTGAAGAGAAAAAAAACGAAGGGCAAAACGTAAGAGAGCATAGAGAACATTAGTTAAGCGATCACCTGAAGGGGGGACCAAAGCTTTTCCTATATACTTTCAAATGCTTCTTTGATGTCTCTTGCATTATTTTTTGACTTTCGTCCGCATATCACGTTTCCTTTTCATTTTTTAGCTCACACCGTTGCGTCCAACTTGTCAAAACCAAATTCTTTTTTCTCTTTTTTTAATTGACTCTTTTCTAAACCGGCAATAAAATTTCCCCTTAAAAAAAATCTTACGTAAACATAAATATAACGTGATCATCATAAAATACATATACGGCTAATGTGGTGTTAAGTTACGAATGATAAAAAATAAAACGATACGACAGATGTACCTCCAATAATAACAAACAGCTGCATGTGTTTATATCAATATGACTCACAAGGAGAGTGTTTCACCTTCGGGTCACTGTTTTTGCTCAAATTTGGGGAATGTTTTCTAGATGCAGAAATATGAAGATGGCGAAAATTTTAGAGGCCAACGCTCAATATTTTCCTAGTTATAGGCCATGGAAGAAAATCACCAGAAAAGTTTCTAGATTTTAAAACGCTTATAGTTCCTCAGCATCAGTAGCTAGAAGATTCATCCTTATTTTAATTGAAAGCTAAGCTGAAATTCTTTCAAAATAGTAGTTATAGCATATCGAAATATTATTTTTTCTTAAAGTTATAACGTAATAAAGATTAAACCCAATTTTAGCTTTTATTAATGATTAATGTTTTAAACAAAAAATTCATGTCCAATCTTTATTGCGCTCTCACTTTAGGAAAAAATAATATTTTGTGATTCTATAGGTGCTATTTCGAAAGGATTTGAGCTCAGCGTTCATTTAAAAAGAAGTATAAGCTTCTAGCTAACAATGATGAGATACTATAAGCGTTTAAAAATCTAGTTACTTTTTTAGTGATTTTCTTTAACGGCCTGTAACTAGGGAAATATTAAGTGTTGACCTCTAAAATTTCGGCTCTCTTTGTGTTTCTGCATCCAGAAAACATTTCCAAAATCGGAGCAAAATTGGTGACCCGAAGGTGAAACACTCTCCTTGTCAGACTTATGAAATTGCGTTTGTCTTTAAACTTTGAAAGACAAGGAAATCTATACAAAGTTAAAAGAAAACAGCAAACGAGTCATTTTTAAAATGCAAAGAATTTAATGCATTTATCAGCTATATCTCTTCCTTCTTCTTTTTATGAAATTATTAAAAAAATATAGCTTTTAGTTTTTATTTATTTTGAATTTATTATATTCCTCTATTCAGTTAAAAAATTAAATTAGTTTCTTAAATCTATTAAACAGCTTAGAACAAAAAAATTCTTGTGTTAAAATAAAATTGAATAAAATCAATATATCTTTTATTAAAAATTAATTGAAATCAGAATATTAAAGTTGAAATAGTAGGTTAATTAAAATTTTTTAATAAAAACTTTAAAATAAAAAAAAGGAAAAAGATTGTTAAATAATTGAATTACAAGATTTCTGTTATTAAAAAAACAAATTGTTCAATAATTTTTTGAGTTTTAAATCATTTCTATTATTACATTTCCAATTACTAATATTCTAAATCCTCGACAATCAGAATTGAGTTAAAAACTGAAAAATTCTACTTTCATATTATACTTTAATAATAAAGAAAAAAGAAATAATCACAGAAAGCTAATGAGCAGCAAGAGCTTGCAAATAGTCGCAAAAAGGGGAAAAAAAATTCTACATACATCGCCAACAGCCATAAAAACTGTATACAGAAAGTCAGAGAAATTAAAAGCGGCCCATACAAACACAAATACACATACAAAGAGAGAAAAAAATTATATGGCTGGGCGAGGCAAAAAGAGAAAGAGAAAGAGAAAGGAAAAAAAAGAGAAGTAGATAACCTGCATTGGTGTCATGGCAAAAAGAGGCCAACACTCTCGCCTGACCTACATCCTCCTGTGCAGTGAGTCGATCGTATATACACCTACCCCTCGAGTTTGCTCGCATACATACATACATACATATAAGTTTGTGTGTATATGTATAATGGTAGTCCTGTAGCTGACTTTTCTTTCTAGCCTTGTTACCGAGATTCATATAAAATTATGCGCCTCCTTGTTGCTTTTGCTTCTTCTTTTTTTTTACTTATTCTTTTCTAACTACTTACTTATACAAAGTCGAGTGCTCTGCGCGCGCATATTGTACCTGCGACTCTGTATAACAAGTGTATCTGTATGTACGTATACATATACATGGAGCACGTGTGCAGCAAAATGCGGAGTAGGTTTTTTGACCTACTTTTCATATTGTATGCGGGCTTGCAGGGGTATGGTATAATGTAAAGGGTGATTGGCCTGTAAAAAAAGAGAGAAGGAGAACGAATTAGTCGAAGGATAATTGTTTTCGCCAGCTTGTAATGACATGTATATTTATGTGGATGAAAGTATTTGCTTTGCTAAAGGCGGGCAAGTGTAAATGCTAATCTATGACTATTTGCTTTTTTATCGATACTTTTTTTGCTACGGTCAAATCATTTTTTTCTTAATATTTATACAAGTTACTAAATGATTATTAATTTTAATACAAATGTAGGAAAGTACTTTTTAAATTCAAAGATAACAGAAGTCTATAAAATTTTTATAATCAAACTGTCTGTAAAAAGAACAGTTTGAAAAAGTTAAATAATAAATTACAATTAGAATATTAATATTTTTACATTGCAAAAAATAGTGTGTTCAATGCACAATTAGTTTGCAACAAGAAATGTTTGTTTAAAAATCAGGTTATTTCTTACGAAAGAATAGTGTTTGATAGTTTTTCATACCATAATTATGATTGCAATGGAAATCAACAAATTTTTTCTTATATTATAGTTTACTAATAATCCAATGCATTTTCTGTAATAAAAATGCAGCAAGTTAACCAATAAAACAGTGTTACATACAGAGGTATAAACTCTGTTAGTGAAACTTATAATAATGACAACAAACAACAATTGGTATTTTTCGCAATTTTGCGATCTAATTATTCATATTCCATTTTAACAATAATACAGTGTCATAAATATTTTCTTGTTATTCTTTGACACTATCCGGATAACGTTTTTTTTTAATTCGATTATAATTATCTGTCGTAATTTTTATATCAAGTATTCTTAAATCTAATAATATTTGTCTTGTCACATTCTTAAGCTCGAATTATATTTTGATAACTTATACCATCTTTATTATAACTTCCTTATCTATATTTTATATAAAACTTTCGATCTCAAATTGATATAAAAAACCTTGGTTATTCCATTAAACAGATGATAAAAAGATATAGTAGATTATTTTCAAATGCAGTATACTTTTATAATCATATTATTTTAAATCTAGGGTGATGTAATAGGGTATATCATTCAATAGTTGCTGACATTGCAGTTTCTCAAATTTTTAATTTTTATTAAAAATTTTTTAAAATATTTCTATACAATGCTTTTTATTAATTAAAATGAAAGACTGTAAAATGGAGATATTTTTAAAAAATTTGGATTAAGAATTATAAATTTGAAAAATTGTAATGTCGGTATTTTACATTCGTTTGAATAAATTTATAATACTCTAAAATTAACAAATAATTAATGATAATTTTAAAAATTCGTATTTCACAAACAATATTTTTATTGATAAATTTAATGAAAATTTTTTTCACAGCTCATTAATAATAATTGAAAAAAAGATTAATGAATCACGTCAACAACACAATTGTGATTTATAATGTTATCAATTTTTTAACCTTATTCAGCAATATTCTTTGTAATTCCACTAATACTCATCATTTCGTTTGTATTTTATCGCTTTTCCTTAATTGCGTTCTATTATATCCTTAATACGACGGTGTGTAGAAAATCACACTCTTAGTAATAAGCACGCGTGGCTGCTTAAAGACGACGACATTGACCTCAGCATATATATTTTCATCAATAATACAAAATACCTACAGACATAATGGTTTATTACAGAAATAAACTTTTACAGTTTTTTTTGTTTGCTTCCTATAAACCCACGCAATACTAATTTATATATATATATATATATATATATATATATATATATATATATATTTATGTCGTTGTAGGCCGTATTCGGTGGAATACCTATAGACCACGCTAAATTTGTGTAGGCATTGCATACGTTCATGCTAATATCTCGACGATATTCTCTCTGTCAATACTCCCTTAGGGAGTATTATAATTTATTTATTTTTTAAAATATTATCTTGTAATTTCATTTCCTTGTTGAAAATTAGAAGAATATATAAAATATGATATTTTATGTCCTCGTAGGCCGTATTCGTGTCAGTATGTAAAGAGCATGCTAAATTTGTATTGGCATCCCATATGTCTCAGACGCGCTCCACGACTTATTGCAAGAATTATATGTCTTCCTGAGACATATTGAGACTCAATATGTCTCAGGAGAAATCAATATGGCATCACCGATCCTACTATGTTTCGTTCAATATGTCAAAGAGCAATCATATTGAACGTAGGTTAGTGAAAAAAAATGACTCGCGCTTCGACAGCAGCTATACTCATTACAAAATGTCAATCTAAGAAACAAAAGAAAAAATCAATAGAACTAAAATTTAATTTTAAAAGTATTGAAAAAAAGATTAATATTTTGAACTAATAAGTTATATTTTCTCATACAGCCTACTTCGGACATAAAATCATCTATGTCCTTTGGCCGTTTATTCAGGTGGAATCTGAATCTCGAACAATGTTTGTCGCTTGAGCTGAAATTGCCGAGGGCGCGCGAAGCGCATTGTCCTCGATTCATATTCCACCTGAATACGGCCAAAGGACATATATAACTAATACGTGTCATAGTAATTTGCTGTGTCATGTTTATTTTTTTCATCCATTTTTAAATATCAATAATGTTTCTTTCAAAAACTTGCAACTAAATTTAGAAAATAAAAACATTTACAATTATGATAATTTTCAGGAAAATATGTTTTAAATAATCTATTTTGCTTCTTTAGAAAATAAAACTACTGTATTCATATATATATATATATATATATATATATACATGGATTCGATAGTAGGCGTTAACTATAAAGGTGCGCAAATAGTTTTAAAAATAAAAATCAAACTCAATTTGTCCATATTGCAGTTAGTAAATGAAAATAAAATAAATCTCATTGCTTTGAACCCACTCGTAACATAATCCTTATAAACTTCAAATAAAATGACAAGCCCAAAACAACATTCACACATGTCATAACAAACGTATTCGTTACATCATTCGCCAAAAAAAATTGTATCAATATGGAAAAACGATATAATAAATTTTTTTATGAGATTTTCTGTTTGTATCAACAATATTTACAAAAGGGCTTTGATAAAATGCTATTTAAAAATCGCAAGCCCACGCATGTTTAACAATTATTACATTTTACAAGATAATACAAATATAGAAAACATATAAGATTTGCAGAGAAGAAAAAAATATATGCCTACTGTTTATTTAAAAACGAAACGAACACATAGTCCGACTCTCCAGGATGTTATTCTAAGCCGTCGATCAAGCCAAAAAGAAAATTCATCTTCTCTTTCGAAGATTTAAAAATAGTATCCAGCAAAAGCAAGCAGCAAACATATTCAAAGTATGAAACTCTTAAAAAAGTATTTTCATCGGTAATACTTGATCAAGATTTTTTTTCTTAAAGAGAAGAGCAATATAATCATTTGGTCCATTTCACCCGACGCTTAAAGAGCATTGATCTTTTATTCCGAGTTCTTTAATCTTCCATCCACAAATACTTATGATCAATACTTTATGTTTTTCAAAAGTCTTTATGAGAGTTTTATTTGTTTCTTCCGAGAAAATTGCATCTACTTTTCAGTGAATTTTTGGGAAAGTCATCTTCATGTGTCGGTTTATGAAAGCAAAGTATTTGAACGTGGGTAGACTATATACTTGAGAAATACTGAAATATTCAATTTTAGAATACATTTTATTGGAATTTTCCATCGGTTTGAAGAAAATAAAAATTTTTATGAGAAAAGTTTTAAAAGAACTTATCATTTTTAAACACATTTTAACTATATTATGTACTAATTAATTTAAATAATAATTTTGGTAGATTATTAAAAACAAATATATTTTACATATTGGCTGTTATCTGTGAAAATATTATAACAACATTTTTATACAATAACATAGAATCTATTTTCAACATTTCTAGAATATTTTTTATTTTATTTTTCAAATTTTATACACCTTTGTGAAAAAAATATTATTTTAAAACTAATAAGCACGTCTTTTTTAAATCATCTTTTGTAAACCCAATACGCACTTACAAATTTATGCACACGCACAGACGAGCGCGCACACAAATTCTTGTGTTGATAAAGAAATACACACGCAACACAAAAAATATTTTTTTGTTTGAACAAATATTTTTTCCATCATCACACAAAATTTACTCTATGAAAAAGCAATAGTTTTACTGCTAATATGTACATAGCCAATAAAATGTAAAGTCAAAAATAGAATTTATTTTTCTTGGCTTTTTTTGTTTGACTAATTTCATCGAATGTCAGAACATACCAAATGGCAAAAAAAGAGTTCACTATTGCTTTTGTAAATTTAATCTTCTTTACTTTCCATTGAGTTTTTTTACAAAATATAGACTTGCTGTTATACATACAAGTAAAAAAATTTGTGTAAAGCTTTGTATACAAAGTTTGTTTTTGTGAAATGAAACTCTTGAAATGACGCATGTTTTTTTAAGGAAACGTTTCCACTTTTTTAGAAGAAAATTTGAATTGGAAATTTTTTTATTCAAAAAACGATATTTTTCATAAAATAATTAATAATTCGTAGGTATTTTTTTATTAATACATTTTTAAATGAATAATCATTTTGATATATTTATGATTATTTTTTATAACTCGTTGTATTTTAAAAAGTGTAATCAAAATTTTTTCTGTTCTATTATTAGAATAATGAAAAAATAATAACGAATACTAAAACAAACATAAACTTATAAACTTTTCTGGATAATCAATAAAGCACTGAAATATCTTTCATAATATTTTCAGTGCCTTACAAATCAATTTTACTAGAAAAAAAAATAACAATAACTGCAGTGACAATTGACTTACCTAAACCATTTCTTACTCTCATAAATTTTTTCAACCTATAAAGCAACTTTTTCTTCTGAAAAAAAAAAACAAATTTTCTTGAAAAATAATCATATTTTTATGGTTTTGTCCTTCTTCGCCGGTCATTTTTTTTTTTGCAAGAAACTTTTTTTTTGCTTCTTGCCCAGATACATTTTTTCGTAGTAAGCACAAGTATAAAAGCAGCCGATAAACTTGTAATAAAAAGGACGCAGAACACAAGCTCAAGAATAACATACATAGGATCATACTTTGGTGTTATCTCTTACGGCTTTTTTCGAGGAAGTATAAGTTCAGCCGCGACATCAACAATTTTATCGAGGATATATATATACATCGTGAATTACCAAACCTAAGATACATACTAGCGTAGAAAAAAAATAAGAGGAAGAAGAAAAAAAAATTTTATATGTGAAAGAAAGAAGACAAGCCTTCATGATAGAACGTAAAAAAAGTTAGGTCGACTAAATTTTGATAATCGTACTTTTCACGCTTTGCGCTTTATTTTTTTTTCACTCTTTATATATAGTGGGTTCTTGGTAAAATCTTTTTTTTTTTTATGACTTTAGAAAATTTATTTCCTGTAAGTGGTTTTCTTGAAGTCGATTTTAAGAGGTAAATTTTATTTCTTTTTAAGGTACCGATAAGAGAAAACTATTTCTTTTTTTTCTGGAATTTATTTAACTCGCATTTTATATTTTAAGTTCATCAATATTTTCTAAATTTTAATACATTTCGTATGCAAATCTTATGAAAATTCTATGATATGAAAATTCTAGAATTCTATAATTATATAATTTCATTATCATAATCATGAATTGATAATATAATAGAGACGATTTTGGTAAAAAAATCACCTAATCGTTTATCTCTGACAAAGAGGATGCAAAGAATTCAAATTTTCTTTAAATCATTAAAAAAAGTGCACAAATTTAATGTTTTATAATTTTTTAGCTATAAAGATTTCAGAAGTTTCTGAAATCTTTAGCTTATTTAACAAAAATTGAATAAGACTCTGTAAGAAAATTAATTATTTTTTTATCATATTTTACTGGTCAACACATGTTAAAACGACTCTCAACTAAAAATTTGGTTTACAATATTTCCAGAATTTCTAGATATATGCCATTTTAACATGCGTTGCGACCAGTAAAACATGGCAAAAAAATTGTTTATTTTCTAATAGGGGGATTGTGCAATTTTTCAAACTTAAATTGCTAATAATTTTGTGAAAAGAGAAAAACTAGAACTAGAATTCATGCAAATAATAATATTAATTTATGCGTATAAGTTTTTGTATCTCTTTTATTCCCTTATACAATTCTTAATCCAATCAAGCTTTTTGGTTATATTTCTCTTTCTTATAGAATAATTAATTTAAAAACTGCAGAGCTTTAAAGTCAATAGTGCTCTTTTTAAAACTCTTAAAATTCCAGCAAAATAGTCGATTACTCTGAAAACATAGATTGTTTGACCGAATGGATATTATGACATTCATCATAATTTTATGCAAAAAAATATCTTAAAGTTAAATGAAAATTTGAGACTTAAACTCCATACATTCTTCTCGTAAAATACTGTACTTTTATTACATAAAAAATTTAAACTATTATCTTTGATAACTTAATTTTTTATATGGTTCATATTTGTTAATAAATAAATTTACATTTGCAATAACCATTCCTTTCTGACATCTTTGTTAATCTCTGAATATTTTTTAAGCAAGATTTATACTTATTTTCCACACATTTTTAATTTGATACAATCTTTATATTTTAAAATTCATGTAAATAATGGAAACTAAATCCAATTTTCAATCTTTATAAATGCTCAAAAGTGGCATCACCGTTGACAGTCATATTTCATATATTCTACCATAAAGCCTGCAAATCAAATGAATTTTTCTAATAAACTTTTTAAAATATGATTTTTTTGCCATACCCCTTAAAAAACATAATTTTACTGCTATCAATCTGTATCAATTTCGCATTAGTTTGAATATCTAATTTGTCTTATTGTTGACATCTTCAAATTAATCGCTTTTGGATTTATCTACAAAGTAGGCTTAAAACTTTTGATCATATAGTTTGAAAAATTGTATTAATTATTTATTATTGATGAAAAATTAAAATAAGATATGAGTCACATTTTTTTCATTTATTGAATAATATATTTTTCATATGCAATTAGTATTGATTATATAGAAATATTTAGAAAAAAAAACCAATAATATTTTTACCGTTCTTATTTTATTATAATTTGTTTTAAAAAAAACTAAATTTTGCTCAAGAAAATTAGCTTAAGAAATAACATAAGCATAAGCAATCCTACATTGTTATCAAGTCAATGATCCAATTGAGAAATCGTATAATGAAAGTCCTGAGCTTGCGTGCAAAACAGAAAATAGTTATACTAAAAATGAGCCTACACACTGAATTCACATGACCTAAAAAAAGCTTTCGAACTCTTATAGGCTCGTTTATATAGGTTCATGGACAATTTGTATGCCTTTTATTTAGGTATACACGCAAGCATTTGGGATCTTTGACTCGACGACTATGTTGAATCAAGCATTGCATTTATATGAGCTTTTTATACTTTCAAAAGAAAAAAGTTATTTAAAAACATTAGGAAAAATTTTGATAAATTTAGATTCTATCATACCTTATTAAATAATAATTATATTGGGTATTGTATTGATAAGAAAAGCAATGTTATATTTTAATAATTTGGTAAAAAAATAATGTAAACCACTAAATTTAAAAAAAAAAATAGAAATATTCTTACAACTTATTTACAATACTTTCCAACGATTGTTTGTACAGAATTTTTTTTATTTTATTTTATTTAACGTCGCTGCATATATGCTATCATTACGATGTTAATTAGTGATGGAGGTCTTCAATGAGTTTGTGAACTTCAGCACATGTAACGTACAGTGGTGCTTGTATCGATCGGCCGCCGAGAATGGGATTCGAACTCGAGACCTCGAGTTTACGAATCCATCGCTCTGCCGACTAAGCTACTTACGGCCTCTGTATAGAATTTTGATTGATGATAAACAAAACAAGTTTTTAGTTCAAGTATAAGAATTTCCTTATTCAGTACGCCCGCGTATAATTATGCTCAATTTCAGATAAACGTTACTCGAATTTAAATAATAATCTTAAAACAACGACTTCAAATTACGACAAGAGACACGGACGAAATTTCAACGCTCATATTAAACTATTTATTTAATGACTTTATTATCAGTTTATTCTATTGTTACTTTTCTACAATTTTGTAAATGAACTATAATATCGATTTTATCATGCCAATTGAGGCAAGAAAATGTTAAATTATAGATTAAAGAAAGAGGAATAATTTGAAAAAATAATTTTCTACTTTAATAATAATATTAATAAATTTAACAATATTATATATTTTATTGATAAAATATTTCTTAAATGTAAAATTATATTTATAATTTTAATAACTTTCTGAGATAAATTAGAGTTTCATTTAATAAACATTTAAATTTGTCTCAATTAATAAATTATTATAAAAACAAAACAATTTTATCTAAATCGAATTTAGTATATTAAATGACACTCTTTTATAAAACATTTGATATATTTTCCATATCTAAAATTAACTTTGTAATTATTTTTTATAATTCTGATCTTTTTGTTTCCATTTCACTCAGTTTATTAAACTAAGTATTACTATATGTAATACAAAAGCAAAATCGATTTCTCTTTCAGGTTATTAGAACTTCAGGGAGAAATATTCAACTTTACTCCCTCGGTGTAATGTACTATTAATTATTTAATATTTCAACCATTATTCGTATTTTCTTTAATTAGAAAAAAAAAAAAAAATTAAAAAAATTAAGGAAAAAACGGTTTATTTATTAAGGAAAAGGATATTTTTGTAGAGCTAAAATTTTCTATTTCGACCCTTTTAATAAAATGTTTGTTCTCTATTAAATTTTTATTATTTCATTATTTTGTCTTTTCGTTGTGCAGTGCTGAACACCTCGGTGTACGTAGTTTAAATCTTTGACTTGCTTTAGAATAAGTTTCATAAAGAATGATTTATTTTAAGTGAAGAAGAGCTTAAAGAGAAGCTCATCTTACATGTTCATTTTTTATTTATGTTTATTAACTTTGATCATGCAAAGCTCGTCTTTAGAACATTTACGCAAAAGTTTCATAGAGTCCTTTAGACTTTAAGAAAATAATCAGAAACTAATTGATTTTATGCCAAACCTCATCAATGTAAAATCTTTGTAATGTTGCCTCTTGTTAACAAAGCAGATGACAGCATGAATTCACATTTAAGGTATGCGTTTCGAGTTTCGAAGTTTAAACAATTTTGTGAACCGTGGACAGAAACTTTCCGTGAGATCTTTCGGACTCCCAATACCTCAACAGATTAACAAGGCAAAATAAAAAGCTTTCGCAAAGAATTATATTATATGAAAATATTAACTGATTATCAAGTTAATAAAACGAAAATGTATTTATTTTGAAATTTCATAATAAAGAGAAAGTTAGAAATTTTCAACAAGTTGGTTTATGAGTATTAGCGAGTTTTCAGTTTTTGTTGTATGAATTCCAACCTACTTTTTCACTCCCTAATTAACGAAGGTTGTATTAAAACAATATTTCAAAAGCATAAAATTTATAATCATTTGCAAAAATATGTTGTGTTATTATGCGCACATGCATTTATTGAAATCATCTTTTGTAATTATATATTAAAAATATGTAACTAAAACAAGTAAAATTTATAACAGAAGCTGTAACGTATAAATATCGTTTATTAAAAGCTTTGATGCAAAAGTAAATTATTAACACAAGGTATAAAAATTAAGTAAATAAAAATTTTAATAATTATATTTTGTACAAAATATTCGAGTTCATATTATAAATCCATTGGTGGCGAATTATATCACGTTCTTGACCTAAATACAGGCTCTCTTTTTTTTTATTCCGATGAGCTGAAAATCAGAGCAACGAAATTAAATTAAAGATGATCTATCAGTTATTGTCATATGTGTCAATTTATATGGGCGCTCGTATTTCTATTTTCATACGATTGTATTTATAATGATGCATATTAACGTTTATGCTTTTACTTCAATAAAATAAACTATCACATAGAATTTCTTTTCATAACTTAAATATTTTCAAATTTCAAAGCGTGTAAACAAATTATATATAAATAAAATGATGGGAAATGTAAAGATAAAATTAAAATCAATGCGGATATTTTCATTTTTATAGATTTCACAAGATGATTTTAATAAGAAAAGAATTGTATTGCGTGCTATGAATAGAGAAAATTATAAGCTCATACATTATTGTCTTTTATTTATAGAAAGCAACTGGTGCTTTTAAAATAATATCTTTCATCTGGATGGGAATATTAAGTTTGATATAAATTTTACAAATAATACTTACTCGGCACATTATCATTCATCATTTAAATGTGCCTATAATACAAAAATATAATGCTTCAAAATAAATATAAAAGTAATTTTTTCCTATTTCTTCATCGCATTTATATGTATTAGTTATTTTCATAGATTACAACGCAATATTACTATAATTTTAAGATTTTAGTCTGTTATTCTGGCCATCGTGCTGATGTCGTTTTGAAATATGATACGCCATCTTTCATCGCCATTAATATACTGAACTATTCCAAAATGCTTCTGTCATAAACAAAAAAATATAACTAAAATTGATAGAAATATTATAAAGAGAACATATTATTCATAGTACTCGAAAGTAGAAGATGATAAATAAAAGATTTGATTCTTTTATTAACTATTTTTGGCATTTGACGATTTCCCATTGGGTTTCCTCATACTACAGGCTACCCTTTGAATGAGTATACAGAAACTGTGTGTTTGTATGAAGTTAAAGGAGCAACAAAAGGTGAGATCAAAAACTCTTATGTAGAAGTATAAAGGTGTTCCATAAATATACGTGAGTGACATAAATATGGATTAGGAATAACAAAAAAATAAATGATTGCGTTTTGAAAAAGTGTTGGAAGTGGTTAAGCATTTCATATTTGCATTCATATACACTTGAACAAGTTTGGATTTAAATTTACTTGAAATTTTAAATTATAGAATTAATTTTCTTAAAATACTTAATATAAACTAATATTAACTATTGTTTATGTATTGATATCATTAATTAATATTATATTATTTATAAAACCAATGATGTTTAATAATAAAAATACTTCTAATATAAAATTAGAAGATGGAAATATTAAGAAGTCTTCTTTTATCTTGCAAATTAGAAACGAAATAAAAATTGATACGTAGTTTAAAAAACATATTCGTTGCCAATAATGTCCATATGAAAGAAAAGAAAACAAGACAAGTTCTAGACCTCTCATTTTACTTTTATTGGCACGAAAATCCTTAAAATAATCAACTGAATGTTTATAGTAATGTTTTATGAGTATCGGAGTATAATAACCTTGGTAGAAATGTGAACATAAAAAATGGTGTATATAAAAATTTTTAAATTAAAGATGAAATAAAAATCTTTAATTATCAATTTGTATTTATAAAATATATAAATGCATTTTGAAAAGATTCTATTTTAAAATTTTCGACACTCTAATTCAAAGTATAAGAGGAGCACCTCGACGTTTTCGTATTCGTACCTCAACTCGCCGTCGAGGCGCTACCACGCCTCTTGATTTAAGGTTATTAGTAATAATAATGCCAAAGAAATGGTCATAAAATGTTAAAAAAAGCGTTTCCCTTTCTACTGGTCATAAAATGGTAAAAAAAACGTTTCCATTTCCACCAGGGAGCTCTGAGATTTTATTATAAATATTCTAATAATTTTATGATAATATAATTGAAGACTAACACGATATTATGAGCAAATATAATTAACTATATAAAAATCGTAAATTAAACAATCATTTTCATTTTTTTACAAAGAAATTTTTATTTAAATTTCGAACATTATCAGTATTTAAGGAAAGATAAAAGTTGATAAAATTTCTACATTATTTACTAATAAACAATTATGTAAATAATTACATTTGATATAATTATATAAAAAAAATTCACGTATATTTATACATTTCTTGTAAATGTTACACAGAAAATTCTTATAGGATCTGTATTAAATTTGAGAATTATGATTGTTTTGCAAGTATAATTATTTGCAAGAAATTTTTTTTTATGGTTGAAGTACGAGTTTTACCAAATTTTATTTCGTTCTATAAACGAGGCAAGTCAAATAATCCATAAATGAATCCGAAAAATTCACGAATTCGGTATATGTAAGTATGGAAAATTCTTCAGGCGCGCCTACGCGTATCTTCCTTTTATACGCGTAAATGGTATAACGTTTTTCTTTGTTTTATCGCTGAGTAGATAAAGCCATGGGTGGGCTGTTTACAAAGAAAATTTTCCGATCCCAAAAGCATTTTTTATCACACACTGTTACACTTACACTATATCTGTAAACGTTATTTACACCTAAGAATGATAAAGCTTCAGTATCGTGACCAAGTGAAAAAAGTTCAAAATTTTTAAGAACTTATTTAAAATATTTTTTGATAGGTATGAAGTCTTGTTATCACTTAAAGATATTGATGATTTGAGAAAATTAACGAACCATTAGAATACTGAGTACAATTTCTATATCTACTGTTTCGGACCTTATAAAAAGTCCTTTTCAGAACTATAATTTTAAAATAAAAAAATGCATTTACAATCACAAGTAGTAAAGATATAACAATTAAAAAATTTGAAATATTTTTAATCTTTTCAATAATTATAAGTATTATTTTATTTTATTTAATAGTAAAAACGATAAACATATTTGTTTAATTTTTAATAAAATTATTATTACATTTTAATTAGAAAATATTTGAATTTCCAGTATAAAAAATGTTTAATTAAATCATTTTCGTATGTATGAAACAATACAGTATATAGAAGTAGCTAAAATGGTATTAGATTAATCACACGAATCTTGATGAATTGCGAATCCTGGGAATAATATTAAATTAAGATGGTTATAGCACAAACAAATACATCCAAAAGTATAAACCAATTTTTTTTTAATTTAATTTAGGAAATACATGCTCAAAATCAAATCTTAAGAATGTAAAATAAAATCTCAATACTAAATAAAAACAAATTTATTTTCAAGTTAATCTGTAAATAAGAATGATTTAATTTGAAAACTTTTAAATTATTAGTTTTTTGTATTACAATTAATTTTAATAACAATAATTGGTTACTTTTAACAACCTTAATTGATATTTCAATTATTTTTGTTAAATGCATCTATCATAATATTAAAATTGAATCAAATAATAAAAAAAACAGCTCTTTGCACGTTTCATAAATTTTACAATAGCGCTTTACAAAAAAAACAGAATATTCACGAAAAAGTAGAGATAGATTCACAATCCTCCCCTTTAAAAGTAAGCTGAAGGCCAAGTTATGCGTTGGGCGGCTTGAAGTTCCACGGAAACAGGTACAGGTCGTTTATGCATATATACATTATATATATATATATATATATATATATATATATATATATATATATATATGTGTGTTAGTACAATATAGCTGCTGACCGGCCATGAGAGGCCGCTCTAGTCAACTAGGTCGCTGACCTAGTTAGTTCACCTGTAGACGCGCCTTTTTTTCCATACACAGCGCAAACGCTCTCACTTCCTCGCGCTGTTAGGTTGTACTTGATGCAGATTCTATACCGTGTATATTATTCTATATACAAAGTAACCTTTGCTATTATAGATTTGTATACACGTTCATGTATATATTTTCGTGAATACATGTTCATAGAAAAATCTACTTAAAAAAGTAGAAAGTAGTTTTAAAGTAGGAACTCAGTATTTTTCAAAAAGTAAATTGTTTGTTAAAAAAGGAATGACATAACCTTGAAATATTAAAAGAAAAAATTATCATGATTTAGGACTTTTAATACTTAAAAATTTACTAGTTATGCCCTTCTCATTCGTCATTTTAAAATTTTAATCTCAACAGTTTTTAGGTATTATTTGTTTTTTTTCTGTTTTGAAGAGTTATTTAAACAATTTTAACAAAAAATTAGTCTTAAACCAATAATTTTTGCTATATTTTTCTAAAAATGAACGTACTCTTTACTAAAATTATGTATACTAAAATTAAATAAAAAATATACTTGTTATCTTATTTTGTTAAAAATCAAATTGCTTATATTGTCAATTTTCTTCTCGGCAACTAGTGTTTTATTTGTTGCGTACCTTCGATAATCGCACGATGTCAAATATAATCCGTTTATTATAAGTTCTACATGTAACTATAATACAATATAACCTTCACCTACGGCAATTAATCCTATATAAAAATATACTTCATTATTCTATTGATTGAATCGCAAATTTTTATAAGTATTGGTAATTTATTATTTATTGCTATACGGATATAGAATATATTAGAAACATCTATGAAAATAATATAATTGTTATTTATCTATGGCTGTTGATGAATTAATTTTAGTGAATGTATATATATATATATATATATATATATATATATATATCAAAATAGTTCTTTATGAATTCTTTGATGTTTAAAATAAAAATACCATAATTTGCAATATTATAATGAAATAAAATATATTTTTAATATTTTTTCAAGATATATTTGATAGTAAAGTTTGGATTTTCAATTCTCTTCCTTGCGTATTTTTTTCTTTCTGATATTTTATAAACATACAAGTAAGTTTCTTGTATTTCTTTAGCAGATGTTTTCATCTTTTCTCCTCCAGACTCTCGTTATTTCCAATCTTCCGTATTGCTCATACCTCCAATATCGTTTTTGTCAAAGCTTGACATATTCGTTTTTCCACAATATGTAAATCGCCTTTCTAACCTTTTTTACTTTCTTATATTTTTTTTTGCTTTTTTCATAAAGACGCTCGTAACAGGGTATATGACCTGGCAAAAAAATACAAAAGGACTTTAGAATATTCAAGGAAGCGAAAATCATTGAATTTTATTTTTTTTCCAGTTTCTTGTTTGATAATATTTTAAAACTGAAAAAGGATATCCACTAATTAAAAATATAAATAATTTATTACTATTGTACTAATATTGTGGAATTCGCTCATATTTCTATAAAATATTTATATTTTTGAAAAATTCCTAAAATCATCCTTATTAGTAATAATTAAATTGATAATTTCAAAACATAAATTAATATTTCATTCATAATGCTGTTTTAATAAATCTTTTCACTATTGGTTGAATAATTAAAAAGCAATGTGTTATAAATATTAAATTCTATTTGATTTAAGTCTGCTTCATAGTCACTGTCATTTGTGCTTTCTTAATAAATGTTTGAAATATAATTTCAGTAAAAGCTTACTGTCTTTAAATTAGGCCATTGCACTTTCTTGACAGAAATTAAAGTGTATTTACTTTGAAAAGCATTTGACACTTTATTCAAGAACAATCATAGACTGTAAGAAAGAAGTTCTTACCCTGAAAAAAAGAAAAACAGAATTTTAACTTTGCAAAATTTTTAAAAAATTCAGTAATAAGAAGCGTATATATTATTTAAGTAGTGAGAATCGATTTAGTCAGACATTGCTATCGATACTCTCTAGAGTTTCTATCACGTGGATTTTTCATTTCCTTGGTAAAATAAACGAAAGTCATTTTACGAAAAGTTTGTTTGGCAACTGGTAAATGTTTGGTTTAATATCAGCCTCTAAATAAATCTACGACACCCACGGGTTTTCTAATATCAACAATATAAAGAACAGTGAACTGATCCATCTTCTTCATGTTGAAAGTTGTTTACTATTTAAAAGAATATTCAAGTTTGAATTTCATAGAAAGTTATTTAAATTATTGAAGAAATATTGGTTAAATTTAATATTTTATTTCAGATAAAATAAAATTGAAGGGCTATTCGGAAAAAGGAGTTAAATTGGAAAATTCAGTTTTGATATAGTTAAAAAAACTTAATAACTTAATACTGACATAAACAATTTCAATAAAACTTTATGAACTTTTCAAAATTAAATAAATAAGGCAAAGTTAAAAATAATTGCAATTAATTTAACGTATAATTAAATAGTTATTGATTATTTAAAAAATCGAGTTGACCTCTCATTCCGATTATCGTTTGAATTTTTAATAAAAGTACACAAGAAATAACGTAAAAACATACAAAAATAACTTAATAATAGTTATTAAACATATCACAAAATAAGCAAACCTTTTTTTTTTAACCAGCTCGTATCTATATGTACAATATCTATGAAAAAATAATTTTTTAATAAAAGATGAGTTATGATCTGTAAATTTCATTTCTTTGATAAGTGAAAAAAGAGTAAAGTCTACTTAACTCCTTATTCCACGCATTCCTTCAATTTTTCAATGTAAAATTTCAAACATTATATACAGCATTGATTTTCATCTTTTATGATTTGTTCTTTCTCATGATTTTGTAATTTTGGTAAAAATTTAATCCGGTTTTTAAGGTGATGCAACGTGGTATATGATTTATTCATAGTTACCGACATTGCGATTTTCCGAATATTTTATCTTTATTAAAAAATTTTTCGAAACATCTCTATGTTATGCTTCTTATTAATTAAAGTGGAAAGGCATAATATAAAGATATTTTTGAAGCTTTTGGATTAAAAATAAAAAATTTGGAATATTTTAATGTCAGTTTTTTACGCTCCAATAATTATATTATTTTCTTTTTATAAATTTAGCTTATTCTTCAATGTTATTGAGATTCCCTGGTAGGAAATTGAGCAGAATTCTGAGCAGAATTTCTGTTTAACAGAAGTTAAAATGACACTTATTTAGAAATTATACAAATTCTTTGAAAAAGTTTTTAGATAAGTGTCATTTTCACTTACCGTTGACCAGAAATTCTGCCCAGAATTCCGCTCAATTTTTTATCAGGGTTCCTACGCCAGAATATATCAGCAATATATGGGCAATCCTATTCACAATATATGGGAAAAGTGTGGATTAGAATCTAGGGATTGATAAATATAAATATCGACTATATATTGAAGGATTAATATATTTTTAGAAGTATGCAATATATTGGATATTGATTGATTAATATGTCAGACAAAGAGAAAATTTTTATGAAAATTTTTATATTACAAGTTTTTTAAATATAATATTTTAAAACATGCTCATTCACATCTACACAGATTCAAGCGTGGATCAGTCCATTTAATGTTTTTCTGCTTTTAACGATTACTGGGATAATCACATAATCAATTAGATACAGAATAGACAAAAAAGTGCACGTCCCTTTATCAGCAAAAATTTCAGAATTTATATTTTTAGTATTATCGAATAATTAATTACAAACCAAACGAATTTAATGAATTGATGGTCAAATGTCCTCGTTCGCAAAACGTCGACGTCGCATAAATGCTTCTTCCATAGATTTGCTTTAAATATTTATAACCTTAAAGAAATGGCCTGTAACGTACGTTCTTCGATTAAAACACTCTTCATGCTTACATTGAATCGTAAGTAACTCTATACACCCCTTTTATATGTGAATAATCGTTGTGCAGGTTTATTCTATTGTTGCACTTGACCCAATCTCATTTCTTTACACAGTGATATATATTCTTAATATTTTTAAAAATAATTACTAGAAATTTATATAACGTAACTCAAACTTATTTTTCAGGAAATACGTTTTATGCAGAAATTACTTATTACTCAGAGACTTCATGCTATGAAAAATTTTATAAAGTTGTAATTGCTACTTTAAATTATTACATGTAGACTTCGTACATCACTTATTTTACATTTAAAAAGCAGGAAATATTGTGGTTTTAATTTACATAACAAAATGGAAACATATCAAATGAATTGATTACGCTAAAAGTATTTAAAGTTCAAGTCGTTTTAAAATTTTAATGATTATTAAGATCTGGATGTTTTCATTAATTGTGGATCAATGTGATGAATTAGGTATATTATAAAAAAACATATAACTTAAAAAAACCTTGATAAACCACTCTATTGAGACAGATATAACATACACCTTTTAGTTTTATGTAAATGAAACTTATAAATCCAGAAACCTCCTGCTGTGTGATTTATATTTTCATTAAATTAAAATTTTGAAAAATATACTTTGATTAAATCGATTAACTATATAGAAAATCGTCTAAATTCTTGACTACAGTATCGTCAAGTGTTCATTGATATCTTTACGATCTGACCACTGCAACATGAGCTTGGTCAAGGGTATGTCAAGGAATTTATTGGGTGCTACACGAAGAGGCTTTTCTTATCAACTTAAGCCTTTGTAGTTAATGTATTTTTAAATTTTCTGTTTATTTTTTTTGTAAAGAGAGTCACTATTGTGATTGAAATGTTTATCAGTTTTGCTTTGGACGAGTTTAAGATGGATCAGAATTTATTATGAAAATGATTAAAATTGATCAATCTTTTTGTAATTTTATTCAAACATTAGGATAAACCAAGGTCGTTAAAATACTTTGGAACCAGTGGTAAATTTACTCTTGAAGAAAAAATTTAATACAGACTAGAGAGAGGTCGTCAGTGGATCACTCGGTGGAGTGATGAATTCGTAATCTCGAAGTCCCGAGTTCGAATCCCGCTCTCAGCGGCAGAGTGATACAAACACCACTGAACGTTACATGTGCTTTGTTCACAAAAATACATTGACGACCTCCGTCGCTAATTAGTATCGCGCTATGATAGCATAAATACAGCGAAGTTAAACAAAATTTTAAAAAAATACAGACTAAACTCTTAAATTACTTATAAAAGTAGTTCTTACAGAAACTGAATTAATTTTTTTTTAATTTCGAAAAAATATATATTGTTATTAAAATTGTAGAAAATTCAATCCAGCTTTTTCGCATCTGGGTTATCGAATAATTTTTCGACTGAAAAATGTATTTTAAAGTGTTCATTCCCCATGCGATTATACTTAAATATTCCAATTAGTAATAATAAAATTGGTAAACATAAGCTGTAGATGAGTTTTCACAAATAGCATACATGCACTATGATAAATCCGAAATGAACTTCCCTTGAGTAATTATTTAACTTTTAATAATAAAAATAAAATATTAATTTCAAATAATAGTACATTACGATACACGTGCTCTAAATGTTCCTTTTTTACACGGCGTGGCAGTTAGCGCCCGAGCGCAGCGAGGGTGCTAAGCACGTCGTGTAACAGGACCACTTTCAGTACACGTACCGTATATTATTTTATGGCATGTACGAGATAAATCCGCCACACTTAATATATGCTCTTTCTCATCGTTAGACCGTACTCAGATGTTTTATATATTTCGACAATTCACGGCACAACAATAATTTATAAACTACAGTTTTCGTTTTCTTGATATTTTTAATACTTTATTGAAGTATTTATATATTTTTGTTGATTTTCTACGTATTAATTCGAGTGAAAAGATATTTCTACATATTAATATATGGATAAAGAGTGATTGTAACGCATGATTACGATATGGATACTTTTTGGAATAGTATAATAAAGTGCCAGATTTCTTACTATAGTATTTTTTTACATAGTTTAAAAAAGTTTTATTTATTTCACGCTAGAGGGTGTAGAAAACGTGGACTTAGCTCACGCAGTGCTACAAAAATTATTAACATTCAAATCTTTATTTTTAAACATGTCAAATAATTTTTTACTTTTTGTATCTACTTAATTATTTACAAATTATAAATAATTTTTAACTGAAAAATTAATTTATATGAATAAATATAATTAATCAATTCTACAAAAACTCATCAATTATTTTAAATTTAATTATCATCATTAAGTTGTTACCTTGTGAATAAACTTCATAATAAAATTGATGACATGATATAGTAGATATAGCTTATTAATTAACACGCAGTAATCAAAATCGTAACTAGTTATTTCTTGAAAAACTACAAGTATCAAAACAAATTTTAAGTTATCGATCTGAATACTATCATAAACCTCTAAAGTATCCTTTTAAGTTTTCTCATAATACACGCTTCAAAGGATTTTGTATATCATGAGTAGTTCTCCACTCCGGAATTGAAAATTTCAGCTATTAAATCTCATAATCAGTTAAAAAATGAATACAAATTAATTATAACGTTGAAAAAAAATTATTTATACATAGATTTGTTAATAAAATATTCTAGTATATCATCATTGTTATGATGATTATTTCAAATTATTAAAACAATTGATTTCTTTTATTTTTGTTTATGTATCTTGAAAAAAGAAAGAGTCTCGATATATTGATTTAATCATTAAAGGGCATGAAAAAAAACAACTTGATATGAAATATATTAAAAAGTATTTTCCATACTTTTTGGCTCAGTTGGCCTTGAAACTGGTAAAATGCTTAGTTTATAATGTATAAAGAATGCAAGGAATCTTTGTAGTATTTTTGATCTTGAACTGTATCGCGCCGGCGCAAATCTTGACATGCTCTACTTTTTAAACGTTACCTACTTTTCACTTTGCTCACACAAATACACATGCACCTCTTGCACCCTCACCCTCTCCCCTACACACATATATACTGGCACCTCACTCTATTTCTCTTTCTCTTTCCTAAGTCCTGATTTCAACTTTTCATGCGAGTAAATAAAAGCGGCGCAAGCATCGATATATATACTGGAGGCCTCGGCCGCATAACGAGAAATTCCTGTTTCAATTCCTGTATACGTTATTGTATATACTGAGATGCGATTAAATGTCGATTTCTCTCCTCTTTCGATCAACTCAAGGTAACCACAAACAACGGAAACAAGAAAAGAGTTATAAGAAGAAAGCACAGTAGATCCTCAAACGGGGCGACTAAGGAAGAAAAAAAAAGAAAAAACACAAACAATAGACTTTTACCTTTTTTCCTTTTTTTTCAAAGAAATAAAAAGAAAAACCTTGAAAGTTGATGAAGATCTTCGGACTTAGGCTTTTAGGGTGATATTATATTTACTTATAGCTCAATAAGTTCTGATAATTTATGCTATGTGGTTAGCATATAATGTAAAGGCTACGTCTTGAAGACTGCGTGTGACTCGGGAAATCAAAAGGAAAAATGAGGATAGCTCATTTATTATTCGTGTCACGTCTTACCAAGTAGAAGCTTCTTCTTTCTCACAAAACCCGACCTTTTTTTCGTGATCCTCGTGAAAAAGTTCAGCTCTTATATGTATTAAACGTTTTCGATTTTCTTAAACTATGATTAATTATTATTTGGTGTGATTTGTAATTTTTGGTTATGAACTTATAATTTATAGAATTGATATATAGTATGCAGTATTTTTAATATCATAATTTTATTTTAGCGATTGCTAGTGATTTATTATAAAAATTATGTAAATAATTAGATATTTTTCTTTAAAAACTGAATATATTTTTTATATTCAATCATTTGATAAAAAATGTCATAACTTTTTTCTCAATAATCTATTTTTTAAATTAATATATACTATCAATTTATTCCTAAAATTTCTTCTATATTGAAGAATATTTTTACTATTAAAAAAGAATAAAAATAAGCAATGATAACTATCTTTTATATCCAACTAAATATTTTGATCAAAGCATCAACAAGTCCCTGCCATTTAGTCAAAAGGACTCCCAATGCACTTAAGCTTTAAGCGGTCCATTCTCAATTATTTATCATTCGCACTCCCTTAAAATGATCAAAATTCTTCTCACAATATCAAGCTATCATATACTTAAACCCCCCAAAAAAGAAAAAAATACCAAGACAGATCTTAAAAGAAAAAATAAAGTTACGTGTGTATATATATCCCTCGGGAAAAGTATCAAGCTTTTTTCTCTGGGTCAGACTGTACTCATTTGGCCTGACTAAAAGGAAAGAAGAAGTCACTAGGCCGAGTTCATGTTCTATATAACTCTAACATTCAGTATGAGAAGGAAAGAGATAGATAGTATTTAGATGTATATGTTATAGGGGTAGAGGGCAGTGGGACACCTGTACAGAGCTCGGAATTCAGGTCATGCATCTCGGCCACTTGTACTAGGTCACTAGTCGCATACACTCTCTCTCTCTTTTTCCACCCTCTCCTTCTCTTACCCCTACTTTCGACTTTCCATATAATCCTGCTTCGCGAGTTCGTGTCCTGGAAAAGCTATAGGAGGAGTAGGAGAAAAGGGAAAAAAAATTGAAAAGGCTAGCTTCTACGGGAAATGGGAAAATGTCAAATTTCAAATTCCAAGATCGTTCTATATTTTAATTTCTCTGTACTAGTGAGTGAGAGAAAAAAAGTTCGCATACTGGAATTTTTTCACACCACATGATGGAAAACAGTGAGAGGAAGAAAAAAAAAAGAGGGCGATATGGTGCGTATAGAGATGATTTGATGAGATTTAGATATTAGATATATATAGAAAGAATCGAAGGGAAACATAATATAAAAGTAAGATTACGGTCGATAGTAAGCTGACCTAATATCGTGTAGATATTATTAAGCTATTGAAAATACATAAGGAGATCGGACACCTACACCCTAAGCTTTCTAAGATAATCGCAATGCGCTTATGTATAAATTATTATGATATTGGAATGTATCCCCTTTCATTTTAGATTTTAATAACTAAAGACAAATGCACATGTTTGAATTTAATCGTATTTTTAAATTTAATAAAATGCTAATAAATACAATTTATTTAGATAAAATAAAATAATTTTAATTTAAACATCTTTATAAAATATTATCAAATTGTTGCATTTTAATTAACGAAAAATATTGTTTACAATCATAAATAGCTTGATGGAATGTATTTGAAGCAATAAGTACAAAATTTAATATAAATCTTCAACATCTTTTTATTTTATTTGTTTCGTATAGAATATTTAAAAGAATTTGCTTAAAAACAATCACTATTTATTTACATTGTTGTATAAATTTAGCGTTAATTTTATCTCGTCCATTTATACCACAAAAACCGATCAATCATATTATATATAGGGCCTTTCATAATCCACATAGTGGTTTTGAGTCTCTTGTATTATAATTTGACTGATTTCATTTGATATAATTGAAGGAAAATGGTTCTACCCATTAATCAATCAAATCATTCAATTTATAATCGAATTATAATCTAATATATTACCAATTTCCAAGCGTTTATGAGAGGTTTACAAATTTTACGAATGACCTATATATGAATGCATGTTTAATGCGAAGAAAATTAAGCTTTACAATCTAATAACCAAATGAAAAGTCTAGATGAATCAAAATTATTTATTATAAAAGTATTTTCATAATTTCTGATATGTAGATACGAAATAGTATATTACGCAACTAGTGCGCGAAACAGGTGATTCACGCACGAGTCGAGTTTTTCGCCCGAGCGAAGCGAGGGCGAAAAAAAAGACGAGTGCGTGGATCACCTGTACCGCGCACGTGTTGCGTATACTATTTTTTAACACATCGTGAGCGAAACACGATTATTTTTGCGATTACTTACCGAGCGGAGCGAGACGAGTCAATTTGTCACCCGAGCGTAGCGAGGGTGACAATTAGACGAGTAAATAATAAAAAATAAATGATAAATCATAAATATTTACAACTGCATCATTAATACAATAAATATTTTTATGTTGGCGAATAAAAACTTTTATTTACATTTACTTATTAGAGAAGATTTCTGATTTATAATAAATTCAAAAGAGCAAATTAAAACGCTCATTATTTAGAAGATTTTTTTAAATCAATTGTTGACTAGCTAAAGTTATTAGTTGTTCATTAGAACAGTTTCTGGAATTAACTGTCAAAAAAGTTGAATTTTTTTTTCAAGAAAATTCTTTAAAAAAAATTAAACATTCATACTTGAAAAATTAAATTTTTTTTTAATTCTGTGATATATGTTATATAGTAAAAGTGATATATATATTATATATATGTTACTCTTATATCTGATATATGTTATATTTTAAAAGTGACTAAATGTTTTACATCAATTCTACCTGTGAAAAACATTATGAGTAAATATTTATTATCTAAATTAACTTTATAATTGATAAAAGTAAAATCTTTTTGAAAAATATCATTTAACCACTCTTTTACATATGAAACAATTCCCCCTTTTTATTTTTGGTAATAAAAAATTTTGTTTCGAATTTCCTGTCAAAATAACCTTATATAACATAAATATCGAGGCTAAGTCCGCAAAACAATTGTGAATCTTGTTGTCTAAAAAAAAGCAACATGGCGTACATGTTTCGCACACTATGAAAAAATATTATGTTTCGCACACGCAAAACAAGCATGAGAAACCGTGTTTCGCGCACGGAGTGTTAAAAAAAGTTTTTATTATTGCAAGTATGCAACATATAAAAACATTTGTACATTACATTCATTTTCGACTAACTATTTCTTAATTTATTATTGAATAATTCTATCCGAAATTGGCATATTCCTTTGACTTTTTTCAAAAAACACATTTTATTCAAAATATTGATCTATGATTCCTATCTATCCAGGAAAGTTTAATTATAGAAAGTCAATATAAGAAGCGTAATCTAAAAGCAGAATAAAAAAAAGATTTCAATTTCAAAAAATCAAGTGAAGAAAAATAAGATCTAAAACTAAAATATTTTTTTAATTTTAGATTTTTACAGTGTTACGCGGAAAGTTTTGGTATATGGAAGAAGTTTAACTCAATTTTCTTACTTTACAGCTGAAGAATTTTCCCGATCATCGCTCAAATCGCATTACCATCTTTATGACTGTTTCCGCAAAACTTTTAATATCTTACCAATGAAAAATAAAATTTTGTTTACTAATATCCTTTTTTAAAGTAATTTTTACATTTTTAAGTAGTTTCAATATATGTTTGACGCCACCCATTTTTTCTAAAACGCTTTTTTGTATAAATGATATTTAGGATTTTCAATGTTAAGAATTTTAATTGTGTTTTTCTATAAAAAACTAAAATTTTTTCGCTTAAATTGCATTGAGCACTGGCCAAAAATCAGAATATTTAATACGGGGGCGCATATAATGTTTTTCACTTTACAAATTTTTTTTGTAAAATCATACTGTAATTAAATAACTTTGGTTTTATTTTTTTTTTTATAAAAAAAAGTAATCTTGAATAATTTTCTTCCGAAATCCATATGCACTTTTTAACATAGAAATGTAAAAAAATTTAGTTTTTTGAAGGTAGTTTCTTTTATATTTATTGTTTTATTTTATTCTAGAAGATAAGCATTCCTTCATAAATCATTTTTTAAATACAATATTAAAATATAATCTTGAAAAAAAATTTTGTTAATCAATCATATTAAATTCAAAGTTTCACTGGATCATTCTTATGTTAGCATTAAAACTATTTGAAACTTTATGTAAATATTTTAAAATTCAAAAAATCGATAAATCAATAAACTGATTATTCAGAAAATATATTTCACACAAAAACATAAATAAAAAGAAAATTCGTTTCTCATGATTATTTATATTATCTATAATCCTTTAATAGGTAGCCTAGTCTAAAATTATGACAATAATTGTAGACCTTCAACCAGTACAAAAGTTCAAATAATTGAAAAAAAATCACTGTGATTTGTTACCCTTATTTTTTGTATTACCCTTTTATTGCATTGCATGTTAAAAAAAATTCTTACTTCAACAACGAACATTTTTAATCTAAAAATACGTTTCACTTTCTTCGTCATTCTATAAGCAATCAGCAAAAAAAACAGAAAAAAATTAGAACATAAAAAATAGCCCAACCTTCTCTTTATGTATAAGTTTAAAATGAAATGCAAGAAATTGTGATTCCCCAGCAGCCCAGTAGCATTAACAGTTCGTCAATGTCATTTGGTTTTTGCAAGCTGCATAAGTGCTATTGATTTCCGCACCTCATTTTCCAGTCGATATTCCTATATAATCCCTCCTGCTGTTAGCTCACACAGTGCGACTATCTTTCTCTCTCTCTTTCTGTTTATAAAATGTATGTCGGGATACCCTATAGGCTCTCTGTTTCACTCGTGCATACGTTGCATGTCCTAATAGCACTTTGCGAACGCTTATTGCAATCTAATGAGAAGAAAGAAAAAATAGAAAATAGAAAAAAAAGAAACGGGTTAGGTATAACGAAGAAATAAATAAAATAGTCAAAGCTAAAAGTAGAATGAAGTAGAGTGATAAAGCTATTTTTGTGATTAAGTAAGTTTAGTTAAACAGAAAAAATTTTACTACATTCTAACCATTTTGTTGTTAATATTAGGTGTGCTTAACTGTTTCTTTTCCAAAAAAAAAGGTAATTTGATATAAACGAAATAATTTTAACGTTTTTTTTTCAAAATTTTAAGAAAATTTTGAAAATTTTTAAAAAAGAAATTTTTCTAACTGTTTCTGTCATCTTTACAAAAATTTTTTATTCCAAAACTATCTCAATGTAACAACTAATATAACTCAAAATATGTATTTTTGGCATAAGACCTACTTTTACCATAATGATTAGAACAAGTGATTCTGTTTAAATTATAAAATCTAATTATTTAAACTTTATGAAATTAATTATTTATTAATTTTATAAACATACTGTACAAATAAACTTTCAAATAATCAAATCTTTCTTTACCTTTTGAAATCAAAGTTTATAAAAGTTTGTTTAAAAAAAAAAAAACTTTTTTAGCCTATTTCCAAACAATTACATATTATATTCTAGTAAAAAGTAAGAAAATGAAAAGCCATCATGTTGCATTAACGAGAAAAGTATAAAAAAAAGTTCCAATATCACTAGGAACTGTTGCAAGCTGTCTAATTTCGCGTGTGCACAACCATCATAATAAATAAAGTAAGAAAAAAGCTACATAGGGAGAGAGAGAAAGAGGGAGAAGAGAAAGGGGTGGTTAGGAGTAGGTAGGAGAAATGAGCTTTTGTGCAGGAGTAGAGGGTTTTGTATCGAGCCGGTAGAGACCTTGAAGGCATTCTCGAAACCGGGGCAGTGTCCGCTCTTTACTTTTTGTATATATGCGCCGGCGCAGCACCTAGCTGTCTACACTCACCGGCAATACCGGGTTGCCCTACTTTCAGGCGTTCATACTACTACTACTATTACCATTACTACTAATACTACTACTTTTACTATTACTACTTCCAACATAAATACGCTACAACAAACTTTAACTTTTTGTCAAAGTACAATCTTTTTCTCTTTTTTTTTTAACTTTAAGGAAGAGATGAGACGTTATTATAGAGTGAAAAAATATATATGATTAAGTTTACCTGACAAGAGAATCAAATACGGCAGGTGCTTACGATTTATTTATGTAATCTTGGGAGATACGTGTAGATAGAATATAGTACAATTTTTCTTTTCTTTTTTTCTAGACTATTTTATTCGTTTAATATTTTATATCTATAGTGTTTTATAAATTTATATACGTTAATCTATTTATATATATAACTATTTTGTCTAATAATATGAAAACTTGGAAAAGTCATAAAATATAAGCGAGATTTCAACTTATTATTAGAAATAGTTATTATTTAATTAATTTTAAAAAGTATTATATTTATTTAACTCTTTACTACCCGAGTAGAAATTTGTTAGGGCTGCCACATTTGATTAAGTGGCCCCCATCTGGCGGCCGAATGCGGACCAATAGTGGCGTGTAATGGGGCGTTAATCGGGGCCACTCAAGGCTGCCTCATCTTTCATAACCTCCAAAGCCAAATTATAATATACTTGTTTAGTTTTTCATAAACTACCTGTTTGAAAACTTTCTTTAATATCTTAACAAAATTATCTTGTAGTGTTTTCATAAAATTATCGTAAGTTGATAATTTTTGAATAATTTACCGTGTGAATATTTATTAAATTTATAAAATTTAGTGATTGCAGAGTATTTGGAAAAAAATTAATAAAAAACTTGAGCGAGCTGATATACTTAATAAAATAAGAGTGCGTAATTTTCGTATATGCATTGTAAACGTAAGAATTCATGTTCCCTGGAATCTACCTCAGATAGCGAAATCAATTATAAATCACAAATATCAGATTCTGTAGGTACTACAATCACTGGATACTTAAATTTGCTATCACAGATGGAGACTAATTGAAAGTATCTTGCCATTGTAAATCCTATAATTTGTGGTTATGTTTTTAATAACTTTCAAATCACATAACATTTTCATAAATAAATTGTTTGTATATAAAAAAAGAACTATCTTGATATAATTTTATATATATATATATATATATATATATATATATATATATATATATTTATTTATTTATTTATTTAACGTATTTATATTTAGCAACACAACTGAAAGTCGGCTTTTAAACAATAACTTCGTCTACCTAAAGTTCGGCAGCCTTGCGAGGCCCAGATCTGCGCCCCATTACGTACCTCGTATAATACAATGCATAAGCCACAAGAGGGCCACATTAGAATCTTTCGGTGCCACTCGTGGCCCAGATGTTTGCCCTAAGTCTATTTCTACTCGGGTATGATCAAGAGAAATATTTTTCTTCAACAATAATGTAATTTTTATAGACTACCCATACGTAAAGCAAATTGGTTAAATTTCTTTTTAAACATTTCTGTTACTATTTTGAAAATTATTTAATGAGCTATTGATCACATATAGGGAATATGAAAATAATCGCAGAAGGAAATTAAATTTAGTATATATTAGGTTTACCAAATTTATTTTTTAAGATTTTGACAGTATTTAACCACAACTTTAATGAAAACAATCGATGTCTATACTTAAACATAATAAATCTTTTATATCATATTAGTATATGATCACGGTAAAGGTTGACCTAAATTCATACTGTTTGTTTATCGACTGAAATGAAAAGTTGCATGTTATCTTACGCATAACACTTTACGTATTTAAAGAGTGCTGTCACATTAAATAATGTATGAATTAAGATTCGTGGCCAATGTTAATTTTATTTTTGTAAAAAGAAAATTTCATAGATTATACGAATCCATATTTTATAAAAAAATTCAAAATTCATAATATTTATAATAAAAACGTCAAAATAGTGTGGGTTTTAAAAAAGTTATTTGGTAAAATATTTCAAAATCAATAACTTTCAAAATATAAATTTTAAACATATTCCTTTGTTGTGTTTAGTATTGAACAAATGGAAATATAAAAATATATTTTTTTATTTTGTTCCAAAATAGTATAAGTTTACATAAGATTTAACAGTTTTGAATTTTTCATCCTAACATTCATCTATAAAAATTGAAATAAAAAAAGAAAACTTGAGAGATGTGCGCAGTTGAAATTTAAAAAATTCAAATCATTTGTCAAAGTTATACTTATGCATACTTCAGTAGTAACAGATGTCCGAACACTTTTGTCTGTTTCTACTGCTATAGATAATTCAATAAATTAAAAGTATGTGAAAAAGATTAATTTTTTATGAGACGTTTTTATAATTCAAAAGAAAATGTTTTACTTGACTGCTGTTATTAAAATCACTAAAATTAATGATTGCTCAAATATAAATCGTTGTTTCCAATGCTACATAAACAAAATGTAATTTTTATGTTAAAATTCAATTCTATTATGGACTAAATATTCATATTCATTATACAAGTTTTAGCAGCTTTTTAAAATTTTCATAGGTCATGTAATATTTATAAAGTACTTTTAATGCGCTCACTATATCATTATTCCGATTAACAAAGTTATCTTTCCAAGGATTTTCATATAATTGAATATTTCCGACACTTTGTTATTCATGCATAAAATAATGGTATATTTTTTATAAAACTTGAACAAATTTAGATGAAATACTTAAAAGATTAAAGTTTTATAACAATTTGGAAGTAATCAACTAAAGAAAAATTAACATATTTGTATTTTTATATTTTTATATACATGCAAAATAAAACAATTCTATATGTTAATTTTTTCTTTTAAACAAATTTTAACTTCCATTGACTATTTATTCGAATTTTTTTTTTCATTTTTATCTTTATTTAAGCAAATTTTGTTAAAGTATACTTAATCACATTAAAATTACTAATGCATTAACTACACTTTATCTTTGGCATTCTCATAACCTTTAGATCAAATCCTCTTAGTTTCTTACTCCTTAAGCTTTTCCTTAAAATTCGTCCTTCTGTCACTTACAGACACGCTACTATCGTATATTTTGTTTTGTTTGTAGAACAGATCTATTTTCCTTTTTTTCGATTTCCACCTTCGTTGTTTTCTCTATATCCCATTATCCTTCGAAAATTCACAACTTTTGTCGACTTATGTGCCGTGGCTTTTGGCATTTGCTTTTTTTTTATTTTACTAAATCCTAAATAAAAGTAAATTTAGATAATAAAATAGAATTTTCGAGGTTGCCAAGCATGTTACACGTGTGGTCTATTTACTGAAACAAATAGTATAAAGACAAACTAATGCTTTCAAAGATTTTTTACGAATTTCGTTATCATATCAATTCATATATTTTTGTATTAATTTCATTTGTAATTTTTTCACATATTTTAAAAAATATATTTTTAACAATTAGTCAAGTTTCAATATTTTGTTTTTAATTAAAACTTTTAACAAATAAAAAAAATTTACAAAAAAATATACAATGATAGTAAATGCAATGCTATCAAAAATATTTCAAATCAAAATTAGAAAATAAGAAGTTAAACGTAAATGAGATTCTAATATCAAGAAATCTTCTTGTTACTTATAATTTGCTGTATATTTCGGAAAAGGAATAAAAAACTTTTATCTCTACTTCAGCATTTTTTTTCAAATAAATCAATGAAAGAATATTAATCTAACACTAATTCATTTATCAAATTGTACGAAATATAAGAAGTGGTGATTGATAATTGTTAATAACATTAATTAATAATAATGATCAAAGAATGATAACAGTGCTCATTTTAAAAGGAGCGTTGTTTCAATTATTTAACAGAGATTAATTCTTTTGATTTATTCTTCGTGACTATAGTATTTTAAATACATTTATATACAAACATACGAAATTTCATTATACTTTTTATTGCATTAAATTCATATTAATATTTTCCAGTATATTTGGAACAATAGCGGTATCACGAGGTTTTCGCAAGAATTTCAATCTTTCATTCGAAAGATATTTAATGACAAACGGGTGTCAAAAAGACAAAGAAAATTCATTATAAACGTTGCTATTAATTTAACGCTGCATATGAAGGGTCGTTTACGATTGAATTAAAAAAATAAAGCAAAAAGTCGAAGGCTAGAAAATTAAACAGAAAATAACCTTCGCGATGCGGTTTTTCTCTGCAGCCTCAATTTTTTTTAAACTTTTGGCCATTAGATAATTACATTTGGCTGATGCCTAAAAGCGTGCTCTTGAAGAGGTATTACTCTAGTATATATTACTTAATTCGATGATTTTTGTAAGTAGTTGTACGTTAATTAAGAAGGAAATAAAATATGATATTAAAAAATTTTTTATCACAAATAACAGATAGGAAAAATAAAAATAAATATTTTGCAAAAGAATAAATTTAATAACAAAATTCTAATGAGTACCTTTAGCTAAAATGAAAATATAAGAATTAAATGAATAGTATTATTTTCAACTATAAAAATTCTATATTTATGATGTAAATATTCAAGCCAAAAATCTATAAATTTATTAATTCCAATATATTATAATAAATTTTCGAGTTTATCCTTGTGGAGCTTTGTTGAGAGCTTCTTATTTGGTTATCCTTCAGACTACTGCTTTTTTCTTCCTATTTCATTGGCACGGGTAACAGTATTTGAGAAGTATTTGCCAATCCTGCCTATGTTTATCTTGTATACTTTCGTGGAATCGAAGATTGTCTAAGTATCCCTGAAATCTGAAACATGCGCGTGCATACACGCGCTAATATATGTAAGCACTGAAAATAAAAGTATTGCTTGAAAATTTTATAGCTATATAATTAGATTCTATAATTTGTTACAATCAAACTTCTTTTTAATTAAAGTAGTAAGTAATTACAAAGGGAATTTGCACACTGAACTTTTTAGAGTGAAATTTCACCCTGAATTTTGCGTCAATTAAAATCACTACTACGAAATTCATTTTCACTCTAATTTTAAACTACAAGTAAATTCTTTTCTTTGTAAAAGTATTATTATTTAAAATTAACATTAAATTTTTAAACACGTATCTTTTTAGATCAATTTAAAATTAATAATTTAATGGATATTCCTTGAATTTGACTTTATTTAGCGAGTGAGAATTATGTTTCTGATAATATAAAAGTAAGTTTTGTATTTATTAAAGATAAAATAAAAGTAATGATTTTCAATTTTATTGTATTTCTACTGAACTCATAATTAAAATGACAAATACACTGTGTACCAATAAGTACGTCTCACAAAAAACTAATTTTGAAAGACAATATTATGAATGTTGAATAGCTGTAAGTTATAAAGTGTTGATTAAAAAATGAATTTATTGAATTAAGAGAATACTCGATTTAATTTAAGGTGAGTAGGTAGACAACCTTTTTGAGTAAAGGTTTGTTATGAATTGCTCGTTGAAAGAGCTAAATTAGTACTCAAGTTTTATAATTGTAGACACTTTGTCTTTACAAAAGGTTCCAACGCTTGTATTAATACATACGTATTACTAATACGTTGTATTAGTACTTACGAAAGCAAAAAAGACTAAAAGAACATCTAGAGATACTTTAGAGCAAATTCGTACATACTGCATATCTATAAAACTATAAATGTTTAAGTTGAGGAAAACCCCAGTAAACTTTACTTGAACGTTTTGCTTTGAAAAAGAGACCTTTTTTATAGCTTTAAAACCGCTATATTCTTACAGTTGAAATTTGTATTTTTGAATATCTGCAATTTTCTGTACATAATTATAAATTAGAATATTATGTATATATTTACTTTAAATTTAACTTACATTAGTAAATGATAAAATAACAGAAAGTATGAATTACATCATAGGAATGATAAACAAATATTAAAACAATTTGCATGAACGCGTACACACCGAGAAAAAAATCTACACTGAAAAAAATCTGTTCAGTATAGTAAAACTGAATTTATTACCGAAATCATAAGCTATAGTACTCCTCATTATATTATAGTAACATCATATAAATTTAATTAGTTAGGATAACTATTCAGTAAAGCAATGTAATTATTTTAACCAATATATATTTTTTAATAAATATAACAAAATTTCATTTTCACTCCTATACTATACATAAATTATATTCTCTACTAAATTTTTATGGTAATAATTATTTATATAGAAATATGTTAATTTTGGTAAAGTTAACTTTTAAGGTTTAGTTAGTAATAAAGTATATGCTACTATTTTTTTGGTCCACCTAACTATCAAATTTTTGTTAACTAATACTATAAAGTGTAGATGTAACCATATTAAACTATATTATATAGTAATATTATAGTAACAATTACCATATTTTTTTCTCAATTATAATCATTACTAAAAAATTACCATAAAATACAGTGTTATATAGTGATATATATCAACGCAACTAAATTTTTTTAGTTAAATATACAACTATATTAAGTATCAGAAAATAAATAGTAAATTATGTCATAAAAATTTTATAAAAATTTACTATATATTATACTAAAGTGTTGTGTTAACTTTCCGACGAACGGAGAGCTTCTACGACTCTACTCAGAATGTTCCGGTCTTATATACCTGTGCCTTGGAAAATTTACTGAAATCTATAGTGCTATATGAATACAACTACATTTTATAGTATAGGATTGACTCTAAAATGTAGCTTTTAATCTTTTTAATAAAATAGTGCACCTGTCTAATCTAACATATTTATGATGAATATAAAATATACTTGAGAATCCAAAATACATTTAGTTAAATGAAACATTTAAAATATAGATATAAATTTATCATATTGTAATGTATATTTAATATAAATATTATTTTAAATAATGAGTTTCCCTATAGAATGTTATATCTGTTATAAAAAATCATGGTTCTGGGCTAAGCTGAGTCAATAATTGATAATCAGGACAGTAATTAATATTTTCTAGATTATATTATATTAACTTTACAATCAATAATAATTCAATATCATTCAAACTGCGTGTATTTTTTTTATTTGTTTTATAGACAACTTATTAAAAAAAGTATACTACGATAGGGATTTACTGCTTACAGTTCCTGGGAAAATCTATTTAAGCTTTACCGAGATCATTATTTTACAAAATTCCATGACATAATTAATGTCAAAATTATATTTATAAATAATTTATTTTAATAATTCAACCATATAGATTTCTTTATTTGATAATTTTATTTGATTATTGAGATATTCATTCAAGATCAAATTATAATTATTTCATTTAATTATTGTAGAATTCATTTGTTCAAAAGTATTAAAAATTCTTAAACATTAAAAATGTTTTATGATTAGTTGAAAATTTTCAAAAATGCTGATTCAAATATACCTAATTATATTAACGTATATATTCTAGTAATCAAAAATTAATTAGGAATATTTTATTTCTATATTCAATCTTTTTTAAGAGTAATTATTCATGGATTATAATATATATATATATATATATATATATATATATATATATATATATATATATATATATATATTATTCATGGTATTACAATATTACACATAATATTACATATTGAAAACTTATTTTTACGTAAAGAAACAAATTTAAAAATATATTTTCATACATTTTATGTTAGGTTAGAAATGTATGATGTTTGAAAAAAAAAATTTTCTGACCCAATTCATCCATTTGTGGCATATAAGAATCAGGTCACTAGTTACTAACCAATTCTAAAGAAAAGTATTGACAAACATCTGTTACAAATTTATTTATTTACTTCTGACTTGCACCTTATGAAGAATTATTATACCTTAATCTACAAATTCGAATTGAATTTCAAATTTTTATAAGTAAAATTTTAAAGGTGTTAAAATTAAATGAAAACAAGTATTATTATTTTTTAATGCCCCAATGGTGATAAATATTAATAGATTAACTACTATATAATTATAAATATTAACCTTATTCCATTTAAATATTTTTTAACGTACTAGAAAATTAAGCAAATGTGCTAAATTTTATGATTAATATTTATCATTAAATTACACAAGTAGTTTTTAAAATTATTATTAAATAAAAAAAAATTTTTCCTTTTGTATTAAAAGTTTTTTTATCTCGAAATTTCCAATCGCATAAATGATTATTATTCGACAAAAATGAAATTCTATTAATAATACCTAATTAATATATTTATTATTATATTTATTGAAAATTTTTTACAGTTTCTAAATTATAATTCACTACATAAATCATCAGCTTTAATGAAACGATTGCAATATATGTCATGTACAACCATAATCTTTGCATTATAAACATATAATAAGCCTTATTTTAAAAAAAACTAATGTATTACTTTCTCTCGCTTATAAATCCCCTTTTTATCTTAACATAGAAAAGTCAACACTATTTTTCTACTCTTAATTCAATATTTATAATCCTCAACTCACCCTAACATCCTAATTTATCTTTTAACCTGATACATATAGTTTTACTTTGTATACGAAAGCTTTGATATTAAATATCCTATTGGATATATTCCATGAGATTTCTGTCATCAAAAGCTGTCCTTGAGTTTCTACACTGTTTGTATGTATACATAAACGAATCTCATAACTATTACATGATTAATATTCACTTTATTGAAGGTAAAGTTTTGATTAAAATTATGTATATAAATTAATAAGTAGCTTTAAAATTTAATTTTTTCAAATTTTGAACATGAATTTCGTAAATTTGAGTGAATTTAAAAGAGGAAACTGGTTAATATAAATATAAAAGAATAAAAATTTTCTGTATTTTTATTCAATTTTGGATGAGAAACTTTTCAATTATATATAATCTTATTTAGTTTTTATTTTAATATGTCACTTTAAAGTTTATGATTATTAGAAAACTTTATTCATAATAATTCTTTAAAAAGTATCATTTTAAATATAAATAACAACTTTCGATTGAATGCAAAATAGTTTTAAATATAAATAATTTATGTTTCTGCTACTAATAAGTGTAACTTGGGATAATTCATAAATAACAATTTTATTTCGAAATCATCGGTTGCAAAGAAATTTGCACCAAATATAATAAGTGTTCCAAGCATAATATTATACAACGTTATCTATTTTATTTTATTTTAAATGAAAAACATTTTAAAAAAGGAATAATAATCATTAGACAAAAAATATCATTTCCTCAATCTTTTTAACTAATGATTAATAATAAAATAACATGCTCTATTAATAAGAGAATGTCAATAATTATTTCGACACAATCTACCCTGTATATGTAATTCTTCTAAATATTACATCAGTTTAGAACGGAACATACTAAAACATAATTTGTTACAAGAAATAAAACCAGTTTTGTCATGTAAGAAAGTATAAAAGATGTTACAAATTATGAAAATTTATAAATGGTTTTTAAGAAAAAAAAAAAATGTGACTATTAATCAGTAGCAAAGGTAACCGGTCGGTCAGACATCAACATGGATGTTGCAATAGTAAGGCAATTATTCTTAAGATATGATGAAGAAATGTTTTATTTGATGAATAAATTAGTTTGAGATTTTAATATTTAATAATAATTATTGTAAATGTATATAACATGCTCAAACTTAATTGAATTATTATTGCTTTTTGCTGACATATTAAATTAATTTCATCTTGCATTTGAAAACTATTAAATACTATTATTTCATATGATTCAATCATATAATTTTCATATTTCCAAAAAAAAATTTGAAAAATTGGAACATACGAATTCTTAAACATAGAGTATCTACATATCTTGAAATTTGAATATTTATAATTCTCTAGCGAATACAATACTTGCCATTAAGAACTGTACATCAGCACGATAAAATAATGCATAATGCGAAAGATTTTCGGGATTTCAAAGAATTACGAGACGTCATTACATCAATTTAACAAGAAATGTGACCCTCTTGTGCATTTCCTGTATCTTAACAATACTTTTTTACACTCTTTTCTATACTCTTCTTCCCCTCTAAAAAATAGGTTTATCTTTTCTTCTTTTTTACTCATCTTCTCATTGTATGTAGAGCTAGTACACTTTTTTTTCTCTTCAATGTCGTATTATAACAACGAGAACTTTAAAGCTAGCCGATGCAATATTTTACGAGCGCATAACCTTGTGCAAGCTTTAAAGTATATTGTAAAATTGTATAACTATACGACATAATATCCCATCTGCTTCTTTTTTTTTGCATGATTTTAAAAAAAGAAAAGAGATGAGGTATAAGGGCTGGCGAAGAACTTTTTTAAAGGTTAACGAAGCAGATTTATGTATATACGTGACCCTTGATATCTCATGTTACTTTTCGTACTATGATATATATGTATCATCATTTTTTCTTTCTTTTTTTAATATTACATGTATATTTGTGTGTGTCATCAATGTGAAAGTTATGTACATTTTTTTCTGAACATACAAAAGGGGAAATGAAACGTTACTTCTGACTTATGATTTTGTCAAATGACCGAGATTATCAAGCGAAATATGTGTCATATTCTTCTTTTTTAAAGGAAAAATTTCTTAAACATCATTTTTTATTTGGATAATTTTTATAAATTCTTAATGCCTTGAAAATTTTTTAATATAATTTTATAAGATATATCTCTTCTTATTTTGTTTGAAATTTAAAAATTCTAAAATATTTTTTTTATTACAAATATTAATATTCAATAACTGATTTTATTAAAATTTTATAAAGCACACATTTAAATAGATCTATATTTTATCATAAATATTTCTTATACATAATAAAATTTTGAATATTGTTATTACTAACGAAATCAAAAAATTATCTAGACTTAAATATGAAAAATTATGACTGTATATTTATATGAATTACAATACATAATCAGAGATCGTTTCCTTAATTATTGCTAATTTACTTATAACAGAAATAAAAATAATTTATATTAATTCACACACAGGAAAAAAATTTTTTTTTATTTAATTATAGCAATAAATTAGATCAATTAATTTTAGTTCTAACAAGTAAATAACAAACTAATATAAATTTTTAGTTTAAAAATAATTAGGTTTCGTTAGCATTGATAGTTAAACATATGAATCAACAAATTTTGGAGATTTTTCAAAAATTTATCCCTTTTAATTCCGCCAAGAGAACTGAGATTAACGCTATTCATATTTTTTATTTAATGTTATGTCAAAATTAATTTTGCAAATTATATTTAGATAAACTTAACTATTGTTTTAAAACATACTTTGAAAATATAAATTAAAAAATTAACATATTTATAAAATACAACTTGCATATTCTCATAAAGTATTTTTTTTTATGATGGATCACCCCCTTTATTGTTTTAATTTTCAACGACTTCATCCTTAAGACTCCAGCGCGATACCCAATTTTTTTTTCTCAATGTCTCTTTACAGTTTCCGCGCTTATAAAAATTACAATATCGTATTTCGCTCAGCGTTATAGACAATAAAAGAAGATAAAAGCCAAAACAACGAGCAAACAAAATACAAACCTTGTGGTATAGTTTTTAAGTAAATATATCTATAGCAAAAAAAGGAGAATTCTTTGTGCGCTTCATGTAAAAGATTTTATGCTCTCACGGGCTTTTGAACGAAAAAAAAGTAAGGAGAGAGACAGAGGCACAAAGTCAACGAAGAATATATATTCAAACTTTTTTTTCTACGAATAGACGTTAGAAAACATCTAGAACATGACCCCGTGACTGTGAGATTGAAGGTCGCTGTGCCTTTTTATCATCTTGCAGACCGAAGGGTTGAAAGGATGCAAGCTAAGTTTACATTGGGTATTACGATTCTTTCGTCGAATGTAAAGGTTAAGCTAAGGAAAAAATGTACAATGACTTTACGTTAAAATTTCTATATTGTTTTTTTTATTAAATCTTTGCAAATAATATGTTTTTTATGAAAATATATTTTATATTTTTCATTATGTTTTAACATAAAAAATAAAGTGGCCTCCATTGAAACGGAGCATAAAGTACTAACTTAAAAATTTTGTATCTTACGAAATAATGGTCTTAGAGAATTGTCCGACAGCTCATTTTGAAGGTATTTGTAAAAGATTTTCAATTTGAAATCTGGGAAATATTGCAACTTCAAAATTGAAAAAAAAACTTATTTTTTCGCCTTTGCTAAAATTTTAAGCATTTTTAGGAAAATGATAATAGAAAAATTATAGACAATTAGTTTTTAAGATGTTTTGTAAGAACTTAAAATAACTTTTTATTTTTTTCCAAAATTGACCAAAATTATAGACAGAATTATAGAAAAATTATAGACATTTAGTTTTTAAGATGTTTTATAAGAACTTAAAATAAGTTTTTATTTTTCTGCAAAATTGACCAAGATATGGAGGTTTTTATACAAAATAAGCTTTCTCTATTTTTTTCGATATTTTCTCATACCAAAAAAATGCCAAATAAAAAAGGTATTTTTGTATGTAGAATAAATTTCAATTTTTTGAATATTTTAATTTTTTTATATTTGTGCAGCATTCTTATATACACATATATCATATCGATAATATCGATCACAATGCAAAAATACTTTAAATAATTCAATATTAAAAGTTTTATAAAGTCAATTCAAAATTGAAAAAGTTTCCCGAGGAGATATTGAAATGTTGATTTAGTAAATCTAAACAGATTATGGTTAATTTTCAACCAATAAACAACAAATAATGATAGCACTAACTTCAAAGTTTTTAGTCTTTTCATGTTAATATTTTGGTAACAGTCATTGGTGCTGATACATTATATAAGCATAGTCAAATTAAATTTTTAAAAATTTTTTATGTGGTTTTTACAAGATCTTTATTGATATTTTTGTATCTTTTATCTAAACAAACATCTAATCAGATCCTAAGAGTATGAGCGTGTGCGTTTCTACTTGGCTATATCATGGTAATCTAAAGTCAAAATGTCAAAAACTTGATATTATTTACTACTTTACTTCTCCATAATATGACATGATTTTAAAAAGCAGTTAAGTTTTTACCAAAATAATATATTTATTCAATCAAAAAATTAAGTTTTTTGAATAACTGTTATAATAATTATTCATTTTAGAATTCTTTTATCGATCTAAAGTATTATAATATTTCTTCTAATGCATACACATTCCCTATTGAAATTGATTTCTCAACAAGAACTTTTATTTTTAAACTCAAATCCAAACGTAATTAAAATAAATAGTCAATTATTCAACGATATTCATATTCTGAACTTAAATCAGCCTTATACAAACATTGATTTGTTTAAGCGAATTCTCAGCCAAGTGTATAATTGCAATCTAAAAAATTCAAAGAACTCCAAAAAATCAAGTGAAAGACAGAAAATTAAAAGAGTGAAAAAAAAATTACCACAGAGAAAGAAAGAAAAAGACATTTTTTTTTTCAAGGTAAGGGCATTGAAGCGTATCCAGTGAATAAGAGTGCAAGCCTTTTGCAAGTAACAAGAAGCTTTTTACTATTGGCATCAAGTTCCAAAGTCAAACAACGATGCAACCACTGCTTTAACGGTATATAAAAAAAAACATTATATAGACGGCTCACAGCTATATAGTGAAACATGTCAAAGGAACGTTCTTGCATAAATTTTGACAAGGAGGTGAAGAGCAAGGACAGCCTAAGCCAAGATAAACTTTATAACGAATTGCAAAATTTTATAATTGTTTTGCATACATATAGAACGACATTCGATGTTATATTAATTATAGCATTTAGATCTCTATATATGTGTATATTAATCTGAGTAAAGCTGAATAAACGTGACGAAAACTAAACTAAGATTTTATGCGTTAATGTATATATGTCAATACCGTAATACTGATTAGCTATTGCGTTAAGAGTTTAAAAAAAAGAAACTTGTTTAATGCAACTAAGCTCTTAAAATGTAACATTTTACAATGTAATGCGTAAAGGGTATTTCGAAATTTTACGAAGTTATATTTTTCACACTTTTCTTGGTCAATCATTGCTGCATGTGCAATGCATAATAAGAATTTTGTAATATTTTACTTAATTGTTTATATGAAAGGATGTAAATAAGATTTTAATTATTTAAAATTAATGAAGAACTTTGTACGAAGGGATAAATATTGTAAAATTGTGCTATAAAGATATATAAAATGGATCTTCAGATTATCTTGAAATATTATAAAGTTCAATAGGGTATTTTGAAAATTTGAATGATCTTATAAGTTTAAAAACATATACTGAAAAAATTAAAGATACTAAGATCGAGATGCTTAAAACCTTTTTAACTCTAGGTAATAATTCTTATACTTTTAAGGAGTCAGAATATTCACGTACTATAAAAAGTCTGTAAACACTACACGCGTCAGGAAGTGTTTGGTTGTCATACAAAACGAATTACGCACAGAGAACGCAAGTCAACTGCTATTTGTTTCACGGACATTGAGTATCCTAAGTCGATTTAATCAGTATCTATAACTTAAAACAAATCTCTTCACTCTTAAAAATTTTCACTTAAGATAACCAGTCTCTCTAATTTCTTTCAGTGTATGAATACTTTGTTATAGCGAACATTTTAATATGAAGAAAATAAATATTTAATAGTAATATTTACAAATATTTTATTTCTTGAAATAAATACTTTGAACACAATGTATTAAATAATTTTAGGTTGAGGCATCATTTCATCAAATAGGAAATACGACATTTTTTCTCTCTTCTTCCGTTATTTCTGAAACATATACTTTTAGTTTTCTCATGTATACAGCCCTTTGTTGTAGAATAAAATTGTCGACTTTGTAATCCGACGCCTCTCAATCATTTTGATTCGGTAATAAAAGAATACATCAACTTATCCTTGATATCATTTCAAGCATAATTTTTCCCATAAATACATAATACGTTAGTATTTTATGTGAACACTAAGATTATAGTTAAGAAGTTTTATTTAAAAAGTTAAGTTTAGTTTAGTTAAGAAGTTTTATTTAAAAAATAATCTAAAATAAACATAACAAAAGAAAGTCTATAATTATTAAATTGTAACTTTATAATTATTAAAAATTCATACCTTCTTATTTGTTATGGAAACTAAAATAAAAAATTCAAACATTAATTTATGTAAAAATTCAAAAAATTTTTTCATATCTTAAAGTATTTATTACATTTAAGATTTTTACATTAAACATAAACTTCGTTTAATAAAAATGAAAAAAAGATCAAATGCAATGTCATGATAATTATTCACTTTGCAATGTTAAATAAAATCATTAAATTTTCTGTCCTTGATGTAGCTTTCTAAAACTTGCAAATGTAGTTTAAATGCTGTTAAAAACTAAATACACGTACACACACCCAAGAATTGATTCACGAATTAAATTATGCAAGTTGATTTAAATAGATTCGCGTGAAAATTCATGTGCACATTCGATATCGATATAAAGAAAAAAATAAATTCGATTTCTTTTATTGAAACAAATTTGACAGTCAAAGTATGAACCGGCTGTGTAATTCAGTATAAAATTATATAGTCTCATATAAATAATTATAAAAATTTAAAGTATAATAAAACAAAAGATATTGAACTTATGTAAAATGACGTTATGTAAAATAGTTAAATTGATGATAAAGTAGATTAAAAGGTGCTGAAACGGAAACGTTTAAAAAAATTTTAATGAACACTTACGTAATTTCCTGTAAAAGAATAGAAAGTAAATTTTATAAAAATAAAATACGTTGACATGATTAAAACTTTATTGTCAAAATCAATAATTTATTTAAATTTATGTTAATTGTCGTAATCAATAAACTATTTTTCATGAATTTTGTATTTTTAAGTTCAATCTAATAATTCACCGAAATGAGTATATACATTAGAAGACAATTTAATCACGTTCAAGTATTCATCTTTAAATTTTAATAAATGTGTTAAATACAAAATTTTTAATGTAAAATAAAATTAAAAAATCATAATACTGCTATTAGTGATTTCATAAACATAAATAATGACCTCAACCGTTTTTCTAGCTGAAAAAATGGAATTCCCAGCCTCCTAATTATGCATATGTACAAGTCAAAAAAATTTTCTTGACGAGTCTTTCTTTACGAATGAAAAATAAGTTGACAGCGTAAAAAGACGATAAAATCAAAGCTTCTAATATCACTTAAAAGAAAATTTCTTTAGTGATCGTACAAGCGACTTTTTATAAAACATCCCATAAACATCCTTGCCCCGCGCTCGTACACAATATACACAATCTTTTAACATAATACAAACTTGGTGTATATATAAAAATGTTCACAACTCGCAAGTTGTTTCATCACCGTATGTTGTGTATACACACTTTGTTATTGAGAGAGAAAGAAAGAACTGCACGATGGATATAAGAAGAAGGAAAAAAAATAAAGGAGTAAGCGAGGAGGCTAATAAATCCTGACTCTGTAAGCTAAAGGTAAATGCCTTCTCCCATGGGAAAGAACTTTAGTCGTTTACTGTATTGTAAGACTTTTGATCTACATATGGAGCGTTCCATAACTAATTAATTGCATAAGCTTTAAATTATTTTCCTTTTATACAGTAATTGAGTTTCTTTTATATTATCCTCTTTTAAAATAAAATTTAACACAACTTTCATTTTTTAATCGAACTAATTTCTTTTATAATTTTTCTTTAGATGGGACATTTTTATCTTAAGCAACTAATTTAATAATTTATAATTATATTTTAAAATGAATTTCACATTTTAGATTAAAAGATTATTCGATAAAAAAAAATATATAAAAATTATTCACTATTTTCCTTAAATACAAAATAATTCAAATATGGAAAAATCCACATATCCTTATACATCATAGCAGATCGGTACATAATTCCTAACTTAAGTGCGAGCGATTTACACACCAATATCATAGACCTGAGAACTGCCTGTTAGTCGTAAACTTGTATATGCCGTGCCTTCAATATAATGTTGATTCTCCGGTGGCATTAGCCTAGTAAGATTTAAACAGACTTGCAATAAGTCAACCGTCATTATATTTCAACATTAAAATAGGGCCAGAGTCGTTTTTTATATATTTTTTTTCTATAAAAAAAGGTTTTTTCTTCATATTCGCATATATGACGTCATTGATGATATCGGTACCTTTCTGGAAAAGCCTGCTCATTTTAAATCATTATAATCTAATGATGCTTAGCCGAATGTAAATCAGTAGATCATAAATTTCAAACTTAAGAGCTTGAAAATTGATAATAGTCTAAGCGATAATTTTACCTGTCGTCGACAAGTATTTATGGAAATTCCAACAGATAGATCGTTGCTATTAAAATGTTGGAAAACGCACTTTTTTATTCGCGAAAGAAAATATGAAATATTTAAGCAAACATTTTTCTATAAATCTTTTATTGACGTGTGTCAATTTTAGAAATGTAATATATAAGTTGACACATAACACTTATCAATATCGTTTCACTTTTTGTATATCTGCATTAAAGAAAAAAAATAATGAAAACATCTAAATATTAAAATTCTAAATTTACTTCAGCGTTATGTTATAAGACTTTAATTAATAAGAAAAAATCATAACGAGATAAACAAGATTTGATACATCACGGAAATTTAAAACGGAAGTAAATATATTTATATAAATGTATGCATAAGCGTGTCCCAATATAAAAAAAAAATTGGAATTCCGTTATTAAAATGAATAATAAGACTTTTAATTACGTACTTTTTAAAATTAAAATTTAACCACCAATTAAAATCAGATTTATATAAGTCATCAAATAAAGTAAATTATCAATTTTCAAATTTACTAAATAATTTTCTTCCAAATAAGTAGATAATGTCCAACATTCTTCAATTATTCTTTATTAAGTAAAAATTAAGCATATCAACTAATTAACTAACTGATGAAATAAATGTGTTCACTAATTGACGTATTTAGTACAAGTACATGTCAGTGATAATTTAAATAATGCATTTAACAATTGATAATGCATTTAACATTACAATAGCTTATCTTAATTAACATTAAATTGATATTGCTTTTTAAAAAATTGAACATTTTCTCAATAAAGAAAGATGTCATATGAAATCTTAATTAAAAAACATTGATATTACAACAAATACTTATGAATAATAAATCGTAAATTATGAAAATTTAATCTCTAAGAAAAAAACAAACTGTCAATAATCTCTAATTACATTTAATATATTAAAATTAGCAATTATACGAGTTTTTATTTGATTAAAATTGATTTAATCTTCAATTAAGTAATAAAAACGCTATGAAAAATCTAATAAGATTATTTATCTACAATGTTTAATTTTTCTTAATTATCAATAAAATGAGCATACATCCCTGGTAGAAAATGAAACGCTTTTTCTACCATTTTATGGCCATTTCTTTAAAGTGAAGAGCAGAAAATGGGAATGTTTTATGGCCATTATTTGAACTAATATGAAACGTTTTTTTCAACCTTCATAGTGCTAAAAAATGCTAATAAAATGTTGAGTCTGATCCACTATTATTTGAATATAGATAGTTAACAGTAGAGTCTATCAAATTGTGCTCTAATTGATTACTATTAAGAATCATTTAAGGTTTTTTCTTTAAAGTTATCATTAATCATTAATAGAATCACTTTTGTTAATATATTCGCGCGTATATTTTGAGTTGTGATCGGATTGTTAGAGGTTATTTTTAAACGATTAATAAAATTTTCCATTTATTATTTTAAAAAACGATATTTTTATACTCGTTTCGTACTGCGTTTCATATTTTTATTTTAAGAAAATTTAATATTATTTTTATTTTTATAAATTCCAATAAAAATAAACATTGACGAAGGAATGTGAATAAATACTAATCTATATTTTCTCGCCACGTGGCAAAAGTGAGGTTATGATTTCACCTATGATCTGAAAAATTAAGGACTCATTACTAAAAAGTTATATAACTAGTCAAAAAAAGTTGTCCACAGTTTACCTAATTTTTAGATAGCTGTTACTGGTTTTTTCTCTCCGTTTACTTAAAATGCGTATTTTTTTGGCTAAATACAAAAATTTTGAACAACATTTTTATATTAGCATTTTTTGCCTATAAGATGCTAACCAATATACCAAAAAATTTGAGCTCTGCAGATTCAGCAAAAAATTGCTATTTATTCGCCAATATTGACATGACAAAATATTACTATTGAAAATGGTCATAAATTGTTGTTTACACCATTTTTAATGTTCAAATTTCTACCAGGGATTTAATGATATATAATACTTAATTTTATAAACTACAACTTTCAAAACGAAAATTATACATATTCATAAATAAAGATAATTATTGATTCGTTATATATACATTTTTGAAAAATAAGTTTCTTCATAAATTTTAATAAATGTGTAAACATGTATCAGATGTCAGATTAAAAGAAATGTATAAACATATACTCAATTAAGATATGAAAAAAAATTTTTTTAAAATTATTCAACAATTACATTTCACAATAAGAAATACGTCAAACAAGAATGTAATTTAACGAAACTTTACGATATACAATAGCATTTGAATGTAACATGAATGAGAAAAAAATTCTCAATTAATAATTTCACATATATAGCTAATATCTTTCTCACACGTAATTACACATTATACTGTATTTTTTTTCTTTCACTCGCTCAATTTATTGCTCATTAAAATCCATAAATAATTTTTTTTCTTTTTCAATCGAATCCACTTTATAACCGTTCGATTCAATTATAAAAAGGTCAACGATCAAAACCTTACATAATCTTTTATTATTCTCTCAAAAGGCTTCTCGTATAATATAATACCTTTTGCCATTTACGTATAACATTTTATCAGCTACACAGATATTACGTCTCTTATAATACAATATATATATATATACAGGTGTATATATCAAGTTGCGCACATTTGAAATAAGATAGAACAAAACCTAAAAATATAGGTTTATGCATACACCATAGAGAGCTGTGTAGTGAAAGTACAAAATCGTATGCGGTTTGACTTCGACCATTCGACGCGCTCGTAATAGTTAAGTATTATTTTTTTTTTACTTATAAGTTATAAGAGTGCTAGAGTACGCAACGTATAATGCTCAAACTGGAGAGATATGAAAAATTTCATTAATTTATGTTAAATACTTGAATCAATGAAAAAAAATTAATGGTTAAGGTCGATTAGATTGTGTCCGATAAACTATTCGCACGATTTTAAAAAAATTTATTTTTAATATAACTATAAGGAAAAACATTTAAGAGTTAATTTATTGAAAATTGTAGGTGAAACAATTTTCATTTTAGAAAATTTCGAAAACATTTCTAACATTTTCGAAATGTTTGTTACGAAGAATCTAATTAAGTTTTCAAACCTGATCTATTATATTTAAGATTTAAACATACAAGAATTTTTTGCATTTAATCTATTTAGAAAAAAATTTATTTAAAATAGATTAAAACATTAAAAAAGTCATTAGAATTTAATAAAAAATATATTTTGAATTTCAATGGTACAATATCTCATTCAGAATAAAACATTCTTATAGATTGATACTGATATGTATAATTGTTACTTAATGATAAACGTAACACGGTCGCTGTACTTTAAAAAGTAAAGCTTGTGTACCAATACTCCAACTGTGAAGCGCGTGCAGCCAAGCCGCAAGATGATACTTACCACTTAACCTCGACCTTTTATGAAGTATACTCAGTAAAAATCACTTTTCCTGCTATGCGAATACTTTTTTTTTATCTTTACTTTTTTTTTACAAGTTTTATATATACACTTTTTGATGTAGTTTGCATAACAGGAAAAGATAAGAATAATAAAATGTATATTTATTATACGCGTTTCTATTTAATAATTGTAATTGCGGAAAATTGTAAATGAATCTATATTTAAACGATCTTTACGCAAGCTAAAAATATTCAAATGTTTAGCAACATATTATTTTATTGATAAAATTTTATTTTTTTTCAATGTAATTGTATTTAATTGTTTTAAAATTATAATTTAATTTATTTATATAATAGTACGTTAAAATACTACAATGATACAATACTTTTATTTGTAATGACAAAAGTTCCTGTATTTCTTATTTTATCTTTAGAATGTTCTGTACACCAAATATCGCTTTCGTTTATTTAAAAAAAAAATAAAATCGTCATCAAAATTCAACATTTAAATTTCTTTGTAACGACACTTGCATATTTACATGTATATATACAAAAAAAAAAAAAAAATTACAGTGATATACGTTTCTCGTTAATCCTAGCTGTACAACGTTTATCTTCGTCTAAAATTTGTTACATACATATTTTTTCGTTTAAAAAACTAGTATAGCATTTATGTCTTTCCCAAAATTCCTCTTTTACAGTGATATAAAATGCAATCTCTCAAAAGGCCTGCAAAAAAAAGAGAAACAGAAGAGTGATAAAGAAGAGTCCTCTTTGCGAAAAGTGGAGTGACGGACGTGAGATACATATGTGTCTCATGGCCAAAAAAAAGAAAGATGAAAATCAAGCGAATATAAACCGGCCAAGAGCAAGAGATTTTCAAAAGCTTGCTCTTCAATCCTTACGAAAACGAGTTTCTAAAGTATCTGTTTATTTAATTCTGGTTTAAGTTCTTAAAATATTTATTCAACTAAGTTTAACATTTTAAATAATTACTTTCATTGTCATTCAATCATCAAAAATTTTATAATTATTGTTAATCATTATTTTTAACATATAAATAATAAAAATCTATCATTGCAAAAGATAAGTTTTCATTGCAGGATATGGTGAAAAGAACAATAAATTATAAAAATAAAAATAGATTCCTATCAAATATAGTTAAAGTTGTGCAATGTGTATATAGAACAGTTAACTTTCGTAGTAGGAAAAATTTTTTAAAAAGAATGATAAGATATTATCAATTTCAAATAATACTTTTTACTATAGAAAAAATAAATATGAGCTTAAGGTGCAAATAAAAGTAATTTTTTTATTAAATTAAAAATTTATGAAATCATTCAATTTTTTTTGCTATGAAAATATTTTTTTAGAAATTAAAAGTTAGCATTTTATTATAATAATCAGTATAAATATAAGAATTTTCCAATAAAAACTAATTTTTTGAAATTTTTTTCGTAAATCTGTTATTAACGTTGTTTATTTTTTTTAATAATTAAACTATATCATTTATTGCATGTTTCTTGTTTTCAGTTATAAAAAGATACAATTAAAAGTATTTTTGTGAAAAAATAATTTCTCATTTTTGTGAAAACATTAAAACGTTGCAGTCAATCCTTTAAATTAAAAATCTACTAAAAGTTCAAAAATATTATAAGAAAAATTGAAAATCTTCATTGTTCTTTTTTTTTCATTGCAATAAACCCTTGTATAGAGGAATTAAAAGTATGTTGCTCGTAAAAACCAAACGTACACTAAAAGCTACCAAGGACAAATACCAAGAGGGATTTAAGAAAATAAAAAAGGTTCACTAAAAAGGAAAGAAAACACAAGAGAACAATAATAGAAAGCGACTCACACTTTTCCATTCCAAAAAAAGATTCTTCATAAATAAAAGTAGGAGTTATAAAATAAAATATTTTAAATATGATAAAAAAAAATCGACAGTAATCTGCACGTGTTTCAGTAAATAAAAAAAAACAATATTCTAAACTCATTCTAAGGCGTAATATATGAGCAACATAAAAGTGAGGCTTCCACATATTTCTATACTCCTACGTATGCATGCCAGCACATACAACTATCCAATTAAATCGGCATCTCCTGTTCTCTCTCTCTTTCTCTCTTTCCTTTTCTGCGTGATTTAAGGAATTCTCTCTTTATTGGTTTATATGAAGAGTGAGAGTGAGCAAGAAGGTATACTATTATGTTCTAAAGGCCATATCTTTGCAAATAATTCTCATAAGTATATATGAACTATCTTGGTAGAGCTTTTACTTGTATCGTTATATTTCCTTATTGATATAATATTTCGTATTTCACCCCATAATAATAGTTAGCTTAACAAGATATGAAAAAAGTTTCTGCAACTTGTAATTTATTGATACTTTTATGATTCTGTTTTGTACTTTTAATTTTTTTAATACATCATAAAAAGATATTGAAATTTCATAATCGATAGTATTGATTTTTCTCTGAGTAATGCACACGTGCATATCTATAATTATTTTTATATTTAAAGAAAAATCAATTAGTCTATTTTTATTAAACAATTGACTTTCTTCATATAAAAGAAAAACGACATAGCCTACGTCACATTAGCATATTATAAATATGCAAACGCTATTAATACACATTAAGATTTAAAATTTAACATAACACTGAATGAGCGTATGTAACGTTTCGGAATAAATTAACATATTTCACATGCAGATCAAACGACAAAATCTGCAATGTAGGATTCCAAAGAGTCATTTCAAAATATTAATTAAAATAAATATTTATAACTTTAAAGGAGAAGAAAAAAAGACGACTAATAAATCATTATGATGCTTGTAATAATTATAATAGTAATTCTCGTGTATCTTGCCGTTATTACGGCTAACTTTTGCGTTTTTATTCGATTAATAATTGGTTAACGCTTGATTGCAACTAGTCGTATATTCTGCAGCACGTACCCTTCACTTTTCGTTCTATATTAATCTCTCTCTGCCTTTTATCTTATCTTTTTATTTTTTGTTTATGTGTTTAAAGTATTAATACGTATTTATAAAAGAAAAAAATACGGCATCAATTGCGAGCTACAATATAATAAGCAAAAATACAAAAGAAAAATTTATTATTTTAAAAATATGAAAAGTTTTGAGAAGTAAAAAAACTGAAAGAAAAACTGTTAACCTTCGAACATTATATTATTATCTACATCTTTAATATCCGCTTTATTCTTCAGTTTTTAGTCAAACTTCTCTCATTTGCATTCACCTTCATCCCTCTCTTCCATATTACGGTCTTACCTATTCTATTTTCTTGCATATACATACAATTGTTCATTAGTCAATAGCAAAGAAGGAGCTTATATACGCTAATATGAAGTCTTCTCTATTAATCCTTTATCCTTATTATCAAAATCTTATTTCAATTTCAAATTCTCTTCTTGTCATTAAAACTGCAAAAAGAAACAAAAAAAAGACTTTAGGAAGTGATTGAAGATTATAAACTATTGTTATGACACTTTCAAGACTATTCAAGCTATTTCAAGTATTCTAAAATCGGATTATGCATCATTTGAAATTTGAGAAGCTTTAAGATTATTGCGAAAGTTAAAAATTGTATTTTTATTTAGTAACAATAGTACATTCTTTTGATCGAATAATTGGTCATTTTATTAATATTTAATAATTTACGAAATAATTTATTAGATATTAAAATTTGTTAATGAATTACAAAATATGTTTTTCAATTATAAATACAAATTGTAGTACGCAGTATATGGTTCAGATTTTATCTTTATAATTACGTTATACCAAAACGTATGATTTTGTGAAATATAGATATTTATTAATAAAATATAGTTAATGATTAAAAGTTATTTTTAGAGACGTTTAATAAATTCTACAAAACTTTAAAAGAAATTATTCAATCAAGTTTTAATAATTTTATCTAAATTTATTTGAGCCTTTCCAAATATAAATATGTTTAATTTATATAATTTAATGAAATTAAATCAAACATGAATTAGATTAACAGTAATCTAAATTGATATTTGTATTTAATTGGAAGTAAAATATTAATAATATTATTAAAATATATTTAATATCAATACTAATTAGTGAAAATTTTGCAAAATATATATTAGTAAATATTGATATGAAAGACGTTCTTTTTCAAGAATATTTATATGAATATTGAGTATTGCAACCAATTTCGTAAAAATATTTTTTTAATTATTATAAACTTAAAAAACTATCTACAAATGCATATTCATTTTAATACATTGAAAAATCAATTTTTCCGCAGCACACGTTCCTTAACCCAAGGTCACCAAAGTCTTTAAAATTTTCAACGAAATTACCAACATAAAAGCAATAAAATTTAAATGACAGGATGTAGACAAGCAATAATTTAAAAAAATCTCTCTTTTATGTTACAGCATGGGTTTTAGGTTGGTTTATGTGCAAAACCGTACCATACATACAAGGAGTCTCGGTAGCCGCATCGGTATACAGTTTGGTAGCAGTCTCGCTTGACAGGTAAAGAAAAAAATTTTTATCATGATTTATTTTATGTTTATTATTATGTAATATTACATGCTTTTAATGACAGTACATGCGTTCAACGTTAATGCGTGAACGTCCAGTCCATAGTAAGAATAATAATAGTGCATAGCAGTTGTATACCTTTCGCCTATTGCAAGCTATATTGATTTTATTACGAGCCAAGTAAAAATTTTTATTTCACTTTAGTTATTTATAATGAATTTAATTCTAATCATTATTACAATTTTAAACGCAATCAAGAATAATTTTATGTATTTAAAAGCGATTAATTTTCTTAATGTTCTTTTTTAATATTTATATTTTCTTGTTTTTTTTTCATTTACTAGTAGGTAGCTGATTATTATGTATATTTGTTTTAGTACAAAAAAATTCTAAAACATTATTATAGATACTTTTATTAGTTTTATTTTATGAACTTCTTATAAAAGCTAAGAACATAAATATAATCAATTAAAATTGTAATTTCAACATATTATACGGTTATCATAATTTTAGTCTTATCATTTGGCTGATACATTGCTGCAGAAAACTTAAAAGTACGTTAGTTTTATAATCTTATCAATGTGACGTTATAAAAGTGTATTAAAAGTGTTAAAAGCTGTATTAGCCGTTTTATATAAAACTACTAATGCATATTCAAAGTAATGCATTCACTGCTGTACCTTGTATGAAATTTTATTATTCATACACGATGTTTAATTATTATTTTAATGCCAGTTTATACACTTGTTAAATAAGAAAAATACATGAACATTATGCCTTAAAAATGTTTTATTCATTAAAAATTTACTTCGGCTAAATTCCATTTGATTTTCATCATTTGTAATCTCAAGAACCTGCATGAAGAAGAATCTGAACATTTTTTTTTTTATTATTTTCAACGGGGCAAGCCTCATAAATTGTTACACATATACATATAAGACAATACAACTGATATATTATTTAACGTGGCGTCAACCCACGGCAGAGTCAGTGAAAAAGTGACCAGACGCCAGTAGCCACTACATCACCGATCTCTACAATTTAAAATTTTTCCTTTTTATAAAATGAATGAATGTCAATATGTTCATATAGGTTACAATTATTTAACATTGAAAAATTTTATCAACGAATTAATGCTATGGCCATTATTAAAGTCCTTTCAAAATCCTGAAATTTTCTTGATAAAGAGAATCATAACTATACGATGTGAATTCACGATTAATATCTACTTCTATTAAATACATGTATTTCGATTACTTTTCTTGAAATTTCTTTTAGATTCTTAATTAATTACGTTGAGGGTGTTAATTACAAAAAATTTGAAGTAGTAATATTCTTAAAAATAGACTTTGCGGAAAAGTACATAAAATATATGCAGAAACTTTTCCTTTTTTTATTTGAAATATATAAAGTGCATTCGTAAAATCGTAAAATGCAAACTGAGAAGTGCTATTAAACTACCCTGAAATCGTAAAAATCAAATCCAACGAATGATTGGGTCATTTATTTTAATCTTCAGTGCTTTACATATAGATATGCATGATTTATGAAAAAAAAATAAAATAAAAAAAGTTTAATTCATCCGCAACAAAATATACAATAATTTGTTAATAATTTAACTTAAACGGATAAATCATAATTTTTAGTTGTTCTTATATATAAATGATATATAAATGTAAGCACTATCTTGCTGGTTTTCAAAATGAAAATTTATAGTTCCAATATTATTTGTGAAAAAATTTATATATAACTCATTAAAGTTTATCTAGAAGCGTGGCATTGATAGGTTAATATTTCAATTTAACGATAATCACCATAGTGCCAATTTGAAAGCCAACCGTCAATTACACATTTGTCCTTCAATTGGCTTCTGTCATATATAGGTTCTCGGAGATGGGCGAAACATAAAATCCACTCGTTTTCGACTATGTGTATATAATACTCGACCTTCAAAATGTGCGTATTTTAAAAGTGAAAATTGTTCTAGGTGAAGGCTTATTTTAAATCAGAAATAAATATGATTAATTTTAACATTTTATTATTTTTTATATATTTAATTATTCAATGAATATTCATATATTTATACGTACAAATTTTATAGATTTATTTTTAATTTTTCTCTCGTAAACTCTACTTCCATTGTTTAATATGATAAAATACTGTTTATCATATTCTCTTATTTTCTCAACTAGAAATGAATTGAAATAATATTACAAAAATTATTATGAAAATTGTAATACAGTAGATTTAGTTTTAAGAAAGTTTATCGTCGCATAAAATTTTACCGCGCTACAATAAAATTTTATAAAAAATAAAATAAAAATATACACTTTTAAGAAATTTTATATTTTTTGCAAAACCAAATAACTCGAATTTTTTCATGTTTTTCGATCATCCTTTATGATAAACAATATTATTTGCTATTCGCAACTATATTCATCAGAATATTAAAGTTGGCTTGTTATCTTTATATAAATTCAAAAATTTAATATGAGTCATATTCGATATAAAAGAAACATAATTGGAAAAAATTAGTTCTATGAGCTTTAAAGTCGTTGGATTTCATGATGCATTAGTTTTCTTTTCGAAATAATATATCACTGAATATGCAACTGTATACATTACGATCAATATAATGAACTCTTACATTTTGAAAATCAATTAAATTTTATATTTGCGCATTGATTTTATGAGAACATGAAAGAATGATCGAAAATATGATAGGAGAAAAAGTAGAAAAAAAATTTTTGACTGCACAAGACAGGATGTTTGATTTCATTCGTAAAAATATTATATTTCAAAAGATAAAAAGAACTTTATTCTTTATTTATAATAAAAATTTTTAAATGTTTCTATTTATTTGTCTTTTTAAAAAACTTTTATTTTTTGTTCATCCCAAATGCATAAAATTATCCATTAATCAAATTATAAATGACGAAAAACATATTACTTTTTTAAATATTATTATATTAAGAAATTTCAGTATTTTATGACATAATAAAAATTGCATGTTTAAAAAATGAATTTTAATTATAACAAATGTACATACCTTACAAATATATTTTTTTCTTATCAATAAGCACGTTATTTGAAATGTTTTTCTGGTTGTAATCACAGTATTTCAACTATTCATTACACATGCTCTCACATCGGGTTATATTTATGTGTAATAGTATACACTTATATTAACATTTATTAAAGTCACATATTGTATAACCATATCATTTTCTTACTTTTGGTTTTATTAAAAAATTTTATCATTTTTTAACCTAAGAATTTGTGGCTTTGTTTGAGCAATAATAGCAGATATATTTTATTAAAAATTTGCCCTTTTGAATTTAATATAATAAATGCAAAAGTTTAATACTAAAAGCTTTTTTTCATTGTCTTGTTTTATCAATTTATTTATTAATATTTAAATCTTTCAATAAAATTTATGACTTGTTAATAAAACAATACCAGAATACAATTGCTTTTAATCACTACGAAGATTATTATTTTAATTATAATCAACGTCGCTCGAATGGTTTAAATAACAAGCGCAAGAGCGCTCTAAGCGAAATGGCAATTTTCCTCTATATAGTATAACGTTTCATTCTCGTAAAAAGCGTTAATTCATAATAAGTCGTTGTCTTTATTCCTTAACGCCGATAGAGAGAAAAAAATTCTCGATTATGCGAGCAAACTAGCAACACGAGATCAATTCTCGTCACGCGATATTTACAAGTCAGTTCATTCTTTCTTTTTTTGTACTTTTTTCGTAATACTGATATACAAACAAAATTAGTACACCCCCGTTGATATCGGAACTATAAAGAAAGAAAAAAAATCTGAAAATCGAGAGTAAAAGCCACAAGTTGCGTAATACTTTTCAAACTCGCGTTTATACGATCCAAAAAGAATTGATCTTTTTTCTCGAACTTTTTGTTACTTGATACCACACATACCGTATGTGTAGTGGCTTTGAATTCTTACGTTATATACGGTAGTTTAACCCGCAAGACATTACGATCTAATGTAGATATCTGCTTGAAGTTCCAATGACAGATATACTTAGATTAAACACAGTAAACTATGGCTATTTTTAAAAATAAGCAAAAATCATTTTTTTTCTTTTTGCACAGAGAGAAAAACATTTATTTACTCAAGTTGAAAGACTACTCGTTATTGAAGTTAATTTCAGATGAATGATTTTATCGACTCTCGCTATAAATGTAGGATTAGAAGTGTAGGATTAATATTTTTTTCAAATTAAAAAAAAAAAGCTTTAATAATTTAGAAATATATTTAATTTAATAAGATGCTAATGAAAAACCATTGGCAATAAGATTAAATAAATTATTAATTCAAATTTCATGAGATATTTTATAAAAAAATATTTCAAAACATTGTCGTATTTTAAAAATGAGAAAAAGCTGATATAAGAAACATCAGGTACATGAAAAAAAAACTAACGCTCTGGAAATAACGTCACATCTGTTGCACCACATGTAGATTATTATTAAAATTTGCATGACGCTATTCCGCTTATATATAAAATTAATTTTATATAAACTTTTTCTGTTATAATTTTTTTTTTTTAAATTTCATTAGTTATAATAATAATTTTTCTTTGAAACCATAATTTTTTCAATCAATTATCGATCATAAAAAATATAAGATATGTATATACATAAAAGCTTCTTATGAATTTAGAAGCACATTGTGTAACAATGAGACAATGCATGCATGTAATGTTACAAATGTATCGTATTACTTTATTGTTATATCTGATATTCTATATTTTTTAATAATTTGATATATTAAATTCTAATAAAAATTAGAAAATGAAATATGTCAAAATGACTTTTATTTAAAACGCAGATTGATTTTAAAATATTAAATTTTTTTGCATTTTAATATCACATGTTAATATCCGTAGTTTTAATTAAACTGCATAAGTAATATAAAAAATTTTCATATCCAGATATTACATTTGCGCGTAAAAGGAAATTTCGTAAAAAATATATCTATCCTTTTTCAAAATTTTAAATCCATAGATAGGAAAGAAAATGTAAGTTTAAAAGCAGCGTAAAGCTAATCACTTCTACGTATCACATATCTATTTTATACCTCAAAGTAAAACTAAGCTCAACTTGAAATGCAAAAACTTTAATATTACCTAACTGGAAGTCAAAAAATTACATCGACAAGACAAAAAAATATTATCGTTCTACTAACACCGTAATCTCAACTCTAGCAGTACACTTTCAATTGTATATCCCCGAGTCCAGTACACATACATCCGTTAAAAACATGTACCATACCATAGCTCTCCTATATGTATTATATGCACGAGACTTTAAGAGCATCAATTATACTAGTCTACCTATATATGGTTTCGGCTGTACTCGCTTTATCTACAATCAATTCGCATAATACTGCATATATATATATATATATATATATATATATATATATATATATATATATATATATATATATATATATATGCACAGGTTCGTAATGAGCTGAGTAATCGAGTCTGCAGAATTCGAACGGGTTTTACGCCTTGTTGTGTGATTGTTCACCTTTACGTATAATACCTATATAGTTGTGTGTATATTTTCATGCATCAATTCATAATAGTATTCCGAGCAATCGTTTGTAATTGTATGTATGTATACTATCGTCTTGCTAACTTGATTTTACCTTATGATTACGGACTCTAATCTTTTTTTTTCTTTAGCGATTTTTCGCGTGATAAGAGTAAATTTTCGTGGATAAAAAATGAGCTTGTTTTAAATAACGGAGCACTCGTATTGTTGAAACCTGTAGGCTAATTTTAATAGAGTTTTTAAAATTTTGTTTTTTTCAAGTAACTAAAATAGAGATATGTAATATTGAATTAGTAAATTTTATACATTTTAAGAATAAATGTTGAGAAAAGACGAATGTTGTGCAAGAGTAAAAAAATTGTTTCTATTAAAAAAATCTTTAATGTTATGAAGATTTACAACTACAAATAAATACTTATGTTATTCATAATTAGCTCCATTGTCAATTAATTAAAAAATTAATTATCACGCCAAATCAATCCTTTCAATAACAAGTGATTTGTAATTAGTATCTAAGATCTTGGTTTTGTTATGTATAGAATAAATTATTAAGCAAATGTAAAATAATGACATAATTTTCCAAAATTTTGATTCTTAATCCAAACTTTTAATAATATCTCTTTATTATAGCCTTTCTTTTTAACTAATAAAAAGCAAAATGTAGAGCAATTTTGGAAAATTTTTGAATAAAAATAAAAAATTTCTTAATAGAAAAATTGAAAATCAAAGCATCACAAGAAAAAAATATAAGAAAAAATTTTTTCAAATATATAATTTTAATTACAATTTAAAAAAAAACTTAAATTTTTATAAAATTATGCTAAAAAATAGACTAGATAATGATATGTTATTTTCTCGAAAGTACGGTTACAACAACATACAAAATGACTTAAATAGTTAGTTTCGTAAATCCTTTGCCGTTACGCATAAGCCGATATAATTAATTGCTATTTCTTTTGTCAACTATTGGCATGTGAAATGTAAATCCTCTTAAATTTAATTTTCTATGTATATACACGTTATTTGTTATAGAAATTCATTAGCCACAATTACAGCAAGTTATTAATTTAAGCATTAAAACTTTAAATTATTATAATTTATAAATTACAAAGCAAGGAAGGTGTACATTATAATAATGCAATAATCGAGATACTATAAGCGAGCCATTATAATTGCACCTGCGCTTTGCCTGCTTACTTTTTAATCAACATTCCTCTAAACGTTTGCAATATACCTTATGTGTTGTTAAGCAACAAACGGTGCAATATATACATATATTTTTTTTTAACATTGTAACTTTTTTTTCTATTGAATTTTCATTCAATTTTTTGATGGAAAAAAATATGAAGCCGGTGAAAACTTTATATTATGCAAGTCTTATGTAAGACATTTATGTATTGTTATTAAAAATTGGAAAAATATCATAAAAAATAAGTTGGATAATGTGTTTTTGATTTAAAAATTCACAGTTTCTTGGAATAAGAGCAAATATGACAACATGATTTTTCATATTTTTTTTTGTAATTCATGTACTAATAATGGTAGAATATAATAATCATAAGAATATTCTGTAAAATAAAAAAAATTATTGTTAAAGTGAATTGAATATTGTTAGAATGTAATCATTCCAATGAATATAAAGTTTTTAAAAAGATTACAATATCAATAAAAATATGTAATTAAAATAAGAGTATATCTTTGACAATGATTTAAGTTGAAAAAAATTATAAAATTTTTTTCATTTGAATTTTAAGTGATTCAGCACTTTACTTAAATTTTTAATTGAGCTGAGCACAAAATAATAATTAATTATTGATAACATAGGATCTACCAAATAGTATAATTTTGATACGAGAAAATAATTTTTCAATTTCTAAAAAATGTATACAAACAGTACAATTTTGATGTAAAAAATAACTCTTATAAATTTGATTTCAGGATATAGAAAAAAATTTAAATGGAAAAATAATTCAAAAATAAAAATAAAAATTATAAAAAAAAAAATTTTTTTTTCAAGAAGATGTAAAATACCGACATTACAGTTTCCAACATTTTTATTCAAAATTCAAAAGTTTCAAATATATCTCTATATCTTACCTTTCTGTTTTAAATAATAAATAGAATGAGATAGAAATATTTCAAAAACTTTTTTGAAATAAGAAAATAAAAATTCAGGAAACTGCAATGTCAATAATTATAAAAAAATTATATACCCTATTACATCTCTTTAAATATAAAAACAATACTTACTCAAGATTTTGACGTCACTTATATTTAAAGTAGATAATTAAGAAAATCAACAAAAATTTTTGTTTCTGTTATTTTTAAAAATATTGTTTTAGAAATTTTTCAAATACAAAAGTGTCAATATCAATAAAAATGATGTTTTAGAATATACAATTAACTTTTTACCGTGATATATCAAATAAGAGTAATAAATAGTAAAACACAAAAAAACAATTTTGAAAAATTTTCAATATATTAATTTTAAACAACCCTTTAAAAAATTTCTTGAATAATTTAATAAAATTTTAACCATAACATGAGATTTTGATTTCTTAATAAAAAATCAATAACATTTTAATCAAAATCTATTATAAATATATATAAAGATTTAGGAAAAGTATTTTGCTAATTACAAATAATTAAAAAAAATCTTGAAATATAAAAATGAATTTAACATTTAATAAGAAAAAAATTGTAAAATTTTATATTTTTCTTTAAAAAATAAATAATAAGGTATTTACTGTAAATTTTGTAGAATACTTTACTAAGAGCTTATAAAAGTAAAAGAAAATCTTGAAAACTGACTAAAAAGAACCTTACGCAAAATCATCAGTGTAACCTTCTCTATTACTACAACTAAATAAAATCGACGGTCGACGACCAATCAGTCCATAGTCTTAAAACTCTTACACATACAATTCTCGATTTCGCAAATGCACAATTGCGAATATATGTTTAATGATTGTCAAAGCGGCACATAAGAGGGGAATAGGGTGGTGGAAAAGTCTAGCTCGTTCATTGGCCTTCTAACTTTCCCACCCCTTTTTTGTACTTTATGTACATGGGCTGACTCAATGATTCTTCGTTTTACCGTCAGCATTAAGATATAAGTCACGTGACTAGGTTAACTTTTAAGAAGGAAATATATGTATATTTTTTTTCTTTTTTCGAAAAAATTTTTTCACTTCTGCCGATATAAAACGGCAATGGTCGGTACTTTTCGTTGCATACAGAGCTTACCTAACGCTCAGTGAACGTTCAATTTCGCTTAATACAACTTTAGTTCATTTTCATTTAAAACAACCATGTTCAAGTTGGTAAGTTTTTCTTTTTCTTATTGTACTTTAATTCTTTTAGTGACATACACTGGTTAATTAAGTCTTGTGCGAATGGATCGATTGTAAATTTTGTTTATATACATACAATTCTATACATTGGAGTTACGCAAAAGTTCGTTGATTCACGCTGCGGGAAAGTATCGTGAGAAGTTTTTTTTCGAGATATTTGTATTGAACGTGTGTGGTCTCTAACGAGATTGCAATCGCGATTGATTCGACAAACTCGTGGAACATTAGTGATTTAGACTGTGTATAGTTTCATATTTTGAAATTTAAATTTCTTTAATTTAAACGCATAAAATAAAATAAGTTTTATTTAGTATAAACGGCTGTTAAAATTAAACTATTATATAAATGAATTCATTGTTATTTATATTATTTATTAATTGTTTTATTTGTTATTAATATAAATTTCGTAGAAATAACTATTGTTTTAAAGTAACAAATATATATAATGAATTGATTTGAAAATTAAATTAATCAATAACTAATAATTTAAGTGTAAATAATTATATGACTTTCTTGTTAATTTAATATAAATTTTTAAAGTACTAAAGAAATATTATTTCGAAAATAAACAATTCAAAATCAAAATCAAATTTTCAAATTAAATAATATTAAATTATTCATTAAATTATTCATTAATTTCAATATTTAGATTAAAAATTAATTTATTTTTATTTTACGAATTCTCTTAATTACGCATTGAAACTAATTGTAATTTTTAAAAATAAAATTAAGAAATTTCAATTTTTAAAGATTAAATATATCATTTTTTAATTACTAAAATTTTGTAAGTGATTCAATTTTATAATTTTAAAATTTTATACATCGATTATATACCAAATGTTTTATAAATAAAAATATAATATAATAATGAAATAAAAAAAATTTCGAATAAACTTTGATTAAAATTTTTATTAATATCAAAATAGAACTTGAAAAAAAATTTTAGAATTCTTTATAAAACATGTTAGTAATTCTGGATATCACATTACGAAATTAACTTTATTTTCACCATACTATAATCCGGAAGCAGTTGCATTTGCAGCCGCGCATTCACCGTAACGGATCTTTATAACTAATGTCAAGACTTCCGACTTGCTACAACACATACCGGTTATATCTTACGTGATATCTATTCTATCTGCATAGAAATTTTTATAATATAAAAAAAGTGTGTCATATACTCGTGTTACAAAAGGTGATACCAATCATTAAATCATTTATTAAGACGCTTAATAACGTGTGTAGCTGAATAAATATATCAAGTCGTGTTTAGAATCTTTTATGCGAGAAAATGACAAATTGCTTTTTAATTTAGCTCTTTTGATTTTCGTTATACCGTGAATGTGTTAATCCTATAAGTTTAATGGAAGAATGAAATAGCTAAAATGTAATAAAAGTAATGTTAATGAATGGGCTTATTAAAGTCTACGCTTAATATTTTAGTTGTTATAAGAAGATGAAAATTTATATGATTTCTAAAATTAAATGGTTATACAGCTAGCTTGAAATTTAATGAAAAATTATTGAATACATACAATTTTCATAATATTAGTTAAAAAAAAATTACTTCGAACACTTGAATAATATTTTGTGAATTTTAAATAAAAATGAATTTTTAAGTATCTCCATTTAAGTTTAAATGTATTTTAAATTATATACATTTTAAATTCATACAATGCGAATAAATTGAATGTAATACTGATGAATCAGAATCTAAGAAACTTTCGTTTAAACTTTTGACTCCAATGGTAAACTTTATTTGAATGCATGGGAATGGAATACGCGTATCTCTTATTCTTATATTTTTAAGGTTTGTAAATACTGTTTTTGATATATATGTATTTTACGTATATATGAAAGAGTATATTATTAGCATCTTAAAATTGTATACTTTTAACTATGTACACATCGTTCTTTTAAAATTGTTTAAAAGTTTAAATCACATTTATTTAACTACAAAAAAGTAATGAATTTTTCTCTAAAAAATAAAGTATCTTATATTAAAAAATTTTTTAAATTTTACATTAAAAATTTATTTAAAAAATTAAATGAAAACATTAAATATATAAAAATTTAGTAAAAAGTAAATACAGAATCTCAAAGAAGTTTAAAAATGTAATTACATCAAGCGCGCATTACACGTTGCCTAGTAAAAGATAATTTTTCTAAAATAAACATTAATCTAGTAACATCCTTGGTAGAAATGTGAATATAAAAAATGGTGTATATAAAAATTTAAGGTTATTAGTAATAATAATGCCAAAGAAATAGCCATAAAATGTTAAAAAAAAGTGTTTCCATTTCTACTGGTCATAAAATGGTAAAAAAACGTTTCAATTTCCATCAGGGATATGCTTACGTTTCAAGAATATAATTTATTAATAATTTCTACGACTGTACTTGATACTAAACTTTTTTCTCGTCGCTATTTTTTTTTCAAGTGCATACATAAAGTTTCTAACTCAATACGTGATTGCATTATTTAATAATTTTTAAAAGATAATCTTTATTGAAAAATACTTTTTTGAAAAACATAAAAATTCGTACTCTATATCCACAGTTTTAGCATTGATAATAGAAAACAGAAATCTTTATACTTTCAAATCGTAAAATTTAAACGGACAAGTTTATCTTTATTTGAAGATTGTCAAAAGGCAAAGTGAAATAAAAAATTTTCATAGTATGGAAGCCAAAAGATTTATGTTTTTAAAAGTTTATTTTAGCAGAACAGTATTATTTTGGAGCTCAAAAGTAATATTTGTTTGATAAATTTTTCTCAAAAGGATATAATTCTATTCATTTTAGAAAACGTTTTTATTATTATATTCAAATAATTTTCAAATCATTAACCTTATTAAAGTTCGAATTCAAATAGCAAACCTTTATTCATAACAAAAAGTATAAAATAAAATTCGTATTCTGTTGCCTAATAAAAAAAAATTATTCTTGTAAAGGGTAATAAGTAATTACGAATTTTTCAATGAGCCATTCACAAAAGACCAAATTAATCAGTACCGAAAATAAAAAGAATAAATAAAAATAAAAAAATAATTTCTAAATCCAATAACAGGTACTTCTCGCAGCCTTTGTGGCCGTAAGCAGCGCAGCTCCAGGTGGTTTGACCGGTCACATTGTTGACCATGGACTTGGACATATCCATGCACCCAATGTTATTAGTCATTCTCACCCACACCACGTTAGCGTTGTTCACCAACCCGTTGCCCACCCAGCTCCAGTAATTGCTCATGCTGCTCCAGTCATCGCTCATCATGCTCCAGTCATCGCTCATCATGCCCCAATTATTTCTCACCATGCACCCATAATTGCTCATCATGCTGAACCTCTTCATGTTGTACCACACCATCAACCACTTGCTCCACATGTTCATGTTGAGCCAATTGTAACCAAGACTGTTTTGCCCAGCCACGACCATTACGTACCACTCTTGCATCATGGTCTCCATTGAGGGTTCAAAAGGAAAATTTAAAAAGAGACAACTTCAAACAGACTGGATGAATTGATCATTTTTTTTTCTTTGTTGAAAGATGCGTTATTTTTTTTTATGAAAAAAATTTTTATGAGTTGATTGATTAGTTTTGTGATTGTTAATCCCTTCGCAAACTCATCGTCTACCCTTTTATGCCTGTCCTTTAATCACTTCCTTCAAAATTTATTCTAATTTCTCCCTTTTTCACCTTTTTATCACCTTTCCAATTGGTATTCATTTGCCTGCTCATTTTACCCACTGATCACCGCTAAATTGCAAAGTATTAATAAATCTTTTTAACTCGTATTTTTTTTGTTACTTTATTTTCTTACCTTCGTTCATGTGTTTTTATTTTAGAACATAAAAAAATTTATTTATTATTTGGATTCCAAAAATTAAAATTTTCAAGGCTTAATTTTAATAAATTTTAAATAATATTTTTTATTTTTTTACTAAAAGTATTATGTATTATATATTGGTAAAAAATATTATAGTATAATAAGTTTTATATGATTTTTAAAATATTTATTTTCTTCGTTACTTTTAAAAAATAGTAAACGATTCAATGATTCTTTAATTTAACTTAGATTTTATAAGCTATTAGACAGTTTGAATTTGATTTTCTACACTCTTTGAAAGAATTATTTATAAACCAAATATTTCGGCATAAAAATCATTAATTATAAATAGATCATTATTATGTTTGTATGAAACATAAATTCATAATATTGGAGGTCTCAGTGGCTCACTTGGTAGAGGGATGGATTCATAATCTCGAGGACTCAAGTTCGAATTCTGCTCTCGCCGGTTGATTGATGCAAACATCACTGTATATCGTATACGTGCTTTGTTCATAAACACATTAAAACTATCTCCGTCGCTAATTAGAATCGTAATGATATAGCATAAATACAGAGACATTAAATATATTTAAAAAAAAATTCATATTAAAAAAATTATTGAGAAAATTTTTTTTTAATTTCTTGAATATTTTTAATAATTTTAGAAATTTAATAATTGCAATTGGATTTAAACATATATATTTTTATTGAATTCCTGAACATTTCTATTTCCGATTTCAAGTTACATGTAATAAAAAGACATTGAATTTCTGTAAAATATCATTTCATAGGTATAAAGATTATATAGCCACTCAAAATGCATGTTATAACAATAGAAAACAAATATAAGCGAAATAGAAATGTTCATTCAAAAGTTACAATGTGATAAGAAATTTAGTGGACAACCATTTGAGCTCGGTTTTCAAAGTTAAATGTAACCCATTTCCATGGACAGGGCATCGATTGCTTTATGCTCGTATTGTTCTGATATATACGAAAGACGTTTCAAAGTCTAACTACACGTGTGCGCTATCTTTTGTGGTCACAGAGGTTTCATCCCTCTTCTTCAAAAACTTTTTGAATACCAAAAACTGCTATGTTAACAGACATTCGACAATCATTGATCGACACTGAATTATTTCAAAAGTTATCGAGACCTTCGTGTTTGATCGTTTTAAACTTGACTATCTGTTTTTTTGACACTTTTTTAATGAGAATTTAATTTTTAATTATTACTGGATCAGAAAACTAATTAGTTAAAGATTAATCAATTGACTGACAAGAAAGAATTTACGATCTTTAGATTTGAGAATTTAATTAAGTATAATTTTTATCATTAGTAACAATCCATTAAAATTGTCTTTAATAAAGTTATATTTTATTTATAGTTTCAGAATCATATCAATTTTTTATAAAGCCACATTTTCCTATATAGCCAAAAAAGTGATCGATTATTTAAAAGATTTTTGCTGTAGGTGGTAGTGTTGTCTCGTAGAAAATTATTTTAATATATATTTGCATATATTTAACAAAATTGGCATCATGATTTAAAAAGTGAAAAAACTGATTTACAGAATTAAAATATTAATTTAAAACAGAAATACATACGTACGTTTTTTTTTAAATCATCGTATTTTGAGTAATAATTTTTAAAAATATACTTCCATAGTGTTATTTTGCGAAAATATTTATTTATAATGATAAAACTTTTTCTTAGAAGGATCAAAAGCTTATTATATAAATAAATTCCTTTAGGAAAATTGAACATCAAACAAGACTACGAGATTTTCTTTACAATTTTGTACAGGAAAAGATATTTCAAATAGAGAAAGAGACTCGAAACCAATAAGTTGTATACTCTTTGTATAAAAATCCGTACATAAATAAAAAAAAATTTTTTATTTTAATAATTATCAGTTTATATATATTTTTTAATAATTTACTTTTATTTTCTACTGCGGTTAAATTAAACGTATATATTTCATAAAAAATTGCTACTTTACTGTTTTTAAAAATAGAATTAGTTAATCTAAATTGTTTGATCCAGTTGAAAAAAAGTAAATCGCTATTTATTAAAGTTGAATTCGAGCGTAAAAAATAAATTTTAAAAATTTCTTTCCTTCCTGGCTTTAGCAAAAAAAGGTTTGAATTTACATTTCACGCGACTCGGATATCACATAAATCTAACTAAAAAATAAGCTTAGAGAAAGTAAATCTTTCGAAACAAAAGCGTAAGTTTAAAGTTTCTATAAAATGCTTACAAAACCGTATTAAATTTACGTTAGCAATAGATATCTTATTATTTTAAAATCAATTAAGTGTCAATCTAATACTTTTCACCCCTAGAGACTAAAATTTACGGTGTTCATTCAATTTAATAATTTTATTCTAATTAAACGATCGAGTTAATTGATGAACTGACACTCAAGCAACGCCAGCTTTTCACTTTCTACGAAAATTCTCGAGAGCTTTCTACACTTTGAGTCCCCCAGCGTGCACTTATGTACTTTAGATTGTTTTAAATTTCATCTTCTTAATAACTTTCTGACTAATTTTACTTTTTTCCGTTTCATAAGCTTTTTTGCAAAATATGATTTGAAATACGATGAGAATCGTGTGATGAAAATAAAATTTAAAAAATGCAATTAACATTGACTTATTTTATTTTTATGAGACGCATAATGATATTGATTTTTTAAGATATAAAAATCTAATCTATTCATTCGTAAAATCTAATAATCAATTTTTTTACTAATACTTTGACATAATGTAGATTTTATTTTTTATTATGTTTTTGAAACAAAAAATTCTAGACTATAGGTAAAAAATTTGCAAAATATCTTATTTGTCAGTAAGTGAATTGAAATTGTGATAAGCAAAAATTTTAAATATTCATTAATTATTTAAAAACATTGTGATGATTAAATTAGTTTTATGCTATTAATAAAATATTATTTAAAAAAACTTTATATTTCTCATTAATCTTAATATTTATTACTGAAAGTTTCTCTTTTATAAATCAAATGCAAAGATAGATCAATTGAAAGAATTTATTTAGAATAAAAATATATGATACTTGATTTCAGTAAGCGAATATTTAAATATTATTATGTGGTAACACAACTCAAAACTATTTTTCCACATTGAATATCAATTGACAAGGTATATATAAACATACATTTATAATAAAATAAAAATAACACCTTTTAGTATATGAATAATGTTGTATTTCACATATTACATAACTTTTGATAATTTCACAGCACTGCGCGGTGTTACAATTTCGTATTTTTTAAATGCATTTTTTTTGAAAATATATTTTCTTGTTATAAATGCACGCACATGAGTATTTTAAAATTAGATTGAAAATCTGTTATTATATAATTTAGAAACGTAGCGTGAATGTGGTGAGATTTTGTTTTTGAATATTAATAAAAAGATTTGTTAAAATCGTGCATTATATCATTTCAAAATATGGTTTTTTTTAGATTTCCGTCTTACACTTCCCAAATATCAAATTTATGAACTTATTAAAAATTAAAACTTTCTCTTGACTTCAAGTTTACATACAACATATAAGTATTTACATAAATTCACACCTAGATATGAATCTTTTTTCAATGCTTTTGTGTATATAAAGTGTAGGTGCACATGTCGGCTGTTAGTTCAAATCTCAATCGCACATTCCTCTTTACGATTTCCTGAAAATATATATCTTTCTATTATTGCTGCTTTTGTTATACTTTTATTCGAAAAAAGTATAGTAAGTAGAAAATATTGATAAAAACTTTCTAAATTTAAAAAATCATATTTTTTATTTTATTGAATTATTTATAACGACTTTTCGAAATTAAACACGTTTGAAAAAACTTTATATAGAAACAACTGATTTTTATTGCATCATGAAAATACTTTGGTCACTTTGCCGGTAATAAAACAAAGCTATATTTTAAAATAACCTGAATTCAAATCAATGTTGAATTATTTCTCGAAAATTTTCTCGAAACTTCAGTTTTAAATCGAAACTAATATTTCACGAAAGTTTAAAAATATTATTAGCCACTAAACTAGTTATACGTTTTATAAATAAATACAAAAATTTTTAATATCATAAATTCATATTACATTTAACAAACATAAGTCAATTGTATGAAAAGTTGTTTTAAATTACTTTACACGTTTTTAAAAGGAAATCTTAAAAATTTTGCGCACTAACACTTTTTTCGCGCGATTAAATTTAACGGATCGGAAAAAAATTATAAGCTACAACATACCTTTAATGACCAAATAATCAATTAGATGAGTGTATAAAATTTCTCAATTGATCCTGATTAGATATGATAGTATGGGTAAATGGATCCTGGATAACCATAGCCACCATAATACTTGTAGTAAGGATAACTTGAATAGTAGGGATACAAACTTGAATAGTATGGGTACTTGTAGGCGTAGGAAGGATAATGAATGACCGAAGAGTATGAGTGAGCAGGATATATTACTGGTGCGTAAGGCGTTGGCGCAGCACCAACGAGAACGACCGCAGCCAAAGCAAGGATTACCTAGAAAATTAAATAAAAGAATATTTTTCATTTATGATTTTATACGACTCATTTTAAGGAAATATCAATTATTATTTCTCAAAGTATAAGTTAATATAATAGTATAAATTCAAATATTAATTAAATAGCACATCAATCAATTAATTTCAATTTTTTTTAAATTTCACTTCTTAATTAAGTTGGCTCACTAAAACCGTCTGTTTCTACTTATCTAATGATTAATTTTTTTAATTATAAATATTTAATTACTAGATATAATTTATTGCGAATACAATGAAGTTTCTTTTATTAAGCTTTCAATACTTTCGGAATATTTTGAAATAAGTATGTGAGAAACTAAAAAATTTTTTTTATTTTATATCGATGTAAACTTATTTAAATAGAATCAAAAAAATATATTAACATTGATTGCAACAATTTAAAGTGTGTACAACTTGCAACAATCATTATATCATACAATATAAACTAGCAATAGAAAAGAAATAAACTTTCTTAAAGCTACTTCCTTGTACGTTTTGTAAATTCTTAAGCATATAAATCTAATTCAATTTCAAAATACCAAGTAAGCAATAGATTACAAAATCTAGTACACGCATAAGTTTAAAATTACTTTCCAACATATCCCTAAGGATGTACGTAAATGTTAATGTTTTACTTCTAACTAAAGAGCTAATTGAAACTTTTTTAACGAGACAAATGAAGGTGGCAAGAAATTTTATGTCTTTTTTCATGTTTTATATAGCCATAAATGTGATTTAAATATCAATTAAATAAAGTATATATTTAAGTTTAAAAAATCAAAAGAATAATCTAGATTATTTAATACTTTATAAAATATTAAAAATAAATCTTTAAATATTGTTATAACAAAATAAAAACAATAATTATATAATTTAAGAACTTAATTTTGTTACAAATTTATTATCAAAAATGCATAGTCATAGACATTAAAATCAATAAATGAAGAAAACAAAATTTTTCGAAGCCCTCCTCACTTTCCTCATCTCATTTATTAAACTTTTATAAAAAAAACCCTACTATGCCCAAACCCCAACTGTTTGCGTGTAATCGAAAATCCTCCCTTCGACCCTTAAAAAAAAGGCAAAAAAATTGCAAAGTCACAAAAAGACACTTACTAGTTTAAGCAGCATTTCTTCACAACTTATTTTCTTTTGAACCTTTAGAAAAAAAATCTAAAATCCACACACGCACGTTTAACGATCTCAGTTAAGCTCAGCCGGCCAGTAGAGTCGCTAACACAAGTCTCATTTATTTTACCTCATGGGATCTCTCTTTTATATCCTTAAGATGAGCAAGCCTTTGTACGTTAACGTAACAATAATTCATTGTTCTTTGCCTTGAAAGAACGTGTCGTTTAGAGCTACTTGCATTTTTTTTCTACAATTACTAATACTAATGCTATGAGAATATGTTAAGCATGGATATTTCAATAGGCGTCGATTTATTTACGCGCGACCGACTTAATCATTAAGATGAGCTGATCGAGATATAAACAACGGCCACTAGATATATGGATGCATTAAATATTAACTATATACAACGACAATTATACACCGCAAGGAAATGGAACACGATCTTTAAACGTATCTAAATGCAATATCTGATAATATAAAAAGACAGAGAGAAGGTTAAGAAAAAAAACGTTAGCTCAAGGTTAAGAGCTCACCGAACCATGATAATTTTTCATTAAAGGATTCCAAGTGCTAATGAAAAGGTCTAGCCGACTTTGTTTCTTCATTTTTTGCTATCTCTCTTTCTCTCTCTTTCAGAGTTAATAGTATGCAGAAAAAGGGGGATTGGCGCATTGCCGATGAAGGAAAATCAAACGCTCTGTATTGAGAGATTTGTTTTTTTTCTTTTTTCTGTATACTTTGGCATCAAAACGCAATTTGCAGATTATCTTCTTTTTTTTTAATCGCAAATGAACCTTTCAGAGCCAGAATGATTTTTTATTTTAAATCTGCGATTGATCCGTAATAAAAAGAAAAATAGAGGCAAGAAATTTATTTTAAAAGCATTTTATATATTCGGGATAAAAATGAAAAAAGAAATTATTTCCAGAAGGAAGTTATTAATTTTTAATTGTTATTTAATATTACGAAGGTCATTTTTATTGTTCTTTTATTTTTAAATGTAAATATATAATTATTTGATCAATATTTTAATGACGACTTATCTATTAAATCAATTTATGATTGAATTGCAATCACTCATTATAACAATCGATACGACCTTTATACATAATAACAACGTAAGAGATAAATCTGCGTTAATACAAGAATTATCATGTAACTTTATAACTATTAATTTGAAGCATTTTATATTTTCATTAAGGTGATATTCAGTAAATGTGCCAATTTCAAAGTCATCATTTTTTTTGATAATGTCCATGAACAAAAATTTGTTAATCAACATGAATTAACGATATTATGGCTTATTTTTAATATCATCAGTTAATGCTAATTCATATTGTTTAATTATCATAAACTGATTTTAATTATACATTAGTGATGTTTGATTTCTAAAAGGGTCACAAGTTTTTTGTTAAAAAACAAAGTAATTATCTTTATTATTCCGAGATGTAAAAAAATAACGTTTATAAATATAAAATTTTCTAAAGCAATGAATAGTGTCTGCATTTTAGTGCTCTATATAATTACATTGCAATATTAATGAACATGTTAATCTAATTCAAATTCTCATGTTATTCAAATTATTGTTTCTATTGTCGGATTGAAGGCTATTCGTGAAAAAAAATATTATTAACATTTTCTATTTATGTCATTTAATTCAGAAGCGTAAGTACAGTGTCGTTCTACATTTTTTTTTTTTTTTTTTTTTATTTAACGTGTGAAATTTATTAGCTCAGATAAAACAAAAAGATAATAATAAATACATAACCATCATTACATGATTAAAAGTGCAATTCTTATAGTAAACGTAATTAGCACATCCGATCCTTAGATCCTTCGATTTGCTTAATAAGATTGTATTACTCTTTGTATCTTTGTACAGAGTAAACAGCCGTAATTGACCTTGGTGGTGTAAGAATCTCATAGTTTTTTATGCGTCATGCGTCGATCTTTCACATACCGTGACATATATTCCTCCTACCGTCAAACACCTTCATTTTCATGAGATTACCCTTTCTACAATTTTATTATTTTTAAAATTAAATAAATTATGATTAAAATTTGCAATGTTACCAGAAACACATTGCGTATATTTAAATTTTTAATTATTTTTCATTAATTAAATACAATTTTTATTTTGTCAATTTATAATTTATATGACCAATAGTAAATGTAAAACATGTTCAACATATCAGGACTATTAAAATTAATACTGAGATAGTTTTTGGACCATAGAATAAAAAAAAAGATTCTGAATATCAGAAGATTGATATGAATATATTGTAAGAAACGTTTAAGTTGTAACAGTAAAAATTATTTATACAAAAATTAATTTGATCCTTGAAAAGTCAAGCAATATTTTTTTTTAATAAGTTGCTTATAATTTATTTCCTCTATAAGTCAACTTCGCTTGTACTATTAAAATTACGCGTGTAAAAAAAATTTAGAATTTTCTTTAAACATTTGAAAGATTGAACTTTTTATAAATTATTATCAATTTTATGCCTTTCGTAATTATGAAAAATTATGAAATTGTATATAATTTTGAAAAAATTTTAATTTTAATTAATTTTACTTTTTTCTAAAGACTTGAGTTTTTCCACATTTTGCTTCACTAATTTTTAGTATAATTATGTTATACGTTTCAAAAGTTTTATGAATTTTAAAGTATTTTAAAAGCTGTGATGAGAACACTTTACTTAAAAGGTAACATGTTTGATTAAATAACTACTTTATATTAAATATTACATAAATATATTTTTAAAGATGAATATCCAAGAAATTGTTCATTGATAAATCTTAAACTTTTCTCCGTTTAATTTATTGCATTGTCATTCAAACTGCTATTTATACTTTTCATTCGTCTACAGGTTCTCTATAAAAAGTTAATTAATAAATTATCCGACTGTTTCTAAGACAATAGATAATTTATTAACTGTTTATTAATATATAAATGAAAATTTAAAAAATATGTTACAAAACGTTGTACCGAGGAAATTTTAAATGAAGGCAGCTTAATCAACATCAATTTCAATTCTATATATAACACGACAATATAAAAACAATTTGCAAATTAAACTCGGTAAGCTATAGTAATATTCGAAATACTGCACGTGCAAATGTAAAATGTATAGGCCATTCATTTTCCCAGAATTAAAATCTTATGCACTCTTGAATACTCGCTCACATTTATACATATGTATATATGTATATACATTTGATGTCTAGAAAGGCCGACTTAGATAATAATCGGGCTGCGTTACAATCTGTGGGTTCGATATATCAATTTCATAATCGTTCTTTAGCATTCTCTCTTTCTCTGGGTCTAAAAAAAATGGACTAGTAATTTTTTTTTTAAAGATAATACTCCCTTGCGTGTGTAAATGTTGAGCGAGTAAAAAATGAGGAAGGAAATAGGAGAAAAAATGTACGTGCATAACGAGAATTTAAAAAGATCGGCACTTAGCGCCTGAGACAAGTGGACACTTAAAAAGTTGCACACCAGTATATATATATTCTATTTCTCCTCTTTTTCTTTTTCTCTCTTACTCTTATGTATTAAATAAACAAGTTTCAAGCGCTCGACACGCTCTGGTGAAAATCGGGGCTGCATTAGCGCAGTGATTCTATAAACGTTGCAAGATGCGTGCAAATGCTCTATCTGAGGTGCAACGCTTGCGCTTCGATAATTTCATTGTATATACTAGAGCGTCAATAGCCATAAATGTCTATGTCGTTTTCTTAGCTTGTCATTTTAACATTATCATATACGTGTTATTTAAAACGTTACAACATAAATCAGAACATTTTATTAACTTTCACACCTTGTCTTGTTTACGTAATACATAAGTAGATGGGAAATCAGAAGCTTACATAAAAAAAATGATTGATACAGCTCATTTTAATTTTGATGTAACTATTATCAATATTCATATTATTTTTCGCAAATTATTGTTTTTTTGAAAAAGCTAATATTTTACAAAATTAGATTTTTGTTATTTACAAAGACAAAAATGTCAAATGTATGTCAAAAATCTATTGTTTAGAACAGAAATGTTGTTATTTCAATATTTTTGAATGATTATTAGATTTATAGACAAAACTGATGTTTTGTTTAAGAATTATTGGTTTTAAAAATTTTTGCGTAGGAAACTTTTACTCTTAATAATATTTTAAATATGATACAATCTAGTTAATAAAAATTATAAAAATATTTTATAAAATATATTAACATTAATGATATTTAAAAATTTCAGATTTCTGGCAATATGGTGGCCTCTGAAATGTCAAATAACAAAACGCCGTGCTCGTATGATGATCGTCGTTATTTGGTTCATTGCTCTTACTGCTACCTCACCTTGGTTATTATTTTTCGATCTCGTTTCTATCTATAAAGATGATCCTGATCTCAAACTTTGCTTGGAAATGTGGCCAAAACCTGAAGATGGAACTCTATTCTTTCTTATTGGCAATCTAATGTTATGTTACGTTTTACCAATGATTCTTATATCATTATGTTACGTATTAATTTGGATAAAAGTTTGGCGACGGCATATACCAAGCGATACTAAGGATGATCAAATGGAACGGCTTCAACAAAAATCAAAGGTCAAGGTTGTTAAGATGCTCATTGTTGTCGTTATTTTATTCGTCTTATCTTGGCTCCCACTCTACGTCATTTTTGCACGGATCAAACTTGGTGGTAAGTGACTCAAGAGTAGTTGCATTTTAAATTCATTTTTTCATTATTATTTTTCAAAATACAAATGTACTTTTTAGCAATATTGGTATATTTAAGTTAATTATATTGGTGATGAGCGTAAAAAACTTATTTAACAATATTAATTTTGAAAATATATGTACTCTTAATATTAAAAACGATAATTTTACAGTTCCTAAACCACAACTTACACGGTCGAAATCCGAAAAAAACCTTCTAACAATGTCTAACATTCACCGTGAAAGCTTCAAATCCAAAAATTTTTCAGTTAATTCTACGTAAGAATAATTAGAAAATTTCTCACGGTATACCTCAAGTAAATTGTTTAAAGAAAAACATAGACATATAATTCCTTAAAATTAGATAAAGGTTAAAAAAGAAAACAAAAAGTCTAGAAAGCTAATTTCATAAATATTCTTTAAATCGTAAATGATTTTCTTATTTAACTTAATTATTGTAAGTAATATATAGTTACTGTTAATATTTAATGTTACACGGTTAGGTAACTTCTTTTTATTTCAACAACAAATAGAACAAGGGAAAATTACAAATTTTTTATAATTTAATAGTAAATGAAAATTATATCTTTAATACTTTAATGATTACACAATAAATTTTTTAATAGTTGTCATTTAAACTATCAAGATATTATAGAAATCCCATATTTGGCCTAATTTTTTTATTATCAAACTATAAATAAGTAAAATATTTTTAAGCACAATATTAATTATCATTTCTTAACAGGTAAAATAGCTGATTGGGAAGAAGAATTACTACCAATTGCAACACCGATTGCCCAGTGGTTAGGTTCAAGTAATTCCTGCATTAATCCAATTCTTTATGCATTCTTTAACAAAAAATACCGTCGTGGTTTTATGGCTATACTCAAGTCAGGTCAATGCTGTGGCAAATTACGCTACTACGAAACAGTAGCCATGATGTCATCTTCAACATCAATGCGCAAATCATCTTATTATGTTAATAATAATAACAATAATTCATCAACAAGACGGACATTTCATGGACCCCCGATACATCAAGACAGCAACGTCTCATACATCTTCAACCATACGGGTGTCTAGAGTAACATTCGTTTAGGCAATTATGAAAAAAATAATTTAACTAATGCAAAATTACGTATTTTCAAAGCCCGAATGGCGTATTAAATCGCATTATACCTACTCTAAGCTCTCTATTGCAATCAATTAAGAGAGAAAGAAGAGATGAAGGTGTCGGGTGTATGATATATATATGGGCTCGTGCCGGTTAATGAATTTGGGACCGTGGCTGGCCCCCACGTAATACACAAACATACATAACACAAAAAACACACACAATTGATAATCTTGCAGATTTCAAAACAAGTGAGATTGAAGATAAACTTTGTAATATTGTTCTATGTGAGCTTCCAAAAATTCTCGTTCACATAATTGGGAAGCAAAATGAAAAATAATATTTTATCGTGTTCTCAAACTACTATTGGTATGGCTAAGATTGTTGACAGAGAATATTGACCAGAATTTTTTCAGCAAGGATTTCGTAGTTTGGGGATGTTATATTTGATTGGTTCAGGAACATATATCAATCATGATATTTTTTGATTGATTTTATCTGGACCAGTCTACAACCTTTTGCAACTTGTACTTGTAATTTTTCCTTGAAAACAAAAAAATATATGAAATGTTGAAATAAAAGTCGTTTTATTGTACGTGTCGATAAAAAAGAAAACCAAACTAATTATTGAACAAAATATATACGAATACGTTTAAGAAGAAACTTTTAATCACACAAACACTCAGCGCGCGCGTTTCACCCTTTCACTGTTTTTTATCGTCCCTTTTTTTACAATAATTATCGTTGTTATTAATTGTTGTTATGAATTATAGCTTGCACTAGTGTCGATATATTCAAACAAAAACAAAAAAATATAATAAATGCGATATAATAATATATTTTTCCTTAAATCGCGTGACGGTGGAAAGCGATATTATATATTATACTTTACTGCCGTTTCTAAAAAAAAGAACAGAATTGTGTAAAGAAAAAAAAATTAAAAAGGGGTTGAAGATCAGGACACATCAAAAATAGGGTCACCGCGCAATTTTAAATAAAGCTTTGCGCGTCCGAAGAATAATGATTAAAGATTTCACAAAGACTTCCTTTGACACGCGTTTTATCCTACTTGACGTTTTCTTTTCGATGGTTAATGTTGGATTCTCCCTTTTTTTTATTTTCTCTTTGGATGTCGTCGCGCTTTGATCGTACAAATTAAAAAAAAACATCAGTTTTTGCAATTGTAACCGTAATTTAAAAATAAAGGGATTTGCCAGCGATAAATACAGCCTTTCTCCGTACAAAAAAAAAATGTTTTTCAATTAATAAAATACGAATTAAGATTCTATCTGCATATCGTTTTGAAAATAAAATAAAGATGTATGAGACCAAAAAGTATATTTTTTGCTTTAAATGTTGTAAGCGGAAAAAAGTTGCGATTGGCGTATCCCATTATGAGACGTAGAGCTAATATACTCGCCTGGAATTTTTCGGAGAAACTAAAATTTAAAAAAATAATAAAAACACAATATAAACAAAACCCCCTTGATCCTCAATAATTATAAGAGAATTTACGATATTAATAATAGTAATAATAATAATTAATAAATAATGATAAATAATATTAATTATTACAAAGAAACTATAATTAAGTTAATCATTTTTGTTTCCCGACGATCGTTGTATTTAAAGAAAAAATAAATAAAAACGATCGGCGTGCGCGGTCGCAATGGACGCACACACATAAAAAAAACAAATGTACTCACTCGCACGTATAATAAAATAAAAAAGTTAATATAATATACATATATAATAATATATCTTTCTCAAGCGAATTTATACTTGAATAACAAATGAATTCGCGAACGAGAGTACGATACGCTTTGTTTTTAATTTATCAAAAAAAAAAATCACGTCGTGAAGTTAAACGCGCGACCTTTGATGGCAACTCTTGCACTAATTTATAAAAAGTACGTATATTCGATGCAGGGAAAAAGAATAAAGCTTAAACAAGGTCAAAAGCGCGTGTAAAAAAGATAAAAAGAAACAGAAAAAAAAGAAAAAAAATATGTGCACATATACACGTGAGTCCTCCCTTGCGCGAAGGATTTTTTTTCGACGTTTGATGTTTGTTGTACGAATGTTTATTATATATATATATATATGTGTGTGTGTATATGCGTGCTTGAAAGCTCATAAGAGAGATTATAATAAAGGACGATTTCTAGGTGGGGGTGATAAATAGAAAGAAATAAAAAAAATGTCAAAGTTTGCTCAATGTCATGAGTAGGAAATCTCGAAAATAAGAGCAGGCTTTTTTTTCTAATACACGCGCACGCGAAAAACTTAAATGGTTGCTGCTTCGTCGCACGTATATGTATGTATGTATATAGCTGTATATATACACACATACACATTTCTTTCCCTTTTTTTTCATCTTTTTTTTTCTCTATTATTATCTGCTCATGCGAGAGAGAAATCCATTGAGAATTACACGGGTACCATTTTTTCTAAACGCAGCTGCTTACACACTCTGCTTTGTATACATGCACTATATCAGAGTATATATACATTTATAAAAGAAAAAAAATACTAAGTCTTTAAAAGATTGTACATCATCAAGATGATGTGGCACTATTACATAGTATTTTTTTTCTTCTCGTTTCGATTATTTTTTGTTTTTTGTTTCTTTCGAAGAAGAAGAGTAGTGTGTCAAGAAAATAAAAATCTCTTTTTTACGATTAATTAAACTATGTTTAATAATCACATGAAAAAAATTTTTTTATTAATTTTCATTAATAATTTATGTTAAAGTAAAAGCAGGTTAAGAATATTGACAAAATTAAATTTAAATAAAAATTCAAAATTTCAAAATCAATGTTTCCTTTGATAAATAAAAGTTGAAAATAGAACAATGAATCATTCTTATTATTTTATTTCTAATAATTATTATAAAAACAAAACCATAAAAATCAATTTCTTTTAAGTGTTCAATAACACATTTATCTTTATAAAAATATTTTAAAATAATAATAGGGTTGCTTTAAAATAAGTGTCAATAACTAATATTCACCGAAGTAAATAGAATTGCCAAACCATGAAGTGGCAAACATTTCAAAATATATAATATGATCTATAATTTTCCTTTACAGCATTTAATTTTTTTTTATAGGAATCCAACATTCCAGACTTACTTTTTCGAAATATCCAATATTTCACAAGTATTTTTACAAACATCAGAATAAGACTTTTTTTCATTTTTAAAATAAATAAATTTATGGTTTTACCATGACTTAATGTTATGCACCAATAAACAGATAATTTATATTATATTAAAAAATGAATAAACACGAAATATGATGATTCATTGTTCTGAAAATCTTTTGTATAAAAAATTAATTTTCACATTCTAATAATTTCTTTTGCTCTCAATGAATTAATAATTGAAACAACGAGTAATAGTAATTTTAAATAATATGTTGAACCTACGAGTTCTTGAAAATTAAAAGTTTTTATTATATGATGCACTACTCTTTATCTAAGAAAATTAAAATATAAAGTTTAAGTATTGATATATGCAGCGCAAAGATAAATTTTGACAAAATGCAATTATCGTTTAAATTAATGAGTAATGTATGTGTTTAAAGTGCTAATAGAGAGTTGAAAATATAATATGTAAAACTTTATAAGAATAATTACCATATTAATAAGTGGAATAATGCTCTTATAATAGAAGATTATATAAATATATGTATAAGTAAATCTAATATGATAGACGAAAGAAACTCTACAAATTTTTTTAACTTTTTCTATGAAATTTTGAAAAATTTTATGATACGAGTATACAAAAGATGTTCTGGAAAAATATATACTTGTATATGCTATATGTATAATTCTTGTTAATAAAGTGTCTAATGCTCCGTCATTTCAATGGATTTTACTCTTGTTTGAACGAAAAAAAAAATAAAAACTTTGTATTCTTCAAAACGAAGAAATAAAAGTCAATAATTTTCGTGTTTAATCTTTCCTTTTGACCAATAAAATCAAATTTTCCATGTCGAATTATACTCCGAAAAATTTCTAGACCAGCCTTTCGTATCTGCCAAAATTAATAATAATTTTGCACTGCCTATATTTTAATTAATTAATACTTTTAAATATTGTTATGATTAATCAAAAATGTATTCGATGTATTGTTATTTATCCTGTAAATTCACTGCGACAAAAATATTATTGAAAATTTTCTCAATCTCTTTAAAGACTTGAAATTTGCGTATAAAAAGTAAGGCAACAGGCAGAAACCAAAAGTAAAAAAAACTAAAGAAACTCATGTCGCGTAAACGTAAATTTTATATACGACGGGATTATAGAAAGAATGTAAAAACAGTCAAGAACTTGCTCTTGAATTTGTACTTGACGAAGCGAAAGGTGATCAGGTAGAGGATTTATATTTTTATACTGATTTTTCACATGGACTAAATATGCGTAAAGAAAAACGAATATTTCTTTTATATATTTTCATTGGGAAATGCTGTATAAATATACAACGATACAATTTTTATTTACGTTCGATATCATTAAAGGAGTAATATGATATTATAAAGTTAAAATATTTTATTCAAATGAATATCATATCGATAAATAGATCATAATTAAATTAAAAATGTTTTTTAAGACATGATGTTATTTTAAATGATTTCATATGATTTTCTAAATTTCACTGAGAAAAAATAAAAAAACCAAATAGAAATGTTAATTTTTAAATGAAAAAGTATTGTGAGATAATTATCTAAAGTTTAAATTTGTATAAACGATTAATCACTGTTTCATAATATATTACTCCTTTAAAAGAACACCACAATGTATATTACTTTGGGACGAAGATGAAATTTTTGGTGATCATGAAAGCACAATTAAATAGAAATAAAGTAGTAACAATGCCGTCAAGTCGGACGTAATCGAATTGTTAGTGACGAACGTTTTTGTAACGTTTCCATCGATAGATTTTTTAACAAATTTTTAGCTTTATAAAGAATTTTGATTTTTCTTATTTAACATATTAATTTATTTATTTCGAATGTAATAAATCAAACGTGCGATAAATGATTGAATAATTCGAAATTCAATGGCAAGTATTAACGAAGTAGAATAGAAATAAATCGATATGGTATGGATTAATGTTTTTGTATGAACAATTATTTCTTGCGAACGCGTCAATGTCTCGAAAAGAGAAAAGATAAATAGTTAAAAGAAGCGAAAAAACTTTGAATTCCTTTTCGACCGATGAACCTTGCTTTAATATTAAAGACATAAGCTTGATAAACTAGATGCTTTGTATTTGACGTTGAAACAATAAAATAAATATTTAAAAAGTTTAAAAAAAAATTAATAATAATAATAAAATGTATAAATGAGATAAAAAACGTATTTAATACGCATATTTTTAGGGACAATAATAACTGTTTTACGCAAATACTTAACATATTGATTCACAGAAAAATAAAGCATGAAAGAATTTCAACGCTGTATAAAGTAGTAAATCAATGTTACAGACAAAAAAAAGAAGAAAAAATGTGTGCGTATTTGCCCAATATCTTTAAAAATATCAATCGTTACACGTAAAACATATTTAATCTCTATCAAGTTTTGAAATAAATGAAGTAACGAAGAATTAAAAAAGAAACAAATAACGGGTATGAAAATTAATTATATAGAAAAACTTGCATTGAAAAGAATTTAAGCAAGACGCGCAAGATCGAATCCTATATATAAAAAAAAACAGAAAATTAATAAAAAAAAATAAAGGCGAAATGACGATGATGGATACTTTTTCGAGCGTTTTATGTCCTTGCTGTTGATAAAAAACTTTTTCGCTGCATTTTTAGACGATTAATATTAAATATGATATATACTCTTCGCGCTTTTTGCAAAAATCCCCAAAAATACCTTTTCACACGTTATACACAAGCTAAAAGTCCAAGATAAAACTTTCATCCCCCAAATTTTACACATCGTTTTTTACATAAAAAAAAAGGTTTTAGCTTTTCGAGACATTCTAGTAAAAATTTATGAAATAATAAAAGAATATGTAAATGGTTGTAGATACGTAATTTTAATAAGAAATGAATATTGAAAGGAATCAGAGTGAATAACTAATAGAATGTCGTCACATAAAAATTTTTCATTGCAACAGATTTATAAGCTTCTAATAAAATTTATAGAAAAATGAGACTTTATATTGGAACAAAAAATTTTCAATATGTGATCTTTCAAAATTTATTTAATTTTTTTTATTGGGAAAATATAAAGTAAACATGATTTCTAATCATAAAAAAATTAATTGATTCCCAAGTTTAATATTAGCGTTAAAAAAAGTTTTTTGTTTACTTAAATTTGAAATAGTATATACCCTGGTAGAAATCTTACTGGGTTTCTAGCTAGAAATAAGCGAGACCCTTAAAACATAGCTTTTAGCTACTGATTTTAGCTCATTATTATTAGCTTAACGGGTGAAACCTGTTAACCTTCTACCAGGGTAATTTTAAAATATAATGTCATTGAAATCACAAGAATTTTAATTTTCATCTTTATGAAGTAATGTCAGTCATGTGCTTTAAAATAATATATCGTTAGTGTAATAGATTAAATAAAGCCAATTTCAAAACTTCTTGCATAACATGAAAAATAAAAATTATTTCTCGAACTACTAATTTTCTTTGTGCTAGCATTTCTTGATTCGAATAAATAAAATAAAATAATCAAGTTTTGCCAAAGTAAAAAGAAATGAAATCATAGATTCGAAAAAGAAAATAGCTGCAGGTCACATGCTAAACGGACTTTCGTCAAATATTTCATAAGAGTCAACTTATAAGAAAATCAAGCGAATAATAACATTAGCCATAAGCTATTTTAATCGGTACTTGCTGCTGTTCAAAAAGCAATATCGTACATTTTATAAAACGTATCGTATGGCTTTATATGAATGATATTGCAAACATAGCCTTTCTCTAATAGATAACTGCAATTTCGCATGAAACGAATGAATAATACGCATGCATGAATTCCCGCTGTTTTCATTTTCATTACGAGACATTTTTATTGCTAACAAATTGATTTTGTCTTTTTAAAATTATTACTTTTAAATTAAATTATTGGCAAATCAATTCGTAATTTTTCTTTAAATTACATTATATTAAAATTATTTTTCATGATTTTATTATTTTTATTTAACAATAAATATTTATTTAGGCAAAAAAATAAACTAGCATATTTCGTTAATTTATTGAGCATTCTATTTTCTATAGGAAAAATTATTTATTTATAAATTTGTAAGTTATAAGATAAAAATTAAATAGCAAGCAATAAACAATTTATTGAAAAAAAAGAATCGATAATTTTTATGTGACGACATTGATATGTACAGCTAATCTTATAGTAGAGAAATATATTATTTTCATACAGAAGTAAAATACAAGCTGAAATGAATGCTTGAATATTTTCGAAAATTAAAATATATATTATATACACGCACTTTTTCCCAGAACAACAAAATGATCTTATTGATATATGAAAGCATTGAACGTAATATACCGAAGATAAAAAATAATATACATATTATATTGAATCCAAACTAATGTATCTTTTAGAGCCAATTATTTATACACTTTTTGGACAATGAAAAAATTACTGTACAGAAAGAATTGTAGGAAAGTAATATTATACCGAGAAGTTACAATTAAATCAAGCGATATTATAGTGGACGATTATATTAAGATTTTAAAAAATACGAAAAATGAGAAACAAAAAAAAAATAAATAAATTACTCTATGTTTTTATTGAAATCTTTTATCAAAGAATATGTATTCCAAAAAAAAAACTTTTTCCTCAGATGTTAAGAAAAAATATGAACGAAAAATTTGTGCAATTGTTAAACTGTTTTCTTTACGGTACATTGTCTGTTTAGCATAGTTAAAGAAAGTAAAATAAAACAGTTCCGATACATAAGTATAAAAGTTTAAATGTAAACGTAAAAAAAGAATTAAAATATCTCTATTAAAGAATAAAAAAATATATAAAACATTATAGAAAAATCGTTTAAACGTATTTTTTCCTCACAAAAAAAGTGAAGCTTTTTCTATGCACGATATTACGATAAATAACTTGAAACAGATATTTGATATTAAGTTCCGTCCTTAAGCGGAAAGTATATAATGTTTATTTGGAAAACCAAACTACAAATGAGAAAAAAATAATAAATGATATAAAATGAAATACAATTCCTTTCATATCGATCGCTGATCCGTCAATCGCATTACAATGTTTATTCTTATCAGACTAAGTGTCTTAATATCCTCTATGTACATTGTTATATAACACAAGAGAACACAAATTACACACAAAAATAATATTTAGCTAATGATTCTTATTGCGGCGAAAAAGGTATGTTTTTTTTCACTTGCAGAAATGATCGTTGAATGACAAAAATCCCATAGTCGAGTTTTAAAAGTGTACGAGAATGTTTACTCGAATGTAGTGGACCAATGTAAATTCTAACTTTGTTTAAGAGTAGAATTGTAAGTTCAGAAGGAAATTTCGAATATTAATTACCATTTTATTTTCAACTAAAATAAATAATTATTTCACTAAAATGTTAATTTTTAAAAGAATAGGACTATTTGTATTTTTTGAAAGTATGCGGAAAGCATTTTGATTTCGTTGGAACCGCATAGGCCTTTATTCATTGAAACTATTATGATTAAAGGGATGTTAAAATTATTAATATTATTGTTGACTAAAAAATTTCGATCAATTACAAATAAATTATCGTTATTTATACAAGCTGTAGCTTGTATAAATAATATGAATTTCTAAAAATTTTTCAGTGCTGTACAAAATTGTATGATACAGAGAATTTTATAGCAAAAGACATTGACATCAATACTTTGAATATCTTTTAAAATTCTTAAAAATTGCGCTAAGAAATGAATGAACATTCAAAGAAATGATGTACAGAAATATTGCTTCTATTTTTGCAAGATTGTAGACAATTAATATAATACGTGTGCAGAAAATTTTTCAGATTGTAAAATAGCGTAATATAAATAAGGTAAGGAATAGGTAAACTTTGTAATAAAGCTCCATTGGTGAATAAATGATTTTAACATTTCAATAATCATAATAATTATCGAATCTGGGATTTTTGTTAAAGTTCAACGATTTTCTTTTGAAAGAATGCGGGGCACTTTAAGTCGGCAAACAGAAGAAATATATAAACTCTATTTTTCCACGTTTTACATTCTTGATAAGAAAAAATGTAGCTACACTTTGTTAAAAAAAGTGTTAAATTTCAATAGCCATATGCATTTAGTTATATAGTTCTATCTTTTGAAGAAAAAGAGAAACGAAAATATTACTGTCGACAATCATTAACGACAAGAAAATAATGATAAAAATAAATAAATACATTAATTCAAAAGATAGCAAAATTCTCTAATTGACTTTGCTTCCGCGTCCTTTCAAAAGCTGAGACTTTGTACTTTTAGCAAATATACAAAGAATAGCCTTCGATTGTAACGGTCAAAGTATATGATATGATAATGTCTGCGATAATGATGAAGACAAAGAAATTGTTTAAATAATGGGTAAAAAGTATGATCAATATTAAAAAGAACATTTTTAATGATTTCGATGATGATAAGATGATTGATGATGATGTTGTATGATATAGTCATTATTTTCGTAAAGATTTTATACATGGATTATGAAGGGGGCGACAAAACAAAATATTAATTAAAAAAATTGTATAAACGAAAGAAACTGTAGAATTTAAAAGATAAAAAGAAAATTAAAAAAATTGTGTAATATTGTATCTATATACAGCTTAGATGTACACATCCATATCTATTTACCATCGAAATGAATTTTCTCGTGTAAACAATGAATTAAGAAACTTGAGATCGCACAATCGAATACAGATCTCGGTATTTTTTTTTTCATTTTGAAAAAAGTAGTTGTTCAATTCTGTCCTAAACTTTATACCTCTAACGATTGTAAAATTCATTTTTAAAAGATGAAGAGAAAAATAAGTAATAAAATAAAAATGCAAAAAGTTATAAGAATTTAAATAGTTATTCTTCTCTACAAAAAATTTTTTTTCAAAATGAAAAAAATACCTAAGAATTAAATACAAAAAAGAAAAAAAAACATTATATCGCGCAAATATTATTCTATAATGTACAGTGTTTTTAATGTGATTGCGAGCATACGATTTATTAAATATAAAAAAGAAAGATGTTCTTTCATGCGAAAATTATATAAGCTTTACTCTATTTCTTGTAATTTTTATGCAAGTTAAGAAAAATGTTGAAAACAAATAAATATTACATTTAAGAACTTCTTATCCTGCGAATTTCTTCGTTGTAAATTATGGCTTTTTGAAGAAAAATAGTTAATAATTAAAACAATAAATACACTGGTTATCCTATCATATCGTAAGTTGAATATGGAAAATAAAACATCGTTAAAAAAACAGACAGTTAAAGAAAAATGAAAAAAAAAAAAATTGTCTTGATGTGTATATTTTAAATAATGTAATGTAATTATCAGTGTAAATGCGATCTATACGCAAAACTGCAATACTCGATAAAAATGTATTGGCCGAAATATTATAAATATATTAATATAAATACACATAAATTTTCAGAATGTTATCACATCTTGTGCAAGGAAAACGGAAGGATCCGAGTTGCCAAGTAAAAAATAAAGCTAGATGCAATAATTTCAGTTATATTACAATACAAATTATCGAACCTTCCAGATTTAAATTATTACATGAAATTAACGTTAAAATAAATTAATTAATTCTTTTTTATATATATGTATATCGGTAGAGTCAACATTATTTTTAAAATAATGTAACTGTACTCGCAATTTTATAAATTTTTTATATTAGTATATGTTAATATAATCAAATGTATTTAAAATCAAGAAAAGATGTATTTAAAAATTTTTTATTCTCTGGTGACTCGATTTCTCTCTGCATCACAATAATTAGTTTTTAATCGCTTTTACAATTTTTCATACACGCAAATCAACCAAAGCATTGCGAACGAGCATTATAAAAAAAGTATCAAAATTTTTAATTGAAAAAACATACTTGACATTAGTCGGTTTGAGTGTAATAAAAATACCTTAACTCGCCGTCGAGGCGCTACCGCGCCTCTTGATAAACTACACGTGGATCTGCATTTTGAGGATAAAACAAATAATTCTGCGTTGTAAGTTACATATAACATTAGAAAAATTATATTCAAACAAGTGATATCTATTATATAACCTACAAAAAAAAACAAAAAAATTGTAAGTAGAATCATTAGTTTTCCAAATATCGTTGAATCGAACGACGATAAATATATTTTTTTGTTTTTCTCTTTATTAGTTTTGATGTGTTTATGACGTTATATGGATAGGCAGACAAAAATGTTATCCGAATAACAGTGAAATAATAGAAACATACTAGGTAAGATGGGAACCGTTGAAGGAAATGAATAATAAAAATATATATATTATAAATATATAAATATTATTAATAAATGAAAGCATGAAAAGTTTTGATGGTAAATGAATGTATATAAAAATTATTGGAATATGTAAATGTACCAAATATGTTAATAATGTATTAAGAAAAATAAAAATATAACTAATGATCACCTGCATTGAGCGATGTTACACTGTATATTTAGAAAAAATGATTTTCATTGTAAGTATTGTAATTGCGTATAAATATAGCAAGTAAAAATAAGAGAAAAAAATTATACTTAGCAAGAAGTTTCAATTTGTCAGAATACGTCTTGTACAAGAAAGTGTGAGAACAAGAGAATAAAAGAATGAGAGAAAGAGAGAGAGAGAGTTTAAAGGAGTGTTTTTTTGCAAGACATAAATATAAATTTACCTTTTTGAAGAATGCGACTAATTAAGTGGCTTAGGGCCATAAAGCGAGGCACAAGGAAGAATATAAAATTATAAATATTTTCTCATGAAATGTAATAAAGTACCTTCACCATTATGTTTATGATTGTTTTATTATTTCATTACCATATCCAATACACGTTGCTTTATATTTTATTTTATAATTTTAAATAAATTATTATAACAAAACTACATATTTACATAACTTTAAAATCTTAGCAAATTTTTTGTTCAAATTGGCATGATATTATTTATGCATGAATTATTGATAAGTTTTTGGTGGAATTAATTCAACAATATTTCACATAAAAAATTAAACAAATTTTTAAATGACATATTCCACCTATATAAATATAATCTAAAATGAAATCTATTGTTGAAAATTGTTTATTTTTCTAAAGAAAATGTAATAGTAATAATTATACAATGAAATTTAAATTTTGGGTACCATAGTAACTATTAGATACTAATAGAGCAAATTGTTAAATCTATTGAATATAAAACCTAAATTAACGTAGCACAGTACTACATTGAATAACAATTTTTTTTATTTCAAAAAAAAATTTTTGATTTCAAGAATTAAAATCCAAACATTTATCCGCCGACCTTCTTAAAGTTAAGGTTTATTATCCAAAGAACTTTAAACAATACGTTTTTTATGATTATTACATCATTATATAAAATTTAAATTTTATATGTAATTTAATTATAAAGTACAGCATAAAATATTTATTTAACATTTGATTATAAAAAAAAAGAAATATTTTAAAGTTATTTATTTACTTTCAAGAGATGATAAAGCTTGATAATACTTTGAAATGGAATGAAGAGAATACTCAAAGTTTAAAAGAACAAATAGATGATTTCTATTTAAATCAGAATAGAAATAAACACCTATTCAAACTAGTGATGCAATTGAAAAATTGAATTTGAAAATTCCAAAATTTTGAGGAAATTCAAAGAAAAACCAATTAAGTTTTTAAATGATCTTTAAAGGTATATAGAAGTAACTAGAAGAAGCTTAAATTAAAAAAATTAAAAAATACTTTTTCAAGCTTTAAAGAATACAGCTCAAAGTTGGTTTTCAATTTCAATAAAAAAAGGTATTATAACTTTAAAAGATTCCGATACTAAATGGAGGATTATCATAACGAAATAGCTAAGTTCACTTTAAAAAAAATTGAGTTATACCCTTACTCATCTTTTTTAGATTATTTTAAATTGCGTTTGATTATATTTTGTTTGAAAATTATGTTTTTTAAGATATAATTTGATATAATAATGATTAAAAAGCCATCTGCAGCCTTCTTAAATAGTAAATTTCCTTATAAGAAGAGAAAATGAGTCTTCCGCATGTACGTGTCATAAACACGTACGTCTGGGTGTTTAATTTACTCTCCATGTAAGAAACAATATTTTTCTTTATCCCTTAGGCATGAGTAAATTTTACTTTTTAATATGGTTAATAATTTGATTTCTATTGTACATTTTGTGACGATGCTATTTCAAGGATCACGCTTAAACTGAATTCGACACTCAGCCGCTAGAAGACCTCGCTCCCGCAATAGGAAAAGCGAGCCGCCGCATATATAAGGACCGTCGTCAGCTTTCACCAGTCAGAGCTTCTCTGGCACTCACCCCGCTACATACACACGTTTAACAAGGAGTTTCATTTACGTGATGCAGGCTCCTTACTTAGCTTGACTTAGCTTGACTGATAGAGTGCATTGCATTTGGCTCTCGGGTTTCTTCTAGCTTAAAGATAGTTTTTCTTACATAAAATCATGAAAAAAGCTGCGTACTTATTCTATAAGTCGCGTACTAATTTTATAAGGTTTTTACTAATTGCATAATAAAGTTGAGATTGAAAAAAAAGTGTTCAAAAAGTTCAAGTTGTTCAAAAGTTATGATGGGATGAAAATTAAGATAAAATTCAGGCTGAAACGCAGTATTTATTTTACGCATCCTATATCTATCTAAGTATATAAATTTTTAAACATAAATTTTAGACGTAGTACTATCATTATACGTATTATCATTTTTTGTTCATTATAAAAAATAAAAGTTGCATCATTAAAATAATTTGTATACTACTACGTATTAGTGTAATATATAATTAAATAAAGAAGAAATTGATATTATATATTAATGCTGTATCAGTGCTATCTACGAGTCAACAATTGTAGATTTATTTAATACAGGGGACACTGAAGACGGATTATTACTTTATTCATAATGAAACAGTAAACAGTATTTTTTAACTTTTCTTAAATATTAAAAGCGTCTAAGCATGGTGTATTATTAAAATTTTTTAATATTATTAATTATAAATTTATTTATTAATTATAAATTAAACTTTTTTTTTGCAAAAATTAACAAATTTTCTATGTTCTATAAAAAAATTGATTTGAAATAAATTTAATATAATCTTACGCGAAAAGTAAGCTTGTTCTTCGTAAACTTTTATTTATAAAAATCACAAATAAATTTGATTTTCTTGATCTAGATTACTACACGATTCATGAGCCCACTAATTGCATATAAATAAGCTATCCCGTTTCACCACAATATAAAGTATTCCGTTTTGCCCCAAAGTGAAAAAAAAAATTAATTATTAATTTTTTCTAATTACAAGTAAAATTATACAACAGAACTATGAAAAACTTTTAATTATAATATAAATTTAAAAATTTATGTGCTTACTAAATGTAAATGTTGCTTATGGAAAGATTAAGCGCACTATAATTTATTGCTACGAAAGAATCGGACTTGAAAACTCAAAATCTTTTGACCTGCGTTAAAGTTAACGCGAGGAGTTGTTGACATCGCAAATAGATATGAGGATTCAAACCTAACAGCTAAAAACTTACGTACAATTAATAATTCGGTGCTTAAAAAACCTATCACCTCTCGATGGCAGATTAGCAATTTTTCTTGATTCTATAATAAAGATAACATTAAAGTGCATCTAAAAAAATCAGCATTTTAATCAAATAAAAAAGATGGCATGTCAATTATAAGTGAGAAACGAAACCCAACAGCGAATAACTTCCATTAAATCAATAATTTCGTTCTTAAAATTCTAGCATCTTACAATGGTTAGAGTTCTCTTTATTTCAGCGTCGAGAAATAAAGACTAATCCACCATTGAATGAAGCTAGAATTCTTATTTAAATTATTGATTATATGGGAGATTTTACATTCACCTGCTAGGTTAAGTGTCTTACTTTCGATTAACATGTTTATTTTTTTCTAGATGTATTTTAATGTTATTTTCATTTTAGCATAGAGAAAAAGAGCTGATCCGCCATTCACAGAAGCTATAATTTTAAGTAAATTGTTGATTTCGTAGAAAATACGAAAGTTTTTAGCGATCAAGTTTGGTTTCTCTTACTGGAAATAACTGTTATTAGTACCTCTGATTTTTTTAATTATTTCTCAACTAAACTAAAAATAATTGTAAATAAATGTAAACATTTGGAAATAACTAAAAATAACTGGAAATAACTGCTATTCATGTCTCAAACTGAGCAGTTTATGACAGTTATTTCCAGTTATTGTCAGTTGTTTCCAAATATTCCCGGTTACTTAAATTTCAATTTTCAATAAAATCAAGTTCTATATGAGGAAATCTCAGTAACTTTTTCATTTTGAGAACTCGACTTCACAACATTTCAAAAGTCTATAATACAAGTTTCTGGAGTGGTACACGCTTCAATAAGGGCTTAAATTACTCATTTCTTGGAGTAGAATATGTAATTGAATTTTGGTATCGATTAGAAAATTGCCCTTCACAAATCCATGGCGGTACTACCTTAACAATTTGCAAAAAAAAAGTATTAAATTTGTATGGAGGGAATTTAGTGGGCCGTTTCAGATAGCCTGACTCAAAAGAAAATGCTGGCTCGACTTCATCCAATCTCTCAACGCAAACACACCCGCATCTTTAATTTGAAATAAAATTTAAACAGTACAAGGCAAACACAAATCCAAAACTATCTCAACATTAATAGATGAAAACAATCAAATAATCCATGAGCCCAGAAACATTGCTAACAAGTTTGCTATCACCTTTTCACAAAATTCCAGCAATAGTGAATATTCTTAAGAATTTTTATATTTTAAAAACCATTTCAACGACCAAGAAACCTACGAAGAGATTCCAGATATCCCACTTCTAAATGCACCAATCGAATTAAAAGAAATAATAGAAACTCTTAACAGTTGCAAAAACTCTAGTGCAGGCCTTGATGATATTTTCAACATTTTCTTGAAAAATCTTCCTCTTTTGGCCATCCACTACATTTACAAAATTTTAACATAATCTGGCAACTCAATGTATTCCCCAACCAGCGGAAACTCGCTACTATTATTCCGATGAACAAATCAGGAAAAGATTCTTCAACTCTTAAAAACTACAAACTAATCTCTCTGACGAGTAACATTTGTAAGTTGATGGAAAAAATAGTGAATAAAAGGCTAAAAATATTTCTTGAATCGAAAAACTATTTCTCTCAGCAACAAAGTGGTTTTAGACAAAACAAATCCACTAATGATCGCCTTATTTTGTTAGAATCTGAAATTTGCAATGCGTTTAGAAAAAACTTCCATCTGGTAGCAGCAACGTTAGATCTGGAGAAAGCCTATGAAACTATCTGAAAAGACAGAGTGATTCGAATAGTTTACCTTCAATAACTATTCCATCTCAAAGTAAATAATTGAGCTCTAGAATAAATTTTTTTTAAATATTCTGAGCAATGCTTAGATTCACCTTTTCCATAATAAATAGCTACTGCAAATGGTTCATATACATCTGATTTCATAAACACTTTGCAAAGTATAGGCCACACGGTTACAGGACTGGATTTAGAAGGAGACATGCCATCGATGTTAAATATCAATTCCAAAATATTTGTGCTGTGTAACTGTACGTTGACTTTTTACCAACTAATCTTCTAAGCCAAAGTATTTGAACTCTCTTATTACTCACAGTCATTTTTTCAATTTTATTCAAATTCACATCACATTTCAAAAGACTTTTTGTACACTTGAGAAGTGATGGCAATAGTCTACGACGTAGAATTTTTAAAAGTTGATCTATATGTTCATGTGCCACATTATTGCGTATTACCCATTCTTGTATTTCTTGTACTTTTACTTCATATATAAAATCTTCTCGATTGATTTTTATTTTATTATATTTTATTTTAATTTTTATTGTTTTGACTAATAGATATTAATTCGACACATTTACTTATTTTTATTTTTATTAATGTTTATGTGAGTATTTTATTATTGTAATGATCTGTGATATCACTCTGAAAAGTGACTTACATTAGTTTTTAGGAAATCGACTGTGATATCATGAGTGCAATATTTACACGTTACGTTGCAGTATTATCTTATTTTTGTATTTATTATGTATTATATATTATTTTCTTGTATCACACACTTTTTTGTAAACTGTTACAAAATAAAGATATATCTATCTATCTATGATTGTGATGAAAAAATGTTAAAAATTCTTATGACACCAAAGTCATTAGTCGGTTTCCCATGAGATTACTCATACTAAAACTTTGAATAATACCTGAGAAATACCATAAATTTATAGTTTTTCACTTTAAAATGAAGCACGATTTTCAATTTTAACGATATCAATTTTCTAACATAAGATATTGTATTTACGAGATTTTTTATAGACAATAGCGTGTTTTGATATATCTCGAGTTCTATCTAACCAAATTAGGCTTTATACAGTTTATTTTTTAGCTTAAGATCTATATAATTAAATCGCAACTATAAAGTCTGAGAAAAGTCTGCCCATCTATGATTGCGATGATAAAATGTTCAGAATTCTCATAAAACCAAAATCAAGAGTCGGTTACCAATAAGATCGTTAATACAGAAACTTGGAATAATGCCGGAAAAATACCTTGAATTTGAAGTTTTCCATTTAAGTAAATAATACCATTTTAAATTTTAGCGATATCAGTTTCTGAACGTGAGATATAGTATTTACATGATTTTTCTTTGAGAAAGTAAGCTCTACTGATGCTGAGCACAAGCGTGAATCGAAATACCTTCAATTCTATTTAACTAAATTAGGCCTAATACGGTTTAATTTCAAGATTAATAGTTCTGTAATCATATCGTAATTATAAATTTTATGAAAAGTCACCTCATCTATGATTTCGATGAACAAATAGTTGAAAAATCTTATAAAAACAATTCCTTCGTCGATTCTACTTAAACTTTTTTAAATAAGTTATATATTAAGAAACAAGTTCAATTCAATCAAGTATTAGTAGTTATATCTGCTAATTAAGAGTTCAGCACAATAAATATTATTATTATTATGAGTATTTATACGCAAGCAAGTGATTATCGATACGACTGCAAAAAAGTGATCTAGACCTCGCGCTGTCGTTTGCGTCTGAGCGAAGAAAGGGGTAAAAGTTCATAAAAATTACTAAAATCACTTTTTCGCTTCATTATCAAACAAAAATTTTTCTTACGATATATGACGTGCTGAAAGTATGTTTTTAGACACTCATGTTTTTGCGTATGCATGTATGAAAATGCGCGTTTAAAAAAAGCTCATACAAAAAAATTTTATTCGATACTAGAGGAATAAAGTGATTTTAACCTCGTGTTAAGATTTTATTCTTGCTTTGCTCGGGTAGAAATGTCTACACTAGATTGAAACCACTTTCTCGCACTCGGATCAAAAATTGGTATTCTCTCTTGAGTATTGAATAGAATTCTCTCATACAATGTGCAAATGCTTGTTTTTAAATACGCATTTTTATGCATGCTAGCGCAAAAGCAAGCTTTGCGTACGGAGTGCAAGAAAAATATTCTACTGCGTTGTTTTTAAAAATAATAATGAGCGCAAAAATATTTTTTTTTAATTTCTCACTTTAGTGTTCTTTATTTTACTCAAAAACAATGCAAAAGAATTTTTTTTCTTGTGTATACATTTTTATAATAGTAATATCTGTTGTGCAAAAGATATTAAGGAGCGAAACATACCTATTGGTGAGTAACTCGTGGAAAACATAACTTAACTTTTAACATTATGCGCATCTACTGCGTTAATGACAAATTCTACAGGGTGATTCAGATACATAGGTATAACATATATATGATTTGATTCGTTTTTTTATTCTGAATCGAATCGTGCAAGAAAAAAATTTTTATCTCAATTAGGGCGTTCAAGATCGATTGTTGAAAATGACCAATCAGCGATCGTCTAAAGAAGATTAGTAGAACAGCGTTGTCAGATCGTCGCGCAGTAAGTAAGTAGATAAAGTCATTGTAGGGTAAGGCAGTATGACTTGACATGACAATATCTTTGTAAGGTTAGCGCATTCTATTTGTGTAATTTTTCCCTGATAATTTTTATCAGGTAAATCACACAGCATGAATTGATTCTAAAATAAATTTTTTAAATCAGTTTTAAATAACCCTATGACTGCTTTTATTATTTTCGAAATAATATGGTAATAATTTATTGGAATATAATTCATCGAATCAATTCTGAAAGCATTTTAAAATGAAAACAATAATTCTTAAAATATTCTATGTAATAATTAATTGAATTGATTTTAAAAGAATTCTGAAAGAATGTTTTACAAAAAATTATGGCAGTATTAATATTTGATTATTGAAGGAAGTATTAATTAATTAATTGTTAATTAATTCGGCTTTGAATGGATTGTACACATAAATATTGTACACTAATTTATAATGCACAGAATATTTTAAGACATTTTGTATACATAATATTAATATAAAATTTTAATATTTGAAAATTTTGCGCATAAAATTGTATACAGTAATTAAATCAGAAATAAATTTTTTTTAAGCATTAATATTTTCTAGATATTTTTGGGTAATATATTATGCTTTAAAAAAATATCTAAAAATATTCGTGCTTATAAAAAACTTTTTTGTGCATTAATTACTGTATACAATTTCATGTGCATAATTTTCAAGTAATAAAATTTTATATTAGTATTATATGTACGATATTTGTCTTAAAATATTATGTGCATAATAAATTCTGCAATATTTTCATTCTTTCATGTATTATTTTAGAATGAATTAAAAATTAATTCGTGCTGTGTGCACATGCATCTTACCTCATCATCAACAAAAGAAGTCATATTGTTCTTTATCACACATAACCCAATTATTTGGGAAATAGGTTAGATATATTGCTACTGTTTGAAAATCAAAGTACGTAAATTTAAATAATAGATGGCAATGCGAGTCTTATCATGTCGATATTATCTACTGTTTATTATTTTATGTTAAACGGTAAATGATATTGAATAAAAACAATAAGTTTTAAACAAATTAAATTACTAATTAAATAAACTGTTTCATAAATAAAGTTATTGAATTAAATAAATATTATCAAAGAGATAAAATTATTGGAAAAGTAATAATCAATTTTAAAATTTTTCAATAAATTTTTACTAATAACAGCATAATATGATAAATTAGTGATGCTGCATTTTACACCATTATTATCTATAGAAATATGTTGAAAGTATTTAAAACGTAAATAATAAGTATTGAATATTCGTTAAAGTATATATGAATATTAAGTTTATAAATATTTCATTGTCAAAAAATACTGATCTGAATATTTTTTTATTTAATTCGTCAAGGTCCATTTTCATGCGTATTTTTATAAAGCGCTAATATTATAATTTTTCAACTTTTCAACATGTCATTAAGTGCGTTAAATTTTGCAATATTTACTTAAGTATATGCAGCTCTATGTACTGTTATGTATAAGCGGATATTTTATGGAATTTTTTCCTTAATCAATTCGTTAACATTGGTTGAAAAAAATATCAAAATATTTCTCGCAATTCATAAAACAACATATATTTTTTTAAGAATTCTTACACATACAATTTGGAAACAGCCACCTTAAGTGAGCTGTCATTGCATTTCTATTGCCATTGTACACAGTAAAAAATTTTTTGTAATTCGTCAAATTTTTTGTTTTACAAAAATTTCTGTGTACTTTTAAAATCAACACAAAAATTTTTGTAGAATTAACACACGAAGTTTGTTATTTTTAGAAACATGTGTGTACTTAGTTATTCAAATAATCTCATAGTTTTAATAATTATATATTAGCATTATTATTATTTTATGCAATAAAAATGCCTTAAATGCAAGATATATTTTAATTTGTAAATATTAATTTCTGCTAACAAGGAGTGCTTGACATTTGGGTCTCGGATTTTCTCCTAACTTTGAGATATTTTTTCTTTATATAAAATTATGACTAAAGCCTTATTGCTGAGGTGCAACTCTCGATTTTTTAATTTATCAGTAGTTCCCTACTGAAAAAAATGACATGAGATCTCATATGAGAACTCACATGAGATCTCACCTGATAAAATAAAAACCTTCTAGAATAAATACATCAAAAAATGTGTATAACTATAAAAAGATGCAATTTTTTAAAAATTTAGACAAATCTGCTGATAACTCGGCAAAAATCGAAAGTTGCACGTTAGGAATAAGGCTTTTTTCATAATTTTATATAAGAAAAAATATCTCAAAGTTAGGAGAAAATCTGAGACTTGAATGTCATAAACTCTTATTGTAAGTCCAAAAATTTGTATACTTTTTTTTTCTTCTTTAACGTCGCTATATTAATCTATTTGTGATGCTAATCAGCAACGAAGCTCGTAAGTGTGTTTGTGAACAAAGCACATGTAACGTGGTGCTTCTATCAATCGGTTGCCGAGATCGGGATTCGAACTCGACTACGTATCCAACGCTCTACCGACTGAGCCACTAACCGGCTCTATTTCTATGATACACTCATATTAAAAAATGATCAGCTCTTTTCGTTCGCCTTTAAACGACAATGTAATATTGTCAAATGAGATTAGTTTGTTTATGATTTTATTGATCCACGCCAACATCTATCATTTTATCCTTTTTCTTATATTTCTTTATCTCTCTTCTTTTTTAAATATATTAACAGAAAGAAATACGAGAAAGTCATTATTTAATATCTAATCATCATTTCAATCATTATATTTTAAAACAAATAAATTTAAAAAATTTACAAATTTTATTATTTAAAATTTTGTATTATTCATGAATTTTTATGTTAAAATTTTAACTTCGAAAATTACAGAAATAAAATTTGTAAATTTTAACACAAAAATTTGTGTTTCATCTGTAACACTTATGTATGTTAAAATTACAAATTTTTTTCCACTGTGTACATTAGTGAAAATATTTTTTAAATAAAATTTAAGAATCTGTTGAGTAGTAATATATTATTTATAGGATTAAATATTTACTATTTAGATAGTATTTTAATTTCCAAAAAGTATACATTTAAGAAGTCATTTGAATGTAAAAATGTACATTCTTAGTGTATTTATTAGAAATTATAATATTCTTAATATCAGAATAATTTATAATTAATTGAGAGTCTGAAAAAAAGCAGACCACGCTAGATTCTACATCAGGTTTTTCAATAACTTTTTATGATATGATTTTCAAACTTTTTAACCTTCTTTTTTGTCGGATTATTTGCTACATTATTTACCATCTTATTTGCCAAATTCTTATTCTTTCTAGCTTTACGAATTATAACTTGTTATAATATTATAAGCTCGACAAACCTAACCTTAAAATATGATACATTGAAAGTTTGTATTATAAATTTTTATGTATAGTATTATGGTGGGATTCTTGAGTTTTCCGCACTAATCTTACAAATTTTATTGTAACGACAAAACTCGATTAAACGCACCGTTCACCCATAAACTACGATTAGAAATATCATTAGAAGGTGGGCTACTTCATGCTCTTATGAGCAACATCTATTGATGGTAAAACGATCATTATTTGTATTAAAAGCTTTAGACTCAAGAAGCAAATTTGCCATTCTTGTCAAAAACCAGTTATTATGATTTCGGAAAAGTTTAATTAACTAGAAATTAGGTTTTCCAATAAAGCAACATCTATTCAAGGTGAAACTATCTTTAGTTAAATAAGTAGTTTTATACTTAAGATTCTAACCTACAATTCTTTCAAAAAACTAGTCCTACTGTAAAAAATGACACGAGATCTTACATGAGATCTCATGTGCCTAAAAATTTCATTCCCTGCGAGACCCGATCTCACGTGAGATCTTACATGAGATTGCGTGTTGGGGAATAATAAATTTTTAGCACATAAGATCTCTCGTGAGATTTCACGGGAGATCGGGTCTCACAGTAAATAATTTTTTGGCACATGAGGTATCATGTAAGATCAGGTGTTGAGAAAAATAATATTTTTATACACATGAGATCTTACGTAAGATCGGATGAAAAAAAATAGTTTTTGGCATATGAGATCTCATGTCATTTTTTTTAGTATGGAGTTATTACGGTTACAAGAAAGCTGAATTAAATAGATATTATAACAGGTATAGTCTTTTTAACAATTGAACAGTTACACAATACAGGTGTATTATAAATTAACAATTCAATTTCCGAAAAAGCAACTTCTATATAGGGTATAACTATCGTAAGTTGAATTAAAAGTCTAGTGCTATAAAATATAACATGCCAGTATTGCTAAAAATAAGTTTTCACTATTGAGGATATATTTGATTGAATACAAATATGATTTTCCAAAAAAGAAACGCAACACTTTCATGGAACTGTTTTGTTCTGAAATTTGGTCTTGGTAAATTTTGAGAGAAATGGTACAAAATACAGGTGTATTATCAATCGTAGATTAATTTACACAAAAAGCAATATCTGCATAGGATGAAACTAGAGTTATATAAATTAAAAGTCTAATACTCGAGAATCTGACCGTTGCTAAAAAGAAGTTTTCATCATTTTGAATATGATTAATTGCTACAAATAAGATTTTCCGAATAGACTCAATACTTTTCCAGAACTGTTTATTTCTGGAATCTGATTTTAGTAAATTAATCGCAAAATAGCTTATTCGACAAACTACAGTACAAGTTACGCTATCTTAGTGTATTTTTAATAAAAGATACATTATCCAGAAAAGCAACATTTATTTATGGCAAAATAATCGTTAGTTAAATTAGTAGTCTCATTTTCGAGAATCTAATCTGCCATTATTGCCAGAATCCAGTTATTATAGTTCCAAAAAAGGTTAATTAAATAAAATATGGATTTTTCTGAGAAAGCAATGTATTTTATTAGAATTCTTCAATTCAGAAATGAGGTTTTAGTAAATTTTCTACGTTATGATCGTTTTGACAATATACCAGTTACGCAAAGCAGGTGTTTTTTCAATTGTTGATTAATTTTTCGAAAAGCAAGATAAGGTCAAACCATCGTTATTTAGATTAGAAATCTAATAATTGAAAATCTATCCTGTTATTCCTGCTGTAAAGAAGTTTTTAGTATTTTAAATCTGCAGGATTAAATTAAAAAATAAATTTTCCAAAAAAGAAATACAACAGTTTCCAAGAACTGATTAATTCTGATATCTAGTGTTGAACTTTTCGCTATATAGCCTATTTGACAAATAAAAGTACTAGTTTCGCTGACTTAGTGTATTTTTAACAACAGATATATTATCCAGAAGAGCAAAATATAATCATCCCGAGTAACCTTTTTATTACGGCAACCAACTTCTCTCAGTTGGGCCACCTTCGGCTGCCGAAGTCGGGCCACCGAATGGGTGAGGCGTGGTGGCGAGCGTGGTCCTATGATGGCCAGCCGAAAATCGTATAGATTTTGTCATAATATCGATGTGTATCTTACATAACCTCGAAATATTCTTTATTGTATTTTTATGCTATGGTAAAACTTTTTTTTAATTGAAAATTAAAAATGAGTGATTGAATTAATAAAAATGATTTTCTTTGGACTCGACCTGAACTCGTTAATAATTAATTTCGAAATCCCGCCCGAATACACGGACAAATACAACCTAAAACCAAATGATAAAAACATAATAAAAAACTGATTATTCTCGTGGAAATGAGAACTAATTACCACAGATAATATAATTGATAAATTAATTTGTTATTCGAGTAACTCAAGTTCTTCATATTTTGTCGAGTAATTTATATTTTCTCGAGTACTCGAGTAATTCATATTTTTTCGAATACTCAAGTAATTTATATTTTTTCGAATACTCGATTTATTCGATTAATTCATATTTTTTCGAGTACTCAAGTGAATTGAGAAATTCAAATTTTTTTCGAGTACTCGAGTAATTCGAGTAATTTATATTTTTTCGAGTACTTGGAACGAAAACTTGAGTACGCCTTCAAGTGCGAGTACTCAATTGTCGAGTACTCGCGAGTAATTTTTTCTTCCAGTTTGAGTTAAGTACTCGAAACTATCAGTACTCGACAAAAATATGAACTCGAATAACTAGTATTACTCGAATAATTCGAATCACTTGAATAACTCGAGTTACTCTAACAACTCGAATAACTCAAGTTACTTAAATTTTTTCACTAATGAAAACTATATTAAAAAATAGACAGCTGCTTGAACAATCAATCGATCGGTTACCATTGGAAATCAGCTGTTTTTTATATAAATAATTGTACATAAATTATACGTTCAATTCTATGATTTTATAAGCTAGATTCGGCTGCCCTCTCAGGGCCCCGTTTCGCCGCCACGCCTCACGCCGATGTGGTGCCACTGTGGCGACAGTTCGGTAAGAGTTTCGGTGCCACTGAGGGTGATTCGGCACCGACTTCGGGCCCTCTGCACGCCGAAGTGAAAAGGTTACTCGGGATGACAAAACGTTTAGTCTTATCGACAAAAAATCAATAACTGAATACCCGTGTTTGCTCAACTGTTGATTAAATTTTCGAAAAAGCAACACCTGTAAAGGGTTTCACTATCATTATATGAATAAAAAGTCTTATAATTTGAAGGCTTACTTGTTCTTCCTGCAATAATGAAGATTTTACCATTTTAAAGACGCTAAATTATATACAAATAAGATTTTTCAAAAAAGAAACACGACACTTTTCCAAAACTGTTACACTTTTTTCCAGACTTTTCGCCAAATGATTTGCCTCACTTTTCGTAAAACTTTCTGCCAGAGTTTTCGCCAGACTTATCGCGATACGTTTCACCAGACTTAGTGCCAGTCTTTTCATCAGAGTATCAGCTAGACAATTTGCCATATTTTTCGTTATACTTTAATCCAGATTACTCGCCAGATTATTTGCTTCACTTATCGCAAGACTTTCTGCCAGAGTTTTTGCCAGATTTATCGCGAGACTTTTCATCAAACTTTTCACCAGACTTTTTATCAGACTTATCGCCAGATGTTTTGACAGACTTCTCGCAAAACTTTCCACCAGACTTTTTTATAGGCTTTTTGCCAGACTTTACCCTAGACTTATTGCCAGATTATTAAAAAATCTCTTAGCGAAACATTTTGCTATACTTCTTGAAATAATGTCAGCAAGACTTTTTACCAGATTCCTAGCAAGATGTTTCGCCAGTATTTTCGCCAGACTTATCGCTAGACTTTTTGCCAGACTTTACGCAAGACTTTTTGCCAGACTTTACGCAAGACTTTTTGCCAGACATTTCATCAGACTATTAGCTTAACATTTTTCCAGAATTTCCGTTACAATTCTTTCCAGACTTTTCGGCAGATTATTGGCCTCACTTGTAGCCAGACTTTTTTCTACACTTATCGCCAGAGTATTTACAAGACTCTTAGCCAAATATTTTGCTATGCTTTTTGAAATAATCTTAGCAAGATTTTTTGCCCAATTCCTAACAAGACATTTCGCCAGTATTTTTGCTTGACTTATCGCCAGACTTATTGCCAGATTTTCCACCAGATATTTTGCCAGACTTCTCGCAAGACTTTCCAGCAAACCTTTGGCTAGACTCTTTGCCAGACTATTTAGCAGAATCTCAGCTAGACTCATAGACATTTTTATATACTTTTTGCCATGATTATAGCAAGACTTTTTGCTGAATTTCTAGCAAGACATTTCATCAGACTTTTTGCCAGACTATTTGCCCCAAACTTGACGCATGACTTTTTGCAAGACTTTCCGCAAGACTATACCAGACTTTTAGCTAGACTGTTCGACAGACTTCGTTCTAGACTTATCGGAAGACTATTAAGCAGAATCTCAGCCAGACATTTTGCTATACTTTTTGCCATTATTGTAGCAAGATTTTTTTCCAAATTTCTAGCAAGACTTTTTGCCAGACTTCACGTAAGACTTTTTACCAGCCTTATTGCCAAACTGTTAATTAGAATCACAGCAAGAAATTTTGCTATACTTTTTGCCATAATTAAAGCAAGATTTTTCGCCAAATTTTTAGCAAGACCTTTCGCCAGTGTTTCTGCCAGACTTTTTGTCAGACTTTCTGCGAGACTTTTTACTAGACTTATCACTAGACTATTTACCAGAATCTCAGTCTGACGTTTTGCTATACTTTTTGCCAAATTTTTAGCGAGATATTTTGTTAATGTTTTTGCCAAATTTTCCACCAGACTTTTTGCTATACTTCACGCTAGTCTTTCTCCACGTCTTATCGCCATGATTGAAGCAAGATTTTTCGCCAAAATTTTAGCGAGATATTTCACTAATGTTTTTACCTTACTTATCGCCAGGCTTTTTGCCAGACTTTACGCAAGACTTTTCAGCAGACTCTTAGCGAATATTTTGTCAGACTTCACGCAAGACATTTTACAAGACTTTCTGCGAGTCTATTTGCCAGAATTTTCATCAGACATTTATCAAATCAGAATCTAATCAAACATTTTGCTAGACTCCTCGCAAGACGTTCTGCCAGACTTCCCGCAAGACGATTTGCCAGACTTCCCGCAAGACTTTCTACCAGACTTTTTGCAAGACTTTTCGATAGACTATTTCCCAGACTTATCGCAAGACTAATAAGCAGAATCTCAGCCAGATATTTTGCTATACTTTTAGCCATGATTGTAGCAAGACCTTTTTCCAAATTCCTAGTAAGACATTTCGTCATTGTTTTAGCTAGATTTCTCGCAAGACTTTCCACCCGACTTCTTGATAGTCTTTTTGCTAGACTTTTTCCAAGACTTTCTGCCTGACTTTTTTCTAGACTTAGCTATACTTTTTGCCATGATTGTAGCAAGATTTTTTGCCAGATATCTAGCGAGAAACTTCGCTAGTGTTTTTGCCAGACTTATCGCCAGACTTTTTGCCAGACTTATCGCCAGACTTTTTGCCAGACTTATCGCCAGACTTTTTGCCAGACTTAACACAAAACTTTTTGCGAGACCTTTTGCCAGACCTTTCATCAAACTCTTAGCGAACATTTTGCCAGACTTTGCAGAACACTTTATGAGCGACTTCTTGCAAAACTTTCCACCAGACTTTTCGCTAGACTCTTTGACATACTATTATCAGAATTTCAGCCAGACATTTTGCTATACTTTTTGCCATTTACGATTACAAAGATTTCAGCTTAAGCCAAGAATGATTTTTTCTCTGATTAGAAAACAAAACTTTGTTCGAGGAAAAAGCGATTCATAGATATACCTGAGAGCTATTATAGCCTAGGGGTAGAGCAGGCTTCTTAACTTTAGTTAATATTGGTATTCTACAATAGCCAACAATTATCCGAGGCTGGATAAAATTATTTTTACAACCAGATACTATTCTTGGCCATAGCCAAGAATGATTCATAATTGGGGCAACAAAACGAATTATCGATCGAGGTAAAGACAATGCATGGCCATATCTAAGGGATATTATTAGCTCGGCCTAAAATATAGAATATTTTCCGGAGCTACTGGTGCTATTCACTCTGTAATGAGAAAGTTTAGTTTGTGAGATATACGTCATTAGGTTAGCAGAACTGCTCGTCATTTGTCTTCGCGGTCTATCTCCCAAATATAGTTTATCTCTCGTGGGTTTTATAGCACCAAAGACACGATTCTTAGCTATGGCTAAAAATCATTTCTGTCTAGGATCACAAAACAAATTATTAATCAAGCCAAAAGGTACTCATGGCCATATCAAACTATTATACTTGACGAGAGCCAGAAATCGAATTATTTCAGATTGCACATGAGGTTTTCAGCCATAGCCGAATATTATACTCGTCCCTGACTAGAAAACATATCTTCGCTTAAGCAAAAAGTGATTCATACCAATACGTCAGAGTAATTATTGCCTAGGAATAGAAAAGACGCCTTTGTTTAAGCCAATATTGATATTTTGCAATAGTCAAGTATTATCCTTGGCTATCTAAGAATAATTATTGTCAGAAACTACAAATCAAATAATTGATTGAGACAAAAGCGATGCGTGGCCATGACTAAGATTTATTATTGGCTAGGGCTAAAAAACAGAATTTTTCCTGGGGATAGATACAATTTACAGCTATAACTAAGAATAATTTCTGTTTAGGTACAGAAAAAATAATAATTGATATAGCCAAAACTGATTTATTAACTTAAGGAGATGTAAAACGGACACTACACCTGTACTTATAGATATTAGCTTCCTTTCCATTTTATTGCTAAATTACCAGAAAAGAAATGCATTAGCTTGTAGTTTGTACTATGATGATTATTTAGATAAATTTTTAAATAAATTCATTCATTAGCTTTTAAGATACTTGGATTCCTATACAAAATTGAAATATTTTAATACATAATTTTTGAACCCAAAATTCTCAATAACTAATGAATGAATTTATTTAAAAATTTAACCGAATAATCTTCATGGTACATACTACAAGCTAATGCATTTTTTTATTGAAAATTTTGCAATAAAATGTAAAGATAGTGAATATTTATGAGTACAGGTGTAGTGTCCATTTTACATCCCCTTAACCTAGAATGATTCTGAGCTAGGGCCAAAAATCTAATTATTTTTTATTGCAGAGGTAAATCGGCTTTGGCCAGAAAACGTAAATTGTTCGCACTATAAACAATTCTTGGCCATAGCAAATAATGATTCTTGGCTATGGCTATAATATAAATCATTTTCGGAACCACATACAATTCCTGGCCATAGCCAAGAACAAATATTGTCCAGGGCAAGAAAACGTTTATTAATAGAGTCAAGAGCAAGGATGGCCATAACGAAGAATAATTCTTGGCTAGGGTATAAATACAAAATAATTTCGGGAGCCAGACACAATTCTTGGCTATAGCCGAATATAATTTCTGTCTAGGACCAGAAAACAAATCATTAATATAGTCAAAAGCCATTCATGGCCACAAACAATTATTATTTTTAGCTACAGCCAGAAATCAAATCATATCCGATTGCAGATGAGGTTTTCAGCCTTAGCCAAGGATGGTTCTTGTCTCTGACTAGAAAAAAATCTTTGTTAGTCTGTCAAAATATGTAATATAAAGTCCAACAATTGTCTGGCAGATAGTCAGTTAATAAGTTTGACAAAAACAGTGGCAATAAATCTTGCGAAACATCTGGCGAAAAATCAGACAAAAAGTCTAAATAAAAATTTAATATAATATAAAATATATAATATAAAAAAATTGTCTTTTAAAATAGTCTATGAGTTTTGCTAAAAAATTTTTTTTTAAATTGTTTTTATATTTTTTTTATTTTTATACAAAAAAAATGCATGCTTTTCATAATAATTAATCCATTATATAGAACGAATTTAAAAAAATAGCTGTATTCGTTTTATATGTAACAAATGCATTCTACAGTGGACTCTCGATAGAAAAGATCGCGATATAAAGGAATCCGAGCTCTTTCTCCATCGAATTTAAGTATGAAAGTTCCCCCACCAACTATGTAAGTGAGAGAGACACAGTAAAGCAATAGAATAAGACATGGCTAAACAAAAAAATCCCTAGTCTGTTTCACACGCATCAGTAGGCGTGGCTACTGTGTCTACTTCGTATGCACGCATATTGAATCAAACTTACACTACGAGACAGTGGGTGGAGATGTAACTCTTAACTCGAACATGTTGGGGACTCTTTCTATAAAAAAATTTCCAAGAAATTTCCTCTCCTACAGCCCCGTCGATACTCTTGTATCATGAGTCTACCGTATTTTCTTTTATTTTAATACAACTATAACTTTCATAGAAGGAGAAATCTTAAACATTTTTAATGAATATACAAACGAGCATATATACATGAATCAATATAAACATATATAAACAACTTATTTACAATCGAAAAATGAACATGTAAATACACAGATAAATAAATATACAAATGACAAAATGAACATATATACACACACGAAACAACAAAATATACAAAAACATCATAAACACTGTTCAAAATGGCCCCCATTCATTTCTATGCACTCCCGCGCTCTTTCAACAATTGACCTAGTTGCATCTAAAATGGTTTCGGAACCTACATTATCAGCGTGATCCTGAATCCGGAGGCGCAGTTCCTCAACCGTATGTGAACTTTCTCCGTGGTAGACAGTTTGTTTACTGTCACCCCACCAGAAAAAGTCCAATGGGTTGAGGTCTGGAGATCGTGCAGGCCATTCCACATCACCATCACGTCCGATTACAAAATCCAAGGCGTTGTTTAGATAATTCCTCACCCGACGAGAATAATGAGCAGGAGCACCATCGTGCATGAAAATCACATTTTCTTGCTAGTCCTTCGTCAATATTTCATCCAGAAGGTTCGGCAAATCGTTTTGTAAGAATTCCAGGTAAATTTCCCCATTTAAATATTCGGGAAATTCCCATGGTCCTACCAAACGATTTCCGATCATTCTAGCCCAAATATTGACGGAAAACCTGTCTTGAAACCGACCTGAAAATGAAAATTTGCAAATCTAATTTCTATTTGTATATAAGTATTAAACATGAGACCACTGATTTCATGTTTTATTAAAAAAAAATTATTTTATTGGAGGGTTGATCTACGATTTTGTTTAATTTCAAATGTCGTGTCCAAAGCATAAACATTGTTAATTACGTTTAAGCAAAATTTAAGAAAATAAAAAAAAAAAATTTCTAAATTCAATACAAACAATTTTTTTGGTTTTCTATCAAACGGTCTATAAGAGTTATCAAAGATGCTTAATATTATTAAAGAACGCTGCCAAGTGTTTTGGCGCCATGCTTTTTCATAGAGCTCATTGAGTTACAGTAATTTTATTTTGTTTTTTAAAATATAATTTCAATGTAAAAAATATCATTTCTATTCAAGAAATATTGAGAAAGGAAAAAGTGAGAGTAAGTGTGAGAGGATAAAAATGAGGATCAATGAGAGATAGAATGACATAGAGGATGTGAGAAAGTAAGAAAAGAGTTAGCAAGAGCCTTAAGAGCATGACGAAGCTGCCCGCCTTATAATAATATTTCCAATCCTAACTTATGAATAAATGATGCGTTTAATCGAGTTTTTTTGCTTCAAAGAAAAAATTTGTAAGATTAAACTCTAGTGCGGACAACTCAAGAAATCCACCAAAATATAATACATACAAAGTTATAATAAAAACTTTCAATGTATCGTATTTTAAGGTTAGGTTTGCCGAGTTTGATATTTAATTTCCAATCCAAACTCATAAAAAAATAACAAGTCCAAATGATTTTTTATTTTAACAAAAATTATTGTATTAATATAGCTTTAGTGCGGACAAGTCATTATATTTGTCTAATTTATGAATTTAAAAAAATATTGATAAAATAAAAAAAGCAAAACTCGATTGCTGCAGCTCCGACATGCCGTTAAATCAGAAATCAGATGAAGTGATCAAAGAGCTGCGCTAAGAAAATTCTTTTTTTCAACTTGTTTTATAAAGAAAGTAGCAAATAACTGTTATTAAAATTTTTGAGCAAATCTATCAAGTAGTTTATGTCAAATAGTAAAAAAATTAAAAATGGAAATTTTTTTCATAATTTTTAAAATTTTTTTAAATTATAACTACGCTAAGAAAATCAATTTTTAAAAGTCGTCCTTCTTTTGGCACTTGCAAATAATTCTCATGCAAATTTCATAGCAAATCCATCAAGTAATTTACGTAAAATAAAAAAAAATATATTAATTTGTTCTCAATTTTTAAAATAGTTCTAAAATTAAAACTACACTAAGGAAACCAATTTTCAATCGCTTCCCGCCTGCTTAAAAAAAAATTGATGGTATGCAAAATTTGAAGCACATCCATTAACTAGTTTTCGAGATATAATTGGCTAAATAAATACAATATTTGTTCTTGAAATTTCTTTTTTTAAATATTTTCATAATGCTCAAAAATTAAAACTACGCTAGGAAAATCAATTTTCAAAAATTTACCTTCTTTTGGCAGTCGCAAATAATTTCCCTGCAAATTTGTGAACAAATCTATCGAGTACTTTACGCAAAATAAAAAAAAATAAAAAAGGAAGAATCAAAATTATTTTTAAAACCTTAAAAATTATTTAAAATTGTAACTACGCTAAGAAAAATAGTTTTTAAAAGTTTGTTTTCTTAAGAAAGTAGCGAGTTAATTGTATACGAATTTAGGAGAAAATACATCGAATGGTTTACATAAAATAGAAAATAAATAAAATGAAAATTTTTTTCAAAATTTTCAAAATGCTCTAAAATTAAAAATACGCCGAGATAATTACTTTTCAAGCTTGTTTTCTTCAGACAGAAGCGAATAACTTGCATGCAAATTTTGGAACAAATCCATCGAGTAGTTTACGTAAAATAGAAGAAAAATGGAAAATGAAATTTTTTTTTAAAAATGCTCTAAAATTAAAACCACGCTAAAGAAATTTGTTTTCAAAATTTTTTCTTTTTTTGGCAATTGCAAAGAATTTCCATGAAAATGTTTAAGCAAATTTATCAAGTAGTTTGCGTTAAATACAAAAAAAAATTAAAAATCAAATAATTATTTTTTTTAATGGCTCTAAAAAAAATACGATAAAACTAGCTCGCCACAGCGGCCCGCACCTTGGTCCTTTCAGAGCTTCGCTTAGCTCAGCTCTGAAATATCCTCCGGCCTTGCATCGCTTCGCGATGCAAGGCCCGAGGCACGCTTCTTGCATATAAAGCACAACCGAAAACGCTCGCGCTTCGCGCTTGCTATTTGATATTTAAAGAATATTAGAGCAAATTATTTACAACCGCAAAAGCATTAAAAGTTAATCTTATTTCTTTTTTTCATTGAATTTTTTACCGCATCTTTCAACAAGAGGTTTGAATTTATTGTATTTATTTAAAAAAACAAATTTTTAATTATTTAAATTTTTCTTGTGAATAAAGTTGATTGATTTCGAAAAAATTTATGTTATGTGAAATAGACATATTTTTATTAATGTATATTTTTTAAAGTTTTGGATAGGATAATCTATCAAAAGTTATAAGAAAAAAATAGTATATTATGCTTCAAGGCCGCAAAACGTATCATTCTTGGCTAGTGCATTCTGAGGGGTCGAGCGTAGGGAGGCCGCTCCAGCTGCACGAGTAAGAATGATACGTTTGTGGCCGTGACTGCATATACTATTTTTTCGCCCGAAGGCCGCTAAGCGGAAGCTGGGGCGGAGCCCCCACCTATAAAAAAATAATTGATAAATCTTAATATATACAAAAATTTATTTAAAAAATTCAATTATAAACAATAAATAACTAATGATTCTTAAAATACAATAAAAAGATACAATAAAAAAAATTTGATTATAAAAACTACTAATAACTGTTAAAATATAACATTCAAATTAAACAAAAATATAATAAAATATAAAATAAAGCTAAACTATAAAAATTATAATTAAAAAATATTATTTAAAAAAAGAAAAAAATAGAATAAAAAAAAATTCGATTATAAATCAACTTATAATTGTTAAAATATAATATAAAAATTAAACAAAAATACAACAAAATATAAAACGAAGATAAACTATAAAAATTATAATGGAAAAATCCTATATTAAAAGGGAGATCTATAGAGCGCAGCCATATTGCTGAACAAAAAATGTGATTGGTCGATAACGGTCGCCATATTGCTTAGAGTTGCTTAGCATAGTAGAGTACAATTTCTTAGAGTTCTTAGACTTAAGCGGAAGATGATATCGACGCCCCGTACGAAAAGAAGCATGACTCAGGCTCTTACGAAAATGAGCACAGTTCAAAGAGTTTTAACGAAGAGTAGCATCGTTCGTGTCTCCCTTACGAAAAATAGCATAACTCACAGGATTTAACGAAGAGTAGCACGAATGGTAATACCCTAACGAAGAAAAGCACGACTCGCTAGACTTAAACGAAAAGTAACACAATTCATGGAGCTCCGACGAAAAAAAGCACGGTTCGCTGAGTTCCAACGAAAAGTAGCACGACTCATGGTCATGCGACGAAAAGTAGCATGACTCATGGGGCTTCGACGAAAAAAAGCACGATAAGTTCGACTCAGACGAAAAGTAGCACAATTCGCGGGACGCTGACGAATACTAGCACAACTCGCTATGCCAAATTGCAATTTCTACCTTATTAAAAACTTGATTTTAATTAATAATAAACATTATATATATATATATATATATATATATATATATATATATATATATATATATATATATATATATATATTTCTCTTTATATTACTATTTTATTTTTTCTATATATGTTTTTCGTCTTACGTTCCCTTAGCAACGTTTTCGATTTCATCAAATCCTTTTAATTTAAAATTGATTTAGGTACGATGATTTAAAATATAAGTATATCCTTTTTTCTACACAATTTTTTCTAGAAGATTAAAATTTAATAATAAAATAAATTTTTGCTTTGATTTCTTTAATTTGTTTTTTTATTAATTATACAACAATCTATTGCATATAAAAATGGATTTTGTGTATTTTATTAAACTGAGCATTTCAATTATTTATTTTATTCACATATTGCTTAATTTCATCTAAAAATCGAAATTACATTCTATATTTTTACCAGATATAAGCTACGTTTTTAATACTTTTAAAGAACGTACTTGCTTTCTGTAATTCAAGTTTTATTTTTTAAAGATTTGATAATCTCGTGAAATTATTTAACGTATAGAAAAATTATATTTTTATAAAATTCCATTTTAAAAGTTTTGACAATTAATATAATTTAATTTATATAAAAATATTATTTCTAATTACACTTTCAAATTTTAATTTGTATTACGAGTTCTTGTAACCTGTTGAAAACATTAAATAAATAAATAAATTATTGTAATAGCTCTCAAATTGATTATTAATATTAATAACTTTTATAACAAAATTCATGAAAACTATATCAATATTTTGTAACATAAAGTATAATAATGCAATTAAAATTCAACATTTTTTTTCTTCTATTTATAATAAAGCGCTATCGAGAAATTTCATCTTTTGAAATGTAGAAAAAATAAAACATTGCCTCTAGTTGGCAATTGACAGTTTCACAGTTAAAAAATTACGTACTGGATGATGCCTTAATAGCCGTAAATTTGCATTGATAAATGGTTGCGCTGTATAAGTAACGAGTACCATTTTCATAATCTTGCAACTGTAATACTTGTCTTGAAATAGATCGAGTAGTGTCTTTATGTGCAATATTTTTAAAAGACATAATATAACTGAAATAAAGAAAAAAACAGACTCCAATTTGCAGTTTTCAGAATAACGAGTTAATTAGGACCAAAGTTATCCTTGTTTAAAGTTAAGCAACAAAAGTATATAAAAACACAAAATCTCTGAGAGTGGCGATTAGTTTTATTAGAATACATAATCAGAAGGTCATATAGTCTCCCAGTAAGTATATTCTTTTAATTCGGAAATAATAATAAGTATTTCAGCTTTATATCAATTTCATATTATTTTCAGTGTCTCACAGTAAGCACACTTTCAGAAAAAAGAATTCTTTAAATTTTCTTTTTAAATTAACTTTTCAATATTTATGAATAACATAAAATTTTAAAGAAGAATCCATAATGTACTCATTTTTCAAATCAACGATTATGATAAATATGCTTCATTATTTAAAATTTATAATTACAAGATTGCGAAGCTGACAGGATTATAAATTGAAAATTATTCCTTGATTTTTTTACATACTCGTTTCGGAGTTCAAATCTCATAAGAATGAATTTTTTCTTTCTCATAGAGAAAGCATTGTATTGGCAAAAAAAATTTTTTTCTATTTTTTCATTAATTTGTATATATATTTAGACTCAGGGAGTCGAAAAAAGTGGTTTCCAGAAAATGTCTGTATGTATGTGTGTGTATGTGTGTGTGTATGATTTCAGTAAGTGAGTTAGATCTCGAAAAGTACTCGATGGATTTGCTTTAAATTTTGTATGCAATTTAGTTTTTTGTCTAACTGATGCGGAATCTATTGAAAATTGGTTTTCATAGCGTATTTTTGTTTAGAGCCATTTTAATAATTTTCAAAAGATTTCGATTTTTTTTTTTGTATTTTACGTAAACTATAAGAATTTGCTTGAAAATTTGTATGGACATTATGTGTGACTGCCAAAAAAAGAAAAACTTTTGTAAACTGATCTTCTTAGCGCACTTTTAATTTTAGAACGTTTTGAAAATTAAAAAAAAAAATTTTTTCATTTTTCTTTTATTTTACGAAAACCATTCGATAGATTCGCGCTAAAATTTACATTTCTTAGCGCAGTTAATATTAGAGCATTTTGAACATTTTGAAAAAAATTAATTAATAATTTTTTGTTATTTAACGTATATAACACGATGAATTAGCTTAAAATTTTGCATGGGAATTATCTGCTATTGCCAAAACAAAATTAAATTTTCAAAATTGATTTTCTCGCCGTAGTTTTAATTTTAAATCATTTTGAAAGCTTTGAAAAAATTATTATTTTTCATTTTTTTTGGTATTTTTTGTAAACTACTCGATGAAATTGCTTCAAAATTTGTATGCAAGTTATTCGTTATTGTCTAAAGAAAATTAGCTTTGAAAAATTAGTTTTCTTAGCGCAGTTTTAATTTTTGAGTATCACAAAATCACATAATGCAAATGGCAAAAGTTAGGAAGAATAAAATTTATATAGTTTCCGTAGATCTTAAGACAGCCTTCGATGCAGTAGATAGGAACATTTACATTAAAATCATATTTAAAAAAATAAAATGAATGAGAAATCATTGCGCCAAAGCACTTGCAGCGTTTTTTTATTGAGTAATATATTTTTATCAGAATAAAACTTTTTAATTTTCAGTACTAAAAAGTGAGTTTCCTAATTCACATTACTTACAATCACTATGGATTAACGACATTTTTAAACATTACACAGTTCATTCGTTCAGAAAAGACTGAGATATGAACACATGAAAAATCAAAATATAATAACGTTCAATGTCAACAACCACTGAAAGCATACAAAATTTCAAATTTAGTACACTATTATTTAAATTCTCAATATAATACGATTTTATGAAATACAATTACTTAAAATATTTCGTATATAAAAAATCTATTAGTTCAGCAAAAAAAAGTTAGTGACAAATAAAAAAATTATATTTAGATCAATAATTTTTTTTTTAATGAATAAGACATATATTTGAGTAAAGGACTCAAGTAAACATCAACCAATAATAAATAATAGAAATAATAAAATTGTATATCATTCATGAATTGATATTAAAAATATCTACATCTTTGGTTTCTAAAATTCTATCTTTACAAAGGTACCAGTCATAAATTATAATTTCACATTTTAAAAAATGAATACAAAATTTCACTGATTAAATGCTTTCTAAACATTTAAAATTTTTTCAAAATCTTCGAGAAATTCGTCTGGTATGAGATTTTTAGAAACCATTTGTTGTAAATCTGATTTTTTTCTTGGTGCAAGCGGAATCCTTGCATTGTATGCCCGCTTTAATGAAAATGATTTCACGTTTTCTATCATTACCGATTTCTTAAAAACGTTGATTTTTTTTGGTTCTTCAAAAAAATCGTACTTGATAAAAACCGCGCTATTTTTCGGCAGAACTTTGATTTCCCGAATCTTCGAGATCTTAGCTGTCTTCCAATTGAATTCGTTAGACAAACTTTCAAAATCTAAAATATGCTCTTGACCCATTTCCTCAACGGAATATGAGTTTTCTTCTTTACACTGACGCATCAAGAGTACCCATTGCTCTTGGGTGTAAACATCTTTATTTTTACAATAATTTTCTATACGGGCATGCATGGAATCTCCATCTGATTGAGTGTGCCCCACTTCCAAGAATCTAAATCAGATATATAACTTTATGTTACTTTATGATGAATAAAAGTGTAATATACACTATTAAAACATGAAATTTAATGCAAATTCAATGCAAAGTAGAAGCTTACTTTAAGCATGTACATAAAAATTGATAATTTTGAAAATTGATTATTTTGAAAATTGATTATTTTGGTTTCAATGCGGAATCATATTATAATTAATAATTCTACTGTAATTTTGCTGTACAAATGCATGAAATTTAAAGTAAAAAAAAATTTCATAAATGTACTGAAATCTATTTTTTTTAATAGCGTATCAAATGCTTCAATTGACCTGAAAAGTTTAGATAGTATTCGAAAAATCAGAAAAAATATTATTTTTATGTTTTAAAATATTTTTAACCTTTTTTTAAATTTTTGATTAAACAAAAGTATACTAACAAAGAGAGTGTTTCACTTCGGGTCACCGATTTTGCTTCAATTTCGGGAATGTTTTCTGGATGCACAAATATTAAGAAAGCCAAAATTTTAAAAGCCAACGCTCAATATTTCTCTAGTTACCGGCAATTGAAGAAAATCACTAAGAAAAGTACTGGATTTTCAAACGCTTATGGTTCTTCAGCATTGATAGCTAGAAGCTTAAACCTGTTTTAAAATGAAAGCTGAGCTCAAATCCTTTCAAAATAGCACCTATAGCATCTCAAAATATTATTTTTTCCTACAGTTAAAGCGTAATAAAGATTGGACCCAATTTCAGATTTTATTATTTTTAAATAGAACTTAAATTATGTTTTAAACAGAAAATTCAGGTCCAATCTATACAATGCACGAAAGTTGGGAAAAAATAATATTTTGAGATGCTATTGGTGCTATTTTGAAAGGATTTGAGCTCATCTTCCATTTAAAAATAGGTTTAAGCTTTTAGCTAACAATGCTCAGAAACTATGAGCATTTGAATATCTAGTAACTTTTTTTGTCATTTTCTTCAATTGCCTGTAACTAAACTTCTCAACATTAGAGCAAAATCGGTGACCCGAAAGTGAAACACTCTCCTTGTAAGAGTTGAAAATGAAAAAATAAAGTTAAAATACAAAGGGCAATCCTTACCGATGGGTGATTTCCACATCAAAATCATTCGCTGCCTTAATGTACATGGAAAACATATTTTTATTACGATTTTGACCTCCACAATTATCTGTGTAAAAATAAAATTCCTTACTGCCCGTATCACGTTTCGATTGTATAAACCACCAAACAAATGAGGCTATTTCATTGGAACCTCTGTTTCCGATCGTCTCGTTCCACACATTACATTTTCCTGTGTTGCGGCCTAATTCGAAAATAGTGAAATTCCAAACTGAAAGTTTCGACATATAATAAAGAACAGATATCTGTGATCGTGGCGTGGTCAATATCTTTTGGAGGTCAAAATTCGCGCAACAAATTGCTTCATTTTCGAGAGACCTTTCTTTATCTGCTCTCATTAGCCGTCTCACTTCCACTTTACTTCGATAATGATCGTCCTGAGCGGCTTTTTTATCGCTCTGTGCTTCAATAGATAAATTTTTATACGCCTCACACTGCTCACAGCTGTAGTAAATGTTATAAAATTATATATATATATACATATACTATGTTGTATTATTAAATATATTATGTTGTACTATTAAATATAGACAAGTACGCAGCCACTCATAACTTATAATGGTAAACATAAGATTGACGAAAGTATTTAAAAGATTTGAATTCATTATTGTAATCCAAGTTAACTATAAATTAGATACAATTATTGAAACTTTTAAAAAAATCATTCTAAAATGGGAGATGTCTTTTTAAAATGTTTTGCCTAGTTAATCTTATTAATGATGATAGAAATTGAAAAAAAAAATTGGAATTACGTAAAAATCTAATTGACAAAATCAATAAATATAATGCTCGATTTTTGATATGTTAACTATGTGAATTAAAAACAAATTTTTTATCTGAATGTGAAAAATAATAAAATAAAAGGAAGTAAATAAATAAAAACTAATTGAAAATGAAATATAATAAAATAAAATTTTAACAAAACAGCTTATAACCAGGGAAATATCGATGTTAAAGTGAGTGTACCTTTATAATTTCATGTAAATAAAAATACCCTGAAGTTAGAAAAAAATGTGATTCCTAATAACCTAACACTCTTATGGTTATTATTTGTTTATCTATTAATATATTTGTTGATTATTAAAACAGTGTCATTTATAGAACATAATTAATTTATTTTATTGCAATCATAATAACTTACCGATCTTTTTTAGGTTTGAAAAAACCATAATTAAATTCATAATTGAAAATATTCTCGTAAATGCTTTTGCTGACTAGCATTGACTTATTTTCCGTTTCTCCTACATCTTTGATGTACAAGCGAAACATTTTGGCCACTGATAGTCCTTCCTCCAAATACTTTCGTTGAGAATTCTCCCGGCAATAATGGCTATCCATTACTGGGAAACGTCTGATGTGTTCCCTTGCCTTGTCCTTCAGTTCTTCGGGATATTTAAATGGCCTGTTACTATGTACACCTCTTTTGTCATTTTCCATGACTCTCGTAGAGCTAATAGATTTTACATTTTTTTCTTTTGCGGTTCGAACGCACTGGTAGCTAATGTCTATAATTTTAAAGAATTTAATGTCGCTTTCGTATGAAATAGTAACTACTATAATTATTATTAAATTGTGATGATCATTTTTATACAAAATTAAAAAATTTATCGACTAATGGCAATTAAAAACCGTTTTACTTAAATAAACCTTCAAAATAAATTTACAAACAAATTTATTTAGCATTAAAATTTTACTGAATAGAAGAGTATCACGACTTCAGATTATCGATTCTGTTGTAATTGCAGGAAATGCTTTGATAGATAAAAATATGAAGAAAACCAGAGTTACAGTTATAAATTTTAATAGATTTGCAGCTAGCTGGTACACGGAGAAAAGTATAGAGTTAAAATTATAATACTTTTTGTAAAAATTACAATATTTTATCGTAAAGCATCCACATACTGTCATTTTGGCCAAAAATTACCATACTTTATAATAAAATTTGCTAGAAATATGATAAAAATTCCTATACAAATTAGGAATTTTTATATTTTAAAAAAATTTTATTATAAAGTATAGTGATTTATGGTCAAAATGATAGTCTGTGGCAACGTTACAATAAGGATAATAATTTTTACTCTGCTTTTTTCTCCGTATATAGTGTAAATAATTACAAGAAATTTAATGAAAAATACCCATGTTTCAAACAAGCATGAATAAGCACTTGTTTGTTTGATACAATTCATTAAAATAGTATAAAAACTTCAAAGAACATCCTCTTATTTAAGCTTTATTCCATCAAAAAATATCTATTTATTCTAAAGTTATCAATAATCAAAATTCAAGATTAAACATGAATTTTAAAAGTAGACCAGAGCAGAGTTTGATACCGCCCGAGATCGCAAATTCGGTTCCTTATTTTTGTCCGTTAATACGTAATGGAATGTGTTTTCCATGTTAATTTCGTAAATTTTCAAAATTCATCATGCCATATGGGTGATTATCATCTAACGCATAAATGAAAATGCGATTTAAACTTTCAAAAAATTTAAATTCAAATAAAAAAATATAATTTGATAATTTTAAAATATGCATTTGATTAGAACATAATACTTAATCTATTCCTAAAAGATATTTTATTGATGCATAAGAATTTAGTTTTCCTTACAAATTTTGCGACACTACATTCAGCGGACGTTACAGTACCCTCTTTTTTTACTCATACATATTATTAAAAAATATTTTAAACTTTATAGTTGCATCAAATATATATATATATATATATATATATATATATATATATATATATGATACAAAAAACATTGTTTAAGTAGATACCTTCATATTTGTACGAAAAAATTATAACAAGAATTTATGTATTAGATGAAAATTACTCATACATATTCATTTGAATGTCGAATAATAATAACTAAGGTAAGTGTACTTTATTTAGACACCCTAAGTGGAAATAGTTATAAATTAATATTTTTAGGCGTATGTAAGATCTCAATTTAGAGTGTACAATTTTACAACAATCATTTCATTACGATTAACCGTTGCCAAAACTGCTGTTAGATTTACTAAAATTTAACGTTTTAGGGTACAACAAAATTCAGCTAATATGCGCACCCCGAGAATGATTATTTTTCAATTAATTGCATATAAATATATATTACCGGACGCGAGTTACATGGAAGCTAAAATTTTTCATAATTTTTTATGAAATATATTAAAAAGTTGAGATGTTATAAATGCATATTTTGACAGAAAACAAATAATAAAATTAGAACACAATTAAAATCAAATTAGCTATATTCTGTAACGATGTTTTTTTACAAATAAAATGGAAGTTTTTTGAAGAATTTTAATTATTTGCACTCGTCATTTTGAAAATATTACGAGTTGCCCGTATTAGGTACTCATGGGTAACAATATTTAAATGTAAAATGCGTGTAAAAAGAAATTGTAAAAAAAATAAAAACGTATTTTGAAGCTAAAGTAATAACGAATCGAACCTGCGTATAATAAATGTTTTCAAATATTTCAACATTTTCCGTGAAAAAATTAACTTCTGCTATCTAAAAGTAAATTTAGCTATGTATAGGGTGTCGCACAGAAATAATTTTTTTGTGTTCTTTACAGCCTTGAAGTTTATAATTTAAAGTTTAAAAAATTTTTTCAGTCGCGAAGATATAGCCACATATTAGAAAAAGCGTAGATGCCCAAATTAAGAAGTGCTCATATTAAGGTACACTTACCTTATAATTGAAATTTGATGTAATATGTAAAATTTAACATAATTTAATGTCAAAATACCTAATGTATTTAGGAACATGGTCCTACATACAGCAACAAATCCATTAGATTTTGGCAGTTGAAAATCATAAGAAATGATAGCAGATTTTATGCCAGCTTCTTCATCACTCGAGTGAGATGATTTTTTTTTTGGGATAACCCAATTATTTAAACAATCCCACTGTTTAGTTTTATCAGCTAAAGTCCAATAGTCGTCGAAAGCTTTTTTTCGTTCAACATCAGTAATTTTTTTCTGGCATTGAAACCTGCATTTTTCTGAACATGGATTTTTCATTTCTCTACCTTTAATTTCGTTTTTTCTTCCGAAACCCTCTTTGCCCTCATTTCGACATTTTTTGGATTTATAGTCTATTGAGTTATTAACGGCCTTTCTCCTTTTCCTTGTTTCGATTTTCTGAATCGGCTTCCTTTTTATCGTTCTTTTAATGAACTTACGTCCATTTACAATAAAGGTCGTTGAAGTCTGAGAATCTTTACTTGAATCATTGTTGCTTGGACAGTCTAATAACAATATCAAAATTATGATTACAAGGGGTATTAATTGAAAATGGTTTCACTCTGTAAAAGTTTTGAAATACAATTTATGTAACGAACCAAATAAATTATTTTAGAACTAAGATTTTAATAATGGAATCTATTTGTTATGCATGTTATTTTATTAGGTAAAAGTCCGATTAAATGAAGAAATTTTTATTGCATGACCGTAGTTATATGTAATTCTTATTTTAATTATAACGCTGAATGAAGCAATTATAAAAGGCGTTACGATTCCTTAACTAAACAATTTATTGAAACTGTATTTACCTTGTAATTTAAATTCTTTTTCATTGTTTATATGATTTTGTTTATTGCTTAGGTCATTTTCTTGATTAGTCAGATTATTTAATTCACTGTTTATACCATTTACTTCACTTTCTGATTCGGATGCTACACTCTCCGACGATGATTCGTGTTTAGACTGATTGTTTGAAATATCTAAAAAAATTCATTCATAACGAAATCACTAATAAATATTTTGTATGAAAATAGAAATAGATATACGTCAAACTACAATTCATTTTTAAAATGCATTCCATTGATTTATCATTTTAAACTTAATTTATTAAATGATTTCACGGAAGGTGATGTAAAAAGGTATATGATTCATACATAGTTACTAACATTGCAGTTTCATGAATTTTTGATTCTTATTAAAAATTTTACCAAAGATCTCTATATTATGCTTTTTATAAGTTAAAATTGAAAACTGTAGTACAAAGATATTTCAAAAAATTAAAAAATTTGGAACATTGTAATTTGGGTATTTTACATTCCCTTAAGGTGATGTATAGGGTATAACATCATTGTTGCCGACGTTATACTTTGAAAAATTTTTAATCTTTATTCTAAATTTTTCCTTAGTATCTCTGTATTATGCTTTTTATTAATTAAAATAGAAGGCTGTAATATAGACATATTTTTAAAAAAATTTAGATAAAAAATTAAAAATTTGGACAATTGTAATGTAGATACTTTACATCCCCTTAAGTTGATTTGTAAATACATTGGACGTAGAAAGCTGAAATTTGTAGGATATGTTTATTTTTAATAAAAACATAATTATTATAACATGTAATTTGTTTTTTAAAATAAATTAAGACGTAATTCTGATCATTAATTATTACAAATGTAGAAAAAACTGTTTCTAAATTTATGAAAAAATAGATTAAGCGTAAGAAATTATTCGTCTATGTAAAAAAAATTAACTTATGCTTCTTTACGTGTAAATATGAGATCTAAAATATTTCTTAGGTGATCAGAAATTACGTCAGAATTTACTTATAATATCAGAGAAATTTCGTTAGTTAATAATAAATTTTTATGAAAAACAATATGTTCATCGTTTACAATGTTAAGGTATATCTTTTATATCACTGAAAAGAATTCAAATCAGCAGCTGCAATTAAATTCAATTTAAAACATTTTATTCTCCGATCGATTAAGTTGTTGTACGTAAATGTGCATATGTTTATTGAAGTTAGAAAAAGAAACTTCAACCAAAAATTAAAAAAGGAAATAAAAAATTATTAAAAAAAACGCGTCTGTTTAATACAGAAAAATTTTTTTAAAATTTAGCAAGTCTTAAAAAAAACATCATTTCTTTCAATTATACGTAAAAAAGTGGATGAAATAATTTTTAATAAATCGAAAATCTTACAGATTTTATGTACAAGTTAAATCCAATATTAAAAAACAATTTTTGCTCAATGTTTTTATAAATTTTTTGACGTTAAATGAAATCTTGTTTTTCAAATTATTATATAGAATTCAATTTTAAAATTGAAATGGTTGCAATTACCTGCAAGGATACTTCCACTCGGTGCTTCAACATTAAAAACTCTTTCCACTTGTGGCGCAGAATAGTATGGCTCTATAACTACAATATTATTAATTTTACGTAATTCTTAATCATTGATGTTGGTATGTGTGAAATACATATGTGGTTATAAATACATTTTTTTTACACATGTCGTGCATAGTGGGTAACTTACTCTCTCCCAGTAAACAGTAAAGTACCCACTGCACGCTGTTTGTATAAAAAAATCACTTATTCATCACGGCAGTAAATGAAAAATTGCGTTTTTACTCCATAGCTGAATAATATTTTATTTTACTTAACGAAAACATGATAAATTCTTATACTTAAATACGATATGTTAATAGCGTGATTTCTTTAATGTAAACCATGTTAAAATTTTTCGTTGATTCCTACTTCAACAGTAATGACTCTTTATTAATTTATGAAACAGGCGGAAAGTATGAATTTCTCGCGCCTATAACTAGGAGAAAATATATATTCTATCTCCGGTTCAATTATAAATTCATGAAAATAAAATGAATTCCTAAGAATAACAAATCATCAAATAAATTAATAAAATTGATTTGAAAATTTTTCAATATTTATAAAAATGAAAATATTTAAAAATTCATAGAATTAAAAATATATTATAATTCATTTATTTTAGTCTGGGTCCATCTTTTTCAAATTTTTAAAGTGGCCACTGTTGTGGTAGGAATAAAACTTTTTATGTAACTCGGAAAAAGCATATTTTTCTCTCTCGAGAGATGTTAAATCATTGGAGTAACAGAAAAAAATAAAATTTTATTTTATATAATAATATATAAAAAAGTGATATTTATTCGCTTTGTTTTATTGTAATATCTTATGCTTACTTTTATTATGTTTTTTAAATTCTGCCTATTCTTTATTGCATATTTCTATTTTGCTTTGTTATTTTTATATTTTTTCTGTCGTTGTGGTCCTCTGTAACATTTTTTTTTCTTTTTTGGTTTTAAGTTTTGGCTTTTTTTTATTTCTTCTCATGTTGTTATTCTTCTGTTCTTCTGTTTGGTATTTTTCATTCATCTTGTTGTTTTCTTTCATCTTGTATTTCTTTTTCGTTACCCTTCACTTGTATCAAAAATAAATACAAATCGCGTAAAACTCGAAGCATTCAATCAAAATTTATATATTTTTTTGATTTATTCACAATTTTAATAAAATATTTTATGTTATATATTATTGAATTTTTACTACAAATTTATTACTAACAAAAAATTGCGGAAGTACGAACATGTTTTGTCCACAGGAAATGAAGAATTGCATAATAAATGTATGATTTTCCAAGCAAGACAGGAATGAATTTAAAATTAGTGGTAATTGTAACATTCATCATATTTTCAACTCATTGAAGTTCATCTTTCTTATTGTCTATTTTATACCTTTACTTAATATGTTATTTTAATATTATTATAAATTAAAAATCATAATAAATAAATTCTAATTATTAATAATTTATAATTCTATTTTTTATGAAACTAGTGATAGATATATATTTTATTATGAAAATCAGTGATCGTAATATGTTAAACGTTATAATCTAGTACACTCTAAATTTTTCATACAAACCATATGCAAATATTTATTTAATCTTTTAAATGTGTACTTATATTTCATTTATATCAGAGTTACATTTTTTCATCATGATTTAATAAAACATGAGATTTATGATATTATGAAATAGAATTACGTTGACAACAAGAATTGAAAGATTATTGAATCGTATAAATTTATTAATTGTATAGACTGCTATACAATCAATTAGTATTTATCATTATAATTGCACTTTATGTATATGTATTTTTTTAAGTTCATATGAGGATATTGTCCTCTATATGATTAACCTTTTTTATATGATAATATCGAGGGAGTGTAACCTGGTTCCCGTTTAACACACTACATGAGGCTAGACTATCTGACACACCATACTGAAAACTTTTAATACCGATGGATGGTCGGCCACTTTAGTAACCAACAATCAACCGATACCCAATGAGGTCGCGTTTTTAAGAGTCGCGACATAAATGGCACATACACTAATTTTCTTTCGAAAAAAAGTCGCCAGGATTCGAACCCATGCCCACCGCGTTCCAGGCAAGAGCTCTATCCGTTACATAAAAAATTTCTTATTTTTTAATGCTTTCTGTAATTACATAAATTATGAAAAAATTGAATTGAGTTTTATTAAATAAATTGTATAAAAATTTTATAAGATTATTTTTTCATGAAAACTGTATAAAATATAATTTATAAAAAATTTTACAAAGTTTTTACAAATTTTTTTCATGTGAGATTATGGATACTGTTTAATGAAATAAGATGAATAGTTTATTGATTTTTCAAATAAATATCGGTTATGAAATAACAAAAAGGTTATTTAACCAGCGACTTCTATACGACTTGCCGCTGTTTCATCAAATTTTCTATATCCGCAGGTACAATTTATTTCAAATATCAGATGAAACTTTTCTTAAAAAAAATAAAAAAATTTTCCGTAATTAACCACACAATTTTCATATAGTTTCAAATGTGATTGTAACCTTTGTGAAATTCAACGATAAAGTGAGTGATAGCTGATTTAAAAAACGCTGATCGAAACTGTAGTAAAAATTGATTAAATTCAATGTTTTTCGAGCACATTTTTTCAAATCAGCTGTCATTTAGTTTACTTTTGAATTTCGCAAAAGTCACAATGATGTTAAAATGTGCGTGTTCATTGTGAGATTAAATTTGTAAGAATGTAATATTGTTTTAAAGATGCTATGGAAAAAAACAAAAGAACCAGTACAAAATGTGAAAATAAATGTACCTATAAAAAGTTTTATAAATAGCGGTAAATAATATAATAGTCGTTGCTTCAATAATCTTTTTTAATATTTTATGTTTGATAATATGATTGAAAAATTGATAAGCTTTTCATCTTATTCTATACAGTATTTCTAATATCAGAGAAATTTTGTTAAATAAATAATTTTTATCAAAAATACATTTTTTTTATTTAGCAAAAAGAAACTGGTTGCAAGTGACGATGGATAAAGAAATTCTGATAAGCAAAGATGATTTTGAATTGTTTCAATTCCATCATCGACGAGAGCTATCAGAACACAATGAATAAATAAAATAAATGTATGATTTATTTATTTGATTTATTGTTTTTATTATTTTATAATCATTATGATTTTAGAATAAAAAAAAAATATGATACAGATTTACCTGGTGTACCTTGAAAGGTGACACAATCAATTCTATGCGGATAACAAATTTTCATTTATAATTATAATTGGGTCTTGTATTTTTTTTTCACTTAATATCTTTTTTAACAGACCTAGCATAATTTTCGTCGTGCTTCAAAAATCATGTAAATATAATACAATTTTTTATACTTCGTGGGCAAAACATACATGCATTTTAATTTAACATTTGCATTTAAATATATAATATTTAATATTTCATTAGGTTGATAGAAAATTAACGAAAAAAAATGATAAAATTTTGCATTGAATACATTGTGTGTTAAGCAATTTGCATTTATTTTTTATGCAGGTAAAGAGGAACGAAAAAGGTAAACAAAAACTATTTGAAAAAGAAGAACAAAAAGGAATAGAACATGAGAAGGAACAGATGAAAATAAAAATTGAGAAAAAATTATAACAGAGAACAACGAGAACAGGCATATGTAAAAGAAAGCAGGCAGAACTGGTAAAATATGTGAGAAAAAATTTGAAATAGAAGAATTTGTAGGAGAGTAGTGCAAAGTAGAATGGCGTAGAAAAAACAGAAATAAAATAAAAACATTAGAAGTGCAAAAAAGAAAAGGCAAAAACAAGCTTTCCGAGGAAAATAAATAAAAAACGAACGAATATCAATTTAATAGATATGAATTATTTTTATATACAATTTAGTATTGATTTTATTTGAATTATAATAATAAATTTATTAATTTAAATAACAGTCTGTCTATAGACCCCACATTCGCGCACGCGAAAACGATTTCGCGTATGAGAATTTTCTTGGTAGGTTATTGTTTTCAAAATTAACTATATAATTAAATTAAAAAAGAGTTTGTCTACGCAGAATATCATCGCGCGCGAAAAGTGAGGTTCGCGTACGCGAACGTGGCCACTTAAGCATTATATTTTTTTAATAAATTTAAAGCCAACAACCCAAAGATACAAATATACGCCCAGAGAGTACTTGGGTCTTTGGGTTACTGGTTTTAAATTCAACACGAAATTATTTCTTTAGTTGAATTAAAAACCAATAACCCAAAGACCCAATACTCCCTAGACGGGTACTTGTGTCTTTGGGTTATTGATTTTGCTAAAAAAATAATTTTGTGTAAAATTTAAAACCAATAACCTAAAGAACTATAGACAGACTGTTAAAACAATAGAAATAATAATTTGATAATTTTTATACTTTACAGTAATAATTTAAATATTTATTAGCTATGAAAAAAGAAAATATTCGAAAGCAATGTTGTGATGTCTTTTTATCGAGAATCGCATATAATATATGCGAATTCTGAGAATCACTTGGAATAAAATCGAGCCTTACACGGAAAAAGAAAAGAACGACTGCAACCGTCACTTGTTCAGCCAAAAATTTTTTTAATTCTTAAAAATACTTTTGAAAAATAAAAATCAATCACAACGTGAAATTGAACAGTCTAATACTTTCCTATATTTGAGTTTATTGCGAGTAGCAAGAAAAATTTTTTTGATTTCCACCAGATTTTTTATATAAAAACTCGATTTGTAAATTTATATTTTACGACGTGGATATAACTATTATAAACAAATATTACTATATTCGCGACATCAATTTTAAACAGATAATGAGCAATATAATAATTTATTTGATAAATTTCGATTATAAATGAACAATTAGTTCTCGATTCATGAATTAACCTATCATTACATGAAAATCTTTCGATATGATCACATATATATTATTTAAAGTATTTTCACGGTTTGTATTAATTCAAAATTTGAGATATTGAATCATATGAAAATCTTGAACATTTAATGAACATTATGTCAATACACTTTTATTCACACTCTTCCTTTTTGCCATTTATCACATTAATTTTGTATAAAAAAATTAAACAAGAAAAACACTTTAAATTTAACAATAAATAAACAACCAAAAAAAGCACACGAAATCTTTTTCTTAAAAAATTTTAAAGAATTCTTACGGTTTCTTATAATTAAACGCTTATAAAAAATTATATAAAAATATAAAACTTTTTATCAACATAATGTCGATACACTTTTTACTTAAACTCTTCCATTTTGTCATCCATAATATCATCAAATTTGAATGAATGGCACAAGAAAAGCACTTAAAGTTTAATAATACAATAAATTAATAACCTACAATAAATAAAAGGCAACTAAATTTTTTTTGTTCGTTTTCAAAAACGACTGCAAACACACACATGTAAATTTTTCTTATCTATGAGGTCAAATAGATGGAGGGGGAAGTTACATTGCTGCGCCCCCGAACTGCGCGAAGCAATTAGTTACCAACCGCTGAATTTAAATAAAACAAATGAAAAATTAAAAAATCACTTTCTACACTTATTTTTGAAATTTTTGTCAAATAATTTGTACTAAGAACTTACTCATGTTAATAATTAATTACAGAATTTCTGTATTGAATATAATTTTTATTTAAATTAAATAGAAATTAAAATATATTGAATCTTTATTTATGGTGCTTTTTAATGTCAATTTTTATTATTTGTTTTTATTTATTACGAATGAATTATGAAAAATAATAATATATTAGATATTTAATATATTGTAATTTTGCTTTCTCATAGACAAAGCATAGCATTTATAAAAAAAATTTTTTCTGTATATTTTGATTAATTTGTACATAAACTCAGAGAGTCTGAAAAAATGGTTTGCGGAAAGTGTCTAACAATGTATGCGCGTACGTATGCAAGTATGTGGGCGCACATGTGTGTACATGTATATATTTTATACACTTTCAATTATTAAATACAAAAATTAACCAAAAAAATTGCAAATATCGTTCTTTGGATTCTTAAGAGGATTTAAATAGATCTGTACTTTTCAAGAGTTTAAAATTCTATTTTGTAATTTTCATAAATACAAATTTCAAAAATACAATTTTTACGTGTTAAAAGTAAAAAATAGAAAATTTGAAAGAGTAGAATTAATTGATTTTCGACTCTTGAAAAATATTAATTGAATAATTTATTCTTTTAAAAGCATTAAAATAATTTAAAAAATGCAAAGTGTGATTTTATGATATTGTAAAAGTACAGATTATCATATTTTTAAGTCGTTTCAAGAATGCAAATACTTTTACTTTTCTGGGTCCATTTTTGTACTTCAAAGTTGAAAGTATAAGTTGTTCCTCAAAAATTAGCAGATAGATTTGCTCCAAATTTTGCATAAAACTTATTTCTATCTGCTGGAAAGTAGGAAGCTATTGGAAATTTGTTTCCATAGCGTATTCATTTTAATTTTAAAGCAATTTTAATAATTTTGAAAAAAAGCGATAAAGATATTTTTATATTTAATTTAATCTACTGGATGAATTAGTTCTAAAATTTATATACAAATTATTTGTAACTGTCAGAAGGGAGTGAGCTTTAAAAAATTGATTTTATTGCTTTTGTTTTCGTTTTAGGGGCATTTGGTGATTTAAAAAAAAATGCGATTCTTCATTTTTCTTATATTTTATGTAAACTACTAGACGGAAGAAAGTTATTGAAAATTAATTTACTGACATTATTTCAAGTTCATAAATACTTTATTAATTTTGAAAATAATGCGATTTTCATTTCTCTTTATTTCGTAATATAATAATTGTCCCATATCTTTCAAATAGAACTGTGTATATATATATATATTTATAAAATAATAAATATAATAATAGTAAATATATATATATATATTTTTTATGTACAGATTCATCTGATTTATAAATAATAATAAATTATGCAACTACGGAGTAAAGTCGCATATTTCTCCTGAGGAAAAGTTTGCGAATGAAGCAAGCGAAGCGTGGTAAATTTCCGAGAAAGAAATTATACTTTACTCCCGAGTTGTATAATGTACTTTATTCTTACCTCAATAGTGTCCATTTTACTTACTTAAAAAAAGCGGCTACAATCTAAAATAATTGAAATAGAAAATTTATTTATTGAATCTTATAAATTTTATAATATATTAATTTGTATTTAAATTTGATATTTTTCTAATTATTTTCATTAGTTTATTTAAAAAATAGTTCAATACTAATAGAAAATGAATATTTTATTAATAAAATATTAACAATTTATTAAATAGTTCAACAATCTATTCAATGTTATAAGTCTCTAATTTAATGGGAAAAAAGTACTGCTCTCTCGCAAAATTTTACAAGTCAGAAATATTTTTTTTTGGCCGACTTTTAAAGTTAGTACATTGAGCGCAGATTTCAGTTAGTACAACCAAATTTTGCAGTAACCGTTACTGATGTGCAATAACATGCGTCCCATGAAAGAACTGCCAGCTTTGAATTAACGGCCTGATAATGGCTAAATATTGGTCACCGTCCTACGTATGCCCGGTACTGAAACAAGCTTGTATCCAATATCGAAATGATAATATCGGACCAAATAATATAGAAAGGTATCGTTCCAATATCGTTTGCCAGATTCTATCGATAGAATATTATTATAGTATTGCTCCAGTACCGTTTGCCGTTGTTGTCGTTGCTAAGCAAGTACTTGCAATGACATAATATTTGTTTGAATATAACCTCATTATAACCTAATAATTTTATACGTACATGTGCACAATACGCGCTATAAAAAAATGTATAAAAGAGTAGTTATTATTTGAAAAAACAAGAAGCATTGAAGAAATTTAATTTGTCAGCATTGTAAAAAACATCTGTAAAGTCTGTAGTCGATTCTTTAAGCTTCGAGAAAAAAACTGATTTAAATAAAAATACAAATTAAGGCGCAATAATAGGAAAATTGGTTAAGTTTATTTTCAAAATTAATGGATTATGGTCGTATAATGAACAGCGATTTATTGATTTCAAAAGTGTTTTTATTCCAAAAAATTTTGTAAGAAAAAGATGATTTATTTATTTAAATAAATAATACTTAATTATATAAATTAAATGATAAATTATTCGATGACTGGTAAATACTGGTAATCAGTATTGTGCCTGCATTGGCATTGATAGTTCGGTCCTATATTATCATTTAAATATTAAACGGATACCGAACCAGCATTGGGAATCAGTACTGGAATCACGGGCACCAGTACCGTACCAAATCCAGTCCGGAATTGCCTTCTTCCATGGGGTTCAGTTAAAATTATTCAAGAAAGCGAGTAAAAGCAACTTTTTCTTATGACTTGTCAATGTTATTTTAAAAAAATACATTTTTTACAATCAAATCTGCAACGAAAACGTAGATTTAATATACAATTTATGAATTTTTAGGTTGTTGATGTACATCTATTATAACTTTAACGTAAAACAACCAATGAGAAAAAGTAAGGTTAACTTTAATATCACTAAAATATTGAACAAATTGACAAATATTTCACGCTGTTAATTCATTTTTTAAAATATTTGCATTTATTATACTACATAAAAAATTAAAATCTTTAATAAATGATTTGGCGACGAAAATAAAATAATATCTATCAAGTTCAGTAAACTGTCTTTACTCGTTTTTTCGAGTAATCATTACTGAACGCTTGTTACTACGCGGCATCAATGATTTTTACTATGAAATGTAGCTGCGATAAGTGAAATTCGCGCTCAGTGTAAAGTGATCATTATTGTTGAGGTATGAATAAATGTTATTTTTTAGTGTAGGCGCCAATAGGGTTTCTCAAGTTTAAAAAATTTATTTTGACTTGCTGAACAGAATGAACTAGGGTGGAACTTTGCCTGAACGGTTTATCATTAATTATAAACAAATTATTATAAACAAATTAGAAAATAAATTTTTTCGAAAAATCCTCAGCGTAATCTTATTAATCTGGGTCATTTCAAGTGCAAAAGTTAAGGACTCTTTATATTTCAGAGACTTAGTTGCCAATATATTTTAATTTAAATTTTTGAAAAAAGTCCATTTTCTCGATTTTCAATGTGCTGTCACTCAGCGAATTTTGATTTATTTTTAATAAAACAGGGCTTGAATTTTTCTTTGAGAAGAAAACTTTCAAACTATGCAGGGTTGATTATGTGCAAATCAAATTTGTAACCTTAAGAGAGTAAAAAAACAGTACCCATGTAAACTTACAGAAAGGGCGATAATCGCTTGTTCGGCCATACGAATTTCGACCTTATAAAAATATAAGTATGAATGTTTTTATTTAAATGTCTAAATATACGTGATTAAATTTAAAATAAGTTTTAATAGTAAAATAATAAAATAAAAAATTAAAACATAATTAATTTTTAATACTCTTATCATTATAAATATTTTTGCATGTTCGCAATTTCATACAAGTACGAAAATGCTTGCATTCCAAATACTTCTACACTTTATGCGTCATGCATTTCAGTCTTTTATTATAACAAGTTGTTATATGATAAAATTTAAACAAATAAATGTTGCAAATTTTGCAAGGCGCGAAATCAATAGTTTTTAAATAAATATTACTTCATATAGTTATAAGTGATATTAAAATAGAAAAAAAATTATGAAAGGGACATAAAGATTTTAAAGAGAGTGAGAAATGTTATCATATATTGTATCGAAATATGTAGAATTGTACTGATTTTTGATTAGGTAGAAATTTGCATGGCCGAACAAGCGATTATCGCCCTTTCAATAGGTTAACTTGTGTATTATTTTTTACTCTCTCAAGGCTGCAAATTTGATTTTCGCACATTCCACCCTGTATAGTTAAAAAGTTTTCTTCTCATATAAATCTTTGAGTCCTGTTTTATTAAAAATAAATCAAAATTCGCTGAGTGACAGCACATTGAAAATCGAAAAAATGGCCTTTTTTCAAAAATTAAAATATCTCAGAAAGTAAGTCTCTAAAAGATAAAAAGTCCCTAACTTTTTTGCTTAAAATGACCTAGATTAATAAGATTACGCTAAGGATTTTCGAAAAAAAATTTTCTCCTGATTTGTTTATAATGATTTCTTTATAACTAATTATTACATAAGGGCCACAGAAACCCTATTGGTGCCTACAATAATAAACTAATTTAGAGTATAATGAATTTAATCATCAGTTGTATAAAATTTCCGTAACATTAATTAAGAATAAAATAATATTTTACTTTTAATTGTTATGATTTTACTAGGTATTTGAAGAAGTCTGTACCTTATTGAACTATACTCATGAATTTTTTTAATTTATAATTGCTTTATATCACATTGAAAAAAAAAGAATTTAAATTAAATTTTTTAAACTAAATGAACTCTGTAGAAATGCTTTGGCTGTATACTTATACGGCCACGGCCAAAGCAGTTGTCAACATTTTTTCTAGCAAGGAAATAAGCTTGTATAAAGCATATTTAAGTTGTATTTAATTCTATTAAATTTTGATTAATATTAATAAATTTGAAAACGCCATTTTCAACAAGACACTAATATAATGTAATTACGCATTCTTATATGTTTATATTGTATAAATAAATAAATGAACAAAAGTAATTTGAGTACATAAAAATTACACAAAATTTTTTTATAATTCTTAACACAGATAAATTAGGTAAAGTTACACATTTTAGTATTAAAAATTGTGTAGTATTCATAAATTTTTATTTTAAAACTACACAAAAAATATGTGCACATTTTAACTCAAAAACTCTTGTTTCAGTTGAAACACTTTGGTGTGTTAAAATGACGAAAATTGTTTACAGCATACATAATAATTTATTTATCATAAATATTTGAAGGCATACCTAATTTGCTTTTAAAACGCCACCATGAGTTACAGCTAATCTAGATTATATTGAAATCTTCGTAGTTCGTCATCTTGGAAAATTATATTATAATGATACTTTATTTTTTCTATATGAAATATTAATGCTATTGAAAAAATTCATTAACTTACTGAATAATACTTACGGTTAAAATAATAAAAAATATATCTTTTCGATGACAACACGTATATAACAAGCAAAACATCTGTCAAAATGAAAAAAATTATAGTTTTCATATTCAATTTTATTTAATATCACCTATTGAACGAATACTGTATTTGCAATTTGTAAATTTCCAAATAATTTTGAAAACTGAAACAAAGTAAAATTATTAAGATGGTAAAATAAATTTTGTTATTTGTAAGTTTTTAAGGTCTGCTTACTTACCTATAACTTACTGCGTTTTGTACACCAGGGAAGTGTGTCAAACAAATATAAAGCTGAGTTAAGATTAACATAAAAACATAAAATTCTCATCAGAAGTGAGTTAGAATACTAAATATTGCACTTAACGGAGTCTGATATACACAAAAATTTACAACAGTCTATATTTCAGTCCAGACGAATTTACAAGCGAAATTGCTCATAAAAATATTAACTACATCAAAAAATATGATAAATTTTCAAGTTTTCAAAAATTAGATCACCTTAGTTAAGGCAATAAAAAAGCCCTTAAAATCGAGATCATGAAAAAAATTATAAATTTTATTCAGCTTATTTGGTAAACATTTTTTGAATTTCAAATAAGGGATTTTTGCAATTTATACTTTATTCCTTTTTTTAATTTTCTTGGTTTTTAGTGCATCAAAACTGTTTTAGGCCCCCATAACAAGATAATAAATAATCGATTTCAATTTAACTAGCATATTTGATATGTCATATTTTGCTTATACCACATGAAAAATTCGAAAAAAACAAAAACTTTAATGTTTTTTATTTTGTATAATCAGCGCTAAAAGGTTAATAAACTCCAATTGATACCAATATTCTTTCAGATCTTCAAAAAGGAGAAATGATGTATACACCAAATTTCAAATAAAAAGATTTTCATAACGCTTCGGGAAAAAATACCGCATTACCGATTGGCTTTGATAAAAAATGTCGCATTTTCGGCCCAGTTGTGAAAAATAGTATTATTTCCCTCGGAAAGAAATTTGATTAGCCCTTAGCCGCCCTTTGCCACCCTCAATTTTGCCTTCGGTATTAATATAAGTGTGATATGGATTAATCAAGTTTTATTGCTCTCGTGGAGTAATATACTATTATTGTAAAACTAGTTGCTGTGAATACTACATACCTACCCATCTATCCAACACATGTGATCAAACAGAAAACGTAAGAAAAAATTGTTTTTAACCTGGAATGATGAAAATATAAGAAACAGGTCCTCAATATCGATTTTATATATTATCTTTAGAAATTTTTTTCTGGGATATCAAAATGTTTTATTGAAACTTTGAATGATCAAAAAAATTTAATAATATAAGCCTATTTTTTTATTGTTACAATACTTTCTCTTTGAGAAGGCAATTACACTATTTTAAGGTCAGAAATATTAATTCTATGTCATAAATTTATCGAATAAAGATTTTTATTTGTTATTAAATGTTGTTTTAGCGCACTTCCAAGTACATCAATTTTGTTTAAATAAACAATAAAAAATTTCAACGAAAATTCAGTGACAAATATTTATATATATATTGGATATAATAATCAAAGTTATAGCTCAAAAATTCGCAAATTACAAAACTTTTTTTTAATAAATGAACTTCTAATAAAATATTTTTATTATTTTTTACCTTTTCGGTTATTTTACAACTAAACGTGTTTTTTTATTTTTGTTAAAAAAACTCTTTCAGAAATTTTTAATCATGTTTCTGCATTTATAACTATGATATGGATAAATTCATCCGTATTTTTTAATAAATAGAAAATTATTTGTTAATAAGTATTTTTCAAAAAAACGAAGGCTTAAACAATGTAATATTATTTAATATAATATTACAACAATTCTTTTATTTTATGTCATGAAACGTGTTACAGCTTTAAAACTTTAAGGAAATCATTTGCAATCGAATTTTCGATAAGCAATTGCATTTATATAAAAACAATGAAAGTTTGAGTTTCAGAGTTGCTGTGCTTTAATATGTATGTAAAATGAATTAAATATAAGCGGAAAGTTTATACATGTTATCAACATTTATGTAACAAAATTTACGATGGTCCATTTTTACCGTAGCACCCCCTGTAAATATTTTTCGGCCATGTTTTAATGGTCAACGCATATTAAAATGACACTTATCTAAGAATTCTGTTCAAAGTATTTCCAGAATTTCTAGATAAATGCCAATTTAATATGCGTTTATCAGTCAAACATGGCTAAAAAATGGTTGATTTTCTTACAGGGAAAAACAGTGTGTAATATGACATATTAGTATGAATAATCAAACTAAAATTAATTTTATAAAATTAATATCATATACTTCATGATTTATGCTAAAAATTGCTTTTGATTTCAATAATGAAGTTAAAATCTAACACTCACAGTAATTGAGTTAAAGATTTGTGGGTCAAATAAAACTGAAACTCTTTTTCTTCATTTATGAAAAATGTGACGCCAAGATTCTTTGAATAGAGTTTATAGAAAATGAATTTTCAACACCTGAAGCCACGTATTTATGTATTTAAATGATTAACTTTCTGTTTAAAAAATAATGGTAAACTTTTTATAGAAGTAATCAGACGAGTCGAATACCAATGAGCAAATAATGTTTTTCTCACCTAGTTTAATTTTTTTGGAATTATGTATTGAGATAGTGTTTATTGGTAAAGTAGAAAAATGTATTAGAAGTTTCTCTATTATTCTGAAATTATGAAATTATATGAATGCTTGTTATCACAAGCAATAAAACTTTTTTAATAAATTATGTAAGAATTTTGTAATTAATCTGTTAAAACATTGAAAATATTTAGACAATTCACTAGAAAAATGATAAATAAACTCCTTTTATTATACTTGATTATTTAATTATTTATTAAGATAATCAAATTTTTAATAAGGTAGGAATTGTATCGAGTTATGCTAATATTCGTCAGCGTCCGGCAAATCGTGCTACTTTTCGTCCGAGTCTAGCGTGTCGTGCTTTTTTTCGTTCGAGCTCCATGAATCATGCTACTTTTCGTTTGAACTCAGCGAACTGTGCTTGTTTTCGTTGGAGCTCCATGAGTCGTGCTACTTTTCGTTCGAACTTAGCGAACCGTGCTTTTTTTCGTCGGAGCTCCATGAATCATGCTACTTTTCGTTCGAACTTAACGAACCGTGCTTATTTTCGTCGGAGTTAAGTGAGTCGTGCTAGTTTTCGTCTGATGCTGCAAGTGGTGTTAGTCTTCGCCTGATTCTGTGAGTGGTGCTAGATTTCGTCAAACCCTGTGAACCGTGCTTCTTTTCGTACGGGGCGTCGATATAGAGTATAATTTTTTAGAGTTCTTAGAGTTTAAAGAATATAGAAATAAAGAATATAGAGTACATTTTTTTTAGAATTAAAGCAAAATAAGTTTAGTTCAATTTGCTATTTGAACCAATTCATCTAAAAAGGGGTGGGGTCCAATATTTAGAATGTCCATTTTACATTTGCGTCAAAAATACAAATCCCAATTATTCGAACCATTATTTCATAGTTTCGAAGTTCAAATTTAAGAAAATTCATAAAATAGAAACGTGTAAACTACAAATGCCCAATCAAACGAAGTTAGATTATTAGAATATTATTTATTCGACGCTAAAGATGAGTCTATTATTTCGAAATTACAACTGCACTAATAAACATAAAAATAAAATAGAAGTTTATTTAACCGAAAACTACTGATTTATTCATTGCTGATGTCTTGAACGTAGTAATTTTCGGTCAAATGAATTTCTATTTTATTTTTACGTTTATTAGTTCAATTATAATTTCGAAATAGTTGACACATTATTAATTTCGAATAAATAATATTCTAATAATCTAACTTCGTTTGATTGGGCATTTGTAGTTTACACGTTTCTATTTTATGAATTTTCTTAAATTTGAACTTCGAAACTATGAAATAATGGTTCGAATAATTGGGATTTGTATTTTTGACGCAAATGTAAAATGGGCATTCTAAATATTGGACCCCACCCCTAAAAAGTTTTGCTTTATCAAACTGCCCAATGTTTTATCACAAGGATAAATTGGTATAAAATTAATGAAGTGAACAAAGATAGTACTATATTTTATCACTCTGAAGCAAGGGGTCTAAACAAAAATTGAGTACAGTTCATTTGGAAAAATTTATTATTATTAAAATCAACAAAAATATAAATTTAAAAATAAAAATGAAATAAGAGATTGATTGTGAAAAAGTAAGAATATTTATTTTTCATATGTTTTATTTTTTATTTTCAATCATATTGTATTTTTATATTTTTAATTTTAATTGTAAGATCATTAATGTATTATGTATTATTATTTATTATTTATAAATTTAAATTTAAATAAGGTTTAAACAAATTATACTTTTAACTTTAACTAATGTTAAATAATAAAATTAATATTGCCAAAGTTTACTCAAAAGATAACTTCTTTGGTCATCATGATATTATACATTTTTTGAGCAATTGTCATATTTAACATTTTTCACTCCTGCTCCCGACATCTTTTAAAAGTTCTATTGATTTTACTACATTTATACTAAAATAAATTTTTAATGAGTCCGCTACATCTGTTCCCACTGATTTTGTAATTTGTAAAAATTTATATACCATAGCAGCTAGAGAAAATTTTGTATGACATGTGCCTATTCCATTAACATGCATAAATGAATGGAATATGCGTCACTGACTTTTCCTTTATTAATCTGTTTTTAAAGGATGTATGAACAATTTAGGATCTACTTTTAATGATAATAAATCTAATCTATGTGCAAGTACTTTATTTAGATTAATATTTGTATAAAATGTTCAACTTTGTCGATAACTATCTATATTTTTTTCATTTAATAAAATAGTAATAATGAATATTAGAAGAATGTTATTAAATGAAGTACTATAAATAGTTATAGAAAAAGCAAACATGTTATATAAGTATTATTCAAGATAAAGTACTTACACATAGATTATAATTATTATCATTAAAAATAAATTGTTGTCGATCGATTGAAACCTTACCATTTCCAGTGACAGTTATCGATGCTGCCAAAGTGTTCAAATAATTCAAATAAAATGTTAATTTTTAGTAGTTATAGTTCAAGAGTATTGGTTAGAATGTATATAATAGATTTAGATTAAAATTAGCAAACATAAATTTATTTCAGTTATTAATAAAAGATGGGTTGAGGAGGCCGGAGCAGAATCTGATACCAACCAAGTAAAAATTGAGTTTTTTGTTATTTACTCAAATATTAATCGGTGTTTCTGTAAATTAAGAGTTGAGCGCAATAGGCATAATTACTATAAATATTTATACGTAATGAAAAGAAATTCTATCGAATAGTTTTCGAGAAAAGTAAGGAACGCTGAGGTAAGAGATTATGTTTATAATATTCTCGCGTTCCTTACTTTTCTCAAAAACTATTCGATAGAATTTTTTTTCCTTACGTATAAATATTTATAGTAATTATGCCTATTGCGCTCAACTCTTAATTTACAGAAACACCGTTTAATATTTGATTAAATAACAGAAAACTGAATTAGACAAAGACAGCGAATCTGGCCTACTCTTAATTAAATATATTTTTATAGAAGATAACAAATGTGAATTGGAATTTAAAATAAATGCAAGTTTTTTTTATGAACATGATAAAAAATTTCTTTGAATTCATATAATAAAAAGGTTCGTCTGTCATATTGATCTATAGAATAATAAAAATAATAATAATAATAATAATAATAATAATAATAATAATAATAATAATAATAATAATAATAATAATAATAATAATAATATATTAATACTTTTTAACATTTCATCTTATCTAATGGAATGCGTATAATTTTCAATTTTATATATTTTCAATTTTATTTTCATGGTATTGTATATCAAATGTTTGAAATTATAATTATTTATCACGTATATTTGACCAAAAATGAAAATTTCCTGCAAAATCTCAATCACACAAGATCAACTAGAATTGTATGAAGAAAAAATTGTATAGAAATGCTAAACAACCAGAAAAGTATAATAGCCGAGTTGATCTTTGCTCTAATAATTATTATACAACATATGGTAAAAGTTGATATTAGAAATTATGCGACATCTAAGGAATATACATCAGCATTTAATGATAAATTTATTATTGTTATAAAAATAAGTATTGAATTTTAAAAATAAAAAAATTACATTTATTTATGTCTTTTTATTTAATACCATAAAATTTCGAAATGAATTATTTTTAAATCAAGTCCATTTTTTACTTTTGTGCTTACATTTATTTTTTATTATAAACAATTTATTTAATAATATCCCTACTAAAAAATCTCAAATGAGACCTCAACTGAGATCTCAAATGATACCTCAAATGAGATCTCATGCCAAAATCTCATTTGACAATATTTTTTGTTGTGGCGTGTTTGAAATCATTTTCAAAATCTGAATTTTTGAACAATAGTCCACAACCGATGATTTTAAACATGTCACAACAAAAAATATTGTCAAATGAGATTCCGACATGAGATCTCATTCGAGGTATCATTTGAGATCTCATTTGAGATCTTTTAGTAGGGATAATTTTTAAACAAAATTAATTTTATATCAGTCAAGTTTATTTTCATTTTGTATTTTGTTACAAAATTATATATTGAATATTAAAAAATTATTTTTATTAAACATTATTACAAAATAATACTAAGATCATTATTTAACATCAAGATTTCTAAGTAATTAGATATAATTAAAAATGTTTTTTAAATTAAAATTATTGACTAAATTGTAATTATTTTCAAATGATTTTTAATATCCTCATATAAATTCATGCTTTTTTGTTTTTATATACTTCTTTACTTCAATTTAAAAAAAAACATGCATTAGAAACTAATAGAATACGTATGAAATTTCCAATAAAGGAAATACACCAAAAGTATAAAAGTACACAGAGATAAAAAAAATATTTTCAATGAAAGAAATTTGTATTTCTTTTTCCTAATTGAAAATTGACCTTTGCCGATTTAAACGATTGCTTTAAGTATACACGTGCGTTTTTTTTATAATAGAGTAGAGTGTAGAGTTTTGTAAATTTCTCGAATGAAAATAACGAATATAGAGCCTTACAAATCCACCACAGGCACTGTTGCACTATAGGGGTAGAATAGGTAGGAATGAGGTAAATTCCAATTTTTATATTATGATTAAATTGTTTGAAATCTCTTATGATTCCCTGGTAGAAAATTAACCATTTTTTGGCCATTTTTGTTGGTCAACACATGTTAAAATCGTATTTATTTAGTAATTCTGAAAACACTTTAAACAGAATTTTTAGATGTGTCATTTTAACATGTGTTAACCAGTAAAAATGGCCAAAAATGGTTAATTTTCTACCAAGGTTCTTAGATTGAATATTATTCAATTGGATTACGGTAAATTACGATAAATATATTATAAAATTATAATCAATCAAATTTTTATATCTATATTTCAGTAGTGCCTTTGACGGAAAAATTATGCTGTGTTAATTGTATCTATGAAACAAGGAACACGAACAAACTAAACATCAATACTGGATTACAGCTTGTATATTTTTCTAATATCAGTCGATAAATTTTTAAATTTAGATATTTTTTATATTTACATTGTTTAAATTCATTTATTTTTACCACAGCACTTAATTGTACACGCGCGGTACGCGCGTTAATGAACTTCTAGTACTATCTAAAAAAGAAAAAAAAAAGTTTCATTACGTGAAACTTGTAACTATGTCTTTCTCTCGCTCTCTCCTTTTCTTTCATAATATACATATATTGAGTCCACGTTATTCGTTAACGCATATCCAGTATAGTATATGTAAGAAAAGGATAGCGATATTAAGGAAAGCGAGCAGTTAATTTAGTTCAATTCCAAGAATCAGCGACGTCGAGAACGTTTTTCTGCGAACTTTTATTAAAATTATACATTAAATATGCACATTTTTCTTTTGCGGCCTAGGACAAGAATACACTATTTTGTGATCCGTATAGAGAATACAAAAATTTATTTTGCGGCCTGAGGACAAAAAAAATTATTTTATAGTTCAGTAGCTTAAAAATAAAGTTTTGTATAAAGTTTTTATTTGATCTGAATCATTTCGATGGGGGATAATTTAAGACAATAATACAAATAAATGTTGGCAGTTTAAAAAAAAATCGTTCGGGCGGTTTGAAAACAGTTATCCCTTTAGTGGTAAAATAAATGATTTTTTGGTGATAACTTGAAAAAAACGTATTTTGAAAAAAAGTATATAAAATAAAATTTATAGAAAAAAATAAGATACATCTTTTTAATATCATACATATTTTTTTTCAAATAATATTTATCAAATTATCATTAAAAAGCCTTTAATTTCAACAATTTTCATGAACAATTTGAAAAATATTAACTTTAGAGAAAAATGTATAATATAAAAAAGATTTATTTTTATATATTCTATAATTTTTATCACATATACTTTAAAAAAAAATCGTATTTTTCAAGTTATTACCAAAAATCCATTTTTTGATCATTTAAAAGGCGCTTATTTAAAAACGCTTCCAACGATTTTTTTCAGAATAGGAACGTTTACTTGTGTTATTATTTAAAATAATTCCCCGGTTGAATCATTCGGTACGGATAAAAACTCGTCGAGAAAATTCATAAACTTGATTTCTCACACACATACATCCATACATACATTTTAAGGAAGCGTCGTAATAGTCTTATTATGCTATGAAAATAAGTTTTTTATCATAAAATAACATATTTTGAAGGCTTACATTTTTCGCGATGTTGAAAATATAAGGCACTTCCGTATAGTGGTCGTGCCTAAAAATCAATTTTCAATAACTTCCCCAAAGTTGGACACAAAAATTAATTGTATGCAAAACTAGAATCTAATCCATCGAGTACTTTTCGAGATATTATTGGCGTAACGAACACACACATACATACAGACATTTTCTGGAAACCACTTTTTTTGACTTCCTGAGTCCAAATATGTACATATTCATGAAAAACTAGAAAAAACATTTTTTCACCGATACAATGCTTTCTCTATGAGAAAGCAAAAATAGAAACTATTTTAGTTAATAACAACTATTTGTTTATTTAGTTAATCTTTGTTTTCAGCTCAAAATACTTGTCAAATGACCAAAACTACACTCAAGGTTTTTAACCAAAGAAACAGATGTTTTTACTTTGTATTATGAGATTCTCCATGATGCTTTTGTCATAGAAAAAGACTGAAAGTGCAGTTATGATTGTTTTTCATGGCGAAGTGATGATATAGTATTTTAAATCACTTCCCATTTTCATGTCAGTTAAGGTTTTCATTTGCGATTTTCAGTCATTTTTCTCCGTTTTATCGTACTTACAAATATTGTAATTAAAAGAAATACTATTTCGAATAAAAAATGAAAAACGCTAAAGAATGTTGAATTTTTTCTACTTTTGAATTATGTAAGAAATAATATTTATAAAAAATATTAGTTAACAAGGCTTGTGTTTTGGTCGGCATATTTAACATAAAGTATGCCAAAATCCTTATCAATTTTAAAAAATTTCAGAAAAAAATTGAGATAAATTTTAAATGTAAACTTTTGCAATTTCGATATGATAATAGTTTAATAATTATATTATAAAATATTAAAATAATTATTACTTTCACACACTAGATGCGAATTTTCATGGGACCAATAATGCTCATTCCGGTGATTGAATAATCCAACACGCGCGTAGGTTAATTCATCAGTCCAGAGAATCTGATTTATGAAATTGTTGTCAGCCTCTTGCTGATTAACGAGATTATTGCAGATCTACAATCTCCGTTCGTCATCACCTGGATCTATCAATAATAAATTTTGTTCATTAACAATTAAATCATATTAATTAATTCTATAATAATTGTAATTTTAATGAGCAACAGAGCTTTAATGATATAGTTAAACGTGTTGCGAATTGTAGTAACTATTGATTATTAATTTTAATTCAATGTTTCATATTAAAATAATAATATCTATAATTTATGTGAATTTTAAAAAGTTATATTCAAAGTAAATTACTACAATTAAGATCTATTTTTTAACTATCTATCAAGTTTATTATGATTTCTCATTGAACTTTTTGAACTTGGAAAATTTAATTTTTTAAACAAACCTTAACTCAAATATTGTTCACTTTAAGTTTACTTACAACTTCTTATGTATACAAGTGACCTAAGTGGTACTTCTTATTTCACGGCCGGAAATATCCCTCGATGCGCTCGGGCGATAACATAGTGCCGTGTAATAAAGTTCCACTAAGGTTACGAGTATCATGTACTATTCTGTAGTCAGAGCGCGGTGGCGTAATGGATAGAGCTCTTGCCTTCAACGCGGAGGGCATGGGTTCGAATCCTGGTCAGGTACCTCTAACTTTTTTTTCAAAAGAAAATTAGTATATGTGCCATTTATATCGCAACTCTTAAAAAATCCGACCTCATTGGGTATCGGTTGATTGTTGGTCACAAAGTCACGTTAGTCAAAGTTTTCGGTATGGTGGGTCTGACAGTCTAGCCTGATATAATGTGTTAAACGGGTACCGGGCTGGACTCCCTCGACTTCACCATATAAAAAAGGTTAATCACATAGAGGACAATATCCGTTATATATTATTCTTAAAAAAAAAAAAAAAAAAAATACTATTCTGTAGCACGTGGGACATAAATTTGCCATTTTAAATCTGTACTCTCAAAAATCAATAATAAACAACAACTATGTACTCCACGAATGATAATTCGTAAATGAAAAGCGAAAACTATAATTTTAAAAATATACATAAAACGTGTAATAATACTAAATTTTTATCAATATTATGTGAAATTATTAGTTTCAATTATCTTCTGTAAAATCATAAATTTAAATGTTGCTTCTAACATCTACTAGCATCACAGGAGCGGTGAGTAGGTAACTTATATGTATTGTATTAGCAATCGCGTATAGTGATTAAGGGAATCACAGAGTAAACTTATATTGGAGCGCCGAACTAACTATACCTCTTCGCTTCACATATTCCACTAGTATTAACTTTAGTTTTATTCGTATTCCCGTCCTCTAAAGGTTAGGAGCTTATAATTGTTATTTAATTTGAAAAATGATAATATGAAAGAGTTGCAATAAATTAAATCTTGTTATCAACAACAAGAACACTTTAAAAAAATAATCTAGATATCAAAGTATCGTTTATTATGTGTGCGTGACCTAAGTGAATTTGGCTTTATACTGTTTAAAAAAGTGCCCCCTAGGTAACAGAGGAGCGTCACCCATGTGCGGATTTAGGTCCTGCAGTGCTATAAAATACATGTAAATATTATAAATTTTAAGAGCTTTATGAGAAATCTTAAAGTTAATGTAATTAATATCATTAGTTATTAAAAGTTATTATTACTTACATAACTGTTGGACTTTTTTAAGCTAAAAATCATGCTGCAAATCATCTTTCATTATTCTCTGAACGGTCGAATAACTCATATCCAGACGCCTAGCGACTATTCTCAATGAGGTCCCAGGGTTTTCCCAAAAGGCATCCAACACTTCTACTTGTCGGTGTACCCTAGGACCACGTTAACGACCACCATCAAGATTGTGGACGCCTAGCTGACCTCTTTTAGCTAGACGTTGTTCAACTCTGATAATAGTGCGGGCGTCTGGATGTCTTCGATTTGGAAATCGGACGCGATACTCCTCCGCAGCGAGTCCTGCTTGACCATTGGTGTACCCCAAACACAAAATCATGCCGGTATACTCCCAAAAAGTAAAAAGGGCCATTTTTAATATTAAAGAAAATATAATTATAATAATTATAAGCAGCTGATTTTATTCCAATTCAGATAGGCTGTCACTGTTCTTATTTTTTTTTACATGAAAATAATGTAAACATGTTGTCTTATGCATAAGTACTTGTACAACCTGGAATCACGCTAAAGAAATTTCTTTCCAAGTTGAAAGGGTCAAATATGTACCTTTAATTAACAAATAATACATTAATATAATTATAGTAATAGCTATAACCTTCAAAATTAGCTCCCTTAGAAAAAATAAACTTTTGTTATAACTGATAAAACAAGTTGACGAGGTGCTAATTTTGAAGATTATAGCTATCACTATGATTAAATTTAAAGATATTCATTAAAATTCGTAGTGAAAGCGTAGACTTTTACAATGGGAGGTACATATTTAATATATTAATCATAAGATATAGAAATATGTTCTGACTTATCGTATAAGCTATTTTTTATAGAGTGTGTCTAGGCATCGAGCAAGCATACGCTAATCTCTGTTTATAAACTCTCTTAGCGTACGCTAGATTTAGCGCTCACTAGATTAGCGTACGCTAGATTTAGCGCTAGCTAGATTAGCGTATGCTAGATTTAATATACACAAGAGATTAGCACACGTTACATTAGCGTACGCTAGATTTAGTAGAAAAATATTTAGAATCAACTCTGATCTCGAGGAACCCGCGTAAAAAAAATTTAGTTCGGCTAAAGTTTGGTTTAAGTTTAAGTTTGGTTAAACTTTATCTAAACTTGGCCAATAAGACTTTCCCAAACTTGTATTTAAAATTTTTTTATCAAGCAAAACTTTGGTGTACGTCTGTGAGAAGTTTGTCAGAAGCTTCTCAAAAGTTAACGAAAACTATCCAATTTGTTGGAGTAAGTTCGGCCAAAGTTTATCAAAGTTTGACCCCAAACTTGGATTTAAAATTTTTATTTTAAACAAAAATTTGGTGTACGTTTGTGAAAAGTTTGTCAGTAGCTTCTCCAAGGTTAACAGAAACTATTCCATTTTTAGATTAAGTTCGGCCAAAGTATGTTGAAGTTTGACATAACTTTTCTCAAACATACAAATAGAATGTTCCCAAACTTGGATTTAAAATTATTTTTAGCGAATATTTGGTGTACATTTGTGCGAAGTTTGTCAGTAGCTTTTTCAAAATTAACGGAAACCATTCAATTTTTAGGGTAAGTTTGATCAGAGGGGATGTAAAATACCGACATTACAGTTTTTTAACTTATTTGTTCTGAATCCAATATTTTTAAAAAAATATCTCTATACTACAGTCTTCCATTTCTACTAATAAAGAGCCTAATATAGAGATATTTCACAAAATTTTTTAATAAAGATAAAAAATTTGGAAAATTGTAATGTCGGTAAGTATGTGGAAATCATATACCCTATTACATCCCCTTAACTTCCCCCAAACATATTAACAAGATTTTCATAAATGAATTTAAAATTTTGTAATTAATGTTTAATACAAGTGGGTAAATATTTATTTTATTAACTTTTTTTTATTCATTTATTCATTGTTTATTTTTATTTGTCTTTAAAAACCTTAAATTCTTTTCTTTTTAAGTTATGAACATATATTTATTATTAACAACTAATTTGATTTGAACAGCAAATATGAAATTCTTTATTTTTTTCTTTTATTAAGATGATCATAATATTCATTTATTCTGTTGGTGCGTTTCCTACTTCGACTTTCTTGATTAATTTTTTTTTCATTTTGATTACTTTTTTCATTATCTTGTATAAGTTTTTCTTTTTGATGTTTTAAATTAAATTCTTGTCTCAATTTTTCTTCGATTTCGTGTTTAAGTTTCATTTCCATCTCTTGTCTCAAGGTTTTCTCGATTTCCTGCCGTAGCTCCTCTTTTTGCCGTTTCTTCTTTTCAGTTCCATCTTTTTTCAAATTTTGCTTTTTGCATGCTTTTTTTTTACTTTCTTCAATTTTCTTTTCATTTTGTACTTTTTCTTCATTTTTCTTTAACTTTTTTTCGTTTTGTGTCGTTCTTTCTTCTTCCAGAACCTTATTATCTTTCCGTATCTTTTCTTCACCTTCCTTGAGTTTTTTCTCTTGTTCTGGCTTTTTCTCGTCTTCCTTAAATTTTTCTCCATTTCGTGTTTTTTCTTCATCTATTATAAGCTTTTTTTCATTTTTTGTATTTTTTTTATCTTTTTGAAGCATGTTTTCTTTATCTTCCTTCAGCTTTTTCTGTTGCTCTGCCTTTTTCTCTTCATCAAATTTTTTATCAAGTTGTGATTTTCTCTCATCTTTGCCAAGTTTTTTGTCTTTTTCTACCTCTTTTTCGTCTTCTATAAATTTTTTCTCATTTTGTACTTTTTCTGCATTTTCCTTAAGCTTAGTCTCTGTTTGTGCTTTTTTCTCAACTTTTTCAAGTTCATTTGCTTTTTCTATATTTTCTTCTAATTTTTCCTTATTTTCCATTTTTTCATCATCTTCTTTTAGGTTTTCTGTTTTTTTCTCTGTATTAAATCATAAGTTTCTTCGGTTTTTTGTGTGGATTTTATTCTTTCTTTTTTTTCCTCATCTGAACTTTCCAAATCTGAATTTGAATCATTTTTTGGATCTAACTTTTGATTTTTTTCGTCTTTATTATTCTGTTTTACTTTTCTAGACTCTTTTTCGTTTTCTTTTTTCATTGTTCCTTTTTTATCTCTCGGATTCCTAAGAGTTGCATATAAAGAAGTTAAGACCTCCCTGTACGTTTGATGAGAAATCTGATATTTTTTTTTTCTAGCGTTTTTATTTACAAATTCTAAAAGAAATTAATGAATTGTTTTTAAAAAAGTTTACTAACATTGTTTAATAATATATTTTAAGATTTAAAAAATTTTCGCTTACTCTCAACACCTTCATACACATTTTCAGGGATTGGTTTTCTGCCATTCTTGCCGGTTGGTGAACTTTTCCGAAGCTCTTCTACTCCTACAATGAGCTTCATCAACTGTCGTACCAATTCTCTTGGATTTTTTAAATAATTATTTGCTATGTTTTCAAGTTTCCAAGCATTTACGTATATTTTAGAACCTTCAATCAATTCGACCTAAAAACAATAATGATGTCAATACTAAAATATATGTTAAAGGAATGACACTTACTGATATATTTATATTATTACTTACAGTAGTTTTCATCATCTTTGAACTTGTCATCGGTGTATTAATTTGATTCTAAAAACATGTAATATCATTAGTTATTAAATCATTTATCATTAAATTATTAAATTATTAGTTATTAAATTATTTATTAAATCATTTATCATTCGATAAACATAATTATTACCTGATTTTGATGAATATTTTTTGATGATTTTGATACATCTGTACTCTCAAAATTCAATAATAAACAAAGGCTAAGCACTCCACGAATGATAATTCATTAAAAAAACGAATTCTATTTACCAGCAAAACTATGCATTCTACGAATGATAAATCGTAAAAGAAAAGCGAAAACTGCAAAAAAGCAAAATCTAAGCACTTCGCGAATAATAAATAGAAAAAAACTAAAAAATATATATAAAACATGAAATAACATTATGTCAAACTGTTGAAATTAATTCTGTAATAATAAAAATCTAAATTTCCTTTCATATATGTATTAGGGCCGTAGGAGCAACAATTGGTAACTTATGTATTGTATTAGCAGTTGCGTTTAGGGGAATCACAGACGCGACAGAGTCTTAGAGCGTCGAAATGACTACCTCTTCGCTTCACATGTTACACTGATATTAACTTTGGTTTTACACGTATTTAACACGCTTATAATTGTTATTTATTTTGAAAAATATCGATATAAAAGAGTTGCAATAATCTACACCTTATTATTATCGATGAATAAACTCTTAAAAATAATCCAAATATCAAAATATCGCTTACTATAAGTGCGTGATTTAAGTGAATTCAGCGTTATATTCATTATCGAACAGCGTAAAAATTTATCGTTTAACTATCGGCTCAGCGGGATTTAAGCGCGGATTTAAATCACGCAGTGCTATAAAATAAATTATACATCTAGACTGTATAACTATCAATTTAATTTATTTTAATCAGACACCTTTTTTTGATTATCAAGAGAGAGAGAGAGAGAAATAAATATGTTATTTATATAGGTTACTTACCGCTAGTATGTAAGATTTTTGCAGGATAATAAGAATTTTCCCACTTTGCTTGTGTACCACCATCACAATCACGTATGTTTTTAGTCAGCACAATACTCGTTTCTTTGGTTTTTAACCATAAAATTAAGGCATACATTGCGCTATATTTAGAAGCCTCTTTTTTGTGCAACGAAGTATTTTTGATAGGTTAAATTAACTTTGGTTACTATGTTGCCGTAATAAAATAATTGACATCAGAAGGCCTAACAAGATGTATGAAATTTCAGAAATAAATCGAAAAAATATATTCCAAACTTCGATTTATTGTAGCTTAGATCACGTTGCAATAGATATTTTTCAACTACAGTTTTTAAGGAAAAAAATATTGTTTATCTTCGATTTTATCCAGTTATATATTAAATTTTTACTAATTTGACAGTGGATAATATAGTGAAATCGAAAAATAAAAAAGTGATCGGAAACATATAAGAAGATATTTAATTAAAAAGTAAGTCATTATAAAACCTGACATTTAATCAATTACATATACTTGTTATAATTAATATAGAAAAAACATTTATTTATTCTTATCATAAAAACTAACATTATTGAACATTTGAATTTTCAACTAAAGAATGTCTAGACAGAAAATTATGTTAAACGAATATTCGCGATCTAGCAGATACAGAATTTTGAAAAAGTGTCAAAGCTCAAGCAGCGATGATAGTGATGAAGATCAATTTAATAATTTAAGTTCAAGCAGTGATGATAGATCTCAAAATAATGATTATGAAAGTAGCGGTACATCAGAAGTCCACGAATCAAGTTCTGAAGAAGGTTAGGAATTTAAACATCAAATTTTTTTTATAAATATTTATTCAATATTTATTTAATGGACAATCTGATCTTTCTTTTTATTTAATTCTATAAAATAATCTATATATATATATATATATATATATATATATATATATATATATTAATTTTTTTTCAATTGATCCATATATTGTTCGTAAATTTAAATGCAACAAAGCCTATGATAGCTGTAACGGGCGCGTTTTGCTGGATGCACGGTCGCCAGGTAATTTTAATAATAAATTACCAAAATATAGATTAAAGTTACATTTATAAGTTCTTGACATGCATTAGTCACATAATCCATACAGCAGACAGAATTAAAACACCAGCATCGACGATCTCTTCTAGATGCTTTACTATTAGAGATGCGATAACTGATATTTTAATTATCATGTAAGGCTATATAATCGACGACTTCCATTAGATGCTTTACTATTGGAAGTGCGATATCATATCCTTATTTTAGATGCAATTTATGTTGGTACAACAATCGACGATATTCACTGGATGCTTTACCATTGAATGTGCGATAATATGTACTTTCACGATAAGATGTTTTTTGATTGTTATTATCTGAAAATAAGTTTAAATTAATAAATTTAAAATCATTTTATATCTTTTAATTTTTTAACTTTATTTAATAAAATATATCTTTTTATAAAAATTACAAATGAAATGAGAACGTTAAATTAGTCTAATTTCTACATGCTCTCGTGCCGAGAGTCAGATCAAGAATCCGATAAAATACATCTTAGATGTTACATGATCGAACATCTAAGAGAGAATGAGAGAGCTTAGATGAATTCACGCTCTTTTATATTATTTCATAAACCTTCTATGAAGTTCTATTTCTCACTAAAGAATTATACATTAGGAAATAGAATGTTCGATAAAATTCATTTAATATATTTGCAAAAGAAACCTTTAATTATGATAAATATATTTGCAAAAGAAACATTCTATTTCCTTTACATTTCAAAAAACTATTTTTAATAATCTATTTTATTATTTATCATCTAGAAAAGCTAATTTTTTATATTTTAATTCCTATCTTCAAATTTTAACATATACATATTATAGAAATTGGATGTTCTATTTATGTATAAACAATTATTTTAATTCCTATCTTCAAATTTTAACATATACATATTATAGAAATTGGATGTTCTATTTATGTATAAACAATTATTTTAAAAAAATTACATCTACTATATTTTATTATTAATAATCAAATATTGATAATACTTTTTCATTAACAGAAATAGAACATTCCATTTCTATATTCATTTTACTATCTCTGTATATATACATTTTGACTTATCTTCGTTATCGGCCTCAGTAGGTAACTATGAAGTCCTACTTATACCTTTAACGTAATTTAGACTTATTATTACAGAAAATCATTCTGTGTCTTAAATAATGTTCATTTATTTATGAAACATTCATATTCAATTTAATAATTCTAAATAGAATTGATATGAGCCGTTTCAGATTGGGCAAGAACAAAATAAGCTAATTACGTCCATGAATGATTGGTTTCATTCGTAAATGTCCAACAATACTATATTTTACATAAAAAAACGTAGTATTACATAATTTTTTTTTTAATTTTCGCACTATAAAGGTGATTATCTATTTACTAATGGAACAGAACCAGCCTATACTATGAGTGATAACAACAATTTGCCTTCTGAAAATGAAGAATTTGAAGAAGATAATAATGATTGTTTAGGTATTAATATTCTTATTATTACTTTTATTACAATTCACATAAAATAACAAATTTTTTCATATTTTTCTTTAAAGTTATCTAATTAAAATAAATTTAAGTTCAACAATTTATAATAGTTTGTGTTTCAAAATTTCTATTTTTCTGATTTTATTTTTCAAATTAAAATTTTTAAACTAGAAACAATAACACTTAATAATCGCTAACGCACTTTAGCTAATATTTCGAAGATGTAAAGGTTAAATTAAAAATTTAAAAATACATATTTGAATGTTAATAAAGTAGAATATTATTATTGTTTTGAAATCTACCCTGGTAGAAATGTGAGCATTAAAAATGGTGTGTATAAAAATTTGAGGTTATTAGTAATAAAAATGCCAAATAAATGGCCAATAAATGTTAAAAAAAGCGTTTCCATTTCTACTGGCCAAAAAATGGTAAAAAAAACGTTTCAATTTCCACCAGGGTAAGTTTGAAAATTTAATTTTTTAAAAAGAAATCGTATGATAGGAAATTTTATGTAGATTATATTAAAAATGTCGCATGAATTTTGTAAATCAAAATATTTTAAATTTTCTATGGTATGACAGACATGTTTCATGATTAAATTTTAATTCGTTCTTTAACATTAACACTTCATACTTTAAGGGGACGCTGTATCTCTCTATCCTTTTCTAATTGAAAAATGTAAGTTTTTTGAAAATCTAGTGATCATTGATAGAAATTAAAGGTTGTCCGCTACTTGTTTAGTAAAAAGTAATATTTTCTCTGATGAGGACCAATTAATTTTGTTGCTTTTTTTTCAAGTAAAGTTTGACATACTTACAAAATCCTAAGTAAGGCTAGAGAATACGTTATTTAAGTATGTCAAACTTTACTTGAAAAAAAAGCAACAAAATTAGTTGGTCCTCATCAGAGAAAATATTAATTTTTACTAAACAAGTAGCGGACAACCCTTAATTTCTATCAATAATAACTAGTTTTCCCAAAAATTTACATTTTTTAATTAGAAAAGGATAGAGAGATACAGCGTCCTCTTAAGAGATTTTTTTGTAATTAAAATTATTTTAGTTTAAAATGTTTATATCAAAGATATTTTTTGCAGTATAATAGAATCACTTTTAAATTTTTAACCTCATCAGCATCTATTATTTCATAAAAAACATTTCTAGCATTTATTATAATAACATTATGTCCTCAACTTTAATAATCATATCTTGTTCATATTTATAAATCACAAATTGACTTGCTTATTTTATGAAATACTTATAATAAGTGGTATTTAGTTTTACATCGATTATTAATAATGCACTCTTTTTATTTTTAAGAGGAGGTAACGTATCTAATAACTTTAGCAAAAAATGAAGAAAAAGCCGCATCTTTTATCAAAAAAAGAAAAATTTTCTTTGATAAGATAAAATTAATTTTATTGCTTTGTTATCAAGAAAATCTTAAAAAACCAAATTGTTTACCCTAATCTCTATGTTTTAAGTTTTTCAAGGTTTACTTGAAATAGAAGCGATGAAATCAATTCTTTTTCATCAATAAAAATATTTCTTTTTTAATACAGGATGTGGCTTTCTCTTTATTTTTTGCTAAAATTATTAGTTTTCGTAAAAAAAATCAATTATTTGATTATCAAATGACAGATATACTCGACCTGCTGTTAATTGTTTCATATACGTATTTATTAAAATTATGTTCTATTGTGACACATGATTTCTTATACATTTATTTTCAATTATTGCATTGTATCGATAAAAAAAATGTTTTTCTATTTTTTCATTAATTTGTAAAAAATGGTTTTCAGAAAATGTCTGTATGTTTGTGTGTGTATGTGTATGTGCGTATACTCGTTACGCCATCCAGTTTTGCATACAATTTATTTTTTTGTCTAACTGGGGGGAAGCTATTGAAAATTGATTTTTTTAGAGCCATTAAAAAATAAAAATTTAAAAATTAGATCTTGGAAACTATTTAATGAATTTGATGCGAATTCTGCATACAATTTATTTTGTCTAACTAATTTGGAAGCAATTTTTAAAATTTTTTAAAAATTTGAAATTGTTTTTTATATTTTACGTTAAGTACTGGATGGATTTACTCTAAAATTTGCTTGAAAATTATTTGCGACTACCAAAAGAAGAGAAACTTCTAAAAATGGATTTTTTTAGCGTAATTTTAATTTTAGATCATTTTGTAAAATATGAAAAAAATTTTCAATTTTCATTTTTCTTTTATTTTACGTAAATTATTCGATAGATTTGATCCAAAATTTTTATGCAAGTTATTCGCTATTGTCAAAAGAAAAAAAGTTTTTGAAAACTAATTTTCTTAGTGCAGTTTTAATTTTAGAACATTTTGAATATTTTGAAAAAATTTTCATTTTCCATTTTTCTTTTATTTTACGTGAATCATTCGATAGATTTGCTCTAATATTTGTATACAATTTATTTGCTACTGTCTTAAAAAAAGGAGCTTTCGAAAAATAATTTTCTTTGCGTACCTCTTCGATCACTTCTTCTGATTTCTGATTTAACACTCCTACTAACTCTTTTCTTTCTTTTTCACTTTCTCTCTTTCCTTATATCTCATCTTAATACTCACTTACACACTATTTTTTCATCTACCTCTCTCTCTCTCTTCCTATTTTCTAATCTCTCTCTCACACTCACTCTCACTCTTTCTTTCCCTTTTTAATTTTTTTTGAATAGAAATCATGCTTATTACATTGAAATCACTCTTAAAAAAATAAAATCAGAATACTCTAACTCAATGGGGTCTATGAGAAAGTATTGTGCCAAAGCACTTGGCAGTGTTTTTTATATTATGTTTATCTTGACAATAAATTTTTTTTTTTTATTTAAGCTTTGTCAACTTTGAATGAAGTTATATAGCTATACAAAGTAATTTACATAATGAAATTTACAGATGATTTTACATACATATAATACAGAAGATAATTTACATTATTTGTGTTTCTTGTTTGGATCGAGCGTTTATATATCTAATTTACATAATCGGAAAAAATCATACAATACTTTACATATTGATGGATAGGTTTTATTTAAGATTGTGTGTGTTTTGTGAGGCGGATGTATTTGTTTCTTTTCTAGTATTTTTATAAGTTTAGCTCTCTGTTCCTCGTACAGCGGACAGTGCCACATGATGTGGTCGAGGTCTTGTTCGGCTGTGTTACAAGGGCACATGGCACTGTCCAAAATTTTAATACGTGCCAGAGATGCGTTGAGGTTATAATGATTGGCGCGGCACCTATTTATCGTAACTATGTTAGCTCTTTTTAAATTTAGATTATTGAACCATACCTGTTTTTTTTCTTTATAAAAGTGTTTGAAGTACTCTGTACCCTTTGTCAGACCCAGTTCTTTGATTTTAACTTGGGTACTATTGAATGCGTGTTTTTTGAATTTTTCTTTGAAGTCTGTGAAGGGGATATGAATAGATGTTTTGGGTGAGTTAATAGTCGCTTTTTAGCGAATTTGTCGGCGTGTTCATTTCCGCTGATTCCCCTGTGTGTGGGGATCCAAACTAATTTAAGTCTGCTGTCATTGATGCTGCTTTGTTGAAATTCATGAATTTTTCTAACTATTTCGAAGATGTAGAAATTTGTTTTAATATTAAATTTATTAGATTTAAGGCTTTGCAATCAGTGAAAATCAACACGTTTTGATGAATGTTTTGCACAGCGATATCTAAGGCATCATTTATGGCTATGGTTTCGGCAGTGAAAATAGAGGCATTGTTGTTTATACTTCTTTGCTTTGTTATCTCTGGTTTGTAAGATATGCAGGCAATACCTACAGAGTTGCCGTCGTTGGTTTTGCTGCCGTCGGTATATAGAGTAAGGGCATTTTCTTTTTCAATATATCTGTTTAGTACAGCATTGGAATCTTTAAGTTTTGGGAGAACCTTGCCAAGTTCGGAATTTATCTCTACGTTATGTGTTAAATATTCAAAGTTTGTAAGATATAGTTCAAAATGATTTTGTGTTATTATTACATTGTTAATTTGCATTATTTCCCGAATACATTCAATGAACATTCTTTTATTATTATGGTTTTTTTTGTTGAAAATTTTTGAGTTGCTAATTATTGCTTTATGTGCCGGCAGATTCGAATTGGAAAGAATTTTGGATAAATAATTAAGGCATAAGTATGTAGCTCTGTCTTGTATATAAATGAGCTTTGATTCAGCCAGGAGCACATTTGTTGGGGTGCTGATCCTGTATCCGAGTGAGAGTCGTATAGCTGCATATTGAATTTTTTCAAGTTTGAGACTGTCAATTTTATTTTTTGGATAGTATATAAAGGAAGCGTAGTCTATAATTGATCTTATATAAGATTTGTAAAATGTTAGAAGAGTACTCGGATCAGCATCCCACCATGTACCTTTGATGAATTTGATTATGTTTAGTGCTTTTAAGCACTTGTTTTTAACATTTTCAATTTGTTGTTTAAAGGTTGGTTTATAATCAAAAGTAATGCCTAGATATCTCGCTGTATCTTGTGATTTTATTGTACAATTATCTATTATAATTTCGGTTTCGCCTGGCTGTATATCTAGGTCGTTAAAATGAATCAGAACAGTTTTGTGAGGGGCAAGTTCTAGTCCGATGTTGTACAGATGGTTTTTTATTGTATTAATCGTTTTTTCCATTAAAGTTTTACATGATTTTAGGGATTTTTTTCTGATAATGATGACAATGTCATCTTCGTATTTGGATACGGTTACAGATTTAGGTAGGTTATTAATAATGGATGCTATATAAAGGTTAAAAAGAAGAGGGCTGAGGGCACCACCTTGTGGGACCCCTTTGTAAGTGTCGTGGTGTGTATTTTCCTTGAATTGTGTGTAGATATGCCTTTCGTAATTTAGAAATTTAACAAATTTTATAATTTTAATAGGAACATCTATGTCAGCAAGTATCTGAAGCAAAATCTCACAATTGACATTATCAAAAGCACTCGTAATATCCAGAAAGGCTACTAATGTATGTTGTTTTTTTGTAAAACCTTCTTCTATTTTTAATATTAGTTGTGTTAGGTTGTCTGTACATGATTGTCTCTTCCGAAATTCCGACTGACAAGCAGGTAGAAGATTATTATTATTATTATTATTATTATTATTATTATTATTATTATTATTATTATTATTATTTTCTAGCCACCAAAATAAACGATTTATGACTAATATTTCAAAAATTTTACATAAGCATGAAGATAGGCTAATGGGCCGGTAATTAATTCCATCTGTTTTTACTATGAATATTACGTGAATGTTTTTCCAGTCTTGAGGGTATTTGCCTTTTTCGTAAAATTCGTTAAATAAATCAAGGAGTATTAATCTAAAATTTAGTGGCATTTTTTTAAGAATCTCGTAGTTGACACCGTCCAAGCCGGGAGAGGAGCTGTTCTTTCTTGAATCGAAATTCAGCTCGTCGAACCCAAAGAGCCTTCCAAGAAACTCGTTTTTATTACATGTAGGTTGCCAGGCGTTATCAGTGGGAACCCAGGGGGGGGGGGCAGATTTTATTCAGTGAGTTTTGTAAGTTGTCTAGGTTAGAAGAGTCGTAGGTATCGTGAGACTTTACTTTTACATATTTGTTTTTAAAGATTTTAGCCGTGTTCCAGACATATGCGCTGTTAGTACAATGATTAATGCTTTCGGCGAAGTTTATAAAACACTCTTTTTTCTTTTTTTTGAAAGTTCCCTTTGCAATGAAAACTACTCTTTTATAATCAATAAAGTCTGTTTTTTTTTTTTTGAAAATTCGTATTTTTTGAAGGTGGCTTTTCTCAATCTGCGCACTTTGTCGCAGTCGACATCCCACCATCGTACAGGGTTGGATGGTTTGTATTTATGAGAAATTTTAGATTTTGATGGAGTGTTAGTGATGATGGCTTTACTTAAAATCTCGACAAAAGTTTTGTATTTTTCAACAGTGCTGGAATTGCAAAAGGAAGATTCAAAAAATTGACTGTAATTATTTTTTAGTGTATCGGAGAATCCTTCCCAATTTGTTTTTTTAGTTTTAATTTTAAAAGTTTTTTTGATATAATAATTTTTAGTTATGTTAAGAGTAGTAAGAATTGGGAAGTGATCCGATCCGAAGGTTTCGCTATATACAGAAGTGTTTATTTTATCAGCAAGATTAGCAGTTGATAGTATCAGATCGATATTAGATTTATTATACGTATGAAGTCGATCCTTGTTTTGGTCGAAGTGTTATGTATAATCAGGTCTTTGTTTTCGATAGAATTTAAGAAGCGGTTTCCATTAGTATCATTGTGATTACAATTCCACAGCTGATGGTGTGCCTTGAAGTCGCCTAAGATTATACAGTGTGAGTTTTCGTTTATAAGACTGACAGCTTGGTCCCATTCTTCTTGTGTAGGTGAATTGCCGGTTGGTCTATAGAATGCAAAGATGTTTAGTTTAGGCAGAATGTTTTCGATTTTAATTTTTAAAATTTCGAAGTTATCTGAGTTGTTATATTCTATGTTTATTGTTGATGCTATAAGGTGATTTTTCAGTAGGATCAATATTCCTTCTCCTCTTGTATTGATTCTTTCTTTGCGGAAGATTTTAAAGCCTGAGATTTTAAGTTCATTTTCAATAGAGGCTTCTGTAGCAAGCCATGACTCGACACAAACGAAAACATCTATATTTTGTAGGATTGTATGCAGCTCGTATTTGCGTTGGATTATACTGCGGGCGTTCCAAAACAAAATCTTAATGTCTTTATTGTGAGAATACATTTTTCTTTTATGTGATGTTTATTTTTAATTTAGCTGTGTGTCCAGTGAATTATCTGATTGTGAGATTTCCTCGTCGGAATCTGCCTCGGTTGAATATTCTGATGATACTCCACTGGTATATTCCTCTTTAGCCTTTAAAATTTTGTTTTTAACTTTGGTAAGCTTTGATTTGGTTGATTTTCAGGTGGTTAATGTGTATGCCTTTTCAATAGCTGATATCATTAGTTTTGTCCCGAGTAGAAATTTGTTAGGGCTGCCACATTTGATTATGTGGCCCCCATCTGGCGGCCGAATGCGGACCAATAGTGGCATGTAATGGGACGCTAATCGGGGCCACTCAAGGCTGCCTCATCTTTCATAACCTCCAATGCCAAATTATAATATACTTGTTTAGTTTTTCATAAACTACCTGTTTGAAAACTTTCTTTAATATCTTAACAAAATTATCTTGCAGTGTTTTCATAAAATTATCGTGAGTTGATAATTTTTGAATAATTTGCCATGTGAATATTTATTAAATTTATAAAATTTAGTGATTGCAGAGTATTTGGAAAAAAATTAATAAAAAACTTGAGCGAGCTGATATACTTAATAAAATAAGAGTGCGTAATTTTCGTATATGCATTGTAAATATAAGAATTCATATTCCCAGGAATCTACCTTAGATAGCGAAAGTTATAAATCACAAATATCAGATTCTGTAGGTACAATTACTGGATACTTAAATTTGCTATCACAGATGGAGACTAATTGAAAGTATCTTGCCATTGTAAATCCTATAATTTGAGGTTATGTTTTTAATAACTTTCAAATCACATAACATTTTCATAAATAAATTGTTTGTATACAAAAAAAGAACTATCTTGATATAATTTATTTATATATTTATTTATTTATTTAACTTACTTACATTTAGCAACACAACTGAAAGCCGGCTTTTAAACAATAACTTCGTCTACCTAAAGTTCGGCAGCCTTGCGAGGCCCAGATCTGTGCCCCATTACATACCTCGTATAATACAATGCATAAGCCACAAGAGGGCCACATCAGAATCTTTCGGTGCCACTCGTGGCCCAGATGTTTGCCCTAAGTCTATTTCTACTCGGGGTGTCTTCAGCTATTTCCTTGGTTTTACTTAAAATCGTGTCTTTGTCATAATTTGCTGCAATAAAGTCTATGAAGGTTTGATAGTTAAACTGGTAGTCCTTTGTTTCTTCGAATATTTTAGCAGTGGGAGCCAATGATTCTTTAAGTTGGGTTTTTTGTTTTTGTTTTAGTTCTTCAGTTTTGTCTTCTGCTATTTTCCTTTTCTTTGTGCGTCTGGTTTCAGCTTTTTGTAGTTTGGATGGCTTAATAAAATTGTCCGTTGGAAGGTTGATTTTTTCATTGAGATCCTTATTAGAGGTTATTGACTCATTTAGTTGAGAGGCACTGCTTGTAGTAGGTGATCTTAGCCTTTTATGATTGTTAACGTAAAGTCTAATTTGCAGTGTGAAATCTTTAACTTGTATGGTCTTGTTTCTTATAGTATGCACTAGATCTTTGCTGGTTAAATAAACTACTAGTCTCTTACCGGATATTTTAGACATATAATGTATATCTGTGGCATTGATTAAACTTTCGAGACCGTCTACATAGTCATCGTTGGTGAGTCCCTCTATTGCTTCAACAATGATGGCGCCTTCCTTTGTTGATCGATTTTTTGACGTGATGGCATTGGAGTATGAGTTCGAGCTGGGGCTTGCACTTGTTGTGGGGCTAAACGTTTGGGCGCCCATCCTTGCAGATTACCCTCGTCCCCGCAGCAGGCCGCAGAAGGACTCAGGCAACAAAGAAAAAAAAGCAAAAACCGGTAGCTAATTCACTGCACGAATTACACTGTATATTTATACTAAACACTCGTCTGCCGTAGCGAAAAACATCTATCTCGGAGTCAAATCAAAACACATCTGCTCGTGACGAGTGTCGCGAGACTAATGGACAATACATTTTATTATTACTTTATTTCATCTTCATTCTTATACTACATGTAATGCGTTAGAGTACACCACTTTTTTACTGTTTTACTTTTATTAAAATAAATTTTTAAAATTAGTTTTATTATGTTTAACTAATATAAGAATATCTATTTTGTGTAGATGAGCTTCAAAATGCAGATGAAGGGAACTCGTCTGAAGATGATATATTAGATTTTAGTTCAAGCGATGAAGATTCAGACGAAAGTGAAAATTCAGATGATGACTTACTCATTGAAGATGCTGATGAACCTTTGTACCCAGGAGCTCCGATATCGGTTGCTGAAAGTATTATATCCATTTTTACTATTGCTACACGTTTTAAAATTACGGGAGTACTTCTTTCAAGTATTTTATCGCTAATTTTGCTGCACTGCATTAGACCAAATAAATGCGTAAAAACGTTATATAAATTTAAAAAATTTTTTGCTAACCTAAATGCCCCGCTCATCAAACATTATTACTGTAGCGAATGCTTTACTAAATTAGAAGATGATTTTTGTGAAAAGTGCAATAATGATGATAGTATTAGTTATTTTTTAGAAATTCCAATTTTAACACAATTAGCTTCATTCTTCAAACGTCCAGGATTCAAAGATAATTTAAGTTATCCTAATATGCGTGAGAAAGAAAATGAGACAAATTATGAAGACATCTATGATGGATCTCTTTATAAATCATTACCAGCTGATTTTTTAAACAGTGAGCATGTTACATTCACGTGGAATACAGATGGAGTTCCGTTGTTTAAATCTTTAAAAATAAGTATCTGGCCATTTTACCTAATGATTAACGAATTGCCTTATTCATTAAGAACCAAAAAGGAAAATATTATTTTAGCAGGTTTGTGGTTCGGCCCCAAAAAACCGTTATCCAATTTACTCATGAATTCTTTCATAAAAAGTTTATTATATTTATATTAAAATTGTACAATGGAGTAAATTTAAAGTTCATAATTCTGTGAACCCTTTGCGTGTCCGAGGATTAATAATAAGCGGCACGTGTGATTTATGCGCTAAAGCATTGTTTCTAAATGTTAAACAGTATAATGCAAAAAACGGATGCCTTCATTGCAAAATTGAAACTAACAGAATTGATAATGTTCAAGTTTATCCCTTCATTGAACGTCCAGAATTAAGAACAACAGAAGAAACAAAGCTACACGCTTAAGAAGCACACAAAACTGGTACTGAAGTATTTGGTGTTAAAGGTCCAACTACTTTAAGATTAATCGTATACGATTTCGTAAATGCGACAGCTATTGATAGTATGCATTGTGTTTTTCAAGGTATCACAAAAAAATTAATAAGTTTTTGGTTTGATGCAGAAAACCGAACACATGCTGTCTCATTGTTTGCTTTTATAAATATTATAGATAACAAAATTAAAAAACTCACTTTACCTTCATTTGTCCCAAGAATCCGACGAAAAGTTAGCGATTACTCTTACTGGAAGGCATCAGAGTTAAAATTATTTCTATTAATCTACAGTTTGATGATCTTGAAAAATATTATGACGAGACAGTATTTTCAGCACCATTTACTACTCGTCCATGGTATTACATTATTAAATTTATCAAGTGTTTAAGAAAAGATGATTATTGAAGCAAAACGAGTTTTATCTGAATATGTTAAACGATTTGAAATTTTATATGGGCGAAAAAATCAAACTTATAATTTACATTTATTATTACATTTACCAGATAATGTCAAAAAGTTTGGTCCTTAATGGACAATGAGCTGCTTTGCTTTTGAAAATTTTAATGGAATTTTAAAATCGTATGTCCATGGCTCCAGATATGCTGAACTTCAAATTTATTCTTCGGTATCAACATTTCTATCTTTAAATGAAATAAAATTTTAAATCTTGCAACCTGAGACTTAATCTTATGAATTTCGTAAAAAAAATAGAATTCTCTGGTACGCGTAGATATAAAACAACAATTCTTACTCATAATATTTTTGCGGTAGGTATTTATAAAAAAGTTGCTGAAATTCCAAATTTTCTATTAAATACTTTGAGAAATTATGCAAATGTGTTAAATGAACAATCAAAGTTTCATGTCTTTAAAAGACTACTGAAAAATGGGATGTATTATGAAAATGAATCACATGCTAATAAAAAAAAGACTAATTCTTCGTTTATTAAATATATTTTCAACAATGTAAATAGTATAGGAGTTATAAAGCATTTTGTGAAAGTGTGCAATTGCGAATGTAATTTAATATGTAATAATTGTAATGATAACTGTGTTACTTATGCAATAGTTTCAAAATGTTTAATAGAGTCTGCGTTTTTATGCCCAATAAGAAATTCGTACATTCCTACCATTTCTTTTTGTCAGAAAACTGAAAGTGATTTTGCGATTAACGTAAAAAATATAATTTATAGCACTGCAGGACCTAAATCCGCACTTAGGTAACACTTTTCTGTTACCTAGGTGGCACTTTTTTACACGGTACAATAATGAATTTACTTAGGTAACGTACATATATAATAAGAAATAATTTTATATGTAAATTATTTTTTAAAGTATTTTCATAAATAATAATAAGCTGTAGTATATTGAAACTCTTTTACATTAACATTCTTCAAATTAAATAACAATTATAAGCAAGTAAGATACGAGTAAAACTAAAATTGATAGTAGCGTAACATGTAAAGCGAAGAGGTATAGTCATTTCAGCGTTGTATAATAAAATGCTACGGGGAACCCCCTATTACTACACACGATTGCTATTGCTATACTAAACGTGTTACCTCCTCACCACTCCTACGACGCTAATTCATACGTGAAACAAAATTTCAATTTATGACTTCATAGAAGATGATTTCAACAAACAATTTCACATAATATCAATAATATTGATAAAAATTAATTATTATTACACATTTTGAGTATATTTTTGAAATTATATTCTTTTTTTTCCTTTTCGATCTATTATTCATGGAGTGTTTAGTTTTAGTTTATTTATAGTTTTCTTTTCTTTTTTTCGATTTATCATTCACAGGATGCGTAGTGTTTGGTTTTTTATAGTTTTCGCTTTTATTTTTTGAATTATAATTCGTGGAGTGCATAGTTTTTGTTTATTACTGATTTTGAAGAGTACAGATTTAATTTGGCGGATTTATGTCCCACGTGCTACAAAATAGTATACGATACTCGTGACCTTAGTGGAACTTTATTACACGGCACTGCGTTATCGCCCTCGCTACGCTCGGGCGATAACTCCGGCCGTGTAATAAAGTGCCACTTAGGTCACTTGTATCGTAATGTACTATTATGTAAGCTATTATTCAAATATTGACGATCAGCCCTACATTATTTTACCAACGAATTTAAATGAAAAAGAGTAGGTATACATATAATAATTTAAAAGCACTTTTTAGTTCACAAATTTGTATATTGTAAAGTTTATATAGATTATTATTTAATAAACAAATTAAATAATAGCATTGTAATAATAACAACTGATAAAAATTTATAGATATGGGATAAGTTTGGCACAAGTATTGTTCAGTAAAACTTTGGGACAAACTTGGGAAATGAGACAATCCCAAACTTAGTAAGAAAAATTGTCAAATTTGGCAAAAGTATGGCAAAACTTATTTTGTACTTAAAATTAATATTTTCAAACTTCGTAAAATAAATAGTAAAGTTTCGCAGAGGTTTGGTCAAACTTATCGTGAACTTTATTATAACTTTCTTTGTAATGTCAAGTTTAGACAACAATAAAACTTGTAGAGTTTTATTCCAACATATTACTACTTAAAAAACTCTGTATATATGGTCAACTTTTCGATTTTTAAAAAAGTATTAAATAAAATGATTATTTAAAGAAAGTAGTTTGAAAGTTTTACAGAAATTGTTCTAAAACTAATCAATTTGTTCAAATAATCATATTTAGCAACATTTTTATAAGAATACTGTTATTATTATTATTATTATTATTAAATTATTGATATTTTTATCAAAGAATATAAAAATACAATATATAATATTAATATCTACATTAAAATTGAAAAATGCATATTAATTTGTTTTTTATTCGAGTTCATTATTATTTGTTGGTTCAACAATGTACAATAGTTTGTCAACGTAAAAATAATAGAGCAAATTTATAATATTTTTTACATTAATAATTACAATTTCATCAGTTCTTTCACAAATAAAAATATTTGGAATACCATTTTGAGTTGTAGAACATATGAACGCTTTTTCAATAATACATATTGAAACAATTACATGACTTTCACAATCATTATTGCAATTTTTGCATATTGACGGTAAACACGGACAATAAGTGTTATAAAATTTTTTATTACACCTATTTTCATATCACAACCATACATGAATTCAATGCACGATGAATTTGTTTTTTTCTTTTGTGTGATGGATTCGGTTTCAAAAAACATAGAATTTTTTAACAGACTGTGAAAAATATAAAATTTCTTTTCATTGAATAGAATATTATTTTCAGTAAAATTATTTATTATGTCAGTTGAAAAATAATTGACGTAATGATGTACACCGACAACAAAAGTGTTTTCACCAATTTTTTTTAATTTACGTCTATGTGTACCTGATCTTTCTATGTATTTACAGAAGTAATAAGATTCAGTATCTGGCCTTAAAAATTTGTCTTTCAATTCTGTAAGACTTAAAAATGTATTAACAGAAGAAGTTATTTGAAGTTCTGCATTTTTAGAACCATGGACATAACTTTTTGGAATACCATTTAGATTTTCGAAGGGAAAGCATGACATAACCCAAAGTGACCCAAATTTTTTTACGTCATCAGCCAAGTGTAATAGTAAACGTATATTACATACCAAGTGTTTCTTTCCATACAAAAACTCATATCTCATAACATATTCTTTCAAAAGACTTTTCGCTTGATTGATCGTGTTTTCAGTTATAGATGAAAAATTTAAAATTGTGATTGCATAAACAAAAAGTATATAATGATCAAAATAGTTCGGTTTCATAATATTTTTTAAAATAGGTAAGCCATAGACTAATAGAAATGATTTTAACTCTAGGGCTTTCCAGTATAAATATTCAGAAACTTTTCTTGGTATCCTTTGTACAAAAGAGGGTGGAGTTAAATTTTTAATTTTAGTATCTACAACTTTCGTAAAAGATAACAGAGAAGCTGGGATCATCGAACCACAACGACATTAATTTTTTTGTCATACCTTGGAAAAGACAGTGCATTTCGTCTATAGCAATCGAATTCATATAATTATAAGATATCAAATCGAAAATTGACGGTCCTTTTATACCGTATTCAGGATGACCTGTCTTGTAAGCTTTTTCAGCTTGAATTTTTGTTTCCGCTGTTGTCCTAATTTCAAGATTTTCAAAAAATGGATAGGTTTGAACGTGATCTACTCTTTTTGTCTCAATTTTGCAATTATGGCAACCATTTTTTGCATTGAAATTACTCATATTTAAAAATAGCGCCTTGGCTGGAAGGTCACAGGTCCCACTTATTATCATGCCTTTAACACGCAATGGATATTCTAAATTAGGTATTTTAATATCAATTCCATTATAAAGTTTTTTTAAGTTATTTTTAAAAACTGACATAAATAAGTTAGGTCGTGGTTTATTAGGACCAAACCATAGTCCAGCCAGTATAACATTTTCTTTTTTAACTCTTAATTGATAAGACAGTTCATTTATCATAAAGTAGACAGGCCAAATATTAAATTTTGAAGATCTAAATAGTGGGATACCATCTGTGTTCCAAGTAAAAGTAATATTATTTCTACCTAATAAGAAAGTTTCTGGCAACGATTTATACACCGAACCATCATAAAGATCTTCATAATTTAATTCACATTCTTTTGTTCGAGTGAATCTGTAATTTAAATTTTCTTTAAAGTTTTTACACCTATACATAGAACTAAGTTGTGTTAGGATAGGAATTTCCAAAAAATATGTAATATTATCATTCCCATTACATACATGACATAATTGCTCTTTTACTTTGGAAAAACATTTTGAACAATAATAGTGTCGCAAAATAGGGGTGTCTATGCATGCAAATAACATTTTCAATTTATGAATAGTTTTTATACAATTGTTAGGGCGGATGCAGTGTAATGAAATAAGCGACAGTATATTTGATAAAAGTACTCCTGCTATTTTATATCTAGCAGCAACTGAAAAAATTGATAAAATGCTTTCTGCCACCGTGATTGAAGCACCAGGATATAGGGGATCATCAGCATTGTCGAATAATTCTTCATCGGAGTTACTATTTTCACTCATACTTTCTGATTCTAATTCAACATCTGTTGAAGTACCACTACTGTAATCTGTATTAGATAAACAAGAACGAGAAAAGCTAGAAAAAGAAGAGCGAAAAAAAGAAAATCAAAATGCGCAAGAATTAGAAATTTTCGAAAAATTGAGAGCAGAGAAAGAAACAGAAAAACAAAATAAAGAAAAACAAGAACAAGAAAGGTTAGAAAAAGAAAAGCAAGAAATAGAAAAGCAAGAAAAAGAAAAGTAAGAAATAGAAAAGCAAGGAAAAGAAAATCAAGAAATAGAAAAGCAAGAAAAAGAAAAACAAGAAATAGAAAAGCAAGAAAAAGAAAATGAAAAGCAATACTTGTGCCAAACTTGTCCCAAATATAAAAATTTTTATTGTATTATCATTAAATATGATCTAATGTAAAAACAGGTAATATAAAGAGCGGCGGTAGCGCAGGGGCTAAGGCTCTTGGCTCACGCTCTAGTGGACCGGGGTTCGATTCCCCGGAAAAATTTCGGAAAAATTTTTTCGAATTTTTCTGCGGGGAGTAGAACCCGGAGACCACGAAAAACTTTATTTACAAAGTCCCACTGAGCAAAAAAAATTGTATCGTTAAAAAAGTCCCACTGGGCAAAAATGGATATAAAAACTATAAAAAGATTTACCTGGTGATGGCCGAAAGACAAAAGCCAAAGTGCTAGTCATGGCCAATAAAAAGTATAAAGAAAAGAAGATAATATAAATTAATAAAACTGTAATACTGTTTGATACTGTTTGATAATATTATTTTCCTACATAATATCTTGATAATAAAAACATTGTAAATTTTTAAAATATAGATAAATCATTTTATGAGACAAATAATTGTAATACTACTTATCTTATAAATTACTCTTTCATGAGTTAATAATATGCATTGAAAATTTCCTCAAAATTTCTTTATATATAAAATTTTATCTTATTTTATTTATAAAAGTTTTATTAAAATTAACCAGCAGTTTTTAAAGCTTTTAGAAACTTAATATAAGCATTAAGTTTAATATTCATATTATTAATTATTATTTTATTTATTTTTTTAATATTATCAATATTCGTAATAAGAATTTGAAATAAATTAAGTCAAACTTTGACAAAACTTTGACCTAACTTACCCTAAAAATGGAATAGTTTCTGTTAATCTCGGAGAAGTTACTGACAAACTTCTCACAAACGTACACCAAACTTTCGCTTGAAATAAAAATTTTTAATTCAAGCTTGGGGTCAAACTTTGATAAACTTTGACCAAACTTACTCCAATAAATTGAATAGTTTTCGTTAACTTTTGAGAAACTTCTGACAAACTTCTCACAAACGTACACCAAAGTTTTGCTTAATAAAAAAATTTTAAATACAAGTTTAGGAAAGTCTCATTGGCCACGTTTGGATAAAGTTTAACCAAACTTAAACTTGAACCAAACTTTAGCCGAACTAAATTTTTTTTACGCGGGAAACTATCTTAATTATTCTATTGTTGCTATTATTAGGATATAATTCTGAATTAATTCATTGGGAATGAAGTTATACTAAATAAATTAACGTTTTTATACAACGCGAAAAAACCTTTATTTAATTAACTTATTACTCCAATGGAAAACAAAATTATATTTAATATTAATGTTATAATGAAAGTTATTTTATAACAAATTAACTTATGTTTTTATATATTTTATGTGAACAATTTTTTTTTCATAAATATAGGTGCATTCTTTACAAAAAATCCCGACTTTAAAAATAATCTAAATCTTACCTTTGAAATATCGTCCAGAGACGTATATATAAAAGTACCTAATCACATAAATTTTAGATGCACAAAGAATGTATTATATATAATAGATGTTTTTTTCATTTTGTACATAACTAAATATGTACTGTGTATCAAATTTTATTTTTATTTTTTTGTGCATGAACCATATCATCTCAAATATATAAATACATGATTTAATTATTTAAAAAATCATTTCCATGATAAAATTTTTAGTAAATATGATTATTGTTTTTTAATTAGCGAGATAAGCAGTTGATTAAAGATTCGAGTTTGTCTCGGCGGCGTCTTGTACCGTATGCGAAGACGGCTTCGCGTACGTGAAATAACTTTCCACTCATCCCCATCCTAAAAAAGACAATCCATCCATTTTTCGTACGCAAAGCTCGGAAAACTTTTACGTTCTAGAATAAAATTTTCCTGTAACTTCGCGTACAAAAAAAAAATTTTCTAACGCATTCGCATGTGAAAGGCAGTATAACACAGTCACAGGCGAAAGTATCGATTTAGAAAACTTTCGCACGCAAAAGAGTATATCAGCATGTCAAAAAATTCGCACGCGAAAAATTTTTGAGATATTTTTTAAAATAATTTTTGAAATTATATCTTTACATAAATATAAAACCAATAACCCAAAGACACATATACCCCTCTAGGAGATACTTTGGTCTTTGGGTTTTAATTTAACAAAAGAAATAATTTTATAAATAATTTAAAACCAGTAACCCAAAGACCCAAGTACCCCAGAAAGGGGTATTTGGGTCTTTAGGTTATTGGTTTTAAATTATTCTAATTATATTTTTTATTTTTCGTTAATTAAATTAAAAAAACGATAACCTAAAGGCCTAAATACCCGTCTATGTTATACTTGGGTCTTTGGGTTATTGGTTTTGAATCATTCAAATTTTTTTAAAAATTATTTCTTTAGTTAAATTTAAATTCAAAAACCCGAATACCCAAGTATCTCTTAGAAGGATATTAGTTTTTGGATTATTGGTTTTAAATTCAACTAAAGAAATAATTTTTAAAATAATTCGAATAATTTAAAACCAACAACCCAAAGACCCAAATACCTCATAGAAGGGTATTTGTGTCTTTAGGTTATTGGTTTTAAATTTAACTAAACAAAAAATAAAATAATTAGAATAATTAAAAACCAATATCCTAAAGACCCATATTCCCCATTATGAGGTACTTGGGTCTTTGGGCTATCGGTTTTAAATTATTGAAATGATTTTTTTAATTATTTCTTAAGTTAAATTAAAATCCAATAACCCAAAAATCAAAGTATCCTCCAAAGGGGTATTTGTGTTTTTAGGTTATTGGTTTCATGTTTAACTACAGAAATAATTTTTTTTTTTTTTTTATTATATTATATTTACGGGCATTACTGTCCTTTTTAACACATAGAAATTCATTTAATACAACACAGTTTGATGTATTATTTAACGTGGTGTCAGCCCACGGCAGAGACAGCGAAAAAGCGACCAGACGGGGAATCGATCCCGCGCCAACGGGAATACGAGTCAGGCGCCTTAGCCACTACTCCACTGAACTCTACAAAATATATGAAAAATAATTTAAAAAAATATTTTAGAATTTTTTCGCGTGCGAAAGTGCGTGTAAGCAAAGTTTTCGCGCTCGATGGAACTTGGAAACGATAATTTCGTTTGCGAACTGACACATTAATTCGCATGCAAATTTCGTGACATGCTAATAAACTCGCGTGCGCGAAGCCGCCTTCGCATATGGTACAAAGCGCCGCCGAGACAAACTCAAATCTTTCGACAACTTCTTATCTCGCTAATTAAAAAAGCAAAAATCATATTTACTATAAGTGTTATCATAGAAATGATTTTTCAAATAATTAAATTAAATATTTATATATTTGAGATAATATGATTTATGTACAAAAAAATAAAAATAAAATTTAATACACAGTATATATTTAGTTATGTACAAGATGAAAAAAACATCTATTATATAAAATATATTTCTTCAACACCTGGCCCGAAAGTACTACTTTTTTACATGGCTCCAAAAAAGTGGTATTTTCGGCCCGGTGTTGAAAAAAATCGCATCTTCGCTACGGAAAAAAAAGAATGCCTTAAATCGTATGTTTACCCCCCGCCTTCGGCTCGGTTGTCAATTTACATACGATTTTGGACATTCTTTACTTTTTTTCCCTAGGTAATAAATATACTATTTATGTGCTTCTAAAATTTATGTGATTAGGTACTTTTATATATACGTCGCTGGACGAGATTTTAAAGTTGAGATTTAGATTATTTTTATTTCCAAAGTCAAGATTTTTTGTAAAGAATGCACCTATATTTATGAAAAAAAATTGTTCACATAAAATATATGAAAACATAAGTTAATTTGTTATAAAATAACTTTCATTATAACATTTATATTAAATATAATTTTGTTTTCCATTGGAGTAATAAGTTAATTAAATAAAGGTTTTTTTATAGAGTGTAAATAGTGTTTATATTGTATAAAAACGTTAATTTATTTAGTATAACTTCATTCCCAATGAATTAATTCAGAATTATATCCTAATAATAGGAGATCAGAGTTGATTCTAAATATTTTTCTACTAAATCTAGCGTACGCTAATGTAGCGTGTGCTAATTTCTTGTGTATATTAAATCTAGCATACACTAATCTAGCTAGCGCTAAATCTAGCGTACGCTAATCTAGTGAACGCTAAATCTAGCGTACGCTAAGAGAGTTTATAAACAGAGATTAGCGTATGCTTTTTCGATGCCTAAACACACTCTATAAAAAATAGCTTATACGATAAGTCAGAACATATTTCTATATCTTATGATTAATATATTAAATATGTACCTCCCATTGTAAAATTTTACGCTTTCACTACAAATTTTACTGGATATCTTTAAATTTAATGATAGTGATAGCTATAATTTTCAAAATTAGCACCTCGTCAACTTGTTTTATTAGTTATAACAAAAGTTAATTTTTTTTAAGGGAGCTAATTTTGAAGGTTATAGCTATTATTATAATTATATTAATGTATTATTTGTTAATATATTAATACTTGAGTAAATAACAAATAACTCAATTGTTACTCGGTCGGTATCAGGTTCTACTCCGGCCTGCTGTTAAAGGTACATATTTGACCCTTTCAACTTGGAAAGAAATTTCTTTAGCGTGATTCCAGATTGTACAAGTACTTATGCATAAGACAACATGTTTGCATCATTTTCATGTAAAAAAAATGAGAACAGTGACAGCCTATCTGAATTGGAATAAAATCAGCTGCTTATAATTATTATAATTATATTTTCTTCAATATTAGAAATGGCCCTTTTTACTTTTCGGGAGTATACCGACATGATTTTGTGTTTGGGGTACACCCATGGTCAAGCAGGACTCGCTGCGGAGGAGTGTCGCGTCCGATTTCCAAATCGAAGACATCCAGATGCCCGCACTATTATCAGAGTTGAACAACGTCTAGCTAAAAGAGGTCAGCTAGGCGTCCACAATCCTGATGGTGGTCGTCAACGTGGTCCTAGGGTACACCGACAAGTAGAAGTGTTGGATGCCTTTTGGGAAAACCCTGGGACCTCATTGAGAATAGTCGCTAGGCGTCTGGATATGAGTTATTCGACCGTTCAGAGAATAATGAAAGATGATTTGCAGCATGATTTTTAGCTTAAAAAAGTCCAACAGTTATGTAAGTAATAATAACTTTTAATAACTAATGATATTAATTACATTAACTTTAAGATTTCTCATAAAGCTCTTAAAATTTATAATATTTACATGTATTTTATAGCACTGCAGGACCTAAATCCGCACATGGGTGACGCTCCTCTGTTACCTAGGGGGCACTTTTTTAAACAGTATAAAGCCAAATTCACTTAGGTCACGCACACATAATAAACGATACTTTGATATCTAGACTATTTTTTTAAAGTGTTCTTGTTGTTGATAACAAGATTTAATTTATTGCAACTCTTTCATATTATCATTTTTCAAATTAAATAACAATTATAAGCTCCTAACCTTTAGAGGACGGGAATACGAATAAAACTAAAGTTAATACTAGTGTAATATGTGAAGCGAAGAGGTATAGTTAGTTCGGCGCTCCAATACAAGTTTACTCTGTGATTCCCTTAATCACTATACGCGATTGCTAATACAATACATATAAGTTACCTACTCACCGCTCCTGCGATGCTAATAGATGTTAGAAGCAACATTTAAATTTATGATTTTACAGAAGATAATTGAAACTAATAATTTCACATAATATTGATAAAAATTTAGTATTATTACACGTTTTATGTATATTTTTAAAATTATAGCTTTCGCTTTTCATTTACGAATTATCATTCGTGGAGTGCATAGTTGTTGTTTATTATTGATTTTTGAGAGTACAGATTTAAAATGGTAGATTTATGTCCCACGTGCCACAGAATAGTATTTTTTTTTTTTTTTTTTAAGATTAATATATAAAGGATATTGTCCTCTATATGATTAACCTTTTTTATATGGTGAAGTCGAGGGAGTCCAGTCCGGTACCCGTTTAACACATTATATCAGGCTAGACTGTCAGACCCACCATACCGAAAACTTTGACTACCGTGACTTTGTGACCAACAATCAACCGATACCCAATGAGGTCGGATTTTTTAAGAGTCGCGATATAAATGGCACATACACTAATTTTCTTTTGAAAAAAAAGTTAGAGGTACCTGACCAGGATTCGAACCCATGCCCTCCGCGTTGAAGGCAAGAGCTCTATCCATTACGCCACCGCGCTCTCACGTGAAATTAGGTGTTGGAAAAATTAATATTTTTTTGGCACATAAGATCTCATGTGAGATCGGGTGTTGAGAAAAATAATATTTTTAAGCAATGAGATCTCATGTCATATTAGGTGTTACAAGAATTAATATTTTTTCGCACAAGAGATCTCATGTGGATCTCATGTGAGATCGGGTGTCGAGAAAAATAAAATTTGTCGGCATTGATATCTCATGTGATATATCATGTGAGATCAGGTGCTGAGAAAAATATTTGTCACATGAGATTTGACGTGAGATCTCAAGTGAGTTCTCATATGAGATAAAGTTTCATTTTCGATCGTGAGAGCTAACGTCAGATCTCATGTCATTTGATTTCGTACTTCTTAACATATTATTGTATTTATAATTATTATTATTTTTAATTTCTTTATTCTAAAAATACATTTTGATACATAAGTAATTGTAACAATCAATAACGTGTTATAATAATTATATTTTCATATTTACTAAATATTTCGATTTATTAAGTAATGATTATAATGTATTAATAATTTATTACAATGATTTTTAATTTTTATATATTTATACATATTAAATATTTAATTTTATAAAGCTAATTATGAGTTCATTCAGAACAAAAGAATGTTTATATTTTGTAGGGTTATAATTTATAATAAAATACATTATACGGTTCATTATTTATATACAGAAAATTTATGAAAAAGTATACTTTAGGCAAATTTACGAATTCAGAAGTATTATTTTCTTTATAACATTAAAAATATATTTAATTTTTATTTTAATTTAAGCTGTTGAAAGTATTGAATCAATTACGTAATCATGAAATACGTAGTTTTAATTTATGTTATATGTAGCTTTGGCGAATGAAAATTCTTAAATTAAATAATAGTACATTGTGCAACAAGGGAGCAAAATAGGTGTTTGCCGACGAGTGCGAGTTTGGCGCTTGAGCGTAGCGAAGAGCGCTAAAAATATTATTTTTAATTTCATACATGTTTTGACAACTCTTCAAAATAACTCGTTATACGTAGCTGTATATTTCATTTTAGACTTTTACGGTAGCAAATTTAAAGTAATCATCTTTGCTTGTTCAAGTATTTCTGTGGGCACTCCACTTTTACTATCAGATTCTGATTCGTTATTCATTTTTTTTAATATTCACATATTTAAAATACACACAAAACGTGAAATGAAAGAATTTCTTTAATGCGACGAGCAAGGTACGTCTGACACTGAACGAATGAATTAAATGCAGCTATAAACTTTTTCGTGGAATTTGTCCACCCTTAACTTCTAAGAATTTATGATTTGGGGTTGAGCACTTGGCTGATGTGATGAGCAATATAACTATTAAATTAATGATACTAAAAAAATACTAAATAGTTTGAAAAAGTTATTAATTTATTCGAATTTTTCCAAGAAATTTTTTTACCCCTTGCCATTCGGAGAATTTTGGAATTCGCAGAATTCACAATCCAAAGTAAAATATTTGACTGGCTATAAAGATAACGAGTCACAGTATCGAGTTACACATACTGGCTAGCGTATAAAGATATCGGGTTAGATTCTCGAGTCTTTTATAAGTTCGAATTCATTTTTCTCCCTAGGGAGGCAAAGAGGTATTTTGCTCCCTCACAACAGCTGGTCAAAATAGTATTTTGCGCTCTGAGTGCGAGAAAATAATTTTCAAATACTATTCATTTAGTCAAGGTGAAATTGGTGGGTGAGCATAAAAAATTTTCGAAGAGAAAATTTTTACGGGATGACCTTCGTAAAGGGCCCTAAAATAAGAATCTGCAGTTTACTCAGCGAAAAGTGGTCCCAATTTGTTTAAATAAATTTTATTTAAACAAATTCAAAAAGTTGTTCATTTTGATTCGGACAAAGTTTTAATAATTCTAAACAAAAAAGTATTTTTATTGTTTTTTTCTAAAGTTGACGGTTTTCAAGTTATTAATAAATAAAGATGTTAAAAATCACAAAAATGCCCATTTTCGAAGCTTTGAAACGATACTAAAATTTGAATTATTTTAGGTTGGCAAAGTTTAAAAGTAAAATTTAGATACTCTTTTATAGAATCCCAAAGAGTAATTTCAAATTACTCTAATTTAAAGTGTTATTTTTCAATTGTTAATTAAGCGCGTATACGCAGTATCTTTGAGTTCAAGCGCACACAACTGAGTATGTCATCTACTACAGTTCATGTCTTAACTCGCGTGGAGCGCATCGTTGATTTTTTAAGTTTCATATCGTTTCCGCTGATTATATTAATATGTCGTTTTAATTATGTCGTTTTTGTTGCTTCCTATCACAAGAAAACGCAGTAAAAGTTATAATGTAAATTTTGTACCGTTATGTGGTTGTGATTTAGATCTGCGTAAAAATTTAGAAAAAAACCATAAAAATACTTTTTTGTTTTGAATCATTCAAATAATCTAAAAAAAATTGTCCGAATCAAAATGAACAACTTTTGAATTTGTTTAAATAAAATCGGTTTAAACAAATTGGGAACACTTTTTTGCAGGGCAAACTGCAGATCCTCATTCTAGGACCCTTTTCAAAGGTCATCCTGTAAAAATTTTCCCTTCGGAAAATCTTTTTTGCTCACCCGCCAATTTCGCCTCGATTAATTTGATTAACAATATAAAATCCATAAAATGTATATAAATTTCTTGATGCCTTCTACATATTATACTTAATTTTTTCTATTCTTTCTTCAAATTGAAGCGTAATATTCCTTTACTTTTAAATATCAATTCATAAATTGATTAAATAAAAAACTTTCGAAAAAAGTATGTTTTCGATAAGTTTATTTTTCAATAATATTAGATTCTTTTAAATAATTTTTATTTTCTTATTCATTATGATAAAATACCTTTTTTTCCCTGTTGAAAAAAACACGTGGTTTTTCCACATATCTTAACCACATGGTTTTACCACATGGTTTAACCATGTGGTAAAACCATGTAGTTTAATTATGTGGTCATGAATAACCACATAGACTTTCTTTAACACATGGCTTTTCATATGAAATATTTTAATAATATATTATAAGAATAATAACAAATAATTATGAGAATTAAATTCGAGTAATTAAGCGGGAGAAAAGCTATTTACTTCCGCCGAATTCTATTTCTCTAAAAATAAGCGGGAGAAAAGTATTTTTCTCTCGCAAATTCAGAGGGCGAAAGGTTCTTTACTCTAACCACATTTGATTTCACTAAAAACAAGTGGGCAAAAAGTACTTTACTCTCGCAAATTCAGAGGGTGAAAAGTACTTTACTCCCGCCAAATTTAATATCTATAAAAATAAGCGGGCAAAAAGTACTTTTCTCTCGCTGATTCAGAAGGCGAAAAGTTCTTTATTCATGCTAAATTTAATTTCTCTAAAATTAAGCGAAAGATAAGTACTTTTTCCTGGAAAATTCAGAGGGTAAAAAATTCTTTACTCCTGTCACATTTAATTTCTTAGAAAATAAGCGGGCGAAAAATACTTTTTTCGCGCAAATTAAGTTTCTCCTAAATTAAGTGGGAGAAAAGTACTTTTCGTCCGCTTATTTTTAAAGAAATTAAATGTGGCAGGAGTAAAGAACTTTTTTCTCTCTGAATTTGAGAGACAAATGTACTTTTTGCCCACTTATTTTGAGAGAAATTTAATTTGCGGGAGAAAAGTACTTTTCGCCCGCTTATTTTTAGATAAATTAAATGTGGCGGGAGTCAAGAACTTTTCGCCCGCTTATTTTTAGATAAATTAAATGTAACGGGAGTCAAGAACTTTTCGCTCTTTGAATTTGAGAGAGAGAAGTACTTTTTTCCCGCTTAATTTGAGATAAATTTAATCCGCGGGCCGGGCAAGTTATATTGTATATATTCAGTAAAATATAATATATTTTGCAACACTTGAAAATAAAAAGATAGTGTAATGAGATAGAGAATGCATAATTTTATTAAAAGTAATACAATTTAAATTGGCATCTTCCCTTAAATTTTAAAAAGGCATAAATAATTTCAAAACAGATGGCAGCAAATTCTCAAATATAAGTTATTAGATGCTAATGACTCTTCTGTTAGATTTTAAGAAATAAAACTACACAATTTTGATTAAACGTTTCAGAAATTTGTAATCAAATATGTCCCTAATCAGGAATAAAATAAAATAGATATCACTAAGATCAACTGTAGTTCGTCAATGTTTACGTACTAATTCACATTTAAATCGAAGGGAGAAATTAAGGGTCTAGTGGTGCCCTTTATGCGTACAGAGGTTGACAGGAATTTCTTCCAAGTTCAGGATGCGCATTTTTGGAACTCCCTGCCTGCTGAGATTAAACATTTTCCATCTCTCAGTAGGTTCAAAGCAGCCGTGAGGGAGTACGTACTCAACATAGATTAATATTTTTACTATTAATTTATGTTAATTTATTATTGCGACGTTCCGTATATAGGCTTTAGGTGTGAGTGTATTCATTGTATGAGTGTTGGCTAAATGGTTAGTGAGTGAAAGTTTTTATTTGATTTTATTCTATTGACTGCGTTTAATATTATTATATATGCTTATTATTTTATTGTATTATCTATTAAATTTTTATTATTTTAAATTTTAATATCCTGCGTAAAAAAAATTCGTATTGCCAAGATATTGGTGAAACGATATCCAATATTTTGCATTTCTTTAAAAATCTCTTGGCAAAATTTTTCCAATATTTCGCCAACATTTATCATTTATCAATCCCTAGGACCAAAACCCATAATATATTGGATATTGCTGATATATTGGATATTACTATATCAATATGCATAATGATAAATAATTTCAGATAAAAAATCAAAGTTTTATCACATTTTGAAAACTTTTTAACTTTTTTTTAATCATATCTATAAAGTATACAATATAGGTGATATTAAAATCTTTAATATAATATATAAAAATAAAATATTGGTAAATTAAATTCAGTAATCTTTTTTTGCAAAACAATATATTTAATAAAATAATTTTTTTTTTCAAATTTTACGAATATAAATATAACAAATCTATTATACTAAATGTATATTTACATAACAATTTGGTTGAAATAATTTCTGAGTAACAGAAATGTTAAATCAAATGTAATCAACACAAATCGACATATGTCATTTTTGTAAATAAGAAAAAGATTAAATCATTTTTAATTTTAATAAATACAACTTTAATAAATGAAAATAATTCATATATTTTATTGTTCAAAATGTTTCATTAGTTTGAATAATGAAGATTCTTTATGTCTTCAATATAATAATAATTCAATAAATTATTTTCTTGAAATTTCTTTAATTTCACAATTAAAAAAATTATACAAACGACCTTATTTTTACGAAAAAATAAGTAAATGTCCTAGAAATCGGTCACTTGAAACACAAAAAATTTTTTTTCACACTCAGGGCGTGAAATTAAATTTTTGATGTCTATTCTTAGAGGCTAAAATAGCTCTTTTTCACCCAAGGGCAAAAAAGTAATTTTCTAATAAGCGTGATTGATTTTTACCAATAAGACATTTACTTTTCGTGTCTTAGAGTTATGCTGAATGGTGGATATGAGTCGATGTATAAATTGAGCAATAGGTGCGTGGTTCAATGAATTCATGGGTGGATTCATGAGACGATAAAATGATGGCTCAATGGTTCGATGGACGGATCGATAAATATGACGATGGGTCGATGGGCCGATAGATGAATTTGTCGATCGGTTGATGGGCCGATGGGTGGAATTTGTTGATGAGTGGAAAAAAGAATTCGTTGATGGGTGTCAGAAGTTGAATAGGTCGATGAGTTGATAGGTCTATTGATCGATGGATTCATGGGTAAATGGGTTAATTAGTCAATAAATCAATGGGTCGATAGGTTCATGGTTCAATAAATTGATGGTTGCATAAGTAGATGGGTCAAAGGGTACGTGGGTCGACAGGATGATGGGTCAATGGATTCATGGGTCGATGGGTCATTGGTTTTGATGAGTTGATCTGTCGATAGGCTGATGGGTTCTTGGGCAATTTCTTTAATTTTAGATTTTTTTTAGTTAAATGGTTTTTTAAGATATTTTTTTGTAGTCGGGGGATTCGCTGGAGGGGCTCCATTCTGAACTCGGTCCTCCTTTCGTACCCAACTGCTTCTTCCCGAGGCAAATTCGACAGTCTTATTTTCTCATTTTCATTTTAATTTTATCATCTATTAATGCCGTTATTTTATGTATTATTTAAGAATTTATTTTCATTGTGGCTAAATTGAACGCCCTTCGCGTATGAAAAAGTAATATGTTATCCACGGAAGTAAAGGTGTTTTTGCCTTCGTCTTTATTGTCACCCTCGTTTCGCTCAGGCATCAAACTCGACTTGGGCAAAAATCACCTATTTTACTCTCTTGGTTAACAATGTACTATTCTGATATTTATGATCGTTTGCTGTATCGAGAAATGCTCTGTCCAAATAAAATATTAAGTGATCCCAACAATATATCTTTTACGTGGTATTCTGACGGCGTTAGAATTTTTAAATCTTCCAAATACAATTTTTCGACGTTTTATTCAACAATTAATGAATTCCTTTACAAAGAACAACATAATATTGAAAATGTGTTGTTAATTGGCTTGTGGTTTAGAAAACTGAAACCTAAAGTTAATCTCTTTTTAACTTCCTTAAAAAATTTATTAAAAAAATTGTATAAAGGTATAGATTTTGAAGTACCCAACGTAAAAAACCTATTAATGTTAAAGGTATAATTTTAAATAGCACGTGCAATTTGCCAGCTAAAGCGATTTTTCGAAATATGTGTCAATACAACGGTAAATTTGTTTGTCGAATATGCAAACAGGAAAGCATTTTAATTGACAAATCAAGAGTATACCCTTTTAAAAAGAAATTGACTTTGCGAACTGATAGCAAAACCATTCTGCACGGTCAACAAACTCATGTTAGTAATATTAAAGTTTGCGATGTTAAGGCGACTACGGAAGTTTGGTTCGATTTCATTTTGTAGTTTACAAATTACTCTTTCAGTTTCTAAAATTTTTTGAATTTTTTAATTTTCCACCATTTATTATAATCCGTAGAATGGTGGGAAATTAAAAAATCTGAAAAATTTTACATATTGAAAGAGTAATTTGTAAACTCAAAAATAAAACCTAACCTAAAATCCGAAGTCGCTTTAAGGGACCAACAATGCTATAAAATTGTACCAAAATTCATTACATCAACCGGTAGTCCAGGGGCAAACTACATAAGTCGCGGCCGACCGAGGTCCTCGATTCTACCCAGGTTTTTTTTTATATATTTCGATCTGCTGATTTCGAATTTTTTGGGTAGAAAGTCTGAAAATGGCGCATTTAATAATTAAATGCGTTTTTCCTAGAAAAAAAAATTTTATCATATTTTTTAGGTCATTTTGAGCAAAAAAGGTTCTCATGAACATATTGCTAAAATGCATTGAATCGGCAGAAAAAAACGCAAAATATGAAAAAAACGCGATTTTTCAAAAGTTTGACTGCCTATAGCTCAGCTTCTACTGCTTTAATTTTAACTCACAATAGCTTAAATTATTTGTTAAACTGTAAACTTAAAGATTACATTAGTTGCCGACAGTATTTATAATAGGTACATTACCTATTAATCGCTCAAAAAGTACTGTATACGCGCACCCGCGCGCTGACCTGCGACGCCAGGGACTGTACATAGGTAAGCTGTAAATGGTACTTTTTTGAGCGATTAAATTTTGAACAATAAAATATATGAATTATTTTCTTTAAGTTGTATTTATTAAAATTAAAAATGTTTTAATCTTTTTCTTATTTACAAAAATGACATAAGTCGATTTGGGTTGATTACATTTGATTTAACATTCCTGTTACTCAGAAATTATTTCAACCAAATTGTAATGTGAATATACAATTAGTATAATAGATTTTTTGTTATATTTATATTCGTAAAATTTGACTTAAAAAATTATTTTATTAAATATATTTTTTGTTTTGCAAAAAAAGATAAGATTTTAATATCACCTATACTGTATACCTTATAGATATGATATAAAAAAAAGTTAAAACATTTTCAATTAAATGTGGTAAAACTTTGATTTTTATTTTGAAATTATTTATCATTATACATATTGATATAGCAATATCCAATATATCAGCAATATTCAATATATCAGCAATATCCAATATATCAGCAATATCCAATATATCAGCAATATCCAATATATCAGCAATATCCAATATATTTCCAATATGTTGGAATAATGTGGGTTTTGGCCCTAGGGATTGATAAATGATAAATGTTAGCGAAATATTGGAAAAATTTTGTTAAGAGATTTTTAAATAAATGCAAAATATTGGATATTGTTTCACGAATATCTTGGCAATACGAATTTTTTTTACGCGGGGTGTTGTATATTTTACTTTATTCCTACTTCAACTATGGCCACTTTGTTAACTTCAAAAAAGCGGACACAGTTTAAGAAATAATAATATAAATTAATTTAATAATCACATATTGTTGTTAATTGCAAACATAAATTGTCATAATAAATATTTTTTGAGAAAAAATTTATTTTGTATTTCAAATATTTTAAAACTTTAATATTGCACACGAGATAAAAAATTTTTAATTTATTGTTATCAATATAAGAATATAGCTTTGCGGGATAGGTTTTGGTCGTTAATGAAAATTTAAAAATGTGCAATTACAGGTGAATTTATTATTACAACAATATACACTTGATAATTAGCATAACTTTGTATTATATAAGCACATACTAATATTAGAGTACACTCATATAAATTTTACGACTGAGTGCTACAACTATCCCTCCCCCCGTTGAGTAATATAGGCATCGAATAAATAATGTGTGTAGAAAGTATTACTGCCCTGGTAGAAAAATCATCATAATGACGTTATATCATTTTTAATTGATTGAGGACTACTTTTCAAAATTTTCTCAGTCCAAAATTTAGAAAAATAATCATCAATCGATTTTAAATGATTTGCAATACCTAAAAAACGAATAAAATTGTCACATAATATTTTTTTGTAGGGATTCAACAAATATACGGTTATCAAGCATGCATAAAACTTTCCCCCGCTTCTTTGGTTAACAGATCATACGTATACGCAGAAAGTGCAAGTGTTATTATCTTGCTTCAATCTAAAAGTTTCGTGCTCAGTCCCTATCCAGCCCCCAGTATCAAGCTTAGCTCTTTCAGTTATTAAGGCTCCATAATTAATAACAGAAGCTGAGATGAAGTTTAATCTTTATTACGCTGTAACTTTAGGAAAAAATAATACTTTGATATGCTATCACTATTGTTTCGAAATTGTGTAATTTTATTTCTAAAAACTTGGCAGATGGACCATTAGCTTCTAACAACTTATATTTGAGAATTTTTTGTCATCAGCTTCAAGATTATTTATGCCTTTTTAAAATTTAAGGGAAGATATCCATTTTAATTGTAATACTTTTAATAAAATAAAATTATGCATTCTTTATCTCATAACACTATCTTTTTATTTTCAAGTGCTGTAAAATATATTAAATTTTACTAAATAACTACAAAATAACTTGCCAGGCCCGTGGTTTAATATTTTATTGGTAAAATGCTCAATGTATGTGAGTACTGCTTCATAATTGAATTGTTAGCTAATTGAGGTGTGTTAAATAATAATTACAAATATGAATCTATAAACCAATTTTGTACATATACAACTTTTATCTGTCACAATATATTGTCAATTTAAAGGAGTGAAATATTTAGTATTGTAGAATATGCTTTTCCAATTTTCCATGTTCTAATTTTTTTAATTAAAAGAGGATAAATACTAACTTGTATATAGTAAAACTCAAAGAATTTATCCTTATTTATTATTATGTAATGGTTAACATAATCTACTAATTTTTGTGTTACTTAGATTAATTCAGTATTTATATATATTGTTGTAATATGAGTCGAATCATAGAAGCTGCTAAAAAGAAAAGTTGAAGATCATGTTTATGTATATATGATGTTCATGTAAATAAGTTAGTCTGTTTTGATGATCAGATGATTTGAGTTCGTTATAACCAATAAAGAATACTGTTATTTTTTAAAAGTGTATTAGGTTTTTGTGTTGAAGTATCTTTAAGTTTAATTAATAATCTAGATGTAACAATTTGGGGGCTCGTCCAGGATATCAAATAAAAAAATTTGTCTACGTGATAGAAATTATTTTTATTTGGAAGTGTCACGGAAGACGTCAATAAAACAGATAAGTCGTTTATATTTTTATTAAAAATAAACACATTACACAAACACAAAAATTGAATACATACACATTAAAATAAATTTATTTTATTTTCTTTTACTTCTTTAATTTTTTTATTATTTTTTTCAAAATGATTATACGCTCACCAGTACAAACAAGAAATGCAGGTACTGATCCTTCGGAATCAAACATAAATATGTTACAGATGATGAAAAAATTCCAATCAACTAAAGAAGCTTTTGATGTGGAACGGCGTCAATTTAGATCTGAGTTTGATAAAGAACAACAAAAGTACCATAACCTTGAACTGGAATTACAAGAACAAAATGACGAATTTCGACGCTATAATCAAAATCTTATTGAAGAAAGGCGTTTACGTGAGCACCGTGATGCAGAAATTATAGAACTTAAAAATAATCTACAAAAACTGCAAGAACAATTTGCAAAGAAAAGTCGTCAATATGAATTAATAAATTCATGTAATACACAAACAACACAAACAAATCAGATACAAGATTCATTATCAACTATAACACATAATATTCAAAACATTGGGGTTAGAAATAATGTATTAGATCAAATTTCCCCATCTTTATTAAATGAAACTAATAATATTGGAAAAAGATTAGGATACCGACTCCAACCTGATTATTTTGACGGAACGTGTTCATTAAGAGAATACTTAATATAATTTAATTTCATAGCTCAGGCTCAAAATTGGAATGATCAAGATAAATGTATAGCTTTAACCTCAAGTTTAAGAGGAAAAGCAAGAACTATTTTCGATAATATTCAAGATCCTTTAAAAACTACTTTTCAAGATCTTAAAAATAAATTGGAATTAAGATTTGGAGAACATTTTTCGTCACAAACTTATTATAGTCAATTTACGAATAGAAGACAAAAATTTGGAGAAGATTTTCCTACTCTCGGAGGAGATTTAGAAAGATTATGCAGACTTGCATATCCTGAATGTACTAATTCTGAAGTACAAGATAAAATTGCAGAATCACAATTTATTTTAGCTATTTTCAGTAATCAAATTCGCCAAACGCTTCAAGTAGAAGGAATAACATCGCTCAAGAAAGCTGTACTTAGGGCTATTCAACTTAACGATATTTTTGAAAATAATCGTCAAAAACATTTTAATCAATCTTCAAATCATGAAACAAGACCAACTTTCATCAAGAAGAATGATTATCAAAAAGGAGATTTTCAAAGGAAAAATTTTAATGAATGTTGGAATTGCGGTTCAAAAGAACATTTTAGATCTGCTTGTCCTAAACAAATCAAGAAACAGGGAAACTAGGTTTTGTTGAACTTGTTGGGGTGGGTTCAACAGATAGGTTTAAAGCCCCGAACACATGTTCTCGTCTTGTAGCTAGGATTAATGGTAATTCTGATCATTTTTATTTTTTAGGAAAACTTGACGATAATAATTGTAATTTCAAGATAGATTCAGGTTCTGATGTATCTATAGTTAATTCTAAATTGATAGGATCTAATTTTAATCAAATTCCTGTACATAATATCTTTCTTAAATATCAAACTGGAGAACAAGTTCCAATTGAATGTAAAGTTATAGTTTCAATCAAATTAGGAAAAATTTCAATGACATTACCTATGTTTGTAGCAAATATAGATGATGATTGTATTCTTGGAGATGATTTTCTAAAAGAATCTAATATTTCATGTAAAATCCATAAAACTATTAGAAATCTACTTGATTTGCCTGTAATTCACAAATCATGTGGAAAAATTGTTACTTCATTTCAAGATATTCCTATGAATTTACAAGAAATTTTTGAGAAAAATTCAACTGAAATAGATTATTCTCAAAAAGACGATTTCGCTAATTTCCTTATTGAATTTCAAGATCTGTTCCAAGATGATAATATTACTGGAGGTTGTGATATTGTTGAACAAAAAATCAACCTTTCTAATCCTCAACCAATTAGACAACCAATTAGAAGAGTTCCTTTCTCTCAACAAGAAGAAGTTGATAAAATTATTCAAGATATGAAATCACAAAGAGTGATTGAAGAATCTTCGAGTTCTTGGTGTTCACCTGTAGTTTTAAAACGTAAGAAAGATGGTTCTTTTAGATTTTGTGTAGATTATCGTAGATTAAATGCAGTAACTATAAAAGATTCTTATCCATTACCTAGAATAGATCAAACTTTAGATAGTTTAGCTGGAAATTCTTGGTTTTCTACTATTGATTTAAAAAACGGTTATTGGCAAATAAAAATTAAAGATTCAGATAAAGAAAAGACTGCATTTACAATTGGTCAAGGTTTGTGGCAATTTACAGTTATGCCTTTTGGACTTTGCAATGCACCAGCAACTTTTGAACGTTTAATGGAGAATATTTTACGAGATTTTATTAGCACAATTTGTTTAGTTTATTTAGATGATGTTATTATTATTATGGGAAAAACATTTATCGAATTATTAAACAATTTAAAGATGGTACTTAATAGAATTCGTAAAGCTGGCTTAATTCTGAATAAAAAGAAATGTATTTTCTTTCAAAGAAAAATAGAATTTCTTGGACACATTATATCTGAACAAGGCATTGAAACAGATCCAAAGAAAACTTCTGTAGTAACAGATTGGCCTATTCCACGAACGAAAAAGAATATTAGGAGTTTTCTAGGTTTTTGCTCATATTACCGTCGTTATGTAAAAGGATTTTCTTCAGTTGCAAAACCTCTTTATAAACTAACAGAAAATGATACAAAATTTGAATGGTCAGATGTATGTCAAAAGGCTTTTGATGAATTAAAAAACATCCTTACATCTCCTCCTATTCTAGCTTTTCCATCACCCACAGATCAATTTATTTTAGATACTGATGCATCAGATCATGGTATAGGTGCTGTACCATCACAAATACAAAATCAAAAAGAAAGAGTTATAGGTTATTATAGTAGGATCTTAAGCAAAGCAGAAAGAAATTATTGTGTTACTCGCCGTGAACTTTTAGCTGTAATTGAATCGATTAAACATTTTAATCATTATTTATTAGGTCCAAAATTTATTATCAGAACAGATCATTCTGCTTTAAGTTGGTTACTTTCATTTAAAGAACTTGATGGGCAATTAGCTAGATGGATTGAAAGAATAGGTAAATATATTTATGAGATTATACATAGAAAAGGAAATTCTCACAAAAATGCTGATAGTTTATCTCGTCGTCTGTGTGAAAATTCTTCTTATAAATATTGTCTTAAAATAGAAGACAAATACAATGAAAATAAAGATATTGTTAAAAATAAAGTCGGTCGAATCATTTTTACAGAAAAATCGAGTGAAGATTGGTTAAAAGATCAATTAGAAGATGAAACTATCAGTTTTATTTTGAAAAAAAAGAAAGAAGGAATTAAACCTACTTATCAAGAAATTTCTTGTAAAGACTCTAAATTAAAAACTTACTGTTCACAATGGGACTCTTTAATGATTAAAGATAATGTTCTTTGTCGAGAATGGTTATCACCAAATTTAAAATCAACTACTTTACAAATTGTGGTACCACAAAATAAAATCACTAAAATTTTAAAAGAAGCACATGATTCACCTACAGGAGGTCATTTTGGAGTAAATAAAACATTGGATAAAATACGCAAAAGGTTTTATTGGGCAACTGGTAAAAATGACATAGAAAATTGGTATAAATCTTGTATGATTTGTATTGCTCGGAAAGGTCCTTCTGATAAAGGACATAATGAAATTCAAATTTTTAATTCAGGAGAACCTTTTGAAAGACTTCGAATGGATATTCTTGGACAATTTCCTAAATCTTCATTAGGAAATAAATACCTTTTAGTAATTACAGATACATTCACTAAATGGATTGAAGTTTTTCCAATTTCAAATATAAGAGCTCCTACTATAGCAGAAATATTAGTTAGTCAGGTTATTTCTAGATATGGAGTTCCTTTAAGTATTCATACAGATCAAGGTAAAAATTTCGATTCGAAACTGATAAAAGAATTAGGTAATTTATTAGGATTTCACAAGACGAGAACGACACCATTACATCCACAATCAAACGGTCAGGTTGAACGACAATACCAAAACATACTTAATTACTTATCCAAATACGTCACACATAATCAAAAAGATTGGGACCGATGGATCTCATTTTATTTATTAGCTTACAGGTCCTCTACACATTTTACAACTGGGGCAACTCCTGCTGAGATGCTTACTGGTACCAACTTACGACTTCCATTGGATTTAATAAGGGGCTGTCCACAAAAACCAGAAGAAGTCCAATTTAATTCAAATTATGTTCAACAACTCAAACTTAAAATCGACGAAATCTATCACCAAGCACGACAACATTTATTAATAACATCAAATAAGACGAAAAATTATTATGATCATAAGGCTCGACAAGTTACTTTCTCTGAAGGTCAAAAAGTTTGGTTTTACAATCCACAAAGAAGAAAAGGAATATCACCAAAACTACAAAGTCACTGGGAAGGCCCTTATACTATACACGGAGAGAAAAATCATTTTTTTATGATAAATTCAACACGTTAAAATTAAATGATTCTTGATGTAATATTCTCATGAAATCAACTTAATTTAACCAGAATAGATCCTCACTGAAAACGCTATAGGCGCCATGATATTATCCTTTGGACAGAAGCTATAATTACTAAGAGCGCCAAGTGAATATAACCAGTTAGTCGATCCTGTGATATTCACTTACCGCTCACGGGACTTTCACGTGGCACTCAAGTAAATTCAATGGTAGCGTGACCAACCGAGTAGCGCGTGCTTCGCAGGTAGTGGGGAGAGAGAGCGAGAGTAACTAAAATACAATCTTGTTATGATGGTAAAATAGCAATTTTTTAAATAAATTAATGAGTGTTAAATTATTAATATTACCTTCGAAACTATCAGAAATAAATTTTAAACTCAAAATTTAATTATTCTAAACAACTGGGGGACAGATAAGCATATATCATTTCGCACCAAACTTATCTCAAAGCAGGTTTAGCCTAGTGCGTAACGTTCGTGCTTTTCTTTTTGGGTGCGCGAGTTCAACTCTCGGTCAAGACCACTTTTTTCATTATTTTAATATTTTTTATTAATTATTTTATTTATATTTTCTTTTTTCTAATATTAAAATCTAATTAAATATGCTCATTTTTTTAATTAATATTTTTTTTAAATAAATTATTTCTTATACGCAATAATTAAAAATATTGATAAATGAATAACAATTATATTTATAATACTTCAGTTAAATTTTGTCTTCATAAATATATATGTGTGTGTATTAATGTATAATATAAACTATAACATAAATGAATTAATACTATGGACTAATTTATTTATTATGTCAATTTTATAAATTACATTATGAATAAATTAAATTATAATATTATAAATCACTATTATTTATTTATTAATCATTTGAATTATTACGTATAAGAAATAATTTATTTTAAAAAAATATTAATTAAAAAAATGAGCATACTTAATTTGATTTTAATATTACAAAAAAGAAAATATAAATTAAATAATTAATAAAAAATATTAAAATAATAAAAAAAGTGGTCTTGACCGAGAGTTGAACTCGCGCACCCAAAAAGAAAAGCACGAACGTTACGCACTAGGCTAAACCTGCTTTGAGATATGTTTGGTGCGAAATGATACATGCTTATCTGCCCCCCAGTTGTTTAATAGTATATTACGTTCCGAGGTACGGAACAGGCTCATTACATGCGCGTGTAAGTTTGCTTTGCGAGGCGTCAGCCGAGCAAAGCAAAACACGCGCATATGATGAGCCTTTTTCGTGCCGAGGAGCGTATACGATTTTCCTTCATGCCCGGCCGGAACTTCGCCATCTCAAAAAGATAAAAATTCATTTTCAAGTAAAAAAATACATCGAAAACGACTTCTAGTGAAAAGTCATTTGATGCTTTAGTTTGTTGTAGCGCGCATGCGCAAGCAACTATAGTATACGTTGAGAGCGTGAAAGAGAGAGAGAAAGAGAGAGAGAATCGCAAATAAAAGTCCTATAACGGTTAACATAGGATAAACAATTCGTTTTATTTAACAATTCAAATAAATAAAACGTGTAAAGAAACAAAAAAAGAACATAAATATTCAATTATTTTATTGTATTTTTATTTTTTAAGTGTCTAAAAGCGTGTTGTGAGTGTCGTAAAAAAATATCGCCAGTTAAAAAAAAATTGTGTATGCATGAAAGAAATGTGAAAAAACGGAACATGTGTATCCTAATAGCTGATAACATAGGATATACAGTAAATATTCTAATGATAATTCATATAAAAAAAAACGTGTGTAATTATCATGTGTGTGTGTATTTCATAATTTTAACAGTCATGTCTAACGATGTTTCATGTATAATAACAGAGGTTAGACATACTGAGTATATATAGATATAGTCAGAACATACAGCAGAAAGTGAAGCGACCGAAACTGTTGTAGTATGAAGGTGCGCAGTGGCTTCTGAGCATGTGACTGTAAAGAAAATCACAAATGTAATTTGCCCGTTCCCTGCCGCACGAGAGGCACTTTTAGGCGAAGTTCCGGCACGGGTATGAAGGAAAATAATTAAATTTTGAGTTTAAAATTTATTCCTAATAGTTTCAAAGGTAATATTGATAATTTAATATTTATTAATTTTTTAAAAATATATATATTGCTGTTTTACCATCATAATAAGATTGTATTTTGGTTACTCTCTCTCTCCCCACTACCTACAAAGCACGCGCTACTCGATTGGTCACGCCACCATTGAATTCACTTGAGTGCCACGTGAAAATCCCGTGAGTCGCAAGTAATTTTAACATGATGCATCGCCACGTTCATTCTCCTGGCAGCCCACGTAATTTTAAGTTGACCATCAAGAAAAAATAACATCTTTTGTATCTGATTTTAAGATGGATACCAATCATCTATTAAAAACATGAGTATCATAAAAAAATCACTTGTTTCTTCGATAATATTCGGTGAAGAAATATCATGTAATAATCACTTGAAATTTCATGGAAGAATAACATGATTTTTCTCTCTGTGTACTTAAGAAAATCAATGACGTTGTGTTCTGTATAAAAAAATCAAACAGACACAAAAATAAAATTGTACATATTGATCGACTGGCAACTTTTCATGAACGCGCGACTTAACTGTTCTGCTCATGGTTCTTTTGAACTGTGGTTTTTCCCATGAGCGGGAAGGTGAATACCGGAACAGGAATATGAGATAAGGTTCCACAGTAAAAAAATTATTCTTCCCACTCATATTCATTAAGATTTCCATTAAAACATTGTTCCTCAAAGTTGCTGTTGGAAGAAAGAAATTTGAGTTTATTTTGTGTTTCTTGTGTCAATTGAGAGTCATTCTTGTATTGGACAAGAATCCTAGAATTGACTGGAACAAGAGTGTAAGATAAAATTATTTATGCTTGGTGCATGGTTATTTATTTATAAAGGTGAAGTATTACTGATCCTTTAATTGTCGAGACGACAATTTGAAAGAGAGGGGAGCAATGTTGTAATATGAGTCGAATGATAGAAGCTGCTAAAAAGAAAAGTTGAAGATCATATTATATATATATATATATATATATATATATATATATATATGATGCTCATGTAAATAAGTTAGTCTGTTTTGATGATCAGATGATTTGAGTTCGTTATAACCAATAAAGAATACTGTTATTTTGTAAAAGTGTATTAGGTTATTGTGTTGAAATATCTTTAAGTTTAATTAATAATCTAGACGTAACAATAAATATATATATATATATATATATATATATATATATATATATATATATATATATATATATATATTACCTCAATGATTATTTACATCTAATGAATAGTAGTTTTCTATATTCAAAGAACATTAAGAACATTAACATCCTGCTCAAAATATTATACAATATATTTTTATATCATGGTGCGTGTGATTTTTTTATTTATTATATTGATATAAAATATTATTTAATATTTAAAGATGAAAAACAAAGATACATCCTATTACAATAAACAAAATTCTATTTTGAGCTCGAAAATAATTTTTTGTAAAGCATGCGATTTAACGCTAAAAAAAAATTCTTAGTTTTCTCTTACTTATCTTTACTATATAAACCTTACAACATTCAACTATACACCATAAAATATTAAACCACGGGCCTGGAAAGTTATTTTGTAGATATTTAGTAAAATTTAATATATTTTACAGCACTTGAAAATAAAAAGATAGTGTAATGAGATAAAGAATGCATAATTTTATTTTATTAAAAGTATTACAATTAAAATGTGTATCTTCCCTTAAATTTTAAAAAGGCATAAATAATTTTGAAGCTGATGGCAGCAAATTCTCAAATATAAGTTGTTAGAAGCTAATAGCCCTTCCACCAAGTTTTTAGAAATAAAATTACACAATTTTGATCTTCAACCGTAGCATATTAGAAAAAAAATTTCGGAAATTATTTATTAAATGTCTTTTATCAGGAATAAAATAATAGATTTCACTAAGATCAAGTATATCCCGCATAAAAAAAATTTGGTTTCCCTTAACTTTGGCTGATGTTTAAGTTTAGAGATACTTTATCTAAACTTGGCCAATGAGAAAATCCCAAACTTCATAAATTAATATTATGAAAATTGATGTTAAGCAAAACTTTGCGCAAACTTGTGATGAATTATTATTTTAAAAACTAAATTCAACTGGAATTTTTTTTAACTTTAACGAAAGTTAATCAAAACTTTGTCAAAGTTACGAAAAAACTCAACTATACAATCTTTTACATATTTATTAATAGCAAATTTGCGCAAAGTTTTGCTCGACTTTCAATAAACTTTATAATATAAATTTAATTTACTACAGTTTGTAATTCAGTTTGATAGAAATTAAGCAAAACTTTGAATGAACTTATGATAAAAATTATTTTTAAAACTAAGTGTTGCTGAAATTTTCCGTAACTTAGATGAAAGTTTTCAAAAACTTTGTCAAAGTTACGAAAAAATTCAGACAATCTTTTACATAATTATTAATAGCTAATTTATGCAAAGTTTTGCTCGACTTTCGGAAAACGTTTAGTTGCAATACTTTTTAAAATGGTTCTTATACATTTATTTAATTTAAAAGTTTTGCCAAAGTTTCTTTTAAAAATAAATTTTTTTGAGAACTATTTTATAAGCAAAACAAAATTCTATGAAACCTAATATAAGTTTATGTACATAAATTTTTTTCTCTATCCGTCAAAAGTTAAACCTTACCTTTGCCTTGTTTTATACTTTTAATTATAAGTTTGGGTACATTGTTTAAAGCTTAAGAGCAGGTCGTATATCTTTATCCTTTTCCAATCGAAAAATTAATTTTTCGATTAAGGAAATATACTTATACTAACATAGTACCTATGTAATACTTACTGCGGTGCTGTCGAGTATGAAACTTCAATACAACTAATTCATCATATCGTAAAAACCATTAACTTGTATAAGAATTTTTAACAGTTGATAAATATAATATTAATCATATAATATTTAACAAATTACTAATAATTAATTTTTCACTTAAGTTAATTATTTTAAAACGGACAAGAGCAGATGAATTTTTTCGCTACAATAAAAAAAAATTTGTAAGATTAAACTTGAGTGCGGGAAGCTCACGAAATCCACCGAGATATTATACATAAAAATTTATATACAAATTTTCGATGTATAGTATTTTGAGGTTGTCGAGCTTCATCTAATTTGTAATTAAAGTTTATAAGAAAATAATGAGTTCTATTTATAATAAGAAAGATATTTTAATTAACACATTAAATTAAACATTAAAATAAATACTTTTTAACAACAATTATTAAACTTTATTTAACATACTTTGAATCTTTTACAATCGTTATTTTTTAATTTTTTTAATTTTCGTCTTTTCTTAGACTTATCAGATAGTTCTTGATCATTTTGATCTTCTTTATCAATTGGTTTTTCATTTCTATTATTTGCTTTTTCCGGGTTATTTTCTTTTCCCTTCTTTTTTTGTTTTGATGATTTTAAATTTTTAGGTTTTTTTCATTATTTATTTCTGCAGTTAGTTCTTCTTGATCATTTGGATCTTCTTTATCAAGTGATTTTTCATCTCCATTATTTGCCTTTTCTAGGTTATTTTCTTTTTCTTTTTCCCCCTTTTTGCTTTCTCATAGAGAAAGCATTATATCGGTAAAAAAATTTTTTTTCTATTTTTTCATTAATTTGTACATACTTAGACTCAGGAAGTCGAAAAAAGTGGTTTCCAGAAAATGTCTGTATGCATGTGTGTGTGTGTGTTGTTAAGTCCTGGCTTTCACCAGGACTAAATAAAAGTGTATAATTTGATTATGTTGAATATTTTTGTATGATTTTAAATATGAATTTGAATTAATTTGAAATAATTGAATTTATTATTAAATTATAATTATGAAAGATAAATATATGTATAATCTAGTGGTGAATTGAACTCCACCAATATTTAATTGAGTAAATCGTTTCTCACAAATTGAAATATATTGCAGGATATTTATTTAGAGTACTTGAATAGAGAATATATAAATTGAATATTCTTACCTTGATTGATTCAAGTAGATGAAGGCTGGATACAGACAAACAAAGAATAGATATAGGCACGATTAAAAATAAGACTCGAGTCGAATATAAGAAACTTTTAAGATATTTATTGACACTTGTAAAAATAATTAAATATTGAATACAATAACTTTATTAGAATTAGAATTTGAATTTGAATTTGAATTTGAACTACAGGATTTACGACTTGGTACCAACGATGATCCTGGGGTAGTGCCCCTCTCGTTAATTGCAGTTGGCTTTTATAAGATTTATCTTGACATGATTTCATTATAAAATAAGTGGATCTTGCTTGTTTTATGACTTAGTAATTTTGAAACAACGAATTTTGTTGCTTAATATCAACTTAAAGTTTTCTTTACTGCTTAGGTTAACACATTCTTTTATTGTTCGATAACCGTTTAATTAGTTCATCAATGTCATATTAATGAAAAGATATTTTAAAATTGTAAATTAAAAAGTAATATAAAAGATACGTTGTGACGTAACACCTTGGGAGCTCAAGAGATTGCATATCGGAAGGATAGGCAATCGAAAGAAAAAGGAAAACAAAACAGTTATCGAACAATTTACAGATAATTATTACAAGCTTAATTGATAAATTTACATATTTTATATTTAAATAAATACTAATACACAAGGGTACGTTTTATTTCGTACACCTTGGGGCTCAAAGATTGTACATAAACCATCATGATAAGTAGTAAAATGTATTTTACAATGATTTTGGTGTGTTTTACAAAAGGTGAATAACATATTGCTAATGCAATTCAGCAAGAGAAAATGACAATATTCGATATGTCTTACAAAATATAGGTGAATGACATGTAGATGTGCAATTTAGATTTTCTTTTGACTCGTTACATAAATCATTACATATATATAAATATAAATTGTTTGTTTGTTTGTTTTTTTTTTTTTCTTTTCTTTACATTTCTTAACCTTTCACTGTTTAATAATGATATAAAGAGCAAAATTTACAAGTTTCATAGATTGTAATATTAATGTTAAATTCAGATTTTTTTATTATCATTCATTTCAAATTTGATGAATCGTAAAAATTTTTATATTGCAAAAAATAAAATAATAAGTGTATTAAATATTTTTAAATAATTATTTTTTTAATGATAAGTTACCTGATAAATTATAAACTTTTTACTTAAATTATTTGTATAATTTTAATTGTAACGATCCTTTTGTTTTTTTGTTTAATTTAAAAAAAAAATATACTTCTGAAATATGCTATGCTTTATAAAACTTGAACATATATGAATGACATATAATTAGTGTCATTCACCCTTCCTACACAAAATTGAATCGGAACGATTCAGTAAATAAAACAAAAGGATTGTTTTACAATGAACGCAAAAATGACCGCTTAATAAACTTAAAGTATCAAATTTTTAAATTCTAGTTTCGTAAAAGAGTCATCTCTTATAAAATTATAACATTACTCTACATTTTTTGTTAGATTACTTCTTAAACAATAATATGCTAAATAATGCAACTTGAAGGATAATTAACAAAAAAGAATTTTTTATTATCTTAGTTTCCACCTTATCTTTTTTTATATGTATTCGTAGAAGGTTAAGATTTCGATGGATAATATCTAAAAATCTAAATGAAATATGTGCTTACTAAAGTATATAAATCAATGACACGCAGAAAAATAAATAAAATAAAATTTATAATCGCTTTACTATAGATGTGTATCCATCATGTGTTGTTTTTTTTTTTATTGTTAGATCAAATATGCTTACGATGTCATTTGATATTTACACGTTTAGGTGAATGACACACGCGCATAGTGTCATTCATTCTTTTATGTAACACAACACAATGAAATATGCATAATTTTTATTATATTTGAATATTATGTATATGTAATCTATTTCGAATCATAATTAAAAATTTTTATTAATTGTTTTTATATAACTAACAAATAATTATTATCAGCTATATTTATATGTATTTGATTATATATATGATAATGCTTATTTAATAGAACGACATTTATGGGCTGATTTTATATTTTTTAAATTATGAAATTTATTATTATATATATATATATTTTTTAAAACTAATTACGACTAATACTGAATAATCGAATCTCTTTTTGTTCTTGAGATGTTGGTTTAGAAGGAGTAGATGTACTTGTGGAAGGTAGTGTTATATAGGGTGATTTACTTGGTAAAGGTGGAGGCGTTGGTCGAGGCAAAGTAGATTGTAAAACCATGGGTTCTGATATAACTGGCTTTTCTATTTTCACTTCCTTTAATTCTATTTCTTCATATCTTGGTATTTTTTTCATTTGATTATTATTTAATATAATTATTAAATGCGTAATGGAGCTAAAAATGGCTCCTAATAAATGTATGGACCAGCCATATATTGTATGAAGAGTATATCCTCTTATAATAGTATCCATAATTAATTTAATTATATGAAGAATGATTAAAATCATTATTATAGCTGAACTTATTGACCCAAATGTTGTCAGTTTATTTATGAATTTTTTCCAGGTGTTTTCTGCTATATTTGATAAAGTATTTTCTGTTAGTAAATTACTTAATAAATCTCCTCTTGAATTTTCTTCACCCTGAATTCCTCTCGCTATAGCATTTAATAAAGCTGCTTTTTCGAAAGGAAACATTATATGTTGTTGTAATTCCTGTAAGTCTTCTTGAGAATAAATGCCACTAGTTGCCAGTGATGTTATTTTTTTAGGCATCCATGAAGTTTGAGTATTTGGTCTTAAAATTTTTACAATATTTTTCGTTGTCCTTGGTTTTGGTAAAGGTTTATCCAATCTTCCCCAATTTTATAATATTGTGGAATGATTGAATTACAATTTATTTCAGAACCTGATTTCAATAAAATATGTGTTTTCGGTGTTAAAAACCATGTCTCATTTTTTGTTGTTACAGGAAGTTGAATATAACACTTGTTTGTGTGTTTTAATTGTACTTCTACTGGTGTACATTTTATCACATGTACTACTTCTCCAGCAAGTTTAGCTATATACCCAGGTTTTTGCATGATATTATAGGCAAATTCATCGGAGCTATGGATGCAAGGGATAGAGATTCGCGTATTATTTTTTCTCAATTTCACATTTTTCTTTTAAGATATTAAAGTATAAATCTTTAAGATCAGCCCTAAAATGTTTTTCTATATATACAAATTTAGAATTCACGTAAGTAAATATATCTAAGTTCGTTACTTCTTTCTTCATTTCATTATTGTCAAATAATAATTTATTATATGAAAGGTCTAAGATAAATAATTTAGGATGTTCAGTTTTTGTTAATATCCTATTACAAATGTTAATATTATTTAACGCTGATAATGAAAATGTTGTCTCAATAGAATTTACAGTATAAATACGATTTTGATTGGCTGAATTTATTATTTTTGCGGGGCCTCTATATAAGGTTTCGTATTCTGTTTTAAAACCCTCCTCTGCAGGTAAATGTTCCCAAAAAGTATAGCCTGCTTGTGAATCGATGCAGTGTTCATCCGTAAATTTACATATGGTTCCTGAGTTTAATCGTAATTTATTGTTTTTTAAACTTACTTGAGCATATTCTTCTAGTAGAGTTATTCTTATGAGGCCTTGGACGAGTACGTTATCCCAGGAACCAAAATTATCCGTGTAAGATGCTCCTTTGCATGTTTTATCCTTAACTGAACCAGCGAAATCCATTCCTACAGATCTTGTTGAATTTATTTTTAAATCTGCTATTGTATGAATATTATCATATTTAAATATTCCTGTTTCATGTATAAATTTGCATTTTTCATGGCTGATTTCGTAAAGATACTCTTGTAAGGCATGAGCTGTAGTACCCAAATGGCTGAACATTCCACAGTGAAATACTGTTCTCTGTATTTCTATTTTACACTGCATAATTTTTATAGATTTAAATTCTGCAATTTGTAGTAATTCTATTGTTGTATTACTTATAGTAACATTTTCTTGTTGAAAATCACATTCGCCCGTATCTAGTAAAGAGTATGTATTAATAATTGGATCTGTAGATTCACAGTTGAAACCGATGATTGCAGAATTACTCTTGATAAGAGATAAGAAGATAAATATGATAAACAGCATTTTTCTTATGTTTATATAGAGGATGAAAAGTTCTGAAAATAGAAAATAATATTAATTTTTACGTTTATGCAAAATTAATTTATTAGCATGAACTAGTTTTGGACCCCCTTATAATTTATAGTGATATTGCTATTTTCGTGAATTTTTAATACCTCAAAGGGTCCCAAATTATGATTTTTCTCTAATTTTCCTGGCTTTGGTTCTTTTATAAACCAGACTTCATCGCCAATGTTAAAATGTACAGGATTTATAGATCTGTCATAGTATAGTTTAGATTTTTCCTTTGATGATATTAAATTTTCTCGAGCTATTTTTGCAATATCTTTCATGTTTGTTAATAACTTTTCTATATAATCATTAAAAGTTGGTAATTTTTCTGATTGTTTCAAAGGTTCGCTAGATGGTAATCTAGCTGGGTAGGCGAAAACTAATTCATGTGGTGTGAATTTATGACTTGAATGAACACTTGTATTATAATTAAATTGTGCAAGTTCAAGCCAATTATCCCATTCGATTTTTCTTATCTGCGAAATTTTTCAAATATTCGCATAAGGGATGATGAGCCCTTTCTAACGCGCCGTTAGATTGTGGGTGAAATGCGGTTGTCTCAATTTTTTTAAATTTAAATCTTTTTGAAATCGCTTTTATTAATTTACCTGTAAAATTTGCACCCTTGTCGGTAAGAACTATTTTTGGTGAACCGAAAATGCAAATGAATTTTTTTATGAATGCTTCAGCTATAGACTCTGCAGTTTGATCTTTAAGTGCAACAGCTATTACAAATTTCGATAAATGATCTTGCATTGTTAGTATATATTTATTATTATTTTTAGTTATATTTAAAGGTCCTACTATATCTAAAGAAATTTTATCGAATGTTTTTTCTGGGGTATCTGTTATGATCATTGGTTGTTTAGTTTTAATTCTTTTTAATTTATTTTTTTGACATGTTTCGCAATTTTTTATTCGATTTTGTATATCGGTTTTTAAATTTTCCCAAAAGTATTTATTTTTAATTCTATTATAAGTTCTATTAACTCCTGAATGACCTCCTATACTTGAAGAATGATATAAATCAAAAATTTTTTCTCTGTTATCAATTTTCACATATTCTGTATTATTTAAACAAATAATAATTTTAATATCTGTATCTTTAAAAATATCATATAAAATTTCTTCAATTTCGTTCCAATTTATGTTTACAATTTTAATATTCTTTGAAATGCTGAACATATTACATTTATTTTTAATTAACAGATTTTTTAATACATTAAAATTATTTATTAATTTTTCTTTTATTAAAATAAATGATTCTTTAATATTTAAGCACATAATAAAAATTTTCTTTTTTAAAATTTATTATTTCGATTCCATTGTCTTTTAATTCATTATTTATTTTTATATTATTTTGTACGAGATATCTATCTGTTAATTCGTCTAATGGCTTTTTTTCTGTTGTAATTAAATGAATAATATTATCTTTTCTATGTTCTATAGAATTTTTCGAATATATTATTGTATTCGATTTGTTTGTACACGTATCTTGTTGTATAATATTTTCGTCAGTCTTGACGTCTTGATTTGTTATTGTTTTAATTATTTTTTTGGACGACCTCGTTTCTTTTTATACGTGTACGTTCTTCATTTAATTTCTGTATTTTCATTTCATTTGTTGGTAAAGGTGTTGCTTTATTATTGCTTTCGTTTTCTTTAGCTTTTTGTGCTCTCGTTACGACGTTTATTTCTACTGTATCTATGGGATTTCTTGATAAAGCATCACTATTTACATTCATTTTTCCTTTTTTATATATTATGTTAAAATCATATTCTGCTAATTTGAGTCGCCATCTTTGAACTCTATTATTTTTATCTGCTGATCTAAATGAAAGTAATGGCTTATGGTCCGTTACTATTGTAAATTTATTTCCATAGATATAATTTTTGAATGTTTCTATGCCAAATAATATACCTAGTGCTTCTTTTTCATATGTGTGATATTTTAATTCTGGTCCTTTCAAGACCCTTGATGCATATGCTATCGGCTTATCTTCTCCAATTACTCCCTGTGATAATATAGCCCCTAATGCATATCCTGATGCATCAGTTGTTATTATAAAAGGTTTATCTAGTTGAGGAAATTGTAATAATGGGGCAGAGCATAATGTTTCTTTAAGTTTATCGAAAGCTTCTTGCTTTCCAGGGTCCCATATAAATTTTACTTCTTTTTGTAATAACTGTGTTAATGGTTTTGTTATTTTTGCAAAATCATTAATGAATCTCCTATAATATCCTGCCAATCCTAAAAATTCTCTTATATTCTTAACTGTTTTTGGAATTGGGAATAATTTTACCGCTCTTCAACTTTTTTAGGATCGGCTTTTATGCCATTTTCACTTATTATATGTCCCAAAAATATAACTTCTTCTTTCATAAATTCACACTTTTTAGGTTCTAACTTTAGTCCTGCTTCTCTTAATTTTGAGGCTACTAAATTAAATTTGATATTATGTTCTTTTTTTGATTTAGCAGCTATTATTATGTCATCAATGTACACATGACATATTCTTTTACTTATAAGTTCGCCAAGAGCATTATTGGCAACTCTCATAAATGTCCGTGGAGAATTTGTTAAACCAAAAGGTAAAACCTTAAATTCAAATCTTCCTAAGGGATGTACACTAAAAGCTGTTTTATGAATATCAGATTCTCTCATTGGTACCCAATGAAAGGCCGAAACCATATCTACAGTTGTAAAGTATTTATTTCCACCTAAATCATCGAAGATTTCTGTTATAGATGGTATTAAGTATGGGTCAGGTATGGTTTTTTCATTTAATTTTCTATAATCTATGACTAAACGCCATCTTGGTTTTCCATAAATACCAGGTTTCTTTTTACAACAAATGCTGGTGCATTGTAAGCACTTTTAGAAGGTCTTATTAAATCATTGTTTATTAATTTCTGTGTTTCTTCTATAGCGATTTCTTTTGATTTGTATGGTAATGGGAATTGTTTAACGTATATTGGTCTATTATCTGTTAAATTTATTTCATGATATTCTAAATTACATTTTCCCATTTTTTCTCCTTCAAGCCAAAATATATCTTCATTTTGTATAATTAGATCCTTTATACTTTGTTTATTTTCTTCGGTTAAATGATTTAAAATTATTTTATTTAATAATTTTTCTTTACGATCGATATTTTCTTCATACATATGATTTATTTTTTCATGTGTTGTAGTTTCTTCAGATTCTTCTTCTTGCATATTTAATGTTGTAATATCTCCTTCAATAAAATAAGTGAGAAATTGTTTATCTTTATTTTCAATATTAAAATTTATATTATCTTGTAATTTTAAAAGGAATTTATAATAATCTATATCTTGTTCATCTTTAAATTGATTTTTTTCTAAAATACAGTTAATATCTTTCATAAGATTTTCTATGTTTTCATTTTTATCTTGTAAAAATTGTGTAATCGAAGCTATATATTTAGTATCTTGCATAGGCATAATATAATTCAATAATTGAAATATGTTAGTAACTGCTGCGTCATTTCTTTCGTTGTTTTGTATACATAAATTTAAACTTGAATTTTGCTCATCTTTATAGTCTGTTTGAATGTAATATTTTTTCCCATTTATTTCTAAATATCCTTTATCCAATCTTAATTTATTTACTTTTAAAACATTTATACCTAATATTCCGTCATAGGGTATCGAAAAACTTTCCGACGCTACATGAAAATTTGTTTGTAATTTGTTTATAGGAAAATTAACTACACCACATGTTTTCATAGGTGTATTTGAAATTCCTGATAAATATATTTTAATATTATCATTAATAGAATTAGGTGGTACTAATTTTTCTTTTATTATATTAAGTTGAGCACCTGTATCTATTAATAATTTACATACTTCGTCTGTAAATGGATTTTTTATTTCAATAAATTGTAGTGTATCCCCTAGTTTAAATACGTAAATTGGTATGTTTTTATCTATATCATTTTCAGAATAACTTATTTCAGTTTCTTTATTTATATTGTTTATATTTTTGGATTTGTTTTCATGTATTATTACTAATTTTGAGTCATTTTTCACCTGTGGTTTAAATTCTATCGTATCGTATAACATTTCTTTCTCTACACTACAGTTTAATGTAACACTTAAATTATTTATATCCATATTTTCAAATGTGTCACATGTTTCCAATTCATAATCAATTTCGTGTTCTCTTGCAAAATATTGAATGTCTTCATAATTATTGAGCGACTTTTGTTTTGTAACTCCTCTTGTTCGCTCTCTCCAAGATGAGTTTAAGCGTTTCCCTGTGTATTATTTAATTCAAGTATTTTCGATTGACATTGTTCATTCGTATGATTTGTTTTTTTGCATAATGTGCAAAATTTTTCTTGCTTTCTTTCTAAATTTTTAATTGTAAAACATGTATCAAGTGAGTGTCCTAATTTTTTACAATATGGACATTGTATATTTTGATTATTGTTTTGAGTTTTTTTATTTTGATAATCTCGTTTCCTGCATTGCTCTATATTATGTCCTTTAGTTTTACAGTATCTACAAAATTTATGTTGACCTCTTTGTCCATATTCATTATTATATCGATTATTTCCATTATAATTATTTCTGCAGTCTCTACCTGAGTGACCCCATCTGTCACATAATTGGCATCTTATTTGATCATCTGATTTAATTTGATTTACAAATATCTTAAATTTTTCGCAATTTGTAGTGCTGTGTTTCTGATTACAAATGTCACAAGTTTGTGTGGGTATATTAATCTTTTCTTCCATTTGATTACATAATTCAGCATTGTGTCCGTTCTTTTTGCATTTCCAGCATAATTCATATTTTTTTATAATCGGACAACGACTCACTTGATGAGTATTTTCTTGGCAGTATTGACAATATTGTTCATTGCCATCTAAAAGTGTACACATACCTCTTGAATGTCCTAGTTGATTACAAAATTTGCATATTAATTTTATTTTATCTTTTGTATTAGTGCACTGATATGACGAGTGAGTTGGTTCTTTACAATATACACAACTTGCAATATTGCAACATAACGCCTCATGACCTATATCTTTACATATTTGGCAGCATGTTATTTGTTTCGGTGATTTTTCAAAGATATCACTAACCATAATTTTTTTTGTATTTTGATCCGATTGTGTTCTAATATCTTTATATTTTTCCAAATTTTTTTCTATTTTTATTGCTTTTTCAGTTGCTTGTGAAAAATCCTGGACTTCTCCTAATTCATATCTAATTTCACTATTTAAGCCTTCTTTAAAATATTTTAATGTATTTGCACCCAGTTCATCATTAAAACGTTGTAAAGCATCTCTTGTTATGCCGTTTTCATTTTTCTTTTTATCTGTAATTTTTGTACTTAATTTTGTTATTCTTTCTATGTAATCGACCACTGGTTCATGCTTTGCTTGTTGAATTCGTTCTAATTTTGCATATAAAGAGTGTAAATTATCAATCTCTGGATATAATTTTTTATGAATTTAATAAATTCTTCTATAGTTTCAATTCTACTACCCTTTATAGCAGTACGAATTGTTCCTGATACCTTAAATCTTAAATAGTTCATAAATTTCGATTGTTCTTCTTCACTTAACATATCTTTTGCGATTTCTAATTTTTCTATATAATCTTCTAAAGGTAAATTTTTTCCATCAAATTCAGGTACTAATCTTGAAATTTCCTTCAGTGAGTATCCTGATGTATTTGCCATGTTTGTGTTATCTAGTAAGTTTCCAATTTCAACAATCGAATTGTTATTATTACCCATAAGAATATTCTCTTCGTCTATATCTTGATAACTTTCTTGTTTGATAGATAAATTTTCTGTATCGTTAAATATTCCGTCTGCTGTTGTATTATTTTCAGAATAAATCGTCACGTCTCTCGTTAAAGTATATTTGTCTAAAAAACTGTCTTGTAGATTATTTTTTTGTGTTGTTTTAGTACTTTTAGAAATTATTTTTGGAATTGTTCCTGTAGATTTACTTAATGGTGTATTCTGTTTGTTTAAAATATCTGTACAGCTTGTATTTGGACTATTATTTTTATTTGTTTCTTGTGGAATATCTATGTCCTCTGTTAGATCTGCGGTGTTATTTTCGATTGTTTCTTGTGAAATATTCGTCAAATTTGATGTATTATTTTCAATTGTTGTGTCTAAAGTTTTATTTGGAGAACGTGCAACTTTTGTACTTTTGCGAAATGGATCGATATTTTCGTAGATACGTTTTCCTTCCTCTTTTCTTTCTCTCTTAAAACTGCTTGTTTACTATATTTTCTGATTCTATCGCGAATAGCATTAATATTTTCGTTCTCTTTAGTAGATATTTTAAATTTTCGACAAATTTCAAATAATTCTAATTTAGAGTATGATAATAAACACTGTGTTTTCCTTCTTTTAAATTATCCGATAGCTCTTTAAAATTTATTCTACTCATTTGTAATATTCATTATTTATTTTCCAATAAAGATCACATAACACGAAAATAAGAAATATTATTTTATAAATATTAATGATTATATTTTTAAATATCGTTTGTTAACCAAAAATAATGCATTTAAAATTTCTTTGACACTGACCTACTTTAAAAATAGATAAAAATGCTGACTTTTGCTTTAAATTCTTTTCTTTCTTTGACCTAATGTTGTTGAAAATACCCGCGAGTACATCACACGGTAATTTTGCTGAGTCAAAATTTTTATGAGTTCGATACTCTTTACAGTTATTTGATTACCAGCGTCTATTTTTTTAAATGCCGTTTTGTTCTGACTTCCAATATTTAATGTTGAGTCAGGTTTTCTTTTATTCACTGAAACGTATTTCACTTTCAAAACTATGTATTGAAAATTATGTTATTTTCACGATTTTAATGAATTGTTAATGTATCAGATTACTGATATTATAAATGCAATGCAAGAAACTTTTTAATATAATTGAAATGAAAAAAAAATGTTTTACAATTATTAAGAATGTATGAACTTATTCATTCAATTATTTTAATTGAAAATAATCTTTAATCGCGCACTTCACGATTGTATATTTTAATTACGCACTATGCGTATGATATATGTATTTAAATACAATATATATATTTTTATTAATTGACGCAATTCGCTAATAATGCACTTCGCGTATATATATTTATTTGTTTTAGATAACACTATTAATATTTAATGACACACTTTGTGTTTATTTTTAATGACGCTATTCGCTTTAAATATTGCACTTCGCGTATAAATAATTTATTCAATGGACGCTATTTTGCGTATAATATTTATTGTGCCCTTGGAAATATAATATTTTATTTGACGCACTTTTGCGTATAATATTTATTGTGCCCGTGGGAATATAATATTTTATTTGACGCACTTTTGCGTTTTCGTAATTCACTTTTAAACACTGTATTTATAATTGGTCCTTCATATATATTTTTATGCACTTCATATATATATATATATATATATATATATATATATATAGAGAATTTTCTCTAATGATCCTCAATATATTCAATACGATTCCTCAATTAAAAGTTTGTACCGGAACCAAAATGTTACAGTCAAACTAATTCGTACCGGAACCAAAATGTTAAGTCCTGGCTTTCACCAGGACTAAATAAAAGTGTATAATTTGATTATGTTGAATATTTTTGTATGATTTTAAATATGAATTTGAATTAATTTGAAATAATTGAATTTATTATTAAATTATAATTATGAAAGATAAATATATGTATAATCTAGTGGTGAATTGAACTCCACCAATATTTAATTGAGTAAATCGTTTCTCACAAATTGAAATATATTGCAGGATATTTATTTAGAGTACTTGAATAGAGAATATATAAATTGAATATTCTTACCTTGATTGATTCAAGTAGATGAAGGCTGGATACAGACAAACAAAGAATAGATATAGGCACGATTAAAAATAAGACTCGAGTCGAATATAAGAAACTTTTAAGATATTTATTGACACTTGTAAAAATAATTAAATATTGAATACAATAACTTTATTAGAATTAGAATTTGAATTTGAATTTGAATTTGAACTACAGGATTTACGACTTGGTACCAACGATGATCCTGGGGTAGTGCCCCCTCTCGTTAATTGCAGTTGGCTTTTATAAGATTTATCTTGACATGATTTCATTATAAAATAAGTGGATCTTGCTTGTTTTATGACTTAGTAATTTTGAAACAACGAATTTTGTTGCTTAATATCAACTTAAAGTTTTCTTTACTGCTTAGGTTAACACATTCTTTTATTGTTCGATAACCGTTTAATTAGTTCATCAATGTCATATTAATGAAAAGATATTTTAAAAATTGTAAATTAAAAAGTAATATAAAAGATACGTTGTGACGTAACAGTGTGTATGTGTGTGTATGATTTCAGTACGCCAATAAGATCTCGAGAACTACTCGATGGATTAACTTCAAATTTTGCATGCAATTTATTTTTTTGTCTAACTGGGGGAGGGAGAGGGAGCTATTGAAAATTGATCTTCTTAGCTCAATGGCTCTTTTTTTTAGAGCCATTTTAAGAATTTTAAAAAAATTTTGATTTTTCATTTTTTTGATATTTTACGTAAACTACTCGAAGAATTTTCTTGAAAATTTGTATGAGCATTATTTGCACACCAAAGAAGAAAAACTTTTACCAACTGATTTTCTTAGCGCACTTTTAATTTTAGAGCATTTTGAAAATTTTGAAAAAAAATTTTTTTTTTCATTTATTTTTTATTTTACGACAACCATTCGATAGATTTGCTTCTAAATTTGGATGCAAGTTATTGGCTATTGTCTAAATAAAACAAGCTTTGAAAAACTTATTTTCTCAGAGCAGTTTTGATTTTAGAGCATTTTGAAAATTTTGAATAAAATTTTTCTAATTTTTTTTATATTTTACGTAAACTACCCGATGAAGGAGCTTCAAATTATGTATGGGAATTATTTATGATTGTCAAAATAAAATGAGCTTTTGAAAACTAATTTTCTTCAATTTTCTTAGCGCACATTTAATTTTAGAGCATTTTGAAAATTTTGAAAAAATTTTTCATTTTTAATTTCTTTTCTATTGCATGAAAATCACTCGATAAACTTGCTCAAAAATTTTCATGCAAATTATTCACTATTATCTGAATAAATCAAGCTTTGGAAAACTTATTTTCTTAGCGCAGTTTTAATTTTAGAGCATTTTGAAAATTTTGGAAAAAATGTTCATATTTCATTTTTTTTTCTATTACACAAAAGCCATTCGATAGATTTGCTCAAAAATTTTCATACAAATTATTTGTTATTGCCTAATTAAAACAAGCTTGGAAAAACTTATTTTCTCAGCGCAGTTTTAATTTTAGAGCATTTTGAAAATTTTGAATAGAATTTCACTTATTTTTTGGTATTTTACGTAAACTACTCGATGAAGTAGCTTAAAATTATGTATAGAAATTATTTACGATTGCCTAAATAAAATGAACTTTTGAAAACTGGTTTTCTTAGCGTAGTTGTAACGTTAAAGCGTTTTGAAAATTTTAAAACAATGTTTATTTTTCAATTATTTGGTATTTTTTGTAAACTATTCGATGAAAATGTTTCAAAATTTGTATGCAAGTCATTGGTTATAGTGTTAAGAAGACAAGCTTGGGAAAATTAATTTTATAAACGCATTTTTAATTTTAGAGCATCATAAAATCACATTATGCAAATGGCAAAAGTAAGAAAGAGTAAAATTCACATAGTTTTCGTAGGTATTAAGACAGCCTTCAATACAGAGGATAGGGACATTTATATTAAAATCGTATTTAAAAAAATAAAATCAAATTACTCTAACTCAATGCGCTCTATGAGAAAGCATTGCGCCAAAGTACTTGGCAGCGTTTTTTGTTTAGATAATTTTAAGTTTTTAGGTTTTTTTTCATCATTTATTTCTGCAGTTAGTTCTTCTTGATCATTTATTGATTGGTTTTCTATTTCCATTATTTTCTTTTTCTAGGTTATTTTTTTTATCCTCCTTTTTTTGTTTAGATGATTTTAAGTCTTCACCTTCATTTTTCAAACATGCTATCTTTTCGTTTTTATTTTTTTTTATGTCGTTCTTTTTTGTATTTTTTTTCGGATTTCTCAATGTGGCACAAAGAGATGTCAAGACTTCTTTATACTCCTTATGGGTAATCTGATACTTTTTTTTAGTTGTACTTTTATTTACAAATACTGAAATATTATATAAAAACTATGTACTATCGCACAGGAAATATAAAAGATTAAATTATTTGTACTTCTTACTTTCTACTGCTTCGTAAATATTATCTGGTATTGGCTCCCATCCGTTTTTACCAGTGGGAGAACTGTGTTTGAGGACCTCTTCTCCCAGAATAAGTTTCATCAATTTCCTCACGATCTCACGTGGATTTTTTCTATTAGCACTAAGTATGCTCTGAACTTTCACCTACTTACTACGATTCCTAATCCTTCGACCAGTTCCATCTACAAAGTATTTAATTAAATAAATTGTAAAATATAAATAAATTCTAAAATTATTATACTTAAGAAATAATTGAATAAGATTTTGGCAATATAAAAGTAAAAATTAAACAATATTTTATCTACATTCATAAATAAAATGTCCAAAAAAAGTTTTTATTTCAATTATACTTTTACTTTTGTATTGTCTTAGATTTCATGCTTTTCTGTACCATGTTGTCCATTTTACATGGATTTGCCTGTACATTTTCGTCCTTCTGAAATAAAAAATTATCTTGATTAAATTGACATCTCAAATATAAAAAGGTAAAAAAAATTTTCCCTTCAATTCAAACTTGTTTATATTATTTGATTTCATGGACTTCATCAGCTCTAAAAATGCAGTAATTTTAGTAATATCTTCTGCTGAAACTAAAATAATAATCTTTTTTTATTTTTATTGTTTATTTTTTAAATTGTTTATGTGTATATATGTATATAGAAAAAAAGAGATAGATGTAAATAATTTAAAGTCACAAAATATTTATAATGCTACAATCTAATTTTAAAATATGTATCAAGTCAGAATTTAATTTATCAGGGAGCGCGGTAGCGCTCCTTACGGCAAATTAGCGCTACGGCTTTCCCTATTTACTTTGAATTTGTGATGTTCAAAGATTAAAACTTTGAGTAAATGGTTATGTTTCAATATTTACATATTATTTGATTACAAGTACACATAAAATGATCTAATGTTTTATCTGACAACAAAAACATATGGCCAAAAGTAAGTTTTCATGATTTTTTTATATCATTACAGGTTAGTCTGTCGATTTCTTTTCTACATCGGGTTGTTTCAGATTTTCGGCGAATGTTAAAGAATGACGGAGAGTTTTTCGTCTGATGTGAGAGAAAGAGACAGAATACGAGTTGTGCGATAGCTAATAAGTGAGAGAGAGAAAGAGAGTATAGAGAGTGAGAAAAAGTTATATCTTTTAACTAGCATCCCCCGTCTCGGCTTCGCCCGCGCAATAGTTGGGCAGAAGTCGGTAGGTATAGAAATAGAATCTCAAAAACTATTATTTATTAAATCGTACTCTTACAAAACTTTGGAATACAATTTTTAATAAAAAAATCGTAAGTTATTAAAATTAAAGTGACATGAAAAAAGTACAAAATAATTTAATTTTTATCTTTAAAAATGACCAAAAATGAAATCAATTAAAAAAATTTTGAAAAATAATTACATCAAAAAAAAATTTTTTTTTTCCATAATTATGTCGATTTTAGTAAACATAAACTAAAAATGACAATTAAACCTTCATCACTTATTTATTGAAAAATGGCAAAAATATGAAATCAAAATAAAAAAATTTTTGAAAAAATGATTTTATTGAAAAAAATTTTTTTTCTTGAATATGTAAATTTTTGTTCAAACTAAAAATGACAATTTAACCTTGAGCATTTTTTCTTGAATAAAATCGGTAAATATATCGGTAAATCTGTGAAACTTTTCAAATTTGACCTCAAATAAAAACGGAAATAAAATTTTAAAGCAGACCGTTTAAAATGTTTTTTTGTAGTAGTAAATATTATAAAAGTTAAAACTAAATTTGTGTGCGTCATTATTGTTAAAAAAATATTATTTATACATCGTTTTGCTATAAATGCATCATTGAATAAAAAAGTATAAAATTTTTTTTTAAGTATGCAGAACCTTTTTTGGCTGTATGTATTTTTTATTCAATTTAATAACGGAATTTTTACATTAATTATAACTCAATTCAACGATCACACCACAAAAAATATACTTTAAAATAATTGTGGTGATGTGAAAGCCAATTATCACTATTTTAAAAACCATGCACGTTTTAGTAAGTAATTTTCAAAATCATTTAAGCTTTATTCTACAAAAGGCACAGTTACCATTGACGAATTATTTGATTCAATATGAAAAACTATTTAATTTAATACGTATAAAGTTGTGATAAATAAATAGTCATTTTTGATAAGTCGCTAACTTTTAATAAAATCGAAAATTACAAAAAATCAGTACCCTTTCTACTTTACTTCAAAATACTTATCTCAAAAAAGGCACACTTTTTTACCCTTCATTTTTCGAAAATATAGACATAAGAGGAAGTTTTCTATGAATTTCAAGACTGTAAAGTAATAGTCTTTTTTTTAATAAAGCTAAATACTTTTTTTTCGTAGCGTGGTACCCTTTGCAGTTAACAAAAAAATCATTATATATCTTGATTTTCTTCGGATGACGTATCACATAATTGCTTCATTATGAAGTACTAAGTCTTTTACAATATTACTTACAATTTGCCACCTGTCAGGATGGTGTGCTACTCTCTAGGCCTGAGCTACGCAGCAGTAACCTAAATTTGAAAAGTTTCCCAGATCAACCCATCTATAATATTGAAAAAATGTATTTTTTCCGAAAATTTGCTGAAATATTTGTTTGAAAATATCACAGGATGATAAAATCAACGTTATTTGCAATTGTGTTAATAAATGAAAAAAAAAATTTTTTTTTTGAATAAAATTAACGTGATTTGAAAGCGGGTCAAATATCTTATATTTTTTGTTAATATAATTGGAATAAAATTTTTAGAAAAAATCGCAAATCATACATAATTATTTGTTATTTTTAAAATTATTTTATTAACCATGAAGGGTTAGATTCTCATGTATGAGCCAATAAATATTTGAGGAATAAAAAATTTCCTTGAATAAGATATAAAATTTTTTCTAAAGTTAAAAAAATTGTCAAATTTTTTATTCTGCCTAATGGAAAAAGAAAATATTTCATTAAATAATCCGAGGTAATATTACTCTGTGATTAGAGAATATGCAATAAAAATTTATTGTGTTGAAGTTACGGAATATTATAGGTGTATAAGTATTTCTACCGTACCAGTTTAATAAAGTAAAAGACAAAATCGGTCGCCACCTATTGGGCAACCAAGGAAAGTAGCAAGGATAGAGCATGTTGACCGCAGAACGCCGAAAAAAAGTAGTCCCTATTCCCTACGCGTTAAGATCTAAGTCTATAATTATTTTATTGCAATTATTTATTATATAAAAGGACAGCGTTTGTTTCAATGTTCTCAATTATCTCAAAAACTACAGAACCGATCGTTTTCAAATTTTAAATTTAAATTCTTTATAATGTGACGAGTGTCATAGGCTATATAAATAATTACTTTTTTAATCAATAATTGCAATAAAATAATTATAGACCTGGATCTTAACGCATAGGGAATAGGGACTACTTTTTTTCGGCGTTCTGCGGTCAACACGCTCTATCCTTGCTACTTTCCTTGGTTGTCCAATAGGTGGCGACCGATTTTGTCTTTCACTTTATTAAACTGGTACGGTAGAAATACTTATACACCTATGATATTCCGTAACTTCAACACAATAAATTTTTATTGCATATTCTCTAATCACAGAGTAATATTACCTCGGATTATTTAATGAAATATTTTCTTTTTCCATTAGGCAGAATAAAAAATTTGACAATTTTTTTAACTTCAGAAAAAATTTTATATCTTTAATTTAAATATATTTTTTGACTTATTGGTACTATATTGAACATATTTCGAAAAATAAAAAAAAAATTCAATGCTTATTTTTTCTACAAAAAAAAATTATTTTAAATAAAAATTCATTCTATTATCACATGGTTCACAAACAAAAAATGTTGTGTATTCCGAAGTTTTGTAAGAGTACGATTTAATAAATAATAGTTTTTGAGATTCTATTTCTATACCTACCGACTTCTGCCCAACTATTGCGCGGGCGAAGCCGAGACGGGGGATGCTAGTTGTTACGGACAGAATTAATATTTTTAGTTTATATGATTATATATTATAGATTTTTAAGACTATATTTGTATTTTTGTTTCATTTTTGATAACTTAAGTTCTCGGTAAAGTTTGTTAAATAAAAAATAGATTAGATTGTAGTATTTAATTTGAATTCTTAGGAAAAGTTCAACTAACGAAAAGATTTTAGTTTTATTTAGTTATTTTAGTAATATTATAATTCGTTGTATTGCGTATTGTGATTAAGTTCGAGCTACGAGAGTGCTTGAAAATGGTGCCATTGTATTTAGAATATCGAGTTTACGTTGTTTATATACACTAAGATTATATGTGAGAAAATATCGTTAGCTGAGAAAGAAAGAAATGTAAAGAGATCGGCATAAACATGGCATGAGGTACAAAATTGATTAAATAATTTCTATAAAAATTATTATATTATTATGTATAATAAAATTAATGATAATTGATAAATGAATAATGAAAGAAAATAAACGAATAAGTGAATTGTTGAATAAAATGAATGATTGATTAAAATTTAATAATTTAATTTCAAGAAAATAATATAAAATTAAAATGAGAAAAAAGAGCAAAAAAGAAATTGAAATTAGAACTGTGCTTCTGTGCATGGGTGCGCCCATGGCCTGGTAATAGTGCCCTCGCCGGGGTGAATCTTGATCACAAGATTCCGAGTGTCAAGGTAAATAAAAACAGCCTCGCCGAGGTGAGTCTTCAGGGCTCCGAGTGTCAAGGCAATTTATTAGAATCTCGCCAGGGTGAGTCTTGATTACAAGACTCCGAGTGTCGAGGTAAAGGGTTACAGCCTCGCCGGGGTGAGCCCTGGTTATAAGACTCTGGGTGTCGAGGTAAGCGGCATGAATTGACAGACATCGTCAGCTCGAGTCGCTATAAAGCTATACAAATCAAGCACAGTCAAAGAAAAAAGAAAAAAGTAAATAAAATAACGTCCTTAAGAAACTAGAGTAAACATAGAGAACACTTGATACTTTAATATAGACCGAAATAGTAGGGATAAGTTTTCGATCCCTATAAAAGAAAAAGACGTGTGAGTACTGCTAGCCATTTTTATGCTGGTCGTCTAAAAGTTAAGTATACCTTGTAATTGCGCATTTTTGTTATTAAAATTAAAGTAAAAGTAAAATTCAAATTCAAATAATTTTATAACTCTTTGTCATCGTAAATTCTATTATTATTAAAACTAACTTTAAATTTTAAATCATTTATTTATTTTGCAATCTACCTTATCCCAGTATTATTACGTTACATTAGTACTTAATATTTGATTAAAGACCGAGTGCTGTAAATGCCATTTTATTATTTGCTAAAATAATTTAAGTTTTTAGGGTCCCGTTTTTAGCAAAAAGTATGTAACCAAATTTAAGATTTATTGAAAAGCTGTAAAAAAAACTTATATTTATTTTATTTTCTTTCAATTATTTTTGGCAACGCAATAGGAATAGTACGACATGCAGTTAGTGCACAAAACATGTTTTTCACGAACGAGTGAAGCTGATAAAAAATACAAGAGCGTAGAGCACCTGTATCATACACGAGTTAATTATATTTAACAGACCGTGCGCGAATCATGACTATTTACACGGTTATTAACCGAGCAGAGTAAAAAGTATCAATTTGTCACCGGATTGTAGCAAGGGTGACAATAAAAATATCTTAATATACACATTTTCTAGCATTAACTTTTTAAATCTATACCGTTTACCGTTAATAAAAAGAGATTGTATATACAACATATTATTATAAAAACACAAAAATATCAAATATTATTTTATTTGATTAATATATTATTTCAAAAATAAAGTTTCAAAAATAATTTAAAAAATTAAGATTACTTGTAAAGTATATATAATATATAAATCTGAAAAAAATAGCTGACATTCGACATACAGGATATTATTTTTTCTAATTTAATCATTATGCTACTAAAAAATATCTTAATTTTTTAATAATTTTCTTTATAATAAAAGATAAATAAAATATATCAGTAAGGATGAAAAAATGTTGCTATAAAATTTTGTCAAAATGACCTAAAAAAAAATCAAAATCGTAAAAACATCTATTCCATGTCCGTAAAAAAATTTTCAATTTTTTTGTCAAAACGAAGACAAGATAGTGTACATGTTTCGAACGCTGTGAAAAAATCGTATGTTTCGCACACGCAAAACAAGCATCCCACACAGCATGGAATATTTATGGAAGCTTCCTGGAATATTGGCACGGAAGATTTGAAATATTTTAGGAATCTTCCATGGAATATTCCTGTAATATTCGTATGTCCTTGATTCTTCCTAAATTGGAATATTCCATGGAATATTGTTGGAAGATTCCAAGAATATTTCATTGGAAGATTTAGGACATCTCAGATCTTTCATTGAAATATTTCAGGAATCTTGCAGAAATATTTCATGAAATATTCCGTTGGAACATTCATGGAAGATTTCCGGAATATTGGAACGGAAGATTTGAAACATTTCATGAACCTTTCATGGAATATGCACGAAAGATTTAAGGAATCTTTCATGAAATATTCCATGAAATATTTCTGGAAGATTTTAGAAATCTATCGTAAAAAATTATGTGGAATATTTATGGAAGATTCGCAGAATATTGGCACGGACGATTTTGAATATTTCAGGAATCTTCCATGAAATATTCCTTTAATATTCGTATGTCCTTGATTCTTCCTACATTGGAATATTCCATGGAATATTCTTGAGAGATTTCAAGAATATTTCAATGGAAGGTTTGGGTAATCTCTCATCTTTCATGAAATGTTCCTGGAAGATGTGAAATGCTGTGAGGGGATAGTATATATATTATATAATAACACATTAAACTTATACATCAATACATATACGCATACATAAACATTTAGTTATAAAATCGCATTTACATATTCGCTTCGACTGTACACATCAAAGCGCCGATACACTTTCGCTTATATAGTAAGTGAGGTATCTTCCAACCACTTGGGGATAAAACTCCCATTTAACGAACATCCCCCTATCGGCGTCACTGGAAACCTTCCGTAAGTTCCGCGCAACTTTCCAACGAAAACTTCATGGAATCATTCTAGAATCTTTCATGAAATATTCCACTGGAAGATTACTTAAATGTTTCTGTGGAATATTTCGTGGAATATTTATGGAAGATTTATGTAATATTCCGCTGTACGATTTAAAAGTTTTTCGAAATCTTCCAATGAAATGTTTATGGAATCTTTCTGAAATCTTTCATGGAATATTCCACTGGAAGATTACTTAAATGTTTCTGTGGAATATTTCGTGGAATATTTATGGAAGATTTATGTAATATTCCGCTATACGATTTAAAAGTTTTTCGAAATCTTCCAATGAAATGTTTACGGAATCTTTCTGAAATCTTTCATGGAATATTCTACTGGAAGATTACTTAAATCTTTCTGTGGAATATTTTGTGGAATATTTATGGAAGATTTATGTAATATTCCGCTGTACGATTTAAAAGTTTTTCGAAATCTTCCAATGAAATGTTTATGGAATCTTTCTGAAATCTTTCATGGAATATTTCACCGAAAGATTACTGAAATCTTTCTGTGAAATATTTCGTGGAATATTTATGGAAGATTTATGTAATATTTCGCTGTACGATTTGAAGGTTTTTTGGAATCTTTCAGCGAAAAGTTTATGGAATCTTCCTGGAATCGTCCATGAAATATTTTACTGGAATATTTCATAAACCTTTCATGGAATATTTCATGAAATATTTCAAAAATCTTCCGTGAATATTTCATGGAATATTTCAAAAAAGTTTTTGAACATTCCTTTGAAATATTCCTGAAATATTCCTGGAAGCTTTTAATGGAAGATTCCAATGGAATATTTTGAAATATTCCGTGGAGACTTCCAATAATCTGCATGGAAGGTTCCATTGAAATATTCCAGTGGAATAATTCGAAATATTCCAGTGAAATCTTACATGCTGTGTGGGATGAGAAACCATGTTCCACGCATAAAGTGTTAACTAAATGTTGCGTTGCATCATATTTCTACGAACAGAAAGTTCGTTAAACACATTTTCTTAAAAACAGCTTTCCCGAAGGGCGCGCGGCCGGCACAGAGAGATAACGCAAACCTGAAGTTTGTCAAATTCTAAGACGTTCGGAACAGCTTTTTGTAAAGGTATAAAAGTAGAGACACGCGTCAAGTCAGTTCAGTTCAGAGTCAGCCGCCTAATACGCAATATCTCTCTCTGTCGACCGAGCGCCACTTAAGCGTACATAGAAATTAACAACTCTTGCTCTTGCACTAAAGAGCTGATTCAAATCAATCGCATTCGTTCTCTGACGAACACACACATACCATAAACGAAGCCGTACGCGTACGCATTAACGACTTCTAAAGTCACTAAGCCAACAACGTCTTCACGTTTGTTGTACTCACAATAACATAGAAATCACAAGGTTACACGCGTGTGCCTGCGAGCGTAATATTCGTGCGTAAATTCTTAGTTAATCTCAACTTGTAATTTAGTGCAGTGTAAAATTTAATAAAAGGGTTTTTTATACCTTTAAGGCTTTTTCCCTCAAATTGAGTTAAATTCATTTCAACCTTTCTTTTCATTATAGTGCAGTGAATTCATAAAATAATAAGTTCAATTAGTGCAAAATCTTAAATTCCAATAGTGTTGTGTTGGTAAATTCATTGAGATTTTTAATAGTAAATTTTAGTTTCTTAAATCACAGTTAAATTAAATTTAAAGTAAAGTCAAATTTAAATTCTTTAGTTTGTAGATGGTAAATGTAGAATCAATTTTTATATTTTGTGTTAAATTCAGTAAAATTTAGATTTGCTAAAAAAGGGAAAATTGTGTTAGTTAAAAAATAGGTTAATTTTTCATTTCAAAAAATTAAATTCATAAGACAACGAAAAATTAGAATTTCGATGTAGTTGACGCTACACTAAATTTAAATGCATTCCATTGCGTATAAGAGAAAACTAAGAAACGATATTTACTTCAGTCAGTAATCAAATCTGCTCCGACTAAATATTTAATTATAGCATAATAATTTTTTTTACACGGGACACATATAATGGATATTTTACTCTCTCACAGCTAACAGTAAAGTGCCCACTATACGCTGTCTGTGTTAAGAAAAACAAACGAAAAATGCCTATAATCGTATCTTTATCACTCACGCCTCCGGCTTGGGTAACAATTTACATACGATTTAAGACATTTTTCGTTTTTAATGCCTAGGTAAATAATATACTATTTTAACAATCAAAACTCGAAATTTATTTAGTAATTGGATTAATCACATTTTTCTTTGAAACGTTTCTCGTAATTTAATATAGAAATCAATCCAAATATAAATAATGAAAATAATGATGGACAACCTCTTCAAGATCACCCAGCCAATAATCAAATAGAAAATGAAGGTTTCGTATTACATTAATAAAAATTAATTCTTTATAATTAATTTTAATTTTATCAAATTATTATCTCATCAATGATGAAAATTAAAAATTCATTAAATAATTGCTTAAATATTTGTTAAATTTTCTTAAATTTTATTAATATGTATTTCTAAATTTTTAAATTAAATTTAAAAATATTTAGCACCACTAAATGAAAGAGGACAAAATCATGGATCTGGACGTGGTAGAAGAAGGAGAAGGGGACAGGGCAGAGGTTGGGACAGAGGAAGAGGACGCCGTGAACGCGTAAACGCTAATGAAGGTTTATAATTGCAATTATATATTATAGAAAAGAGAGGGTGATAAGCAAATAAGAGATAGTTTTTATTATGATATCATTTTAATTATAAACTTGGTTTTTTTAATTCTATAAAACTTGACATGAATTTGAACCAAAATCCAGTAGAAATGCCACCTAGACGAGGTAGAGGTAGAGGAAGAGGTGGAAGGCGTGGGCAACGTGGAAGACGTGTACAAGCAAATCGAGGTTAATTGATAGAATAATTATAAATATTAATACATATTTAATAGATGGTATTCTTCTAATTACTTGAAGCCAATTCTTATTAAATATTGCTTAAAATTGATCTTCCTATAACATCAAATAATTCTATAAAAATTTTAAAAATTTACCGAGTATTAGATCCCAATGCTTAATTAAAACTAAAGAAAATTATTCACATTTAAGAAAGAGATTTTTCTATACGTTTTTTATGGTTTAATATAGATATCGAAATGAGAACAGGGAACCCGAAGTTATTCCGGTGAATTATAATTTAAGAGCGCTTCGTAATAGACCTCAACAATTAGCCGATGACCTATTAGATAATGAAGGTTTAGTATAATTATAATACTTCATAATTCTTTTTTTTATTTGATATTAGATTCTCAAATCACAATATTTTCGATAGCTAAAATCATTAATTTATTGAAATCATTTAATTTTTGTTTAAATTACATTTTATTACAAAACTGCCCTTACAATTCAATACTTAAATCAACATGAATTTAAATTATGATCATAATAATGACGTAGAACCTGCTAATAATGAAAATGACATTGGAGCTGTCAATCGCCATGATCGCATAGAACTTCCTCATGACGAAAATAGTGAATCAGAATCATCTGAAAATGAAAATATAACAATAATAAAACTTTGTGAAGATTGTATGGGCTATACAGTGTGTGTCAAAAATTAGTTTTTTAGATAATCTTTTATATTTTTTGGTAAAAAGTGTTTATTCAATTTTTAGCTTAGTAACTTATTAGATTAGATAATATTTAAAAAAAATCATTTTAAACTTTATTTCATTTAAATATTATGAATTATTAATAAATTAAAGCATTTAAGTTTATGACTTTTACTCAAATCTAATGCAATCATACAAAATAATGCCCAATTGTCAAAAATGATTTTATTCGACTGCAACAAAGTTTACTTTGTACAGTATAAAATTTAGAATCTATAGACCAAGACAGAATTTTGCTTTACATTTTTCATCCAAATACATTGCCAATTTGACTCTCGGAGATTGCGCCGGGAGGAGAAAGCGCCGGAATGCATTTAAGAGCATTAAACAAAAGAAGCTCGCTTAGCCATATAGCCGGGCCGACATTTCTACCAACTACCAAATAAAAATGTAATTTTAAAAGTAAAATTATTTTTTCGTCCATAGATGTCGCCAGTATTATCAATTAATTATTATTCCTTCAAATTTTAAAAAATTGACTGATTTCATTAGGAATTTAGAAAAGTCGATTCCGTTTCTTCTAACGATATTAAAATTTCTAAAACTACGTATATGTAATAATCGATACATGACAAAATATTTTTATCGATTACTAAGTGCACTATCTTGTTAATCATATTTCCTCGATTTGGAGGATATCCTGACCACCTAGACATCATCTCCAGGAAGTGACAAAAATTTCTATATTTTCAATTATAATGCTTTCTCATGAATGATGTTACGTCGACCTGGAGGTCATCCTGGCCACCTGGACATCATCTCCAAGAAGTTACAAATATTTCTATATTTTCTATTATAATACTAGATATGCTTTCTCTTGAATTACGTTTCGTTGATCTGGAGGTCATCCTGGCCATCTGGACATCATCTCCAAGAAATTACAAATATTTCTATATTTTCTATTATAATACTAGATATGCTTTCTCTTGCATTACGTTTCGTTGATCTGGAGGTCATCCTGGCTACCTGGACATCATCTCCAGGAAGTACCAAATATTTCTATATTTTCAATTATAATAATAGATATGCTTTCTCATGAATGATGTTTTCTCGACCTAGAGGTCATCCTGGCCACCTGGATATCATCTCCAGGAAGTGACAAATATTTCTATATTTTCAATTATAATAATAGATATGCTTTCTCATGAATGATGTTTCGTCGACCTGGAGGTCATCCTGGCCACCTAGACATCATCACCAGAAAGTGACAGAAATTTCTATATTATCTATTATAAAACTAGATATGCTTTCTCTTCCCTATTGAAAAAGATCACGTGAATAATTTACGTAAATTTTTCATGTGATTTTTGTTTCATTTCATCACGCGAATTATTCACGTAAATTATTCACGTGAATTTTATATTTTTAATATAAGAAGTATTTCAATAAATGTAATCTCTCAAATCAAAAGTATTTCAATTAGATAGAGAGATATGTGTTTATTTGTAAAAGTTTACAAAAAGTGATACAATTAATGATTTTTTAAATAAAATATGAGTCACTAGAAAAAAATTTGTGTTTCATTTCATTACGTGAATTATTTACGTAAATAATTAACGTAATGAAATGAAACACAAATTTTTTTCTAGTGACTCATATTTTATTTGATAAATCATATTCATTTGAATACTTTTATTTACAAAATCTTATTAATTGAAATACTTTTGATTTGAGAGATTATATTTATTGAAATACTTCTTATATTAAAAATATAAAATTATTCACGTGATCTTTTTCAATAGGGTTGCATTACGTTTCGTTGATCTGGAGGTCATCCTGGCCACCTGGACATCATCACCAGAAAGTGACAGAAATTTCTTTATTTTCAAGTATAATATCAAATGAACTATCTCATGATGTTTTGTCGACCTGGAGGTCATCATTGATATTAAATATATATATATATATATATATTTATGTCGTCGTAGGCCGTATTCGGTGGAATACCTATAGACCACGCTAAATTTGTATAGGCATTGCATACGTTCATGCTAATATCTCGACGATATTCTCTCTGTCAATACTCCCTTAGGGAGTACTGACAGCTCTATACTCCCTAAGGGAGTATTGACAGATCGAGATATCGCACAGCATGGCCGTATATGACGCGAGTGACATCGATTCGTAGGTTAGTGAAAACAAAAGAATGTCATTAGATATGTCAATGCTCATACAAATTCATATAAAATCTTAACTTTACAGAATGTTTTGTTTAAACAAATTTTCAAAGTTAAACAGTTAATAAGTAAAATAAATAAGTAAATAATGATATTATTTACTTTTTTTTAATAAAACATATATCATTAATTTAAAAAAATCATTTTTATAGTTCCTCATACGGCCTACCAACGACATAAACTTATCTACGTAACTTGGGAGTACGAAGGATTCTGAATCCAGGCTTGACTAAAGTGCTTGTCGCTTGAGCAGCAGTCAGTCTCGGGCGCGCTTCGCGCGCCCTCGACCACCTGCTACTCAAGCGACAAACACTTTAGTCTCGCCTGTATTCATCCTTCGTACTCCCAAGTTACGTATATAACTAATATATATATATATATATATTAGTTATATACATAACCTTAGCGTACGAAGGATTTATATGAGCGAGACTAATGTTTTTAGCTTGGGCAGTAGTCGGTCTCGGGCGCGCAAGCGCCGACTGACTGCTGTTCAAGCTATAAAACATTAGTCGAGGTCATATGTATCCTTCGTTAGCTCAAGTTAGGTAGATGATTTTATGTTATCGTAGGTCGTATGAGGGTCTATGAAAAGATTAAATACAAATAAAAAAACATTATAATAAAATATAAATTTTCAGATTATTTAATTGAAGAATTTGAAATTCTATTTATTTCAAGAATGCGCGCAAACAACTGAGCGGTGCCGGTATACTTCTGCCTATGCGACAGAGAGAGCCGACGACGAATTACGGGAACGACCGAACGACGCCGACGGAGAACTATAGCTTACTTTTAACTGCGCTCTTCTTTATCTGTCTTTGTCTTACTTGTAGCAGCGCGCTGACTCTACTAACCTTCTAAAAACATATTTTAGTGTTTTGCTCCGAACGTTCTTCAACAAGACTGTAGAATATTTGCCAATACACTTCAATATAGTGTGGCGTATGCAATAATATTCCATACTATAAAGTATTTTAAAGTCGTATACTCCATTGTATAATGTATTGCTAATTGAATATACTTTAGCTACGAGCAGGGCGGTATGACACCCCAATACCCATTTAGCTAGCTCCACGGGTATTCTACCGAATACGACATACTATAACATAAATATATATTTATATATATATGACATTTCTCGTCAACTTTCACTATACACACACAGTCAGTATACACTCAAATCACCAATCACTGCGCTAATGGAGTATGTTATTCTACTCTAAAAATAATAAGATACGTATTTTTTTATTTTGCTGAAATATCAAAATTGCATCAGATATACATATTTGAAAATTGCATACAAAAACTAATTGTTCAAACTGATAATTATGACAATAACTTTAGAGGGCTATCGTTTTACCAATTTTTAATGAATTTTGGTAAACCTTTTTTTGTTTTATTTCATTTTCAGCCCTCTTTAATTTAGTACAAGAAATTGAAAAAAAGACTGAAAAATGACTGAGATATATGCATTTTACCAATAAATGCACTTTTTATGCACATGCATTTTTCTCGAAAAGGCCATATTTTTTTTCATGAAATTTTTTTTGCTAATAGAGGACCAAAACACCTACCTATTGGTACCTGTTTGATCCCGTACTTTTTGGTTTGGAGCCAGAAAAAAATTCACAACTTTTATTGTTGAAAAATTTTTGTATAAACATTCGGAAGTCTTGCAGTCTACATTGTAACGCTGTTTTGTTCTTCACTCATCATTTATATGCATTTGTACGTATGTATATACTATCAATAGTGATATATATATATATATATATATATATATATATATATATATATATATATATATATATATATATATATATATATATATATATATATATATATATATATATATATATATATATATATATATATATATATATATATATATATATATATATATATATATATGTAAATTCGTAATATTAAAATACATACTTTAAAATAGAAAAATAGTATTTTGTGTAACTTGTGAGCGAAATAAGGGATGCACGAGTGAGAGTTTGTCGCCCGAGCGAAGCAAGAGCGCCAAACTCACACGAGTGCCAAATCCCTTGAGCGCACGTGTTACACATGCTATTTTTTGTCTCAAGCTGCGCGAAATTCTATGCATGCATCGATTATTTTGAACATAAAAATTTTCTTTAGTATTGTATATAATGCTTTAATATCGAGAATATCAACTATTTATAATAATAATAATTTGAAGTTATTCGGTGTAAAAAGAAAGGGGGGCTGGAGATTGGGGGCCGAAACCACCTACCTTGAAAAATATAAATAATAATTAAAATAAAAATACACAATTTATAAAACAATTAAATTTATATTCTATGAAAGTATATTAGATCTTTTTAAATAGTCTATTAAAATATTATTCACGTAACTATAAAATAAAGATAAAAATTATTTTCAAATTCGCTCATCGATCCATTGACCTGTAGAAAATATATTATGTTATTTTAATTTTATCTCTACTAATTCATAAACTTTTTCTTATTTCGCGCCCGTTAAATTCATTTTACGCACGCTGAATTCAATTTGCGCACACTCAACTTACAGTGAGTCTGAATATAGTATTATTCGTACAAAACAGAGGCAAGAGAAATTTAATTTCGCGCAGAGAGTGTCAAAATAGTACATTTTTTAAAGGGTATGAAAAGGCTTTATTTACGAAACGAGAAGTTTACGGCCCGAGCCGTAGGCGAGGGTCGTAACGAGTTTCGTATAAAAGCCTTTTCATACCAGTTGCAAACCGTATTTTTTGCCATGAGAGCCAAGAAAGAGCAAGGAAGTTGCGATTTTGGGATTAGAATGGCAAAAAAATAATTTTATTTGTGTATATTGATATTATGTATGTTTCGATGTACAGATAATAGGAAGCAAACTCGCGGACAAATACATCGTGTAACCAAAACAGCATATTAGAACTGTTATATAGAAGTAAGTTATTTTTAAAACTGCCCGCGTAAAAATATGAACTATTGCCAATATATTGCAAACATATTGGAAATAGTTATCGCAAACATATTGCAAATATGTGGGCGATAATTTTGGCGATATTTTGGCAATATATCGCCAAACCTCAATTGCTCATATGATTGCAATATATTGGCAATAGTGACCCAATGGTTGGATAGTATCTATCTATTTATCTATCTATCTATCTAATGTCAATATACTACCAAGAGTTACAAAACAAATAAAAATAATTATTATTAACATAAACAATAATTACATAAATATCTGTATTTTTGAGAATAAAAAAAAATTGAAATCAAATTATCATAAAGTTGTTAAATCAAAACAAATTTTGTTAATAAAACAAATAATATTTATTTATTTATTCATTTTCTACTAAGTTAACTGGATCTATTACATAGCATGAGTTATTATTTATATCAATATGATAGCACACATAGATCAAATTTTTTACATCAATCATTATTGTTGAATCTTTACTGATCATACATTTATTTATAAAATTTAGTGTACCTCCTTCTACATTAACATGGAAAGGATTTCTTGCGTTATATTTTGTAACACGCGCCAAAGTTAGGCCTGCACATGCACATATTCTCTTACAATTACAATTAGTTACTTTAATAAAATAATTAATGCGTTGCGACGATGCTATTTCAAGCATCGCGCTTAAACCGGGTTCCGCGCTCAACCGCTACGAGGCGTTACTCCCGCAATGGGAATAGCGCGCTCCAGAGCATATAAGTCGGCAAGACGGCCGGCTAAAACGGACTCTCTCCCCTCTCCCTATGTAGAGAAGTTATGCTTTACATAGTGAGAGCTCACCTACGTGTTTCAATGTGTATAAGGGGGATTCCTATACACATTGCAGACCGTTCCTACCTGGGCTTAGCTTGACTAAGTTTTTTTCCATCTATTCCCAGTAACTATGCATAAGGGGGTTTCCTATGCATAGTTTCCTATCTCTTACCTCCACCTTTTCGGTCGAGGTAGTTCCTCCGCCAGTTGATGGAGTTTCCACGACTAGCTCATCTTCTCTTTGTCTACCCTGAGGCTGGGAGGTAGCATTATCGTGTCTTCCTGCGACACTGACCCGCTTCCAGTCTATACCGGGTGTCATCGAGACATAGCTCGTATTATCCGCCGCCGGTAAAGTAGATTCCGACCGTAACCGCCGTCGATAATATTGTAGCCTGTATATAGTTTATTATCTTTCCTTTATTAATAATAAGATTGTTAAACCGCGTCACCGGTAAAAATAAATACCGACCGCCAGAAAGAGATCAATTAAATCTCGTAACCTGTAAATAGTCTACCTTTTTTTTACTATTAGTTTGTAACCGATACCGTTCGGAATTTATTATTAATTATAATTTTTGTTAAGCCGCGTCGCCAGTAAAAATAATACCGACTGCTCAAACATATAATTTAACCTTAGTTTATTCATATTTTTGCGTGCCGCCGTTTCCGGCCAATTTTTCGAGATTATCATTTGTTTAAGTAACCTTGTATTAGTTTTAAGGCAACTCAATAAATGCAAAGAATATTTATTGTGAAAAATATAAAATGCACGACTCATACTCATTTATCAGTTCCGCTAAACCTCTCCTGTAAATCTGCCCCGTCGTTTACCACCTTGCTTATTTCATTTATTTAATTAGTATTTAAACGCAATAGTAAATTCTTTTCTTTAATTACAAGTAATTATACACAATTCTTTTATTTTCATTATTAAAGTCACTTTTATTTTTATTATTAAATTCAGTAAAAATCAATTTAGTTTATAAGTTTTTGAACTTTGGCTTATTCGAACCACCGACCGACCATCTTCCAGCATCAACCCTCAGGTAAAAGTAAAAGTCTGATGCCGCCGACGTCAATGAGTTGTCTACCGCAACCGCCCGAAAAGCCAAACGTTACAGCGTCCTACATACAAATTTTCACCATCAAGATATTTAACAATTGTTGAATCAGTAGCTTGTTGCTTATGTCCAATTTCCGATTGAAATAAAATATTATTTTTGTACAATTTTTTGAAACGAAAAACATTTATTCCTTGTATTTTATAAGATCTTAATATATTTTTTGCTTCGATTATTGGAATTTTAGAAAAAGTTCCAACTATATATGTAAAATTTTCTATTTTTGTTAACTTAAGTTTCCTTTTTGGGGAAATTAACGTTTGACAAAAATAATCAGCGTCGCTGTTTTTTATTATCCATTCATCTTTCAAGGTGTACAATTGAACATATATACTTAAATTATGAATAATTTGTAAACCAGGATCGTTGCTATGAACAAAACTTTTTATTTTGCCATTTAAATCTTCAAACTTAAAACATGATGTAGTCCACAAGGGCCCTAATCGACGAACTACAATAGGTAAGTGAATTAAACTGTGCAAGTTACAAGTCATATATGTCAATCCATAAAGATCTTGAAATCTTGAGACATATTCGAAAAGTAATATTTCGGCAAAATTTATTTTCTCACTTGTAATTCTTTCTTGACATAAAATGTATACAGCGAGCATTAGAAATTTATAATGATCAAAATAATCTTCTAATAATAAATTATCCAAAATAACAATAGAGTAATAAAAAAACCAGTTTTTAAACTCTGATGCTTTCCAAAACTTTACGTATTCTTTTATTGATCTTAGTCGCCTAGTTGTAAATGTTGGAGGTTTTATTCTTTTCAATTTAGAATCAACTACATCTACTGAATGGGATATACTAAAAATTTCATCTGCGTATTTAGCATCAAACCATAATTCTATTAATTTTTTTACGACGCCTTCGAAAACGCAATGCATAACATCGACTGCTGTAGACGTTATAAACTTTTGACAAAATTTCGATAAAATTGTTGGTTCTTTAACGCCACAAACTGGATTTTTAATTTCACATGCTTGCTTAGCACATGTCAATACGTCTTGTTCTGTACGTAATTGTATAGTCTTTTTAAAAGGATATACTCGTCTACGATAAGCGTTTTCTCCTTCTTCATTGCACACTTGGCATCCAAACCTACCATTGTACTGGTTCATCGATAAAAATAATGCCTTCGCCGGAAGATCACATGTACCGCATAAAATTAATCCTCTTATAGTTACTGTACTGTTTAAATCTTTCACAAATATTGGTATACCTTCATATAAATTTTTCAACGATGATACAACAGGTTTTAAAAATATGTTAGGGTTAGGTTTTTTTTCACCAAACCAAAATGCTATCAACAACATATTTTCTAGTTTATACCTCTCTTCATATGGTAATTCAAGTATTATTAAATAAAAAGGCCAAATATTAAATTTTGAAGATTTGAAAATTTGAATACCATCGATGTACCACATTAAAGATATATTATTTAAATTTTATAAAAACTTATGGCTTTGAGATAACTTTTCATAAATAGACCCGTTATAAATATCTTTAAAAACATTTAGCTGTTTGCTCAAAGTTGATCTCAATTTATTATAAAAGCCAGATCGTCGAAACAAAGATTTTAATTGAAAAAATAAAGGTATTTCTAAAAAATAGTTTTTAAAATCACGAACATTGCAATTACATGGATTAAAATCATTTAGTATGTTTTCGCACTCAATCGATTCATCATGATTAATATCGTGATCTGTATTAAAGATCAAAGAACTGCAACTTGCACAATAAGAATGTTTTATAATATTTTTTTGTTCAATGTCATTAAAATATTTTTGAAATTTATAGAAAGAAGATGGACATTTATTAGGTTTGGGTAGAATAATTGATATAAGTCTGAGTATATGTGCAATGTGCGTATTTGGTAAACGAAGTTGCGATTTCAAAGCAGCTATACACAGAATAAATTCTATTACTTTCATCGAAGCTCCTGGGTAAAGTAGTTCATTTGAAGTTAATAATTCATTTGATTCATCGCCATCTTCATCACTTATATTGCTATGTGCGTCGCTCCATTCTTCATAATCATCGTTTTCTTCTAATTTAAATTATACAATTTATATTATTTGCTTATATTTACAGTTAAAAATCAGTTCAAATTTAAGCACACGATGGGTGTTTAGATTTGAACGAGATAAATAAAATACACAAATATTGTGTAATGTTTTACACAGTTCAATTAATTTAAAATAATTTTACACAAATCCTATGCATTAAATGTATTTCAGAATACACTTTATTAAATTTACATAAGTTTTGAGTAAATTTTATGCAATTTGCTTTTATAGATAGTTAAGTCTGATTACACACATTTTATAAAAAAAAAATGCATATATTAAGACCGAAGCTGTGTGTTTTGATTATTCAAAATATTTATTATTCATTTACACGCAATTAGTGTCATCTGTATAAATTCACACAAAACACACAACTGTGTACTGTGTACTATATTCACTTTTATATAAATGAGTACATCTTAAAATATCTTACCACAATAATCATTATCTTCACCGAAAATCGTAGAAAAATTACTAAATGGCATTATCGTTTCTGAATTTAAAGGATGCAGATTATCGAATGCATTGTCATTAAATTTTGTTTTGTTGACCTATAAATAATAAATAAATAAGAAGCAATAACAATTATTTTTTTTAAAGCAATACTCAATATTATATTACAAAAGATATAATAGAGTAAACATACTACTTGCAAGTAGTGTACAAACTTTAAATAATTATTAAAAGTTCACAAGATTAGAGAGCTTAGTATCATATTATAATAAAGCATTGTTTTTAATTCACAATAAAAGTTCTGTATTTTATAAATAGTTAAATTTGAAATGTAAATAATAAGTTTAAATAATAGAAAAATTACAATTTTCAAGTCAATAAATCAAATAGAACAACTTACTTTACAACTAATATCTTTATTTTTTATTGATAAATCACAATTAACAATCGACAGATTTTTACTAAATAGATTTTTTGCTCGGTTTTTTGTATAATCCGAGTAATCTTCGAAATTATTTGGTCGTTTAGCCATTATTATGTGTCGCAAGAAATAATAAGTTATAAAAAAAACTGTCGAATCGTGTGAAGTTGGATATCGATATTTCATTTGACATGATAATCAGAAAATTATTTTTTTTGGTTACGCGTTAGTAATTTACATTGTAATTGAAAAGAATTATTAATACAATTTAAAAAATTTATTAAATACGTATCATATGGAAAATATGTACGTTTTAGTCTTTTGGATTAAAAGTAAAGAGATTAGTATCATCTCTGAGGAAGAATTGATTCCAACGAAAGAAGATGGTGAAATTACAAATGCTCGTTATAACAACAAGCTGTACAGAGCCAAAATCATTAGGAAAAGCTGTAAGTATTATAAAAAAAAATTAGTTAATTTTGTTATAATTATAATATTTTGACTTTAAGAATGCATTAAATTTAAAATTTTAAAAATTTTGTATATAATATATTAAATGAAATAATATATTTAGAGCTCTCAGTGGCTCATACGGTAGAGCGATGGATTCGTAATCTCGAGGTCCGGAGTTCGAATCCCGCTCTCGGTCGATTGATACAAGCACCGCTGTACGTTACATATGCTTTGTTCACAAACACTGAAGAACTCCGTCGCTAAGTAGCATCGCAATGATAGCATAAATACAACGACGTTAAATAAAATTAAAAAAAAAATAATAATATATTTAAATTTTTTAATAATTCAAAGGTGACAAGGAATATTTGAAAAAAATCAAAGTTTCAAATGATGGGGAAGTATTATTTAGCAAAAATAATACTTCTGGAAAGAAAGTTAATAGCGATGCCAAAGTTGTTGCCAAAGCGATGATGAAGAAGAAAAAGGAATCAACTTACAATGCAAATAAACATTTTCTTGAAATGGAAGATATTTTTGACAGCGAAATTGAGTCAGAAAATGAGAAAGATGATTTATTTACAGGTTCAAGCCAGGTAAAAATAATATTTAGAATATTATATTATTTTTAATTTATTGTTGTATTTCATAAAAATTGTATGTCATAGCAAAAAACAAGAGAGGAAGAGAGAGCACACAAACATAAAAAACAGAGGCAGTTAATGGAGAAATACAAAGAAGAACAGAGGCAAACAACGGAAGAAGAAAGAGAGAGACAAGCAAGAGAGGATGAACAAGAGAGGCAAGCCCGAGAAAAAGAAAGACAAATACAAGCAAGAGAAGAGGAACAAGAGAGGCAAGCCCGAGAAGAAGAAAGACAAATACAAGTAGGAGAGGAGGAACAAGAGAGACTAGCCCGAGAAGAAGAAAGACAAATACAAGCAAGAGAGGAGGAACAAGAGAGACTAGCCGGAGAAGAAGAAAGAAAAAGACAAGCAAGAGAGGAACAAGAGAGAGTAGTCCAAGAAGAAGAAAGAGAAAGACAAGTGAGAGCTGAAGAAAGAGCACGTGAAAGGCAAGCAAGACAACGAGACAGATTTGCAATAGATGCAGAAAGAGATAGAAGTCGATCAAATTCACGTCATAGTAATAGTGATGTAAGTTTTCTTTTATACAAACATATATACATACACACGAGCACACACATTTATGTCTTAATTCAACTTATATTTTATTCATGCTTAATGTATTAAGAGGAGATCACTTATCTCTGTCCTTTTCTAATCAAAGACTTAATTTTTTGAAAAAATTTATATCTGCAAAAAAAAGAGAAAACCTCATCTCATGTCATAAAAAACAATATTTCTTTTGATGAGAAAAAATTGATTTTATTACTTTATTTTCAAGAAAACTTTGAAAAACCTAATTGTTTACTCTAACCTCTATGTTTTAAGTATTTCAAAATTTTCTTGAAAACAAAGTGATAAAATCAATTTTTTCTCATAAAAAAATATTACTTTTTATGATATGAGATGCGAATTTCTCTTTATTTTTTACTATAATTATAAGTTTTTGTAAAAAATCAATTAGTTGATTACACTGTTAAAAAAATGTCAGTTGCTGTGTAATTAAAACCCACATTTGTTGTCTTGATTTAGACATGTTTTATGAAAAATGTGTGTAATCTAACGTAAATATGTAGTGAACTAAATTACATAAGATTAACACAAAACCCTGTCAAAAAAAACTACGTGGAATCCCACGTGGGTACCCACGTGGGAACATAGATGAGTACCCACGTAAATACCCACGTAGATTCCCACGTGTGCCCCCACGTGGGAATCTACGTGGGTATTTACGTGGGTACTCATATGTTCCCACGTGGGTACCTACGTAGATTCCCACGTGGGTACCCACTGTTTTCAAATTAAAGCTACGTTCAAATCCTTTCAAAAAAGCACCTATAGCATATCAAAATATTATATTTTCCCAAAGTAACAACGTTATAAGAATTTGAGCTGAATTTCCTTTTAAGAATATTAATTAATGATAAATGTTAAAATGAAGTACAATTTTCATAACGCTGTAACTTTGGGAAAATATAATATTTTGATATGCTATAGGTGCTTTTTTGAAAGGATTTGAACGTAGCTTTCATTTAAAAACAGTTACAAGCGTCTAGCTATTAATGCTAAAGAATTATAAGCGTTTGAAAATCTAGTAACTTTTTTAGTGATGATGTGATACTCTCCTAGTAAGTTATAGTTAAAGGGAATCACTAACATGTACGGTAGGCAATATACACTGACAGAGATATTATCTAGAGGCAAACGGAATATTGTAATTTAAAATGGGCAGATAGTGGGGGAAAAATGGCGCCGACAGAAGTCTAATTTCATTATTAAAGTTCAGCTCTCGTCGGCGCTATTTTTCCCCAACTATTTGTCCATTTGAAATCCCGATACTTGATTCTAGTATAAATATATTTGTTTTACGTCCTAGCAGAAATATACTTGAAGGTAACATAATATCTTTGCAGCAAAAAATGTAATATTGGTGCAAACATTTAGCTACTTGCATATAATGGATTTAGTTTTCCATCTAAATTATCAATGAATAAGGACTCATCCACTTGCTGTTAGATACCATTTCTGTTAGTGTACTCAAAAGATTCGTAGATTAAAAAATAAAGATACTTTTTTAAAAACTGTTACTTATAGCTCTAATAAATTATTTATAACTTAGACCTAAAGGCAACAAAAATAACTAAATCAATGAGTTCTTAAATCAATATTTTTGTAAAACTTTTTATTAAATTTTTTTCATTTCTTATTTCAAAGAAAAAATTGTTTTTATAGTTATCCTTCGGATGTTGTTGGACAAATAAAATATAAAAATATTGCCCGATACGCACGTGATCTAAGGAAAAAAAAACAAGAGGCTGATGTATATATAGGTGATATAAAAAATATTTCTAATGTAAAAGAGATGGGTGAACGCCTTATTGATGACCATGAGTCATTATCCTACAAATGGAATGGGCAAAAATACAAATTAAGTACCCATGTTTTGCAAGCGGCCCCTAATAAAGATGGGAAAGAAAAGGTGACAGTACTTTGGTACGACGAAACTTTTGTGGAACAATTTAAAAATTGCCGAATATGCATTGATGGCACATATAAAGCAAGAACAAAACTACCATTACCAAGATCATCGCAATTATTAACCATAATGGCGGATTGGAATAATAAAGTAAGTTCGTTTTACATTTAATTAATTATTATCCTGAAAAAAAATTAAAAAGAAGGATGTCAATGAGGTAGTTTGTTTAATCTCGGTATAAAAAGACTTTTAACTTTTAACAATTATGTTTTAGAAAATATAAACTCAATTTCTTAACTTTGCATTGAAAAAAAAGGAAACATAATAATTATAGTAATTTTTTTAAATATCAGCCGAAATCTTTATTTTTGATTTCTCATAGACAAAGCATTGTATTGTTAAAAAAAATTTTTTTCTATTTTTTCATTAATTTGTACATATTTGGACTCAGGAAGTCGAAAAAAAGTGGTTTCCGAAAAATGTCTGTATAGTGTATATTGACAAAATAAAATAAACTTTTTAAATTTGATTTTCTTAGCGTAGTTTTAATTTTAGAGCATCACAAAATCACATAATGGAAATGGCAAAACTAAGGAAGAATAAAATTTATATATTTTTCGTAGATCTTAACGGGATGTCGGAGCTGCTAGACACAATTTTTACTTTTATTCTTTTATTGATATCTTTTTAAATTCGTAATTTAAACAATCGTAATAATTTGTCCGCACTAAAGCTATGTTAATACAATAATTTTTGTTGAAATAAAAAATCATTTGGGCTTGTTATTTTTTTATAAGATTGGAATAGAAATTAGATATTAAGCTCGATAAACCTAACCACAAAATACTATTTACCAAAAAATTGTTTATAACTTTTTATGTATAGTATTTTGGTAAATTATGTAAGTTGTGCGCACTCAAGTTTAATATTACAAATTTTCTTACTGTAATGAAAGAACTCGATGTAACGTACCGTTTACTCGTAAACTTGGAATTAAAATATTAATGAATTATTTTAGAAGGTAGCGAGTTCCGCCATGCCCTTAAGACAGCCTTCGATGCAGCGTAAAGTAAAGACCCCAAAACTCTTCAAGAAAATGATGTTAAATTGAATAAAAATAACAGGAAAAGAATGATAATGATATAATTATTTTTTATTATAAAGAAAGGTATTGGCATTAAAATTAATACGACTCCGTGTAAATAAATTTAATGTGAAAGGATTTTCAAGAACCATTTTCTTAGATATACCAAAAGTTGATCACTAAAGGGTGCATTGATTTCTTTACGTTTAAAATAGTATTTTATAATAAATTTGATGATTTTATATTAAAAAATATATAATTTAAATATAGAAATTTTTAAATTGTTATTTCTTTTAAAACATTTGCAGTTATTAAGGGGATGTAAAATGGACACTACACCTGTACTCATAAATATTCATTATCTTTACATTTTATTGCAAAATTTTGAATAAAAAAATGCATTAGCTTGTAGTATGTACTTTGAAGATTATTCGGTTAAATTTTTAAATAAATTCATTCATTAGTTATTGAGAATTTTGGGTTTCAAAATTATTTATTAACGTTTTTCAATTTTTGTACAGGAATCCAAATATCTTAAAAACTAATGAATAAATTTATTTGAAAATTTATCTAAATAATCATCATGGTACATACTACAAGCTAATGCATTTCTTTTCTGGATATTCAGCAATAAAATGGAAAGGAAGCTAATTTCTATAAGTACAGGTGTAGTGTCCGTTTTACATCTCCTTAACTTATGATCGCGTTGAGGTCTTTACCTTATAGGAACATTTACATTAAAATCATATTTTAAAATATAAAATCAAAGTACTCTAACTCAATGTGATCTATGAGAAATCATTGCGCCAAAGCACTTAGCAGCGTTATTGACGTTTAATTTCCCTTAATTTCCTCACATAAATTTTTTCATTTTAGTATTTTTACTATAGATAAGCATCGATAATAGTTTTATACGTTTCCTTGTGTTTTCTTATTCACTACTCGATCGTTCTTATTCTCATGAGTTTAAATTTAATAAAATTTTCAGATGATCCTAATTTCTTGGGCAATAATGGAGACTAAAAAAGCAGAGGCATAAGAAGTAATTTTCAAACACTTCGTTGAAAATTTCCCGAATTGAACCCTATTAGGGTAATGTCGGATTTTGAAAGGGCTTCGAGAAAAGCTGTTCATAAAGTTTTTCCTGAAGCGCAACTATTTGGTTGCTATTTTCATTATGCCCAAGTACGTATATTTTTTTTAATATTAATAGTAGGGGATATCTGAATTTAAAAAAACAGGGATAAATATCAAGACAATTTATAGCAACGCGAATATTTATATAACGTGTTTGCTGGGGCAAGTATTAACAAATCTTCTTTAAAAATATTAAAACTGTTAATACATAAACATATATTATAAAATTATCCTGATAGAAAATTGAGCATATTTTGGGAATAATTTATAGTGAACGGTAACATAAGATGGCAATCATCTAAAAATTTTATTCAAAAAATTTCAAGATAGGTGTCATTTTAAATTGAGTTGACCATAAATTCTAACTAAAATATGCTCAATTTTGTTCCAAGATATGGCGAAATGCAATAGATAAAAAATTAATTTAATAAAAACTTAACTGATATTTTATAACATTATATTATGTTTGTTGTCATATTCTATAAGATGAAATATCAATGATATTTTTACTTCCAAAAATGATAAATTATTTTTTTTATATTTTAAAACAAAATTAGATTATATTTCATTTGTTATTTGGATACAGTGAAAAAATCTAGATTTCTTATTTACTTTAATCAAATACTTGTATTCATTATGAAACTGCATTATTATAATAAAAAAATGTAATGTTAATACTTACCCCGAAAGTAGAACAAATATTAAAACGGGAACCTTTTTAATTAATCTCTTCCCAATAAAAAAATATTTTGATAATTAAAAAAAATATCGTGTTGAATTATAATGAAAGGGAATCACAAACATGTACGGTCATGAGGATACTGAAATACGTATATTGAAAAATAAAGATACTTTTTTAAAAACTGTTACTTTTAGATCCAGATTCCTCTAATGTTATATTTCAAATTGAACAAAATTGTAATAAATTATAATTTTTAGGCAATACAAAGACAAGCTAGAAAATTAAATTTTTTAAAAAGAAAAAAAAGTGATCCAAGAATAAATAAAATAATTAAAAAGTTTATAATTTTGGCTTTATTAAAACCACAACAAATTGAAGAAGGATTTGTACTTTTAGAAATAGAAATGAATGAAAAATATAAATTTAATAAAGGCGCAATGCGATTTCTTCAATATTACAAAAAATATTGGCTTAGCACACCAACAGCTTTCTCTGTTTACAGAGAAAATGACAGGACGAACAACGCTATAGAATCGTACCATAGGACGATTAATAGCATGTTAAAGAAAACACCTGTCCTTAATAAATTTTTTAGTAAGTATATAATGTATATGGACATATCTCAGTAAACTTTGTAATACGACGCAATAATACATTTATAATACAATATTAGGATATGCGATACTTCAAAACAAAAAATAACAAACTTCTTTTTTATGTTAGTCTAACAACTCTAGTCATATATACACATTAATACCTCTTATTTATATCATAATTTGTAAAAATTCGTTAACAGAGTGTGAGGCTTTTAATCTACGATTTTTTGCAAAGGCTATCATTTTTTTACCGCGCCAATAAATCGACTAGTCATTTTTTCTAATATTTGTGAGCATGTAAACTGAAAAAAAAGTAAATTGAAGTACGCACATTCAGCTAATAATACAGAAGTAATTTTTGTTCATGTGAGTCAATATTTTTGCAGAAAATTTAAACATAAAATCAATAATATTTACTTATCAAAAAAGAATTAAAAACACTTTATTTTAATTACTGAATTAATTGTTACGTTCAAAAGCTACAATTGTAAATTATAAGTCCATTTACTATAATTAAATAAAATTGGTGAAGAAAATATATAATGAATACATGCGTCAGTTCTTAAGTACACTGTTTAAAAAATTATGAATATTCAGTTACTTTGGTTAATATTCAATTACCTTGGATGAGTGAAAATTAATTTTTCTGTATTTGAACAAGGTTTTCATAAACATGTGACTTACAAAACCTATAAATTGTATTAATTTAACATACAAATGATTATTTTCTAAATGAATTTTCATGTTTGTGGTGTTAAAAAAAAATGAAGTAATGTTACTGAAGTTTTGTTCAATCATTTTTTATAGTGTAGAGATAAGCTAACAAAACATGCATAAACTTATATAACTTATTTAGATTATTTTAAAATTATAATATTTTATTTATTTCTTATATTTGTAATATTTTATTTATTTATAATTATAACAATAATTAAAATAATGGATTTCTATACATTGTTTATAAATAATAATATGTCCTAGCTGAATTACTGAATATACAAATCATTGCAAGAGTGAGAATGATCACCAGCAGTTGTACTGATGAAGAAGAAGAGACTACGTCAAAAAGGCGTTCACAGCTAGAGAGAGACGCAGAGATACAAGAGGCGTGGGATCACTTAGATAATATAAAGAGCCCACAGTGGACAGTAGATGTCTTTTTAGATAAGCTAACATTCGTCCCTGAAGTCGATGCAATCGATTGCATTCCTGACGAAGATAATTATTGGTTGCATAATTAAAAATATTTTTTATTTTACTATGGTCAAGCGTAAAAAATTGAATTTTATTTTAATAGGTATTGTTACGAATTTTATTCTATTATTAAGCGACTTTTATTAATTAAATTAAAAAAATGGCGAGAAAGCGTCTGCAACGTGGATTGAACCCCGGGCCTCTTGCACGACAGACAAGCGCTCAAACGTTGAGCCATTTCCACCGATGCGTTTTCATTTCTTTAGTCGCTTCATATTCTATAAACTGCACACTTGCATTTTTCTATATATTATTATACACGGAAAAACTTTTGCACATAAAATACGTTCAAATGTTGTATACAAATTCACATCTATTATTATTGAAATAATTTTAATATCATTCTTGAAAAAAGATTAAAATCAAATTGAGATGATGTTTCCCTCAGAAGAAATGAAATTGGAAACCAGTCATCTATGCATTCAATATATACTCAATATGTATGTTGACTATATTCGAGACAGTCGAACAGCCTTTGTATTCCGACTTGATCGGGATTTAGCTTCAACTTGAACTGAAAAAGTTGACAGTAGTGCCGACAACCGAGCGCGTGTTTTGAAAAGAGGTAGGGGAAAAAGAAAAAGAGGGAGTAACCAAAATACATTCTTATTATGATGGTAAAATAGTAATTTTGAAAAAAATTAATGAATGTTAAGATTTTAATATAATTTGTGAGTTTTTAAAACTATTAAAAAAGAATTTCAACTCCAAATCTAATTATTTTAAACAACTAGGGGGCAGATGAGCATGTATCATTTCATGTCAATGATATTTTGAAGTAGGTTTGGTCGAGTGCGCAACGTTCGCGCTTTTCCTTTTGAGTGTGCGAGTTCAACCAGAGATAAGTAGAGATTGCCAATGCCGTGTTAATAAAACGTGCCGAATTCGATAATGACAATCCTTGCGGCGATTCCGGAACTATACGCGCAAAGCCCCTCCACGTCTACACGCGCGTAGAGAAGCAAGCGAGAGGGGAGGAGACAAACACACGAAACACGCGGCTTCCAGTGCCGTAGGTAAACTTACGGCAAACCCGCTTTAGCTTGTTTTCGCCGCGATACTTTATAGCTTTATTTCAATGCGATTAACCGTCCCGAAAATTTGTTGATTTATTTTTATTTAAAACAGATACATATTTTATAATAAAAATCATTAAAGTAATCAAACAAATAAATAATAATAAATAAAATCTTTTGGGGGGCGATGAACATATGTAACTTTTTACTCTTTTGAACTAACCCGACTAGAAACGAATTTCGGGTGAAAATGAGGTCCCTATAAGGTACCCTAAGATTATTATAAGGTCCCTGTAGGGTGCCCTAAAGGGTTCCTAGATGGCGTGTAATGGGGCGATTTTAAGGTCCCGATAGGGCAGACTCATTTTCAGATGTGCCCTATTGTTATCCGTTTATCACCTGACAGTTGCCTGACAATCGATGTTGAAAAAATTCGAAGTGATAACATAACCTCATCTGATGCACGTGTTTATTTGGTGTGAAAAAAACTATTTTTCTTTTAAATTTAACTCTAAAATAGTTTCAATATAAATAATATTCAACACGAAAAGAAGAATTATTTTGACAATCGATGTTGAAAAAATTCGAAGTGATAACATAACCTCATCTGATGCACGTGTTTATTTGGTGTGAAAAAAACTATTTTTCTTGTAAATTTAACTCTAAAATAGTTTCAATATAAATAATATTCAACACAAAAAGAAGAATTATTTTAATTTTAGATACAGCCATGTTCTTATTTACTAGTGTGGTGTATGTGTGTGTGTTTTAATAGCAATCAACATTGAATTTTCGTAGAACAAAATAAGTGCATAATATATAAAATTGAGTTGAAGAATGATTCATTCATATTATTTTATAAAAATATCAATACATTTATCTTTTGCAAAATAATTCGTATCTTATAAGAAAAATAAAATTTAATTTACTGGCGAGAATGTCAGAAGAGGTTATGTTTTACTTTAAATGGTTTTGAATATCAATAGTCAGGCAATTATCGGGCAGTGGACGGGTAATGATAGAATATTTAGGAAAATGAGGCTGCTCTATCGGGACCTCAGAAGCGCCCCATTACAAGCCAAGTAGCGTCCCTGTCAGGATGCCCTGTGGGGTCCTTACAATTTTGTAGGGCATCCTTAATATTTTTCTTGTCGGGAATGTATGCGGTGGCTGTGGTCACTAAGTTTTTACGCACCTCGCCGTTATTCTAATTTTGCCAAGTTCAAACCCGATGTTCCTCCTATTTTTTTTTTTTTTTTATGTTTTATTTTTGAATATTATATATTTTTATAATCAATTTTTATAGCGGAAAAAATAAAATTTAAAATTTATTTAAGACCTTAAATTCTATTTTATTTCAAAAATATAAAAAAATATATTTACAGATAGGGATAGAAAAAAATTTTATTGTCAATATTACATGGATATATAACTTATATCAATATGAAATAAAAACGTAGCTAGTTCTGTAATTTTTTCCTGCTAAATAAAAAATATTAAAGATTGAAAAAAATTATTATAAATTATAGTTGTTTTTTATTCTCACTCAATTGCGAATAATAAAACCTTTCTTTAAAAAAAAGGTTAAAAAAAGACATTTTTAACTCATTTAATAAAAATAGAAAATAAATATGAATAAATCTAATTTCATTTGAGAAAAGTAAAATAATAAATGAATCTGAAAAAATAAATAATTTCACGAATATAAACTTTATTAAAGCGCATTTTAATTAAAAATTACATTGAATATCATTAATATTTTAATAATTGGACTTTTTCTTCTTTCTTTTATTAAATATCATATTTTTATAATATCATTGATTTTTATTTCCAAAACAAAAAAATTGATGATTCTCTTTAACGAACGTAATAATTTTCAGTTTTGACTAAACAAAATTTTGACTAAATTTTGAATAGTTGAATTATTTTTGTCCGTTAAAAAGTGACATTTTCTAAAGTTATATAGGGGCATGATAACATTCTTTTTAATTAAGTTTTAAAAAATAACATTTTATTTCAACAGTTACAAACTTTAAAAGACGAAAAATCTCAATTTTTCACAAAATACATAAACGCTTTTAAATTTATGTTACACAGAGATTAATTATTTAAGAAAAATTGAAAATTCTTTCAGAAAAATAATTATTTTGCATCTTATCTGACTGCTCGTTCCGTTAATTACTATTTTGTAATAAAATTACTTTAAAAATTGAAAATGTCATGCAAATTAGTACTTTAATAATAAAGAGCTGAACGGTTCATCAAGCTGAAATTATATGAATTTTAAATAAACACACAATACTGATTTTATTAATTAACAGTTTGTTGAGACCCAAAGTGGTCATTCTTTAGATGAGATTATCTTAAAGAAATGATCGGCGAGGCTATTTGAAAATTTACAGTAATAACATATGAAATAAAAACTCATTTAAAGTTTCAAAAGATTATCCGCCTTTTTAATAAACAACAAATTATAGCTGATGGAGGAGCTATCTGACTATTAACAAAATGTATATGATTTTTAAATCTTTAAAACTTTATGAGAAAAAATTAAGAATGACAGATGAAGGGAAACATCTCTTCCAATTAAAAAATATTAAAAAATTATTAAATGTATCTTTAAAAATCAATTCCGAATTGTTTATTATATGTTTAAATCGTTTATTATGGTTATGTAAATTAAATATTTTTATTATTTTTTTTATTAATTTAACAAAAATTTAACTTAAAATGAATAAAAAAATAGTAAAAGAATAAATAAAAGAATTAAGAAGGGGCCGAACTATCTGTCTTTGTCTAATAGCGTTTTTCATCATTTATGTAAACACTATCCGGTATAACAAGAAAAAAATAGCAGCCCCCGCTAGATATTAGTATAATAAGTAAATTTTGTAATAACAAACAAATTTTTTTACTGCGTAGTTTTTGAATAATTAGAGACCTACCAAAAAAAGATAGGTTATATTCTAGATGGCTAGTAGGTCTCTAATTAGTCAAAAACTATGCGGTAAAAAATTTGATTGTTACTATAAAATTTACTAATTATACTAATATCTAGCGGGGGCTGCTATTTTTTTCTTGTTATGAAGGATAGTGTTTATATAAATAATGAAAAACATTATTAGACAGAGACAGATAGTTCGGCCCCTTCTTAAGGAATGTTTTAGGAAGAATTAAGCATATTTTTTAAAAAGTGTTGTCAACTTCATCAAAGCGCATAAAATAAAAATTACGCTAAATACCATTGGTGTTAAAAAAATATTTATTAAAATAATGGTTTAATTTTTATAATTACAAAAAAATGTAATTATAATACTGCTTATAAATTTGCTATGTGTTATCGAACTAAATGAAAATCTAAAAAAAAACCTGTTGCAAAAAAACTATCGTATATTTAGAAAGAAATGTCGTAAGAAAATCCAAATAAGTAGGTATTTTAAAGTATTCACTAAAAAGAATGCATTACAATTTTTTCAAAGCTTCTTATAATATTATAAAGTTAACTGAAAAATAAAATGTATTCGTTTAAGTTTTTAAAGATGGATTTGTTTAGTTACTTTTCAAATATGATTTAATAAAATTTGAAAATAATATATTTGATAGTATTGCATTGTTTTGTGTAATTTGTGAAAATTATTTTCATTGGAAATCGTATCACATAAGTACGTAAACTTAACGTAAAATTTTTGTATGCTTTGAAACAAAAAAAATTTTCGTCAAATTTACATTAAATATATGTACTTCATTATTCAAATTGTCTCATTACATAGAATTATACATTTCATTATTAAAAAAATTTATATTCTTTATAAATTTTTTTATTGAAATTTTCATTTTAAAATTTACCTAAAAACTTTTTTGAAGTAGCCGAATTTTAATCCAAGCCGACGATATGAAAAAAAATAATTTACTGATAATTTTATTATTAAAACAGTTTTAAATGTATGTGGTAAACGTTATTTTGTTGTATTTTTTTAAATAAAATGTTAATTATATTGATATTGCACCTAAACATTTACTAAATTTGAAATTTTTCCAATACTATAAATTTTTTCTAACAAATATACAAATATAATACAAAAAAAAAATTTTGAAATTTTAAACTGAAAGTTCATTCAAAGTACTTGTAATAATTAATTAGGCAATTATATCTTGAGTATAAATATTTTTTTCATATTTAAATAAATAATGATCAAAGCCTACTCATAAGGAGAAATCATCTCCACCTTCAAGAAACAAATTCGGTTAAAACTACAAGATATGATTGAGTGATGAAAAAAATTAACCCGTATTTTTTCTTTTGCTTAAATAGATTTCAGAGACAAAGATATACACATTTTTCAATAATATAATGAAAAGAAGTTGTCGTAAGAACTTAAATGATCGGATAACTAAAAATCTTACAGAAAAATGTATAAAATATTAAAAAAGTACAAATTAAATACTTTAATTTAAGCCTTATTAGCTTAAAAAAGCTTAATGTGATTAAAAAGTTATGCTTAATTGAAAATTATTACATATTAGTTAATAGTTTTAGCATATAATATATGATAAATTTTTACTCTATTTCACTTGTATATTTTGATCGTTTGTAATTCGTAACTTTTGAACTACATAACCTTTTTTGATGCAATATAGCTTAAATTAATATATTTAAGTACTTTCTTTGATCTATCACACATTTTGTAGTAAGAATTTTAGCTGTTTGGCTATTCAAATTCCGATAAGCGTTTCTTTTCACTATATTTCTTATGAAATATCGGTATTTTTATATCCGGAACCTTTTTTCATTTAATTTTTTTCATAAAAAATCAGATTCTTTAGTTTCAACCAAATTCGTTTTCCGAAGATAGGGACCTTTCTTCTCCTCGTTCATTTGAAAATTTTTCATTCAAATTAAATTTCGTAATTCTTTTTGTAAGATTTTTGTGAACTTAATTTAAACTCTATATAATGTTTATTCAAAACATATTATCCCTTTCGTTAAAAAATGCCAAATTCTGAACTTTATTCAAGAACATTTATTTTTTTTATGCTATTTTAGATTTATTATTAATGTCTTAAACATTTTTATTTTATTATTATGTTTTAATACTTTCTATTTAACATTTTCTATTATGAAACATGTTTCTCATAAGGTTTTAAACAATTTTCAAATTACATACTCTCTTTAAGTATATTATTAATTTATTTATGTTTAGAATTTAATTAATATTTTATAAATTCTTTTTAAATGTTATGCATAAATTTATTTGATCTATTTATAAATTATATTTATAAACGTTATATAACTATATTATATTTATAAACGTATTATCTTCAAAATATATAAAATACAATGTTTTTATTACTTCATAAAAATCAAAATAAATGAGCTTTGGCTACAATTCTAAAAGAAAATCTGTCAGAATAATCAATTCCACAAATTACTTATATGAAATGGATCTATAAAATAAAGAAGAATTTAAAAAGAGAAGATAAAATAAATATCAAATAAAAATTTTCATTACATTCAAATTAAGAAAATAATCTATATTTAAAAAAAAAGTTTTTAAAATTTTTATTGTTAATATTTATTATTAAAAAAATTTTTTTAGTTAAAATTTTTTTATTTAAAATTTTTTTTGTATTCAAATTCTGCATTTAACAGCGTTTGGGGATATGAAAAAAGCTTTAATTTTTTAATACTTGTGATGCAAAGAACAGTAAGTCTGAATTAAAAATTTTATGTTTAAAAAAGCGTTAATTAGCACATGCTTAGAAAATGCTTGCAGTTGACAGTTATTTTATTTTAAACGGCTGTATTGTAGGTCAATATTTTTTGTCAAAAATATTTCTTATTGTATTGTATCAAATTTTATTTTTAAGCATATTATTAATTTTTTTTAATAAAAAAAGGCAAAGCATAAGATTTTAACTTGGAAAAATTTTTAATTGTTGCAACGTACCCTAAAATTTAGGCAACACAGCTATTGTACGTTTTTTCTTTAAACCAAATAACATATTTTTATCGCTTTCTTGCCCCAAACTTAATTTTTTTAATTATCTAAACGGTTTTGATTATTAAATAACAAAATTAGGAAAATGAGCATTTTAAGGACGAACACGTTGCATGCTGCACATCGTTTTTATGATTAAATTTTGATTATTTGAATAATTTATTTCTTCATTTTTTTGGAATATTGTATTTAAATACATTATTTATGATATAATAAAGTATTCATGCATTTTATTACATTCATCCTAAATAACAGTAAAAATATATTTTAAAAAGATAAAATAAACGTCAAAACATAAAAAAATATATATTTAATAAATCAACTACTATTTTTAAACATTAAAAACATAGATACAATTTTTGCCTAATTAATTATAAAACTGAAAAAAATGTTTTTCATATTATGGTTCAAAGTTTTGAATCATTGTAATAAATACAAAAAAAAAATTGAAATCTATTTTTTAATTTTTGGAAATGTTAAAATTCAATGTAAAATTTTTAAAAATAAAATAGAATTTAAAGTCATTTTCATTTAAAACACGCACTCCGTGAAATTTGCAAGGTTTCGTAAAGTTTCATTTTTCCCAAATCAAATTATCGACATTATAAATTTATATTCAGTTAATTCAATAAAAAGACATTTAAAACCTGATATTAAGATATTTCCTGTTATACTAAGAAATGATATTAAAAAGGATATACTGATATTAATGTACTTTTAATAAAAGCATTTCTTCATTTTTTTATGTGTCTAAAATAAAATGATGTTTATCAACATTTTATGTCGAATTTTTATTAAATAAATTGAAAATAATGTTATCAAGCTCCTATATAAGTTTAGAAAATGCCAGTTTTTAAGAGACTAAAAGAATTAAGCTATTTAAAATGTAATGAAAATTTTATTTAACTAGAAAATCCATGCGCGCAAGCGCGCCATATATCTAATCTAAATGTATATAAATTGTTAATGATTAACCGTTAATATAGTGTTATTATTTTCTGTTCATTAGTAAATAATAATAATTTCATATCTACTAATATCTGCATCAGTAAAGAAATTGATGTTATATACTAATGTATCAGAGCAGTTTACGCGGCATCAATGAATTTATAGACACGGAAAACTTCGAGAAAAATAAATCCCATTTAAAAGATATATTATCACTATATTCATTTTCTTATTATTATTTTAAAAAATAGTAAACTTTTAGATTATTTTTTAGACATTTCTTAAATATTTCAAAATTTAAATAACGTAAACTATTACAAAGTCAAAAGTTATTTTACGAATATATAGCTTTTTATACACTTAATATAAATCCAACGTATTTGATTTTCAAGATATATCTTAAATGAGAATTAAAATAAGTACCAGAAAAATTTTAATATGTAATATTGGAATCCTAAATTCTTAATAACCAATGAATGAAGTTATTTAAAAATTAATATTTTCAACAATATGAAATCCATAAAATATATAAAAAATAAAATAGTTCAAATCCATTCTTAACGATATGTATATCGTTCCTATTTTTAAAATAGAAATAAAAATAAAAATTCTAATTTATATTTTCTTAATTATAGTAATTATATTATTCTTTCAAACAAAAAATTTTTTATTTTATTTTGCAGAAGAACTGTTTATTCTAAGCGTGATTCAATTTAAATTTTTAAATTAAATAAAAAACTTTTAAAAATAGTACATTTTAGGCAAGTATTATACTATATTTTTGAAAAAAAAATTTTAAGCTGTCAATCTAGAAATATTTTATATACTAAATTATATTATCGAAATTGTATTACTTATCGGTTTTTTATAAATTATTTTAAAATATTCCGAAATATTTTAAATCTCTTTTAAATTTACAAAATTATTTGCCTTGTTATAAGCTAAAAAGTTCATAACATCTGTATTTTCAAAAAATATTTATTGCTAAATTTATTGCTTAATAACTATTTTATGGTACAATTTTTAAAAAAAGAATTCAGAAGTAAATGGCATAGAATTGTTACAATGTTCTAATTTTAAATATACAATAACAAGTGAATATAGAGCGGTACTTCGCACTCTCGACATCTTCACACAAAAGAATTTTGTAAACGGAAGTTAGCGATGTTTATATTGATAATTTTATTTAAAAAATCCAACTATAACTCAATAATTATAATTTAATTATTTATCAATGATTTTCATTATTAAATTTTAAATCGATGATTTTATTTAAGCATATTATATTATAAATATTAAATGCATTATTTAAATTTGTAATATAATAATTTGTTTTATCCAATTTCATTTCGAATGGTTTAATAGAATTTGATAGTATGTATAAAATAATTCAATGAAATTTAAAAATAAGTTCACGTAAAAATGAACGAGAAAAATAATAAGTAAAAATTTAAAAGAAATAGTTTTTTTTATTCTATCTCTGTAACCAACCAACTAAACGCTGTAAAAATGCTTAGCGATTTATTTTAATTATAATAAATAAATTATTCCTTAGATGTAATAATTAAAAATATTAATAAATGAATAATAGTTAGGTTTATAATACTTAATCTTAAATTTTGTCTTAAGATATATATTAATATGTAATATACATTCTAACATAAATAAATTATTATTATAGTCTAATTTATTTATTATGTAAATTTTACAAATTACATTATGAATAAATTAAACTATAGTATTATAAAATAAACATTATTATTATTTATTTATTAATATTTTTCATCATTACGTCTAAGAAATAATTTATTTTTAAAAAATATTCATTGAAAAAACGAGTATACTTAATATACTCGTGAAAAATTAGATTTTAATATTATAAGAAAAAAAATATAAATAAAAAAATTAATAAAGAATTTTAAAACAATAAAAAAAAAATTTATAAAAAACGTGATCCTGACCAAGAGTTGAACTTGCACACTCAAAAGGAAAAGCGCGAACGTTGCGCACTCGACCAAACCTACTTCAAAATATCATTGACATGAAATGATATATGCTCATCTGCCCCCTAGTTGTTTAAAATAATTAGATTTGGAGTTGAAATTCTTTTTTAATAGTTTTAAAGACTCACAAATTATATTAAAATCTTAATATTCATTAATTTTTTTTAAAATTACTATTTTACCATCATAATAAGAATGTATTTTGGTTACTCCCTCTTTTTCTTTTTCCCCTACCTCTTTTCAAAACACGCGCTCGGTTGTCGGCACTACTGTCAACTTTTTCAGTTCAAGTTGAAGTTAAATCCCGATCAAGTCGGAATACAAAGGCTGTTCGACTGTCTCGAATATAGTCAACATACATATTGAGTATATATTGAATGCATAGATGACTGGTTTCCAATTTCATTTCTTCTGAGGGAAACATCATCTCAATTTGATTTTAATCTTTTTTCAAGAATGATATTAAAATTATTTCAATAATAATAGATGTGAATTTATATACAACATTTGAACGTATTTTATGTGCAAAAGTTTTTCCGTGTAACTATTGAGTGTAAAAATATGTTAATAATGAAAGTATTAGTAAGTCTTTATCGCATTCAAATCGGGTTCGAGTTTTTTCGAGCACAAATCAATTGCAAAAGTCTTTCCGTGTAGTAATGAATGGAATGTAAGTATACAAATTAATTAATAACTTTACAGTTATGTGATGTGTGCGTAAAGTGGACTTATAAATCAAACAATAGAAATTTAATAATTTAAAAATATATGTTCAGTACAATTAATTTAACAACGTAACAGTGCAAAATGTATACGGAAATTTAAAAAAATATATGTATACAAAAAAATTAGCAACTAATTGATTGCGTGATGTATACGTAAAGTATATGAATCAAAACTATTGAGTGTAAAAATATGTTAATAATGAAAGTATTAGTAAGTCTTTATCGCATTCAAATCGGGTTCGAGTTTTTTCGAGCACAAATCAATTGCAAAAGTTTTTCCGTGTAGTAATGAATGGAATGTAAGTATACAAATTAATTAATAACTTAACAGTTATGTGATGTGTGCGTAAAGTGGACTTATAAATCAAACAATAGAAATTTAATAATTTAAAAATATATGTTCAGTACAATTAATTTAACAACGTAACAGTGCAAAATGTATACGGAAATTTAAAAAAATATATGTATACAAAAAAATTAGCAACTAATTGATTGCGTGATGTATACGTAAAGTATATGAATCAATACGTAAAGTATTTTTTATTAATACGTAAAGTATAGTAATAAATTTACATACAGATCGGGGGGACGAATTTATTATTGGCTGCGTCTCACGGAAAAGAGCGGTGGTGGAGCTCTTTTCAAGTAAATATAAAAAAAAATTTCATTAATTTTTTATATTTACTATTTGTATATATATAAAGTGTTCAAATTAATTAAGCAACAGCAAAGTTGTGTACAGTGTTCGAAAAGTACAGTAATTAATGAAGCAACAGAAAAGTTGCGAAAATTATACGTAAAGTATATTAGTTTAATACGTAAAGTATTTTTGTAAATACATAAAGTATTTTTGTGAACATGTAAAATATTTTTTAATACGTTAAGTATTTTTGTTAATTCGTAAAGTATAATAATAAATTAGGATACGAATCGAGAGGATGAATTTATTATTGGTTGTGTCTCACGGAAAAGACCGCTGGTGGAGCTCTTTTTAAGTAAATATAAACAAATTTTCATAAACTTTTTTACATTAACTTTTTTTTCAGTGCCTTGCAAAACCTTGTACGTACTAGGAGAAAAATGTACAATATAGCAATATTTTTGACAGGTAACAAGATTTTCACATATGCTTTTTATTCAATTAATTATAAAATAAAAATTATTTTCATTAAATTTATTCTAAAAATAAGTTATATAACCACATTCATATTCCCTGGTAGAAAATAGACCATTTAAAAATGGTCAATCATCATTAAATAACCAGATTTTTCGGATTAATTTTTGATGCATAAATCGTCAAAAACTGATCTAAATATAATGAAATAATTGGTAAATAATTTAGTATATTTAAATATATATATATATATATATATATATATATATGTACATACCATGCACATATACTAACATGTTCAGAATTAAAACTAAAAACTAACATAAAATAAATAAATAGTTTAATCTTTTAGTGAGATATTTAAACCTATATACGTATATTAAAAGGCTAAGAACGAGAGAGAGAGAAACGTTTGCACTGCGCATGTTTCCTAACCTCGCTTAGTGTTGACGCGGTAGCATCGTTTCTTTACCATCGTGTGTGCGTGTTCCGAAAAGTTTGAAATAAATATATACGTAAAATATTGTTGAGAAAAAGGAGATATGAAGAAAAGAAAGAAAATGCTCCGAAAAGTTTGAAATATACGTAAAATGTCGTTGAGAAAGAGGAGATATGAAGAAAAGAAAGAAAATAATTATCTAAAACATTTAGTAGATACATATATGGAGTCATTAGTAGTTGAAGATAAAGAAAATGTAAATCCATCAGAAGTTAGTGAGAGCAGTGAAGAGTTATTTTCTTATGTAGATTTATGTAAAAATAGTAATAAGAGCAGTAGTGAAAGTGACTGTGAATTAGAAGTTCCAAACTGCACTGAAATTTCTCAGCTTCAAGAATGGATTGTTGGTGAAAGTGACTGTGAATTAAAAGTTCCAAACTGCATTGAAATTTCTCAGCTTCAAGAATGGATTGTTAAATTTAATGTACCTCATACTCATGTAGATGAGCTCATTAAAATTCTTCGCCCAAGACTACTTCCTAGTTTACCTAAATGTACAAAAACACTTTTAAGATGCGATGTTTCTTATGACCTTGAAGTGATGGAAAGTAGTAATGGCATGGCTGGGGAGTTTGTTTACTTTGGAATTAAGAATCAATTAATATCTTGTGTAAACATTGAGTTTCATGAGAATAAAGTTCTAGAATTAATAATAAATATTGATGGGTTCTCTCCTTTCAAATGTAGTTCATGTACTGTGTGGCCAATACTATGCAAAGTGTATACAAAACAAGATATATATCAACCTTTCTCTGTAGCAGTGTATTCTGGAAGTGCGAAGTCTAAATATGCCACAGAATATTTAAAAAAATTTGTTAAAGAAATCAATGAAATTCAACAATATGGAGTGAATATAAAAAATAAACATTTTAACGTCAAAATAAAATTTTTTGTATGTGACACTCCTGCAAGATCTTTTTTGAAATGTATTAAAAGACACACAGCTTTTAATGCTTGTGAACGCTGCACAGTTACAGGGAAAAAAGTTAACAGTGTAACTGTTTTCTTGCAAACAGATGCCAAAAGAAAAACAGATGAAGATTTTAAAAATTTTATTTATGAAGATTGCCACACAAGTGCTTCTATTTTAACTGCTATTGAACCGTCAATCAATATGATATCTCAGTTTATTCTAGATCCCATGCATCTTCTTTATCTAGGTTGCACTAAAAGGATTCTAGAATATCTACTGTCAGCATCAAATTTTAAAATACGACTCAGTTCTACTCAGAAACTGGAACTTAAAAAACGTACAACAGCAATCTTTAAAGATATACCCGAGGACTTCCCAAGGAAGATGAGATCTACAGATCACTATGTGAAATACAAGGCAGTTGAATATAAGTTTTTTTTGCTCTATGCTGCTGCAGTGGTATTTAAAAAACTTTTATCGAATGAAGTGTATAACCATTTAATGTTATTTGTGGTAGCTTGCAGATTATTACATGGCAAGAAAAGTTTTCTTAATGTTGCACAGGCTAAAGAGTTTTTAATTATTTTTATAGCACTGTGGGACCTAAATCCGCACTTAGGTAACACTTTTCTGTTACCTAGGTGGCACTTTTTTACACGGTACAATAATGAATTTACTTAGGTAACGTACGTATATAATAAGAAATAATTTTATATGTAAATTATTTTTTAAAGTATTTTCATAAATAATAATAAGCTGTAGTATGTTGAAACTCTTTTACATTAACATTCTTCAAATTAAATAACAATTATAAGCAAGTAAGATACGAGTAAAACTAAAATTGATCGTAGCGTAACATGTAAAGCGAAGAGGTATAGTCACTTCAGCGTTGTATAATAAAATGCTACGGGGAACCCCCTATTACTACACACGATTGCTATTGCTATACTAAACATGTTACCTCCTCACCGCTCCTACGACGCTAATTCATTCGTGAAACAAAATTTCAATTTATGACTTTATAGAAAATGATTTCAACAAACAATTTCACATAATATCAATAATATTGATAAAAATTAATTATTATTACACATTTTGAGTATATTTTTGAAATTATATTCTTTTTTTTCTTTTTCGATCTATTATTCATGGAGTGTTTAGTTTTAGTTTATTTATAGTTTTCTTTTCTTTTTTTCGATTTATCATTCACAGGATGCGTAGTGTTTGTTTTTTTATAGTTTTCGCTTTTATTTTTTGAATTATAATTCGTGGAGTGCATAGTTTTTGTTTATTACTGATTTTGAAGAGCACAGATATAATTTGGCGGATTTATGTCCCACGTGCTACAAAATAGTATACGATACTCGTGACCTTAGTGGAACTTTATTACACGGCACTACGTTATCGCCCTCGCTGCGCTCGGGCGATAACTCCGGCCGTGTAATAAAGTGCCACTTAGGTCACTTGTATCGTAATGTACTATTGTTAAACAAGCTTCTAATTTGTATGGAGAAACATTCATGTCACTGAATGTCCATAATCTTATTCACATTTGTGATGGTGTGAAAAATACTGACTGTAGTTTAGATGAAATTGGAGCATTTCCATTTGAATCTTATCTCAGTAGTATTAGTTGTGCTTTGCGCTCTCCAAAGCACATATTAAAGCAGTATTGCAAAAGACAGAGTGAGAAAAAAAAGTTTTTAAGGAACGATCCAGTGATTTCACCTATTTTGGAAATAAGAAAAAAAAAATCTAACAAAATTCTCAAAATAAAATACAAAGGATTTATTTTAACAAATGTAAATCCCAATAATACAGTTTTATTAGAAGATAGAAGTATTGGAGAAATTCAAGAATTTTTCTATGAAAATGAAACTGTTTATATAAAAGTAAAAAAATTTAACAAAAAAGAACCTGTATTTACTTCACCGTGTGATTCTAGCATAGTAAACATATGGGAAGTTAGCAGACTGTCAAAGACTTCTATGATCGTACCAGTCAATAGTATCATAGTAAAATATGTAAAATTTCATATTAGATTTTCTGAACAAGAAGAAGTTAAATTATTTGTGGTTTCATTACTCCACTAAAACTTTTATCATAAATCAGAATAATTAAATTATTAAAAGGTATGTACTCTACAATAATTTAAATTTTGTTTTTATTTTCATTTTCATATTTTTTTTTTAACTGTCATTTTCAAATATATTCTGAGTAGAAAGCTGATTTTCTTTTGTTTTTATGAAGCACTCTTAACCTTCTAACCTCAAAATTGTTAAGCTTGACCAGTGAAATTTGTTTTGTGTGCTTTTTGTACTAAAATATTTTAAGAAAGATTTAAATAGTATTTTATTAATATAAGAAGGTATTGATGAAAATAATACCTACATTTTATGTTTATATTTAGAAATATTAATTTAGAATAGTACATAATATATTAAAAAAATAAAAAATAAAAATAAATATGATTTTAAAAATAAAATATTATTATCCATAGAATGTCTAGCAGTGAGAGCGAAGAAAATTATGAGTTATATGATTATACATTGGTGCGGTTTATTCATCGTGGAAAAAAAAGAAAAGTTGAAGAAGTAGATTTAGTTCCAACGAATTGGATAAAGTTTGACAAAAAAAAAAAGGAAAGTGCGTAACAAAGTTTATTCAATGTCCGATGCAAGAAGAAGATTTTAAATTATTACATGACCTTGTTCAGATAAAGGCTATGCCTCCAGAAGACTGGCCCTATTTTACTGTGGAGTTGAAAGGTCGAGCAAGTGAGTATAGATCTTTCTGAGAATGTAATAATTTCTGTGTATAATATATCTTATGTAATATTATTTCAGAAACATATAAGGAAGGTTTAACTAAATTAAAACGTTTACAAACAGAAGATAATGTATTTACATTAGCATCTGAAGATAGTGCTTCTGAAACTCAAAAAAAAATAGTGCAAGCTGTAAAAAGAACAAAGCTACGTGAGGAAGCTAACTTCTTTAAATCTGAAGTTATTCCATTCAGCGATATTACCAATGTTTCTAATATATTAACAGGTTTACAAGGTAAAAGAATTACTTACATATATATAATGTGTAATTTGGTTTTGAAATATTCATTAGTTACAACTAATTATTCATTTTGTTTCAGATCAATCTATTTCATTCCAAATACAAGCTTGAAAGGTGAATATCAAAATATACAAAAACTTTTTAATTAACATTGATATCAATTTTATAAACATTAAAAGATTATTTTTTTTTTATTTCTGAATAAAGTTTCTAATCAAGATGAATCTTCTGATGCTGTTGAGAATATTTCTAATCTCAAAGGCATATCTGATGTAGGAAACATGTCTGCTCTTAAAAACAAACCTCTGATACATGAGGAAAGTCTCAAATCCAATGACGGTTAGTTTATAAAATAAATAAATTGAAAGCGAAAAGAATTACTTACATTTACATTTTACTTAACTTGTATTTTTTTTATATATTCATTAATTGTAACTACTTTTATTTTTGTTTTAGATTATTCTAGTTTTGTTCCAAATTCACACTTGAAAGGTAAATTTTAAGATACACAAAAACTTATTAATTAATACTGAATGTAAATTTCAAAATATTAAAAGATTTATTTTTCAATTTCTCAATGAAGCTTCTACGGAAAGCATTGAGGGTATATCCAATCTTGAACACGCACCTACTGTAGAAGATGTGTCTACTTTTAAGAATATATCTGTGATAGAAGTGCAAAGTATCGATTACAATGATGGTTAGTACATAAGATAAATAAAATTAAACTATGTAAATAAACTTTTTAATATTTTTCATTTTTTTATTTCAGCATTCAAATCTGAAGTTATGAGTAGGCTTGATCGGATGGATGAAAATATAAAATGCGTACTAGAGACGCAGAAAACCATATGTAATTATTTACTAGATAAAAAAGTAGTTGATATAGTCAGCATGACTGACTCTTTTGATAGTAAATATAATCTTCAGTTACCACTCGAAACCATGGACACTTACCTTAGATTCGAAGAATCTTTAAAAGTCAATAAACTTTTAAAGAATGATGTTGTAAGTTTATAATTATTTATATTTATTAATAGTTAAATATTTTTAAGGTAATCTTAGAATAAATTTTTATTTATTTTAGTGTTTAGAGCTGCTAAAATTTTTGGATAAAAATTTAGTAATCAGTAAATGTTTAGTGAAAATGATTAAGAGATTTTTAAGTAGAGCTGTTGCGGTTCAATTTACTGCATCCCGATCAAGCAGTGTAGACAAGACTAAGAAAAAATTTAAGGGAACGCAGTTATGTAATTTAATGTTTGGTAAGTTCAATAATTTAAAATATTTATAAAGCAAACCTCATATTTTATATTTTTAATAATAAATACTAAAATTATAATTTAAAAATTTCCAGGTATTATAACAAAAGAAAGGAAAGGCAAGCAGCTTGAAACTACGGATAAAGATTTATCTGGTGCTTTGACCGACGTTTTATCCAATGCTTCCAAGTGGGAGAACTAAAATTATAATATCCAATATTTAGCATACAGCATATTGTATCTTGTTAATCATTTCATTATTTAGCATTAACATCCATAATTTTGTATTAAAATCCATAATTTTGTATTAAAATCCATAATTTTGTATTTAAATCCACAATTTTGTATTAAAATCCATAATTTTGTATTAAAATCCATAATTTTGTACTAAAATCCATAATTTTGTAATTAAATAAAGTATATTTTCAATAAATTTATTATTTGGTGATTTATCATATTTTGCTAGTTTTTGATCATTAACCGTCGGCAGTTAGCGGATAAACTGATCATTTGCTAGTGAATGTTGGTCATATTTTAACCATTTTTGAAAAAAATGGTTAAAATATGACCGGTTTATAATGAAATTTTCTACCAGGGTTTGAACTTAAATTTTATAATACTTTTTAACGATATTTTGAAAGAAATCTGTATTTTAGGACAGGTACCAACAAATGCTGGGAACAAATATTGAAACAATCAACATAAAAGGATAAATTCAATAAGGATGCCGAAAAAAGATTTAGTGAGACATCTATTGTGATTGTTTCATAATATTATTTTATATTTCTAGACATAATTGATGTATAACACAAAATTTGTTATTTCAACTTTAAAAATGGAAAATAATGTTTAACTATTTTGTAGAAAAATTGTAATTATTATACTTCACTTGTTATTTGCATGAATAGTATATAATATTTATTTATTTGTTATATTAATTAAATATTTGTATTTATTATTATATTTCATTTTTTATAATGAAATAAATGAGATATTCAAACTTACTTTGGAGGCGAGGTGATTATTAACATGGAAATCTTGTAATAAATCTCCTCACAAAAAATATTATATTATGCACTCGCCAGTACTTTATCCCACTTGGTGTGTCATATACTATTTTATAACTATTAAAAATAAGTTTATTAGCGACAACCATTGACAGTGACATTTCTATGGTCAGAAGTCTTTCTCAAACAACAGGAAAAATCTTCAATATCTTTATGATGAACTAATGAAATATGTTCTGTAATAATGGGATAAAGTTTTTTTAGAAAATGAAACAGATGGTTTCTTTCAGAAAAAAGATCATGCAATTATAACAAATATCGAAGATTAGTAGCGCCAACAAAAATTGCAACTAAAAAATCTTTACTAACTTTTCTTTTTTACATTATTCTAATTCTTATTATTAAACTCTATAAAAAATGGTATAATGTTTTAATTATTATAAATAATTCAATAACTAATAATCTTCTGTTAACGTTCGTTATTTTTAAAATTTTATTATAATTTCTCATAACTTTTTTATTTTCATTCACTTTCTTGTTGACGTTTTTGATTTACTTGCAGCATTTCCAAAAAATTAGATATCTTTAATTATTGTTTTTGTTAAATTTGACGTGATAGGAATGAAGAATAATTAAATAATATTGCATACGAAATAATTTAAAAAAAATTCATAATATTAATCTTTCAAATTACAATGCTTAAATAAAGTTATATCAAGAGTTATATATACAACCTATTGAAAGTAAGAAAACGTTTTTCAATCATTTATTTTCAAACTATATTTCTTCTATTATGCAAAACAATGTTTGGAAAAAATTAAAATAACCCAAATATAAGTAGCTTTGTAAATAATGTGTATTATTAATTTGACAATTTTTACCTTCGCCCTTGATATTGTACTGAAATATTAATATTATTTAATAAATATTTTAAAATTTCAATATTTAAGTAATGCATATTTAAAAAATAAAAAAATAAAAAAAAGGTAATATATGATGATATTGTCCTCTATATGTTAACCTTCGTTATATGGTCATATCGAGGGAGCCTTGAGGTTGGATTTTTTAAGAGTCGCGATATCAATGGCATATACACAAATTTTCTTTCGATAAAAAAGTCAAAGGCACCTGGCCAGGATTCGAATCCATGCCCACCGCGTTCATGACAAGAGCTCTATCCGCTACACGACCACGCTCCTGTAAGTAATGCAAATTAGAACCTGTTTGGGTTCTTATCAATAAAATGAAAAATTCTATACGTGTTGGTCAGTCTAAATTAAAAAGAATTGTATCCGGACATTTATTTTAATGCGGAAATATTTCTTGGCAAAATGTTTCTTTCAATTTTTATATTGAATTAAACAAAAAAAAAATAATATATTTAATTTATAAAATTTATTGATTAGGAGGGCTCATATTCTTACATTGTGCTATATGTGAGCGATTCCATGAAACTGTATATTTCCTAACGGGTATGAAAAGGCTTTATTTACGAAAACGAGAGGTTTACGACCCGAGCCGAAGGCAAGGGTCGTAACGAGTTTCATAAAAAGCCTTTTCATACCAATTGCGAACCGTATTTTTTAAAAATTAATCCGTGTTTTTTCTTTTCATCTAATAAACCCTTAGACAAGGATATACATATTTTTTCAAAAATATTGTAGAAAGGAGCTTTTATAAGAACTTGAATATCCAAACAACTAAGACTCTTACAAAAAAATGCATGAAAGATGAAATAAAGTGGAAATCAAATGCTTTTATTTAAATTTTGTTGCATAAAAAAAGCTTCAGCAGTTCAAAAGTTACAGGTCATTAGAATATGGTAATGAAATAGCGTAAAAAATTGATGATGTTTTACATGCTTAGAACATTAACAAATATACAGTAATTTTCAATAAATCATAAATTTTAAACCACTAAAACTTTTTTAATGCAACAGAGTTTGAATGAAAGCAATTAATTTGCACTTTATTTCATTTTTCATGTATTTTTTTGTAAGAGTCTTAGCTGTTTGGATATTTAAGTTCTTACAAAGGCTCCTTGTTACTATATTTTCGAAAAAATGTCTATATCCTTGTATATGGGGCCTATTCGACGAAAAGAAAAAACACGGGTTCATTTTTTTTTTAATTAAAAAATCATGTCCTGCAGTTTCAACCGAATCCGTTTCCCGGAGGTGGGGACCTCTCCTTCTTAGTTAAATATCCGAACATCACGTGATTAAAAATAGCCAATCAGACTTATTGTAAATCATTAACAAATAATTTCCTTTCAAGAGCATATATTCTTTTTGATCATTCAAAAAAAAATACATTTATTAACGACAAGTTTTGATAGTTACATTTTTATAGTGAGAGACTTATAAATAACAACAATAAACTTCGTTATCATAATTAATTACTAATTTTATTTATGTGTAAAATTTAAAATGGGATCAACTCGTTGCAGAAAATCGAAAAGGCGGTTTCCTTCAGAAAGAAGATTATCCAAGAATAACAAATATCGTAGGTTAGTAAAGCCATGAAAAACTGGAAATACAAAAAATTATTCGTTTTTTCATGATTAAATTCTAAATAAATTGAATTCTATAATAATTTATTTAATAACTTTAAATCATACGCCCACGTCCACTACTATTTTACTACGTTTTTATTAACTCGCTTTGGTGTCTGTCCGTCTGTCTGTCTGTCTGTTCGGTACAAATTTTGCAACCGATTGTAAACTAACTTCCTGATGAGCTAGAGACTTGAAATTTTAAATATAGCTCAAAACTGGATGACAATGCAATATTATAAAAAAAATATATATATCTACCGAACAATATATTAATATATTCAATCATATACGGAGATGTTGGCAAAATTAAAGATTTGAAGATTTTATATATAGATACACTTTTAACATTAGTGTCTAAATATCTTCGAAAATTTTAAAAATCCTTTTTTGATATATTAATATATTCAATATTATATTTTTGCACGCATTGTTGGATAATATAATTAAAAATATATATTCCCACCGAAAAATATATTAATATATTTAAGATTAGAAGATTTTATATATAGATATACTTTTAACATTAGTGTCTAACCATCTTCGAAAATTTTTAAAATTCTTTAACTTGTCATATATTGCAATTAGACATAAATTACAGCATTTTGTATTCTACATATAAAATTTGAGACTGTATTTTATTCATTTTATGGTCTAACAATGCATAAAACAATAAATCTTGGTTGAATTTCTAATGGCGTCATTATCATCAAAATGGCGGGAAACTCACCATGCGATTACGTGTTCTCTAAAAAAATAGATGAAACACGTTTTAGTCCCTTGACAACAATATATATGCTATATAATATGCACTGTTGGACAACACGATAAATAATATTAATAATAATAATAATAATACCAAAATGTATAAGATAATATCTAAATAAAAAAAAAATTTTCAATCTACCACGTTTTTTAATTGAACTAAAAAGTATAAAATAATATTAAAAATAAAAAAAAACTTTTTAATGTACTACGTTTTTATAATGAACTGAAAAGTATAAAATAATGTGTAATAAAATGAGAAATAAATACTGATTTGAAATAAAAAAAACGTGGGGCGCATACAATACATAATAATAAACATGCGTCCCATGTTTTTTTTATTTCAAATCAGTATTCATTTCTCATTTTATTACACATTATTTTATACTTTTTAGTTCATTATAAAAACGTAGTACATTAAAAAGTTTTTTTTTATTTTTAATATTATTTTTTTGAGGTTAGGTAACTTTCAAATTGAATGCGTTCAATGTTCCTTATAGTTTCACATTACTTCCTTTGACAAATCTTGCAATACGCGTTTTTTTTTAAATTTATTTTCTTCGGGATTTATTGAATATACTTGATGTATTTCGATAAAGAATCGAATATCATTTTACAACAGACTTCAAGAGCTTTCACATAATAAGAATTAAGGAACGCAAAATAATATTGATAAGAATTTTGTAGAAATAATTTCATTTGCAATTAAAATAATCTATTGTTATCATAGAAGTTATTGCGAACAGCAATTATAAAGTATAGGGGTAGATGCATGCTGACTGGTCAGTGTTGTATACCGGCCAGCTAAATCAAAGAAAACGTTTCTTCATTATATATTCATGCCTATATTTTATTATAACTGTCAAATTATTTGCAACAATCAAATCCTCATTTAATACTGCTAATTTTTGTCAAAAAATAAGTAAATTGGCCTAAAAACATTTCTCAAGTACGTTGTTAGGCCAATTTTTTTTTATATCCGACAAAAAAAAACAAAATTGAAGTTTATTTTGAATTTAAAGATTTTTATTAATCAAAGGACTTTATGTTTATAATTGGCGAACAATGAAAAAAGCAATATTTAATTTAGGTTTGAAGCATAGGAGAGCGATGCTCGTGAACTTATCATATCGTGCAGCACACGCCTAAAGTACAATACAGGTTCATCGTTTCTGTATTTCTCCATATTTTCCTTTTTTTTCGCATTTATTCCTATAACAAAATCGAAAATCGTTTATTATGCCAAAAAAATAATTTCAAATGTAACTAGTTACCTTTATAAAAAGTAAAATGAAAACAAAGGTTGTTTTCAAATTATGCAACTAGTAAATAGGAGTCGCGATAGGTAAAAGCAGAAGAAATTGAGATTTGAAACATAGAAGGGCGGTGCACGCGGAGTGATGGGTGTTGTGCACCGCCCTCCGAAAGCGAAATAAACATTTCTCGAGTATATTTTCAGTCCTATATTTTTCTTACCTCAAATAAATTGCAATTTCCAGTATAATATCGCTTATCTTTCAATAATATTATATATATATAAAATTTAAAACATACATATTTGCCGCTATAATAGCCGATTAAAAGTTTAAATTGGTTATACATTTCAAGATTTTCTCCAATCAAAAGACATTATTTTTATTAACATTTCTCTATTATGTATTCATTAAATATTTGATTATTCCATTTCAAATAATTGCAATCATAAAATCAAAATCTAACATCGCGTATTCTACACAAAAATATTATTTGTAAAGTATGAAACGCCTTGAACGACAGGAATTTAAAAAATTAATAATTTCGAATTTTAAGATTTTGATAAATAATTATACGTTCTTTTTCTCATTTTGTAAATTTATGAAAAAATACAAATAAATTCAGCTGTAAAGCATAGGAGGGTGGTACACGTTAACTAATCAGAGTTGTGTACCGTCTATTTAAAGCAAAGAAAACGTTTCTTGATTCTTTATTTATGCACACATTTTATTTGCACTTTGAAATGAATTGCAATAAGTAAATTAAATTTAATATAGCTTATTTTGTCAAAGGAAGTCTCTAAAAGTTCATAGTTTCAGTGACGCAAGTGATAAAAAAAATAAAATATTTAAAACTATAATAAAATAATGTAACTGTTAAAATTCTAACAAATAAGTCGCTACATCGTCATACCTCGGCTCTGTTCATCTACAGTAAAATATAATTTCTCGTTTACTTATTCAGGGTAATATTTTATTTAAGCTTATAAATGAAATACGATGACCAAACCTATTGCATTATTTACAATTTGACTAGGTGATCTGATAATAAATTAGAGCTTTTTTATAATCGTAATATGTCCTTCGTTTTAATAGCTTATCGTTGATATGTCTGTTGAAGTTTCATGATCGATTATAATTAACATAATTTTCAAAAATATAATTAAATTCAAAATAAATATTATACTAAAAGTTAATAGTACTATTTCTTTTGAGATTAATGTTTATCCTTTTTTATTTTGTAATATAGGGGAGACCGGGGCTAAAAGTAAAACTTTTTAAATAAATATCTCTATTTTTTAATAAACGTATTTTTGAGTATTTCGCCTATCATATATGTTAGTGATTCACTTCAACTATGTTTTAGTAAAATAATATTTTTTAAATCATCAATAAAATTTTGTTGGAAGGGAATTGATTAAAAAGTTTTCTGTTTTATTCGCTCCGTGTTCAGGGTAAGTATCAACATAAAATTTTTTATAAAAAAATTTAATTTCATAATAAATAAAAGTATTTAATGAATGTAAACAAGAAATATAGAATTTTTATTGTATATTAACGTAACAAATCAAATATAATAAACCAAATTTTAACATAACATAAAAAAATTATTGTTTTATCTTATTGAAAAGTAAAAATAACGTCTAATTTTTTTATACAATAATAATATCAACGAACATAATGTTATAAAAACAATTACATTAAAGTTCTTATTAATAGTACATTTTGTAACGAGTATGAAAAGGCTTTATTTACGAAACGAGAAGTTTATGGCTCGAGCCGAAGATGAGAGTCGTAACGAGTTTCGTAAAGAAAGTCTTTCCATACCAGTTGCGAACCGAATTTTTTGCCATAAGAGCTAAAAGGAGGAACGAAGTTTCGATTTTTGGGTTAGAATGACAAAAATTATTTTTTTTTTGCAAATATATCCTTTGGTTAATATTTACTTCAAAGATTTGTTAATACCTACCCCAGTGGACACATTTTTTTTTAAATATTATTAAAAAAATTTTTACAAAGAAATCTTAAAATATTTATGCGATTATTTAAATTATTTTTAGAGGAGATTAACATAATATAATTTTAATTTTATTAATTACATCGAATAACATCAAAAACAAGCATTCAAGTATGTGAAAATTTTCTATAACTGCTCAAAAAATCGTTATGTTGTACGTTTTTCATCTGCGGCGTACTGCAAAATACTAATATATTTACATAACAGAAACAATAATATTAAATATATAAAGGCGACTACAGAATATGTAGGACTATACATATCGCATATCTGTTAATATTTAGCCCTGTAACTTTTAACCTGGGTCTCTCCTACTTATTTGTAGTAATTTATTTATTCATAGATTCGAAAGATATTAACGTAAGTATTATCTATTTTGCAGAAAAAGAATGAAAAATAATTCTAATGATAATGAAAAAAATTTTGAAGAAAATGCGACATTGGATAGAGATTTGATTGAAGCTATGGGATCAAATGCACAGAATATTGTGGCTGTTGAAGAAGAATTTTTGGAAAGTGAATTAAACAATATTTCCAAGCCGGAAATTGAAAATAGAGATTTTGAATTCAATATTACTGAACCAACAGAGGAGATAATTGAAATTATACTGATTGAGAATGAAGATCAATTAATAGAAAATGTTTATAGTAACGATGAACAGATATTTAACGATGCGGGATCTCAAATAAAAGCAGAAAAGCATTCAGATCATATTGAGTATATGGTTGAAAATGAAATTGGCGAGCTAAAAAGTGATTACTTATGTGAACAAAGAATTGACGATGCTTATACTAAGGAAACGAATAAAACAAAACGGATGATCGAGAAATTAAAATCTTTATCAAAAGCTCTTACTGATACTTGGAAAAATTCTGAAAAAGAAGATAATATGACATTGAATGAAAAGGACAATCTAACGTTTTTGGCAGGATTGAACAGGGTAAGAGAAATTATAGAATTAGAATATTTTTCAGATGAACTACAATGCATTATGAAAGAACATATGCTTAATGAAAACTGTGACTCACTTTTGAAGTGTACAAGACGTCATCGTAAAGGGCTTAGTACACAATTTTATTATGAATGTAAAGTATGTAATTACAGTGCATTCATAAACTGTGAAAGTCCAGAGATATCTGAAAGTATGAATATTAATAAAGCTGCAGTCTTAGGAACCTTAAATGTAGGAATAGGTCATACTCAATTATTAGAACTTTTTGCATCAATGAATATTAACTGTATGACAGATAATACATATAGAAAAAATCAAGAACTGCTATTAGATATAGTGAAAAGTATTGCTTTGGAAAATATGATAGCAGCAGGAGAAGAAGAAAAAAGATTAGCAATAGAAAATGAGCAATTACATAACGGCATACCATGGATTGCTGTTATAACCGATGGGAGTTGGATGAAACGCTCATATGGTACTAATTATGATTCACTTTCCGGTGCAGCCGTTATTATCGGCGCGCGAACAAAAAAAGTTTTATTTGTTGGAATACGAAATAAATATTGTTCTACCTGCGCATACGCCGAAAGAAATAATTTGCCTATTAAAATACATACTTGCTACAAAAATTGGGATTATGATAGTGCATCTACTGCAATGGAAAGCGATGCTATTTTAGAAGGTTTTCAATGTAGTATGGAGATGCATGGTCTTATTTACAAAACGATAGGTACAGATGGAGATAGTAGTGTATATAAAGTTATCATTGATAATAATGTTTATCGAGAGTATAATATAGTTCCGGAAAGAATAAGATGTTTTAATCACCTACAACGTAATATGCAAAAAAAAATAACCGCTGTATCGAAATCGACTCAACAAAGAGGTACTACAAGAATAAAAAATTTCGTCACTTTGCGTAATAAAATAAAAAGTAATATTCTTCCGATTCGGAAATTAGTAGAAGAATGTGTTGACAAACGTAAGAATAGAGAAGAAGATAGGAATTATAGAAAAGAAGAATTACGGAAAGATATATTAAATATTCCAAAACATCTTTTTGGTGAACATAAAGATTGCAATGATCGCTTTTACTCGTGTGATGAAAAGGATAAAGATATCAATGAAAGAGAATGTAATTACCTTCCGTATTTAAGAAGAGCTGGATTATATCAAAAAATTGAAGAAGCCATTACAGAAATGAGTAATCACGTTCACAGTCTTTTGTATAAATTGACAAACAATATAGCAGAATCGTTCAATGCTTTGATTTGTGATACTATCGGCGGAAAAAGAATAAATTTTGGATTAAAAAGTCAATATAATACGAGAGTATATGTTGCCGTAATTCGACATAATTCGCAACAATTTTTAACAGAAATTTATAGTAAGGATTGTGAATCCGTGCCTTGTGTAGTTACAGAAGTTGATAAAAAACGTCAAATAAAAGTAGCGAGAACACGATATTTAAAAAATTTGAAACGTAATCATCGGAAATTTCATTTTAAGAAAAATGCTTCCAAACATTATGGTGAGCATTCTCAAAAAGTTGACCTTAATGAAGAAGATTTAAATGTTTTGCGTGAAAATCATTTTATAAAGTTACGTGAAAATAATTTGTAAAATCAATGTAGCTCAGTTGCCACGCGAGTAAAGGCTAAAATACCCAATGTTGAAATAATCAAGTGTCCATGTCATATTGAGCATTTAGTAGCGCGTGATGCTATGAAGGTATTTCCTAGTGAGTATGTTGACCTAGCATCGGCGATACATAATTACATATCGAGCAGCTCTTTAAGAATGCGCGATTGGTTTTCATGTCAAGAAGACATTGGTATACCACGTCACATTATACAAAAACTAGCTTACAAAAACCCGATGGTTATCGTTGTATAAATCAATAGAAAGAATACTTCGTAAATGGGAAGCGTTGCGAATTTACTTCACAAATGAGACTTTGAAGGATAAAAAACCAAGTCAGTCCATGGATAACGAAAAATCAGCTACGTACATATTGGAACAGCTTAACGATCCATTGGTAAAAGTATCTTACTTGTTTTTAGAATCCTCATTATCTAGATTGGTACAAGCAAATGAGGTTTTGCAATCTGAAAAACCCATTTTGTTTGAAACAAATAACCAAATGTCTAATACTCTTATAGATACACTTAAAATGTATATGAAAGATGATTATATTAATAGTACCAATATTATAGATATCGATCCTGAAGATGAAAGTCAATTTAAAGAGTTGTCAGATATTTATATTGGTAAGATCACAAAAGTCTTCCTTGGCGAATTAAAAAGTCAAGAGAATATTGAAGAAGGGTTTGAACACGACTTTCTCAAAATGTGTCAAGCTTTTTTCAAAGAATGTTGTAAAAAGATGATAGAAAAATGTGATTTTAAGGAAAACAGACATTTTTTCCATCCAAACAATGTTACAAGTGCAATATTTCATGAAGTAAATTGTAATTTAAATGATGTTTTTGAAGCATTTCCTCAATTACATGCATCAAATGATAACGAATTAAAGAATAAAATAAATGAGGAATGGCAGAACATTGTTAAATATAATTTTTCTAATGAAGTATCACGAAAAATGAAATGTTTGGATAATATCGATGATTTTTGGTTTTTATTAAAAAATTATCAAGATGAAAATAAAAATTTCATTTTTGAAAATCTTAGCAATTTTGCACTTACCGTACTCTGTCTTCCAAATGCAAATGCAGGAATAGAAAGAATATGGAGTAAACAAAATTCGATCAAGACCAAAATTAGAAACCGATTGAATTTTACAACAATTCGTGCAATATTATTAGCTGCACAGTACGTAAAAAATCAAGGAGGTATGTTAAAATTCAAACCATCAGAAGATATGGTGAAAGAAATGAGAAAACTAGTAGTTTATAAAAAAAAACATTTACTAATAAATGATGTTTTAATGGATGGTGAAAAAAGTAGCCAGTTTTATGGAAGTGTCGAAATTAATAAAAGTCAAAAAGCTTTGTGCAAGAATGAAGAAAAAATTTTTAAGCGAAAGTACGCTGACATGAATAAAGATTTGGATTGTGATGTCAATTTATTCAAATGTTTTGACGATGACCTTTCAATAAATGAGCACAATGAAAAACTACTTCCAAAAGATACTAAAAGATTCAAAAATAATAAAATTAGTGTACATAATGTTGTTGATGAAAATTTGACGACAAATGACGCAGACACTAATATTATTATAAAAAGTGATTCATGGAAAAAATTAATTGAAAACTTTGAAACTTTAAATAAAAATTTATCGATGTATCACACAGACGCGGGAATCATTAAAGAACATGATTCATCAATTGAATCGAACGCAGATTTTGAAAATGACAGCGATGCTAGCTTTCATATTGATTTTCTGCATAATGGATTGATTGCTGATCCTGATTATTACATGTTTCATGATGAAACGCGTACAGTAGGACGATACAAAGCAATAGACAACCATCCAATAAGAGATTATCGTGTTCTTAATAAGAAAGAGGAGAAACCTCAAATTTTAACAAAAGATCACGAATATATGCTTTTTACAAATGAATACAAAGCTTTGAAAATCTATGAACACGATTTAACTTTGTCACACATTGATAGCGATGTAATGGATGTTTTTTGTTTATTGAAAGAAAAAGAATGGATAAACACAGTTTCCGTTCCTGCACATCATTCAAAGTTAGCACGAGTGACAATTGGACAAGAATATATTGATCCAGATTGGTTTATGTTCCATCTGAATAGTCAAATAAGAGGCAAAATTTTTATGCCTTATGCATCATCTGGCCACTGGTGCTTATTTGTAGTTGACGTAGATGGAGCTAAATTGACACATATAGATCCTGTAAAGGAAGAAACAAATAAAAAAAAACATGGCGTTCTAATCTATGCACCAAAAACTTTTTGAAATATGTAAGAGATTCTGAGGATGGAAATATTTTAAAAACCAAAAAGTGGGTTTATGATGCCTTTCCACATGATCGACCAATGCAACAAGTAAAGATTGATAAGCACAATTGTGGAGTATATGTTATGTATTACATGGATTGCATTGGTTCTGGAATCGAATGCGACTTAAACTTTAATCCAATAGATTATAGAACAAATGTGGCCATTTTTTTGATAAATGGATCAGAATGCATGTCTAATACATGTATATATTGTTTTTCTGGAAAGATAAGTCCAAAAATATCTTGCTCAGAATGTTTAAGATACGCTCATCGAACATGCTTAACGAGAAATAATATAAATGTTTCAGAAAATATAACAACATTTCAGTGTGATGTATGTATCAACTATGTATATAAATAATATAATATATATAGCAATATAATTCAGTAGATATTTATCTTTTAATAAAAAAAAATAGAGAATACACACACTTGAAAATTTATATTCACAGTTGAAAACATTTCTGTAATCTGTTAACTTTTTGTCTGTTACTTAATGTCTGTTAAATCAACAGACACAAGTATGTCAATTTAAAATGTATATTACATTTTTCATAGATAATTTATCTGTTAAAGTAACAGACATTTTTGCCTGTAAACAGATTTTAACAGACGTGTCTGTTAATATTTCTAACCGTGTCATCTTAACACGTACGGTTGTTTTACTTGCAACCAAAATTTGTGTTAAAATATATAAATACATTTTTAACGAATTTTAAAAGAAAAATTTAAACGCAAATATTTATGATTAATACACAATTTTGAATAATAAAATTTGTAAATTTTATCAACTCATTTGTATTAAAATAAAAATATTGTAATTATGTTTTAATAATAACTTTCTCACATTAATTTCTGTAAAATATTAACAAAACAAGAAAAGCAATGAAACATATTGATGAGAAGATGGATAGATTGATGGATATAAAAGTTCATAGATCTATGGCCTAATGTATGAATTAAAAAATATATGTATAGAAATAAAATATATAGTAGCAATTTTTATATATTTTAAACACTATATTATATATATACACATTCTACATTTTAACATACTAATTTTTGAAGAATGTAGTTGGTTGTGTATAAAATTATAAACTATAAAACAAGGAAACTTTTTTGCTATAATGTTGATCATAATATTATATGAAGCATTTAAAAATTAAAAATAGAACAGGCCGTAATTGTTTATTACTAACATTATTTAAAGAGTTATTCTTATTACAAACTGGCCACGCAGTGCAGGATATATTTATTTTCTTATAAAATAGGTAATAAATGCACATAAATGAAATAAGGAATTCAAATTTTATTATTATTAAATTAACATTTTAATGCAATAATAATAAATGATTTATCCTCAAACAGTTCACTTTATTTTAATTTTTGTCAGACACCTGATAGTAAAGACATATTTGAACGTGCATACACAAAAGATATAACATGTATATAATGGTTAGGTTATATTGTTAATAATATTAACTTTTCAAAACAAATGTAAATTCGAATGCATACATGTGTTCTGTTTGCTAATTAAAAATATATATATCCTGAAAACGTAAGACGAATATGTGCTATGCTTTTCCTGTAAATTTCATTATTAAAAAAAAATTTGTTATTATTAAAAAAATGTTAAATATGTAAATGAAGAATTCAGGAATGTAAGTCTGATAGAAATAGTGAAAATGAGCCACACGCTGTTCTAATTATTGATTGAATAGATTTGAATTTAATTAATAATTGAGAAATAAGTAAGACGTGAAAACTGGCTATGTTTTTTTACTTGGATTTGACATTGAAGCTTCATAAAAAGCACACACAAAATTTGGATTAATACTGAAATTACTGACATAAATTAAATTATTAAACGACAGCACCTTTATAATAATTGATAAATATGTTAATAGTATCTTAGCCTAATATCAAAGTACCATATAAAATGCACAAAAATGTTATTTTGATTTTTATATTAAATATTTATATAGTGAAAACTCGAAAGACTATAGATGATAACATACCATGGTCCAAACAGTTTCTCTATTTCAAGTAAAAATATGTATTGTTTTTAATTTTAAAAACTAGCGAGGCATAGAAAAAGAGAAACACTGATACGACACAATAGATACGGTTACTCATTACTTCAGCTACTATTACAATTAAATATAATAGTTAATAAGATATTCAAAATTACTATATGTCAGTAATTAAATCTTATATCCTATCTTTATACTATGAATTTGTTGCTTCATAAATTGTCATTTCCATATACGATACATAAATTGTATCACTTGTAACGTTTTTCCCTTTCGGGAGGGGGAAATACGTGTAACTCCTGTTGCCAGACGCTTCAGTGAGTTACCAGGGTAAGATCGGCAGGAGTTGGAGGGATCGGACGGTGGAAAGTGAAGGAAAGTAACCGGGTTTAACACGTTCGGTTATACCAGGGAGTACCTTGGCTTTATTGTACTCATAAAACTCATGTACAACGACGATTACAATGTGAAATAATAATAATGTACTAATCAAAACTAAACCTGATATTTTTATATAATACAAATAAACTAACCTAACCTTAATGAAATATAATTTACAAAAGTAATTTAGTTCTTTGTTTAGATCGGCCACTTGACGGCTATTTAATAAATGAATCAAAATAATCTTTAAGTGAATCTAATTTAATAAATGGATTAAATCAATTAATAATCTTTATAGTTTATTTTAACTCATAGATTCTACGGCCTGGACGGTCTAAAATATACCGGCGGCTTTTACCTGCAACAATGTGCAAAAACAAAAGAGACAAGTGATTAATAATTAAATATAATTATATTAATAGGCAGCGGCACCTAATAACGCAATACTTAATACTACGGTAATAATAATGGTGGATAGCCGGCTCCCTTGATTATCTAAGTTACGAATCTCTATAGGGACGCGGGACCTTTAAGTGATGTAAAGATAAAGGGTGGCCGACACCCTTAACTTATTCTAATATTTAATATTTACACGCGGTCGGACGGAGTCCTTAAACTAATATGAAACAAGTAATTGGGTGGACGACATCCTTAATTTATTCTACAAATCACGTAGTGGCGGACGCGACAGCTGTGGGTAGATAAGACCCTTAATTAAGCCCGTTGCGATATGTGAGATAGAATACAATATTTTGGGTGGACGTCACCCTTAAATTCAACGGCGCAAGTTCGGCATTGCGGCGGCGGCAAAAGGTTGCGAGTGTGCTCTAGGAAGATAGATTTACGCCTGTGTGCTCACTTGACGTGACTCTAGTACTGCCAGCATATGCACTGTAGTGTAGACCTGTGTGCTCACTTGGCCTACCCTCATGTGCAAGAAAGAGAAGCTCTGCCTAAGCTGTGGTGCTCCACAAGCCAAGGCAGCCAGCTACTACCTGTCTCATTCTCTCTTAGCCTTGTGTGCTCACTTAGGTAAAGAGAGGGGAGAGACCGTAGTCTACACTGCTCTGCTTAGCTGTGCTTCTCGGCCTCTTATATACTCCGGCCTCATTTTACTTAATGCGTGTAGCGGCGTTTGGGGTTGCCACCTGGCGGCTGAGCTCAGAACTACTGTTCTATAGTAGCTTGGTCGTCAGGCGGGAAATTTGAATGCGTGAGTATGTATACTTGTCGCACACTTAAGATATTAATTATTTACTTTAGATTTCAAATAATAATTATATTGTTATGTAATAAGGGTATTTGAAAAATTATGCATGATGTATAATAATAATTTATACAATAAATAATTAAGATTTTTGTATCGATGTTAAATAAGTTATTGTAGTATCTGAATTTTGCAATATTTTTCACATTCCCTTAAATATTATTTGTAACCATTAATATTAATATAAGTTTAAGATATAAGTTTGTACTATCTGCAAATGAAAATTTGATAACTTCAAAATGTATTAACAGTTCAACACTAACAGTTCTATTTTTTTTTTTTTAAAGAAAAGATTAATATATAAAGAATATTGTCCTCTATATGATTAACCTTTTTATATGGTGATGTCGAGGGAGCCCAGCCTGGTTCCCGTTTAACACATTAAATTATTATTATTATTATTATTATTATTGTTGTTGTTGTTGTTGTTGTTATTGATGAAAAAACATAATTTTTATTGTATTTTATTACAGAAAGCAGGAATGAAAGATACTACAGCCACCGACGTGGTCGTTGGTTTCAACATAGGAAACTGATGAGCCAGCGTCGATGGGCTGTAGAGGCGACTACCCGACTGCTCATGATGGTGGGAAATACTGGGAGTTTCCAGTCGCAATATGGAGGTTATTATCATAATATAAATATTTTTATGGAAAGATATAAGTGAATGTCAATAAGCGTTTATGAGGTATCAATAATAAGAATAATTGTAACTGTTAATAATTTTATAAAATTATTAACTGTAGTTTTTTTAAATACGTCGTATTCACACTATTATTAATATTAATGTTAATTAGCGATGAAAGTTGTCAGTAGTTTTCTGAACCAAGCATATGTAACGTACAGTGGTGCTTGTATCAATCGGCCTCGGGAAGATTCGAACTCGGGAAGATTCGAACTCGGGAACTAGAAATTGCGAATACATCACTCTACTGAGTGAACCGCTAGGGCTTAACTGTAACTTATTTTTAACAACTGACAACATATATTATTAATTATTTGCAGTTATTGACAGTTATTATTAGTTATTTAAATTTACATTTCATATTTGTGTATTCATAATAATTTTTCTATCAAATTATTTGCTATCATTATAAGACAATATTAAAAAAGAAATATGGCATCAAAATAAAAGAAATAATGATGAATAATTAGTTTAGTGGCTAAAATGAAAAACGACAGGAGTCTGTATTTTTAGAAAATTGAGTTAACAATGAATTATATCCCTAAAAGTATCACACATTAGAAAAGCTGACACGCAAGGCAAAGGTATTTTTTCGCATACGTATTAACCGCACAATTCAAACTTTAACAATTCGCTTGTGAACTAACAGCATAACTTAACTCCGAATAAAATAATATATTGCGATCAGCTGATTTTTAATACTAAAACAAATCTATATTATTAAGTAGTTTTTTTCATCATTAGCAGTTTAATTAATCTAGGCACGTCACTTGCTAATTATCACAACTAGTCACCATAGATAGTTTTTATATGTTCTCTAGCAATAAATATTATTGCATGTAGATAGCACTTAAATACGCGCCATAGAACTTCTAATGAAAAAAAGATAAATAAAAGAGCTTTAGAAAAATTTAAAGAATTAATTCCACATATCACGATTAGAAGGAATAACAACATAACTTGAGTGTTTTTCGTTATTTCCAATATATGAAAGAATATTAACTCAAGCTTGAGACCTCACTTGATGATTTTCATATAGAAAAGCATCATGATAATAAGCAGCGCGGGTAGGGATATAGAAAGAACCGAACGCGCGTTCGCGAGCGCGCAGCTACGCCCCTAATTTCGACAGCCAAGCGGCTACCAAGTGTGACGCGTATGCTTTATAATGTATAATATCCCTACTCTAATGCGGCAGAGTAGGAACATAGCGGCAAGCGCCGTAAATGCGAAGTATCTTGTTTAATGAGAAGCTTGTGCTCCGCACTCTCATTCCATCATCGAGTCAATAAAGTTTGCTTAACTTTAATTCTTTGTACCTTTGTACTTTTCTTCTTGTACAAGTTCAAAGGACAGCGAAAGAGCACAAATTACGTGCTCCGTACCTGTGTGAACTTGTATAAGATTATTGTTAAAAAATACGCGTATAAAGTTCGCGGTTTTAGTGAATAAATCTTAGTGATTTAATGTATCGAATAACGTGTGTGAAGTGTTAGTGATTTTACCTTCACGGTTTAACGTATTAAATTGAAATAGCCAAAAAGGCACATTTCGTATGCCTTGCATTTACGTGTTGATAGCAAAGCGTTGGCTTGTATCACACACGTCTTTGCAAGTGTCTAATTTGAATGATATTTAACCGATTGTCGCGTTTAACGAAGACATCGTGAAATGGCATTGAGAGGCCCAAATGATAATTTCCTTTGCATACCTGAATCCTGATTTTCCTGCAACAACTTAAAACGAGTTTGATTGAACATGTGGACCCGAATCTGGTGAGCAAGAAGTCTTGCCAGTGTACGGTCTGGTGAAATCTAACTCTCATAAAATTTAATAAATAAAAGTAAAACATTATAACGAGTTTGCACGCGTAGCGGTTAGGCACGCGATAAACTTGGTATACTGATATACACGGCATCCATCTTGACGCACTCGGACGCACGGTTGGTGAGAAAAGCTGAAAATCGTGTCTGAGAGTGAGCCAAGCTGTGATTCTCGTAGTGTATGGTGTTTCTAATCATCTTACACAAGTAAAAGTGCGTTATATGCGAATATGACGTTACAAGCTTATAGCACGGTTAGAATAGTATATTATTCACCTAGGGAGTAAAAACGAAAAATGTCTTAAATCGTATGTTAAATGTCACCCAAGCCGAAGGCGAGGGTGACAAACATACGATTTAAAGGATTTTTCATTTACTCCCGTGGAGAATATACGATTTTTTTACACAGGCAGCGTACAGTAGGTACCTTACTTTTCGCTGGGAGGGAGTAAAGTACCCACTGTACGCACCCTGTGTAAAAAAGGTATTTTATACTTAATTAAACCTAGTAGTAGCCTAGTATCGTGCTGCATCTCTTCGTTTTCGATCTTACGTATTGACGAAAACATAAAAACCTCGTTTTCTCGAAAACTTAAAAACAAACTTATGTCGTTTCCTTCAAGCCACAGAGTTTTTTTTATTAAATTTTAAACAAATGTTATTTAAAATTATTATTTTTATATTGAAGCGGTCAAAATGAAATCATTATTCTCAATATTGATGTTAATTATTTTTAACTACTTTTATAGCACTGCGGGACCTAAATCCGCACTTAGGTAACGCTTTTCCGTTACCTAGGTGGCACTTTTTTACATGGTATAATAATGAATTTACTTAGTACGTATATAATAAGAAATAATTTTATACGTAAATTATTTTTTAAAGTATTTTCATAAATAACAATAAGCTGTAGTATATTAGAACTCTTTTACATTAACATTTTTTAAATTAAATAACAATTATAAGCAAGTAAGATACGAGTAAAACTAAAATTGATAGTAGCGTAACATGTAGAGCGAAGAGGTATAGTCATTTCGGCGTTGTATTATAAAATGCTACGGGGAACCCCCTATTAATACGCACGATTGCTATTGCTATACTAAACATGTTACCTCCTCACCGCTCCTACGACGCTAATTCATACGTGAAACAAAATTTAAATTTATGACTTCATAGAAGATGATTTTAACAAACAATTTCACATAATATCAATAATATTGATAAAAATGAATTATTATTACACATTTTGAGTATATTTTTTAAATTATATTCTTTTTTTTCTTTTTCGATTTATTATTCATGAAGTGTCTAGTTTTAGTTTATTTATAATTTTCTTTCCTTTTTTCGATTTATCATTCACAGGATGCATAATATTTGGTTTTTTTTATAGTTTTCGCTTTTATTTTTTGAATTATAATTCGTGGAGTGCATAGTTTTTGTTTATTACTGATTTTGATGAGTACAGATTTAATTAGGCGGATTTATGTCCCACGTGCTACAAAATAGTATACGATACTCGTGACCTTAGTAGAACTTTATTACACGGCACTACGTTATCGCCCTCGCTACGCTCGGGCGATAACACCGGCCGTGTAATAAAGTGCCACTTAGGTCACTTGTATCGTAATGTACTATTTCAGGATTCCAATCACCAACCACCAACTATCACGATAATTATAATAGCTACAGTGGAAGAGGAAGAGGAGGCAGAAATCGAGGGAGAAATAATAAATATATAAAAGAAAAAAAAAAGAAAAAAAAAATAAATAAATTTGTTGAATATCATATTCGAAAATAATGTTTAATTAAAGAATATAATTTAAAAATAAAAAAAATATTAAAGTAAAGCCAATTTCTTTTTCTAATATTATAAAATGATATATGTGGTGGTAAGAAATACATTTTTTTCGACAAATTATAATAATAATAATTTTATATATTGCTTTTAATAAACATATTTTATTCATTGTTATTTTTTCACACCATTAATAAATATTACGGTATAAAAATGATGTGTACATAAACATAACACGTAAACCTGTTATGCTAATTATACCTATAATTTATTTTTTGCAATATAAAGCTGTAAAATATAAATTTACATTTAAAAATAACATTTTTTTTTAAATCTTCCATTCCTGGTATACATTTTCGTTCTTTGAAAGAACCATAATCAAGTTTGTTCAATCATAATTGATACTCAACGTTATGATTCGAAAACAGCTTTAAAACGTGTACCAACTAGAAAATATGTATTAGAGCCGAGAATTCAATGTTTTTACTCCCCCTGTAAATTTTTATAAATGTTAATATTAGTATGGTCATTTTAAAAGTGCAATAATATTTCATGATATTTTTTGGATACCCACTTTTATCACTGGGAAAATTTCTTAAATAAAACTTTTTGCAAGTTCCAAGTCTATATCTAGCAGATATATCTGCATCAATTGTATCAACAATATTAGCACCTGTACATCTTGCTAATCTTTCAAGTATGCTAAGTTTTACATTTAATACTAATGTTACGCCACCATCTCTTAATCTATCTAGAGCTAATCTTGATATAGATTTATGAACTAAAACAATATCAGGACCTAATGCAGTAATTCTTGCCACAGTGTGTCCTAAATATTTGCTTTCCTATAGAAAATATTATTATCCGTTAAAATATGATACTTTTTTTTTAGTTTATTTTGTTTGTAATATAAAATTTCGTAAAAATACCTGCATTATAACTGGCTCAAGACTCAGTAATGTTCCCACAACTCTTTGATACATGAGACCACATCGAAGTAGTAAAATCTTTGGATGTGCAATCATTGCATTCATTACTTTATTGGCTACATTTTTACTATATACAACTCCAGAAACAATTTCGCAATCATTCTCACTACCTCCAGGAGACTTTTTGATTTGCACATATTGCCTGATATCCATATCATCAGCATCATGATGGAGATCGGGTCTTACGTGATCAATTATTTGATGAGCTATTTGAAGAACTACGTCATACCAATTTTGTGACAGTCCTTCCTTATTAAGAAGTTGTCGCAAAAGGGAAACTTCATGTTGTTTATATGCAGACCTACATAAATTTTATTTATTATTAAGTTAGAATTTAATAATAATAAATTTAATCACTATTTTAACTTACGTTAAACTATTATATACACTTGATTTGCCATAAGCATTTTTTAAATTTGCAATTTGATGCCATCTTTCTTTTTCTTTAACTTCTTGAACTAAAATTTTATCATTAAGAGGCGGTCGGAACCAAATCGGTGACTTAGTTCGGTGCTTGTAATAAATGCTTATAATAATTTATTCATTTATTAATATGGTAAAAATATAGTCATTTCCTCTAGTCATGTATATAAAGAATAATTTAAAATAGTTAAAGCCACAAAAATATACAAAATATTGTTATAAAGCGAAAAATGCCACCTAACAATCGACACGACAGTTTTTTGCATGCGGTATATGTCAAGTCAGTTTGATATTTGTAATAAATGCTTATAATAATTTATTTACTTATTCATATGGTAAAAATATAGTCATTTTCTCTAGTCATGTATATAAAGAATGATTTGAAATAGTTTAAGCCATAAAAATATACAAAATATTATCGTAAAGCGAAAAATGCTGACTTGATATATACCGCAAGTCACCGATTTGGTTCCGACCGCCTCTTAAGAATATCTTCTGGAACTTTAAAATTATTTTCTTATGTCTGAAAATTAACTTCTTTTTGTTCTATCATTCCGTCATTGCAATCAGGTGTGGAAGGTACATCCGATGTTGGCCTTTTTAATGTTACTGTTGAAGCTTCTAAATTTAAATCCAAATAAAAGCTTGAACTAGATGAAGGCATACGACCAGATGTTTGAAGTGGCTGTTTACTTTCACTTTCAGAATCTATAAAATTTTTAAGAAATATTATAAATTAAATAAAATAATAAATTTGTTAATATTAAAGATAAGTCTTATTTGATTTATTTATCTGTAGTCGAATCGTGTTGAGGAATGGTTTTAACCCATGCAGGTTCTTGGGCATCACAAGAAGTTTGATTTTCTATTAAAAAATCTTTACTTTGAACTATAGATAATTTTGCAGGTTTAAACAGTGCAGCAGAATCACTAAAAACATTATCTAATAATACTGGCTCAATAAAACCAGCTTCAAATAAAGCTTGACCAATAGCAGTAGTCTGTACTCTACAAAAAATTATATTTTAATCTTTAATATTTATAAAGATGATAAAGTTAACATTTTAAATTGTTAATATTTACCTTGTAGCAGCTTTATTTTGAGCTATCATCCAATTAACTAACTAATTTCCTAAAAAACAACTGTAATAGCAATTTAATCTTATCCTATGCGTTTGCAAAATGATTGCTTGATTAGAGTGGAATAATTCTTCATAAATCATTCTTAACGATGCTGAATTTCGCAATGCTAAAGCACGTTCTTGTGATGTTAAATAAGTCATGTGATGACCTTAAAATTCAATAAAATAAAATAAATAATAGTTATCAATACAAAAAGTAAAAAAATTGAAATCAAGAATTTTTTTATCTTACCGTCCAAATGCATATTTTTCTTCCATATAGCCTACACTTGGCTTTCTTCTAACAAGAGTTAAATTATCTGAACTTTTGTTTGTGTTTTTTCTAGAAGTAGGTGGTGAATTGGTACCATACTTTTCTTCTAAATCTTCCTGAAGAGCTTTTAAATCAGTAGAAAGATCACTTCTCATATCAGAAGATTGCAAATATGATAGAAAAACTTTACAACAATATGTACAAACTCTTAAGTCACCTATCAATGAATATTTAATTTAGTTTGAGTAAATATTAAATTTACAAATAAAATTAAATTTATGTGCATACCATGACAACCCATGATTTTTCCTGGAATTTCATCGCAACAACATTTTGAACAAAAGATTTGTCCACATACTCGACAATGATGTCTTCTTCGAAATGTTGTAAATCTCTCACCACATTCATAACATTGTTTGCTTACACTATCAGGCATCCAATAACTTCTTAATTGCAAATCAAATGAATTTAAATTTTCATTCTCATGCCTTAAAATAAATAAAAACAAATAAATTAGTAAACATAAATAAATTTTATTTCTATTTAAAATTTTTATAATAGAAATTTATTTTTAAATTCTTTTGAGTTTTTCAATTTGTATTAAAATAAACTAAAGAAAAGTTTTTTACAGCTTACCATAACAAAAGCTTGATGAAAATCTTAAATATTAAATATTAAAATATTAATCATTCTAACCTTTTATCAATTTCATCGTTTGTTTACATTTGACTACGCGTGCGAATTTACAGGTTAATTCGCTATTTATTACTAGTTTTCGATCTAGTTCTTTCGTACAGTTGGTATCGATAAGCTTGCCTACTCCGAAGGCAATCTCTCATCGACTTCTTGATCTTGTACACTGTGAACATAGCATAGTGGTACAAAAAAATAATCGAACCCCAACGCTGATTAAAACGTGTGTCGCTTATTGAATTGACTCTCTACTTCTCCACGTGGCGGAGCCACTTAGGTAGATACCCCGCGTGCACACCTACATAAGCCCACTGAGTACGCATCGTTGTGTGCGTGAGCTGTTCATGAACAGCGAATGACCGTGTGTGAGTGAACACATTACACATACGGCGTGTGGCATTGTTTTAGTGGATTAAATAAATGTAATTATTAGTTACTTATATATTTATTTAAAAAATTAAATTATTTATTAAATTATTTGCTTTCAAACTAAATAATAGACTTATTTTATATTCTTATATGTCTCAATAAAATTAAATAAGTAAAAAATACTTTTTACTTTTTCATGAAATTGATTAATATTTTTTTGATGTATTGAATTTTAAAATTTTATAAAAATGAAATTATTAATGAAAAAATATTGAATTTTAAACTTTTGTAAAGTATATAAGGGCAGATGAGCATATATCATTTTATATTTACTTATTCATGATGCAGCTTTAGCGTAATGGCTAACGATGTGCGCTTGGAAATGTTGTCGCTCTGGGCTCAAATCCGAGTACATTCAATTTTTTTTTTTTTTCATAAAAGTTGTACTTTTATTTTTTTAAATATTTTATTTTACAAAATTATATTTTTTAAATTATTGAAAAATAAATAATTAAATCAGTTGATTAATAAAAATCTTTAAGTTGAAAAATTGATTTATTTATTTCGCAAGTAATTAAAAAATTACTATAAACACTAAATATAAATTATTTACAAAAGTAGAAAAATGTAAACATACTATATTATCATAAATTTATTTTAATTATTTTGATTTTTTACAAATTAAAATATTTACAAGTAAAATAATGAATTTTAATTACTATACAATTCAGCAATTTGTTTTCTCTTGACTTATGTTTTAATATCTCTATTTTTAAGTTTACAAAACTGACCCATCCCAAATGTTACATAATAATATATACGTTGTGAGAATAATATAGTTGGCCCTACTATTTTCATGTTTGACTTTATTTTTAATTAAATTTTAAAAATTATTTGATTAAAATGAAATTGGATCACTTTATAAATTAATTAAATATAAATAATTTCTAATCTTATATTATTTTTTTTTAATTTTATTTAATATTTATTGAATTTTGATAATTACTACTAAAGTGTTAATAAAATTGCTAAATTATATAGTAATTAAAATTTATTAATTTATTTGTAAATATTTTATTTTAATTTGTAGAAAATCAATATAATTAAAATAAATTGATAATATAGCATATTTACATTTTTCTACTTCTGTAAATAATTTACATTTAGTATTTATAGTAATTTTTCACTTACTTGTGAAATAATTGAATAAAAAAATTTATAAATAAAATTTTCAATTTAAGGTGGCTCGAGCGAATTTGATAAAAAATTGGATTTTTAGTAAAATATACTATAAAAAGTATAAGTTATTACTATTTCAGAGTAACTTTGAAAATATAAGATCAACACCCTAATTCCAGAGAAAAAAATTATCGAAATTTAACTTTAAATTGATGAAAATTAATATGATTACAACGCTATCAGACGTAAATCGTCAATATTTATTGTCAAATAATAAAGTGTAATACAAATTATAAATATAGTAATTGATTAAAAACAGTTTTTATAAAATTTACTTAAAAGAAAAAAACATTATTTTGTTCTTTTTGTCGGGGCTCGAGCTTGATACGGCACGAAACGCTACAGCCACCTTAAAGATTTTTATTGATCAACTGATTTAATTATTTATTTTTCAATAATTTAAATAATATAATTTTGTAAAATAAAATATTTAAAAAAATAAAAATACAACTTTTATGAAAAAAAAAAAAAAAATTGAATGTACCCGGATTTGAACCTAGAGCTACAAATATTTCAAAGCGCACATCGTCATTACGCTAAAGCTGCATCATAAATAAGTATACATGAAATGACATATGCTCATTTGCCCATATATACTTTCCAAAAGTTTAAATTTCAATATTTTTTTTATTGAAAATTTTATTATGAAAATTTAAATTTTATTATATACAAATATTAATTTATTTCATAAAAAAGTAGAAAGATACTTATTTAATCTTATTGACACTTTAGATAGTGTAAAAATATAAAATAAGTTTAATATTTACTATAAAAGTATAAAATTTAATAATTAATTAAATTTATTAAATAAATACATTTGTAATTAATAATTATAATCTAAGCTTTTGCTATGAACATTTAAATTAACTATATATAGTTATAATTTACTCTACTGACACAATGCCGGACGTCGTACGTGTTCACTCACACACGGTCATTCGCTGTTCGTGAACAGCGCACGCACACAATGATGCGTACTCAGTGGGCTTATACAGGTGTGCACGTGGGGTATCTACTTAAGTGGCTTCGCCACGCGGAGAAGAAGAGAGGCAATTCAATAAGCATCACAGAAAGTGGGGGTAAGTCGAATCACCTCTTATTCTTCCACCGTGGTCGCAATGAAAACATATATAAAATTTTATATAAAAAAATATTTCGATCGCTTAAAAATGTCCATAAGTTTACGTTGAATTTCTAAAATTCTCATTGGAATTCCATCATAGAATTCCAATTGGGATTCCAATAGGAATTGATTGGAATTCTAACATGGATTTCCAACAAAATCTAATTGGAATTCCAATTGGAAATCCAATTGGATTTTTTCACGCGCGCGTCATTAATCTAATTGTAAAAGGGATTCAAGAAATAAAAAGTAATCTCTTTCGTATCTTTAAACATGCGCTAAAATTCGTCAGTAAACCCTTTTACAGCTAAACACAAAAATAAATATTTAATTAATATTTAATAAAAAAATTCAAAAAATCATTGAATTTTACAAACTTTTTATTTATTTTATTAATAGTGACGATCACTCCTGCTAATTTCAAGCGTCAATAATATGATAAATAATAATGATAAATATATCTTTTTTCAGTGACCAACCAAATTTAAAAAATAGTTCATTTTAATCTTAAAGAAAATAAGACAATGATTAATCACTATTTTATATGTATCAATATTATTATTTGAAAATTATTAATAATTTTTCATTAAGAGGCGGTCGGGTCTATTTCGCCGCTACATATAGGGTGGCGCTGCGGTCAGGTGAGAGAAATCTATTAAATATTTTTTATACAGCTATTTACAATTTTCTGAGACGACAATATACTTTTAATGTTGTCATTTCCTCTAGCCATACATGTAGAATAATTATTAATACTTATCTTGTTTGAAAAGTCTAAAATATTGCTATAAAGCAAAAAATGCGGCGCGAGGTAGAGCCGACGTAAACATTAGTATACATAATTCTTTAGTATTGCTCTCTCTGTCGCACTAAAGGAAGGTGCACGCATATTTACATCGGTCCTACGTTGCATCGCATTTTTCGCTTTATAACAATATTTTAGACTTTTCAAACAAGATAAATATTAATAATTATTTTACATATATATGGCTAGAGGAAATGACAACATTAAAAGTATATTGTCGTCTCAGAAAATTGTAAATAGCTGTATAAAAAATATTTAATAGATTTCTCTCACCTGACCGCAGCGCCACCCTATATGTAGCGGCGAAATAGACCTCTTAAATTCAATAAAATTACATGTTAAAGTTATCAATTTTTAATTTCAATATAATAATTTATTTGATGGTTGACTCTAATTGTTCTTTATATCATTGTAAAGCTATAAATTTCTATTTTAATTTCTATTAATTTCAGATAATATTATATTTTTAAGTGTAATCTGCTAAAATAAATAGATTATTTACCGTACAAAATATACTTTAATCTTTGTTAGGCACTTCTAAATTATGCTTTTTAAAATATTTTAAAGTATAATCCATTGATACCTCTAATAATGGTGCATGTTTTTTTGCCATTTTAGAGGGTTGTTCGAATGCAACCTTTTCATCAAATGGATAAAGTTCACTTTTCAAAACGGTTTCTTTTATTTCTTTATCATCATTAAAATGTAACATGAAACATTTCCCTTTTTAATATGGGATTAGATCAAGAAAGAGTGCAGGCTAAAGTGGACGACCGTAGAACTTAACTAAGACTGGTGTGTTGGGCTCTAGTGAACCCCGGAAGTTCTTTATTCGGGCATCTTTGGAAAGTGTTTTAGTGGATTTTTTTTTCCTCTTCGTAGAGGACTCTCAACACTGACGATTTTATCTAAGTCTGACGGTACTTCATCAATTTTGGTCCGCTTTATTAAAATAAATATAAAGCTAATAAATTAGTCTGTTCGAATTCTTTGGAAGACGATGAACTTGATCGTTCAGAACTAATAGTTTTGTTGACATCTTGATCAACTGATACGTGAACTTCAATTTCCACAGTTTGTTGTATCGTCTTAACTTTTTTAACTGCGTTGAGTTGCTCACTGTGGTGCTATTCAACCCGTGAGTGAGAAAGTTCAATTTGTGAGATAGACCAGGTTAGGCTAGCAGAACTGCTTGTCATCTGTCATCACGATCTATTTCACAAACTGTACTTTCTTACTCACGGGTTGAATAGAACTACTGAAAATAATTAAATTATCATTAGACATAAATAATAAATTTTATTATTATAAAAAATACAATAAAAAACAGATTGAATTGTAATTATAATGTAGCTGTAAAATGTAAAAATGAGAATAAATAATAATATTAAATAATATAGAAAAAATTATAAACCCACCACCCCCCTAAGCCCTGATTTTATATTTCAATATATCGTTACCATTAATATTAATTTTATATTAAAATGTTACAAAACCTATAATAGAGACCATACAGAATATGCATTTTTTCCAATTCATGAAAATATTAAGAAATCTTAAAAAGTATACATATATTATATACTATTCATGTATAATTGAACATTTCATAATAATATTAGCTAATCAAAACAAATTACAAGTCCACACAGTAAAATAAATGGAATATGTAAAATCTATAATGGAGACTATACAGAATAAGCATTTTTTCCAATTTATAAAAATATTGAGAAATCTTAAAAGTATACGTATATTATATATTATCCATGAGTATTTAGACGTTTCAAAATTACTCATTGTTTAACAAATATTAGGCACAAAAAATGATAATTGAGTATAATTCTCCGATGAAAGCTTTTATTATTTCGCAAAATATTTGGAAAAAATCACATTCTTTCAATAAAAATAAATTGTATTAGAGAAGATTAATCTGTTCATGAATTATAAAAAAAACAGGAAAAAATTACAGGTTAATTTAATGCTCACCTTGGCATAATTTAAATGTTATTTTAAGATAGTTTTTATTATTTTCTGTAAATTACTGTTATTTTTTCTATTTTTTGCTACTTTCTATTGTTTCCAATTATTTAATTAAAAAAAAGAAATTGTTTCTAAAAACAGCTGTAACACGGAAAAAAATGACAGTCCCCGCTAGATACTAGTATAATGGTTAAATTTTAAAATAAGAACAAAATAATCTAATTATGTAGTTTTTGAATAATATGAGACCTACCAAAAAAAATTGGTTATTTTTTTAATTTTCAGTAGGTCTCAGGGGAAAATTCGAATTTAAGAAGTAGAGTTTGCGAATACATCACTCTACTGAGTAAACCGCTATGGCTTAACTGTAACTTATTTTTAACAACTAACAACACATTATTAATTATTTGCAGTTATTGACAGTTATTAGATATTTGAATTTACATTTCATATTTGTTTATTCATAATACTTTATCTGTTAAATTATTTGCTATTATTATAAGGCAATATTAAAAGAGAAATGGCATCAAAATAAAAGAAAAAATAATAAATAATTAGTTGTTTTTATTTTATTTTAAACAAAAGTTATTTATAATTATTATTTTTATATTGAAACGGTCAAAATGAAATTATGATTCTCAACATTGATGTTAATTATTTTTAACTACTTTTTCAAGATTCCAACCATTAATTAACTATCACGACAATTATAATAGTAAAAAAAACTGTTGTCGGACATTCACTACCATGTTTTGATTAGCCAATCGTGTCACAACTTCTCGTAAATTGGTGAATACTACTTGTTCACTCGAATCAAAAATCTTGATCTTTCCACGTGCATTGATGATCACACTTAGTTGATCTGGTAAGGCAACTACACTTTTAGCAGCCTGTATCCAATCCTCGTTCATTTCAGAATGCCTATAATCGTATTCCGTACTCATTATAGCTGTAACTGCCCGTTGTGTAATCTGGACCTTTGCCTGAAATACAGCTAATCCAACTCTATATAGTTGATAAATATTCCCGCGTACTGGTACGCTGTTAAATTCAAAGAGGCTTGTAAATATATGGAGCGTTGAAAATCCTATGCCACGTGTTGTTACTGTTAATGTTATAGCCTTCATGGTACTCATCGTCTCAAGACGATCCATTGCGGACATACCGCTTTTAACCCCTGGATATAATTTATCCTTCATTCCCTTACTTAAAATGGCATCGGAATCTTGACTCCTATTCTCACGATGCATTTCACTTCGTTTGAAGTTAAAGTTCTTTCTACTGCCAGTTGATTGCTGGCCTCCTGCTTTTCCGCGTTTCGGAAAAGGTTGTGACTATTTGTGCACTGCCTGGTAAGATTTGTCAACATCTTCTTCGTGGACGTAAGTCGCATCGAATTGTTGGCGTTCAGGGTAAGATGGCCGTTGGTTATTATTATTATTTTGTCTACAATGAAAGAGGAAGAGGAGGTAGAAATCGAGGGGAAACGGGAAATGGAAAGCGGAGAAACAATGAATTTGTTTTATATCATATTGTAAATTAATATGTTTAATTAAAAATGTTAAATTAAAAAATATAATGTTCAAATAAAAAAAAATTATAAAGGCCAATTTCTTTTATTAATATTATAAAATGATATCTTTCGTGGTATGAAAAAAGGACATAAGTACATTTTTTTCGACAAATTAAGTTCAGTTAATTTTTAGGTTCACATACACAAAAACGCTACCAAGTGCTTTGGCGCAATGCTTTCTCATAGAGCTCATTGAGTTAGAGTAATTTGATTTAATTTTTTTAAAATGTGATTTTAATGAAAAAAACATAATTTCTATTCAAGAAAAATTAGTGAGTGTGAGAGAGTGATTAGGAAATAGGAAGAGAGAATCAGAGATAGATAAAAATAGGGTAAAAATAAGGATCAATCTAAGATAGGAGGACAGAAAGGAAGTGAGGGAGTAAGAAAAGAGTTAGTGAAATCGTTGAATCAGAAATCAAAAGAAGTGATCAAAGAACTACGCTAAGAAATTAATTTTTTTAAAGCTTGTTTTATAAAGGCAGTAGCAAATAACTTGTATACAAATTTTAGAGCAAATCCATCGACTAATTTACGTAAAATGGAAAAGAAATAAAAAATGAAAATTTTTTAAAATTAAAACTATGCTAAGAAAATTGGTTTTTAAAAGTCATACTTCTTTTGACAGATGCAAATAATTCTCATGTAATCAGTAATTTACGAAAAATAAAAAAAAAGAATGAAAAAATCATTTTTTCCAATTTTTCAAATGGTTTTAAAATTAGAACTACGCTAAGACCACCAGTTTTCAATAGCTTCCCACGTACTTAGACAAAAAAATAGATAGTATACAAAATTTGAAGCAAATCCATTGAGTAATTTTCGAGATCTTAAGAGGAGGTCGAGTATATCTGTCCTTTTCTAATCAAAGAATTGATTTTTTCACAAAAATTAATAATTGTAGCAAAAAATAAGAAGAAAGCCCCATCTCGTATAATAAAAAGCAAGATTCTCTTTTATGAGGAAAAATTATTTTCATCGCTTCGTTTTTAAGAAAACCTTGAAAAACTGAATTGTCCATCCTAACCTCTATTTTTTGAGTTTTTCAAGGTTTTCTTTAAAATAAATCGATAAAAATAATTTTTCCTCATCAAAAAAATCTTGCTTTTATTATGCGAGATAGGGGCTATCTCCTTATTTTTTGCTACAATAATTAGTTTTTGCAAAAAAATTAATTCTTTAATTAGAAAAGGACAGAGATATACGACCTGCTCTTAATACCTAAATAAATACAATTTTCTTTTCAAAATTTCTTTTAAAAAAATTTCAGAATGCTCTAAAATTAAAACTACGCTAGAAAAATCAATTTTTGAAAATTTCCCTTCTTTTGGCAATCGCAAATAATTTTCCTACAAATTTTAAAATAAATCTGTCGAGTACTTTACGTAAAATAAAAAAAAAAAAGAAAAATCGAAATTTTTTTTAAAATCTTTGACATTTTCTAAAATCGTAACCACGCTAAGAAAATTGGTTTTCAAAAGCTTATTTTCTTCAGACAATAGCGAATTGATTGTATATAACTGTTGGAGAAAATTTATTGTATGATTTACGCAAAATACAAGATAAATCAAAAATGAAAATTTTTTAAAAAATTAAAAAAATGCTCTAAAATTAGAAATGCGCTAAGAATATCAGTTTTCAAAAGTTCTTCTTTTGTCACACACACACACACACACGCACGCACGCGTTTCTCATACGGCCTATTTCGGACATAAAATCATCTATGTCCTTTGGCCGTTTATTCAGATGGAATCTGAATACGGCCAAAGGACATATATAACTTATACATATATTGTCGTAAGACAAGATTCAACCGACCCTCCCCCCCCCTCAAATGTCTGTCGGTACAGCCCCCCTCAAATTACGTTGTAATTCCTCTTATAAATGGCCATTTCAAAATCAACGTAACTAAGGCCCCCCCTCAGCCCCCTTCAATTTTTATAGCACCCCCTCAGCCCCCCTCCTTTATTATGCCCCCCCTCACTATGATATTATGTTTTAGTAATTAGTAATAAAAAAATATTCTTATTAATAATATTCTATTATTATAATAACAATTATAATTAATTGAATATTATTATAATTAGTAATATTTTATTATTATAATTGCTACTGTAACTAATTAATAATATAAAGTTTTTTCGCTGCATTTCATTTATATTCTAATATTGAATTTCAATAATGAAAAAAAAATTATTATTATTAATATTTCATTAATATAATTGCAAACATATCTAATTAATAATACAAAGCTTCTTCGCTGCATTTCATTTAGAACTTATTCATAATATAAAACTTCGTCTCTGCATTTCCTTTATTCAGATAAATATATAATATTTTTATTTCTATATATTGTATCTTTATTTTTATAATTGAAAAAATTTACTAATTACAAAAATAAATTATAAATTACAAAATGAATTTAGCTTATTATCCATAGGTACTTTATTAACACTTGTATTTTAATGAAACATGTTTTTTTTTAAACTAGAAATAAGATATTTACATATTTATCTTAATAAAAGATTTCTGGGCTTCAGACCAGCATAAAAATATACGGCTGCATTAAAAGCTTTAAAAGCTTACAAATTCATTTCTTATTGTCGCTGAAGCGTACAGATTTATTTTTTGTTGTCGCTAAAAAAAGCTTATAAAAGCGTACAGATTTATTGTTTGTTGTCGCTAAAAAAACCTAATATAAGCATACAAATATATTGTTTGTTGTTGCTAAAAGAAGCTTACAAATGCATTTTTATTGTCGATAAAAAAGCTTACAAATTTATTTTTCATAATCACTAAAAGAAACTTACAAATTTATATCTCATTGTCGCTGAAAAAAGCGTACAAATTTATTGTTTATTGACGCTAAAAAAGCTAACGAATTCATTTATTATTGTCACTGAAACGTACAGATCTATTGTTTGTTGTCACTAAAAAAACCTCATATAAACATACAAATTTATTGTTTGTTGTCGCTAAAAGAAGCATACAAATTCATTTTTATTGTTACTGAAAAGCGCACAAATTTATTGTTTATTGTCGCTAAAAAAAAGCTTATAAAAGCGTACAGATTTATTGTTTGTTGTTGCTAAAAGAAGCTTACAAATTTATTCTTCATAATCTCTAAAAGAAACTTATAAATTCATATCTCATTGTCGCTGAACAAAGCGTACAAATTTATTGTTTAGTGTCGTTAAAAAGTATGCATATCTGTTTTTACTGTTGTTAAAAAAAATTTAAAAATTTATCTCTATTTTCGCTGAAAAAAGCATACAGATTTATATTATTTAAAAAAATTTATGATTTTTTTTATTGTTGCTAAAATTAATTTAATATACTACTTTTAAACTATCGCTGAAAAAAGTTTATAAATTCATAGAAATAAAATATATTATCATAATAAAAGATGAAAAATTATTATTGTTTTTATTACAAGTAAATATTTTTATTTTTATTTTTTGAAACATTTTAAAGGTGTATGTAAATAATTATTATTTTAAAAATATAATTCCTACATCATATTACTTAATATTAATAAATTTTCATAATAATTTTCATCATTTTTAATACCTTCTATGTCAAAATCGACATTATTTATTAGATATTGAAAAATTTCTTGAACCTGAAACTGAAAACATTCAGGAACATCTCTTCCATTCTTTATAATGGTGTATATAATATTTCATATCAAATTTTTGTTTTAATTCAAGCCATTCAGATAATTTTTGTTCTTTTATATATTGATAATAATTTTCTTCATCTTCTATTTCTTGAAGATATTCTATTTCTTCATATTCATCAATTTCGGCATTTGAGTTGGACAATTCTTCTTATTCTTCGTTAGATACGGGTTCAACATATATATTATTAGTTGGATCCCATTCCATAATTTGCCAATTTGCGTTATTATCGTCAAAATGATCAATGTTTGGATTTCCTATATCATTGTCAATATTCAATTGTTGATTGTTTTCCATGTAATTGTCTATGTTTATCTAATATATAAATTTATTTTATATTAATTAAATAATAATTCATTTTATATTTATTTGTTTATAAACTGTATTTATTCTTACAATATTTTTAAATTGAATTAACAATTAAAAATTTCTTTCCAAACAATATTCAATATCCCTATTAGCACAAAACGTTTTTGAAACGTTATATAAACGTTTTTCATGAAACAATCAAACGTTTTAAATAGAAGTTAGAAAAACATTATGGTAACGTTTTAAAAACGTCGAAAATGTCCGTCATCAAATGCACATCAGAAAGTTTTTAAACGTTGGTGAAACGTTTTAGAACATTTTTCAGACCATTAAATCTGTAACATTGTATGGAATCGAACGTCATTAAAACGTTTCTCAAACGTATGATAAATACTTGCAGATAATCATAGTTTCATTTGAAACATTATTAAAACGTTTCTCATACGTATGAAAAATACTTACAGATTGCTATAGTTTTATTTCAAACGTCATTGTAACATTTCTTAAACGTATGATAAATACTTACAGATAATCATAGTTTAATTTGAAACATCATTGAAACGTTTTTCTTACGTATTAATAATACTTACAGATAATGATAGTTTATTTTAAGACGTCATTAAATTGTTCCTTAAACGTATTAAAAATACTTACAGATCGCCATAGTTTTATTTTAAATGTCTTAAAACGTTTCTTAAACATATGGTAAATACTTGCTAATAATCATAGTTTATTTTTCGACGGCATCAAAATGTTTTCCAAACGTTTTAATTCTTTAAAAAAATCATTGTTTGATAGGAACGTTATTAAAGCATTTCGCAAACATTAAAAATACTTACAAAATTGTAGTTTTATTTTACTGGTCATTTTAATATTGCTCAAACGCGTAAAAGGATATCTACAAGAAATAGAGTTTACTTTATAATGTTAATTTAAACAATGTTAAAATTTTTTAAATTCACTATACTCTCTTCTGGATAACTACGGTTTATTTGAAGTTGTTTTTACTATATTTAAAATTTTTTAATAATTATATTACTGTTGGATTATATGTTGTTAATCTGAAGAGTTGTAAATAGTCATAATTCAATTAAATAAACCCTTTAAATATTTTATAGAGTCGGTCTGTGGCTCATTCGGTAGAGCGTTGGATTCGTAATCTCAAGGTTTCTAGTTTGAATCCCGCTCTCAGCCGATTGATACAAGCACCACTGTACGTTACATGTGCTTTGTTCACAAACACACTTACAAGCTCCGTCGCTGATTAGCATAGCAATAATAGCATAGCATAAATATAGCGACGTTAAAAAAAAAAAAATAAAATAAAATATTTTATAAAGCTTCGAAGAAAACTACAACTACTTTTTAATTTTAATGGAGATAATACAAATTCATTTATTCAAGTAATTATACTTTTATTAAGACTGTAACATTATATTACATGAATGCAATATTAACGATATATCTCTAAATATCAAACTTTTCTTTACAAGAAGTATTTCTTAATTATCTACGTTTATAAAAATTGAAAATAATAAAACTAAACTTTCTATTTAAGATTTTATAAATACAAATTTTCAATCTTCAAGTTTTACGATGAAATTTTTTTCTATTATTTGTTAGCTTTTTCGCCTACTTTATCTGCTTTTTTTCTGGAAAAAAATTATTTATTAGAAAAATATTAATATGAACAAAAAATTTATAAGAGAAATAAAATTTGGCTTTACTTTTGATAATTTATTTTAGCCTGTCGTTGTTTTAACCAAGTGCTTATAGATTGTATTACCTTTTTTTGCGTGAATGTCTTATCTACATTAAAAACGACAGCTAAAATATATAAGTACACAAAATTATAATAAAAGTTTTTTTTATTATTAAATATGTAAAATCATTCACAAAGACTTAAAATTACCTAATAAGACGTCATGAAACGGGGTGTTTTTAAAATTTTTTTTGCCTTTCATACCTAGACCGCTATATTTGTTCCCTAACTCATCAGAGACTACTTGTTTTTAAGTAACACTCCTAAAATAATATAATTTCAAACATTAGGAATTACATATAATTAACGATATTATACGCTGAACTAACTAGAGAGTGTCACATCTCCGGATCACAGATTTTGCTCAAACTTCGGGATAAGTTTTAAGATGACAAAATATGGAAAAAGCTAAAGTTATAGTCACAAACGCTCAATATTTCCCTAGATACAGGCAATTAAAGAAAATCATTAAAAAAGTTAATCGATAGTTAAAAGCTTGAAACTCTTTTTAAATTAAAGCTGAGCTCAAATCCTTTCAAAAAAGTAGTTGTAGCATATCAAAATATTATTTTTTCTCAGTTATAGCGTAATAAAGATTGTGCCTGAATTTTCTTTTTAAAACATTAATTAATAATAAAAGCTGAAATCAAGTGCAATCTTTATTACGCTATAACTTTAGGAAAAAATAATATTTTGATATGCTATAACTACTTTTTTAAAAGGATTTGAGTTCTGCTTTAATTTAAAAAGAGTTTCAAGCTTCTAGCTATCGATGCTTAACAGCTATAAGTTTTTGAAAATCTAGTAACTTTTTTAGTGATTTTCTTTAATTGCCTGTATCTAGGGAAATATTGAGCTTTTGTGATTATAACTTTAGCTTTTTCCATATTTTGTCATCTGAAAACTTATCCCAAAGTTTGAGCAGAATCCGTGATCCGGAGATGTGACACTCTCCTAGTAAGTCTACAAACTATCATTTAAATGTTCTTAAAAACTTTTTTTTATCTTACCTTTCAGACCTAAATTTTTATTTCATCATATAATGTTCTGCTAACCATTTTAGGTTGATAAGTGTTAATTTATTAAGCAATTTTTCTATAAGAAAAAAAAATTTTTTTTTCTTTGCAAATTTTCTCAGTGGGCCCCATGTTTGAGATAGGAAATAGCCTATTTAAAGCTAACCCACATGTTTATTTAAAAAAAATTTAAGTCACTTTTACTCAATTTCAAAAAACCAAAAATCATCAATGTACATTCTAATGTACATTAGGTCTGAAAGGGTTAAAGTGATGAGTTACATGCAGTTAGCATGGAAGGAGCCTACTTTATCGGTATAATTTACAATCACATTTTTTATTAATAAATTTATTTTTTTATTTTTTTTTTGAAAATACAAAATGCATTAGCTTGAAGTTCATTTTATCAAGATTAGTTTGAGTAATTTTTTTTTATAAATCCATCAATAACTGACAGAGAAATCGTTTATGTATAATAAACACTGAGAAATTAGGGTTTATTTATTATAAACAGAAATTCCTCTGTGAATTATTGATGGATTCTTGAAAAAATTATTTAAAATAATCTTGATGAAATGCACTTCAAGTTAATGCCTTTTGTTTTTTTCTCAAAAGTTAATAGGAATGAAAATAAATTTATTTTATAAATGAAGCACAAGTGAGTCTTATTAATGCATTCTATGAAAAAGTAATTGATAATAAAAAATGGGAATATAGGTTATATCGATAAAGTAGAATCTTTTTGTAGTTAAATATAAATTACAATGATTTAAATACGATGTACTTACGAGTCTCCTTTTGAAATCTTCATTTTTAATAATTAATTGATTAAAATTTTCAAACAGCCCATCAGATTTTATTGGAAAAATACTTTTTAATTTTAAAAAATCTTCTGTCAGAGGTCTTTCAGTATTTTGTTTTTGTAATATTCTCAGTACATTGTTGAGCAACTTTTTCTTGATTAAGAACTGAAATACATAATTTTTATATAACAACCAATTTAAATTAAAGAAAAATGTGTAAAAATGTAATATTTACTTATTAAGTAATCCATCTTTTTGTCAATGGGTAAAGCAAAGATTTCTTCATTTGTATAATTACTGTTACATCCGCATAATCACGGACGTACGAAAAATCATTTTTCGTTTTAATTTTTTTAACCTTTTATTATACATATAAATGTGCGTACGTATATATAATTATATATACGCATATACATTATGTATGCATATAAACATATTTATTTGCAGTTCTCTCCCTAAATAACATTAATAAATACATATAAGTAGATAAATAAATGAATCTTTTAGTAATAAGGAATATACTGTATTAAAAAAATAAATTTAATTTCTTGTATTAGTCTTAAGAGAAAAGCAGTAAGTTCGCGCGCCGTATACGCTACCTCAGCATTTTTAGGCGTGATAAGAAGATATCTTCTGTCACCGAATGTGAGATTCTAAAGAGTTTCTCACGGCCGAACTGACCAATGGGACTCTATTAAATTTTGACAAACTTGCATTTTATTTCTAGATTTGTACCTTTCTTGCAAGAAAAATAATTTTAATAAGTCAGTCCGCAGTTAGACCTCGCAAGGGTAACACCTTTTTCGACTTGCACATAAATCAAGTGTAAAATCGTATCAATAAAAACTTGTAACTCGCGCTTTATTTCCTTCTTAAATTTAATTACAAGCGAAATAACTTAATTTAGTCGCGCGCTTATTTTAACAAGTCAGTCCAATAAAAACGCGATTTTTATACAACTTACTGCTAGGGGGAAAAAGTGTGTTAATAAAAAGAATATTTCCTACTTTATTTTCAAATAAGAATAAATAAAAATACTAACGAGGTTTCTTCCGATTTATTATTGTAAATCTGCGCGATTCACTTATCAATAGCTTGTACAACATTTGTAATAAAATAAAATAAATATCATTTACAAAAATATACAAAAATAATCTCTGCGAACATAAGTGCCATTAATCCAGTTCCTAAATAATTAACAAACGGGCAACCAGAGAGGAGCACTGCGCCCTTCAGTGTAAAGTTTATTAAGTAGATAAACTCCTTTGCTTTCGACCACGCAGCCAGCAGTTAAGACAAGGTAAGCGATTAAGCTCCTCTATCCCGCAGTCTTTTAAAAACCAAAAAATATTTAACAATGCCAACAAGAAATATCCCAAACAAACACATGTCCGAGTAAACCCATTTAAGGTGACCGGACATAACAAATGGTGACAGCGACGGTGGGAGATTTCTTGTCAAATAACTAATAAACACTAACAAATTTTTTTTTTATTACTGCTTTTTATACTAATTAATTACACTCGAAATGCTCTCTATCACAGGGAAACGCTAAATAATATTAGACAAAATACTTGTTTTAGATGAGCATAGAGTAAAGATTTTTCGATCTGTTAACTTATTTATAAGTTGATAAATCAAAAATAAAATCTAATAACGCCTTTCTTATTTGAAATACATTGTTCAAAACGTTCTCTATCGCAGGGAAACGCTAGGTAACTAGACAAAATACTTGCTTTAGATGAACGTAGAACTAATATTTTCAATTCTTGATTTGTTTATAAATTAATTACTCGAAAACCAAATATTCGAAGCGCTCTCTATCACAGGGAAACGCAAGACAAAATACTTGTCTTAGATGAGCGCAGAACCAGTGTTTAAGATATTAATTTATTTATAAATCAATAATTTGAAAAGGATGAATAAAGAAAAAGAAAGAATACTAAATAAATTGTTCAAAACGTTCTCTATCGCAGGGAAACGCTAGATAACTAGACAAAATACTTGCTTTAGATGAGCATAGCACATTTATTTCAATTCTTATTTATTTATACATAAATTAACAAACAAATCAATAAATCTAACATTAAGTAAAAGTAAATACTTTACTTTTTCCTGTTTCTATAACTAACATTTTTCTGAAGTAACAAACTCTACCTTACAAATAGCTAAAATAAAAACTCAGTCAATCAGCTTATCTAACGCAAGGCGTAAGATTAAACTAACGCTTATACATTTACTTTTAATTTTTCCTTTGCTACTTTTTTTCTTATGTTAATATGAAGTGAACCATTTTTATTTTTTTTGCAAATATAATTCTGCACTAAATAAGTTAAAAATTACTGTTTTTTTTTCGTTGTTTTTTTTTTTTTCATTTTTTTTTTGTTTTCTGTTTCTCTTCTTTCTTTTTTTTTCTCTCTCTCTCTCTGACAGGGTTTACAGTTTTTGAGCCTCACGACATAAAGCTCGTAAATTATTTTTTCATGCTTAACAGCATTTAAAAATTTCTGGTGGAGAGTAAAGAAAGAATTTTTTTTTTAATCATAACGTTTTATTTCTTGAGGGTCTTGTAGGTCTTGAGCCTCACGGCATAAGACTTGCAATTCGCCGTTTGTGCTTAACAGCACGAAGGGCTCAACCTGAAGAAAATAAAAAAGGGAAGAAACAAGTTGACCCTATATCTGAAAGTTTATTTTCAATTTTGGGCTTGTATCTATTGAGCCTCACGGCATATAGTGCTAGTTCTCTTTTATCGCTTAACAGCGGCAAAAGACTTGGAAAGAGAAAAGAGACAATTAGGTGTTGGAGCAACTTTTTCTAATAAATATTTTTTTCTTTCTCCTCTTCTTTTTTCTTTTCTTCCTCTCTTCAAATAATCATTTTTTTTTTTGGTTTTGTTTTTTTTTTCTTTTTTCTGCTTTCCCCTTTATTTCTCCAGTAAATGACAGATAATAAAAGGAGAGGCCTTGGCCCTAAGATAAGGCAAACAGCAGATAAGCTAAGTCTGCAAGGAGAGGCCAGAGCGCGGTTTATAGGGTGGGTCAAAGAAAACGACATTGATCTAGAGCCACAATTTCTACTACCGAGAAAGAAAATCGGCCCAAAAAGAGGTCTAGTCGTTAACCCATACGTAATCGACACGCCAGCTAAATATTTAATAACTCCCCCCCGGATACAACAACCGCAACAGCAGCGCGTTGTAATCGATTTGAGTCTCGAAGAACTACAACCCGCACCAGCTCCGCTATCGCCCTTGCAAGTTGACCAAGCCGGTCAACATATGCAGTCGGAAAATAATCTAATTACTATCGATTAAAAAAATCTTCTTATATCGCGTTTCCTTTCTTCTATAAGGAGCATTTTATTTAAAATTTCTTTTTCTTCTCCTTTTTCTCAAAATTAACCTAAGAAATTAATCTTTATATATATAAATAACAATTTATAATAATAATTGCACAAGCGATAGTCTATTTTTTTTTAAATAGCCTAGATTTTAAATATCTTATAAAATGGCTACCGGAGGAATTAACGACAAAGATTTGCCGCTCACCGAAGAGGAGTTAAGACTATATGCTAACAACTTAAAAGAACGCGAACAAAGAATTAAGGATTTAGAACAAGCGCTAGGGAATCGTGAGAAGGAAGTCCTAAGTGAGGCAGAACGGTTAAAGCAGGACGCGATGGACTCGTTAAATGTAGAAAAGGAACGCGTTCAAATGCTTGAAAAGGAACTCGAAAAAGAAAGAAAACGACGCGAAAATCTTGAAATTACCATATCAGACACTGCCTCTAGTGTATCAAATTTTCCCTTAGCACAAGCTAATAAAATAGATTTGGGATCTCAAAATAAAACGAATTTGAGGTTAAAGCCAATAGACGAAACCGAGGAGTCGACAGAGGACGTGCTAACGCAATTAGCAAAAATGCGCCGTGACATAGATCGAATGCGTGCAACTCGCTCAACGTCTCCCGTACCGCAAGCACAGCAGACATTACCACCAGACCCAGCATCAAGACCTCATAATAACCTAGCAGAACCACAGAATTCCTGGACTGTGCCACCAAGCATTTACATAAAGGAGGCCTTGAACAGCATACCAAAATTTGACGGAACAAACTTAATACCTTTTGTCAGAGCATGCAAACGCGCAACTCAAATAGTTCCTCAGCACCTTGAGAGAGAGTTAATAAAGTTAGTGAAAAATAAACTCGAAGACAAAGCGTATATCGCGTTCGAGCACAATAATTTCGGAACATTGGACGAATTCGTCGATAGACTAAAATCCGTTTTTGCCCCCACAGAAACTCTAAACAATCTAAGAGGTAAACTTGATCAAATTTATAAGGAAGGAACGAGTCACTACTTAATTTTATTACACGAATCGTTGACCTTAAAGAAGCTATTATCGATCGAAAACGTTTCGATATCAGCAATGAATTAACTCGTGACGAACTTTCTGAAATCGAAGGAGATATAATCGAAGGATTTCGAGACGGCTTACCGCCGGAATTTAGGCAAAGGCTTAAAAACCCAGCAAACTTAACTCTGAACGAAGTATTCGACGACGCAATCGCGGTAGATAAGCAGATTGATAGGGACAACTTGAAGCATGGATATAAGATCAACGAAAGAAATAAAAATCTTTATGAAAACAGACGAGATATGAACGAAGCAACAGCTGCAAAACCGGATGTGCCACGAGCAACCACATCTAATCAGGGGAGATACAACCAGACTAACAACCAATCAAGTGACAGAAACAAAAGTCATAATAACAATAACCAGATAAAAATATGTGCCTATTGCAAAAACAGAGGTCATGTAAAGGAAGAGTGCCGTAAATTAAAATGGGTCAAAGAGAATCAACAAAAAAACGAGACGAACGCTCCAACGAAGGGCGCTCCTGGAGCGGCAACCGAGAAAACGCGTCCAGTGAACGCGATTGTAACAGAACTTACATCTACACCGTCAACTTAGAAGAAACAACGCCAATCGTCATCGTGGAATTCCCGCAATTTCTACATAATTTCGTTGAAGCCATGGTTGATTCAGGTGCGCAGCCCAATATAGCCAAAATAGGCATTTTTAACGGAGACGTAATGGTTAACGAATCAAACCGACCATTGTTAAGAGGAATATCGGGAACCGATATACCTTCGATTGGTACATGCGTCATTGACATATATGGATCCCCAACAGAGATCATTATAGTCGCCAATGATTGTCCGATGAAAACAGAAGCAATTATAGGTTCAAACTTCTGTGAGCAGCACGGTGCAAGCCTCGATTTCTATCGAAAGGCACTAATTTTCGAGGACAAAACCTTGCCTTTCGTAAATTTAAAAGACGTTAAAAGAATACCTGCTCTAGCAACCGCAACTGTACGTTTCCCGTTGAATAACCCAGAAGATGAATATGGCTATATTAGGAAAATAAAATTTAACGAAAAAGGCATAGTGGCAGGAAACATCATGGCAATCAACGACCAAGGCTACGTTGACATAGAGGTATTCAATACCAATATCTTTGATATCGACCTAAAAATAACACCGCTAACTCTAGAACCAACACAGAAATATTATCAGCATCGTAACGAGAAAATTTTTATAGACAAAGATAGCACTCTCTTCATGGATATAGAAGATATAAAAGAAGTTAACGTCACGAACCAAGCACCTTCTCTTATTTCTATGCAGGCCAATGTAGATGATACGAGGTCAGCCGATGAACTAATCAATGACTTAATTACTTTCGAATATGGTGAAGAATACGATCGAGTCTTTCAGAGACGCTACTCAGATAGTACTATTTGCTCATCTTCCGAAGAAGACCTTCAAATTCAAGAAAATATAATTCCTAAATCTAAGGTTCCTGTGCAGGTGTTACCCAATTCTGCAACGTCATGTGTTGAGTCCGAAAATGCTTCGCGCGACACGGTAGACGATGACGCTCCGAACTCTATCGCAAATTTAATCGAATCCCCCGGCCGAAATCCAAAACCATCGTACGCAAAGTCCGAAAACGCCCCGCGCAACACGGTAAGCGACGGTGACAATGTGCGACATAGCACCTACAAGACTTATGCTAAGCTCGAAAAAGCTCCGCGCAACACGGTAAGCACAAGTCTAACAAAAGGGGAAATTGAAATATCAGATAACGAAAGCACAGAAACCACTGAAGAAGATATAATAATTCGAGATTTCCTTCCAGGTGCAAATTTGCTGGACTATATCGAAATAAATCAGGTGAATCAACCAATAGAAACTTATGTAAATTACTCTGATATAGAACCATGCATCAACAGAACTATCTTAGACATAAATACTGTCACTGAATTCTACGTCAAGCCATATAAAAAGGATAATCGAAGTTCAAAACACAAAAATTTTGAGCGAGTATACAATGCTAATGTCAAAAACAGAACAGAATGTATATTAAACGACATACCTAAAAACCATATAGCGGAAGAAAACGAAGCAAGGCTGCAGAAGCTCATTGAAAAAACTGCTGATGTTTTTCATTTGAAAGGAGAACCCCTTTCTGCCACTAACATAATCGAACATAAAATCGAAACCTACGACGAAGAACCAGTGAACGTAAGACAGTATCCAATACCTCAAAAATTGCAAGAAGTTGTTTACGAGCAAATAAGTAAATTGTTAGAATCAGATATAGTCGAAAGAAGTGAATCGCCTTTTAACAGCCCTCTCTGGGTCGTCAAAAAGAAAGACGATATTGAAGGGAAGCCACAGTGGAGAGTTGTAGTCGATTTCCGAAAATTAAATGAAAAAATCAAGCCATATCCACATCCAATCCCATATATTACGCATTTAGTCGAGCAGCTCGGCGGGGCTCGCTATTTTATCGTCGTGGATATGTATTCAGGTTTCCATCAGGTGATGATTAGAGAAGAAGACCGAGAGAAAACAGCCTTTTCTACTCCTTATGGTCACTTTCACTTCAAAAGAATGCCTTTCGGAATTCGAACAGCGGCAAGTACTTTTCAAGAATTAACCAATAAAATATTAGGGCATAAACCGTTAGATCTAAGCTCGAAAGGAAAAGGAAAGCTAGGATATATTGATGACGTCATACTATTTGCGAAAAATCTAAACGATCTAGACGAATTATTTCTGGAATTCACAGAGACTTTAAGGAAATCTAACCTAAAATTAAATCCCTTAAAGTGCCAATTTTACGAAACATCAGTGACATTTCTTGGTCACGAGATTAGTCATAAAGGCATGAGACCAGACCCAAATAAGACCCAAGCTGTCGAAAAATTCCCTCGTCCACGAAATGTCAAGGGAATACGCCAATTTCTTGGTCTGTGCGGATATTATCGACGTTTCATCCCAAATTTTGCAACGATCGCAAAGCCATTGACAAACCTTTTGAAGAAAGCAGTAGCTTTCAATTGGTCAGATGAACAGGAAATAGCTTTTGAGACGCTCAAAAACTGCCTAATTAATGAACCAATTTTGCAACATCCAAACTTCGAAGAGGAATTCTTTGTAACAACAGACGCCTCAGACTACGCAGTCGGTGGTGTCCTATCTCAAAAGAAGGAAAATTCAGATTTACCTGTAGCTTACGCAAGCCGATTGCTTACAAAAACCGAGATGAATTATAGCACTATCAAAAAGGAACTACTCGCAATGCGATTTTGCGGCGATCAATTCGACTATTGTCTGATTGGCCGACATTTCACCTTTATAACTGACCACCAACCTCTCGTTTGGCTGCACAAAATAAAGGACTGTACATCTAAATTAAAAAAATGGTATTTTGAATTAAGAGACAAATTTGACTTTGCAATCAGATATCTTCCAGGAAAAATTAATTTCGTCGCCGACGCGCTATCACGTAACCCTCCGGATAACGGAAGTGCAAAATATACGCGAATCGGAAACTAAAGAAATCGTTAAGATAACTTCCGAGGAAAATACGTGTAAACCGGTCTATAAAATAAACGCTTTAGAGTCAATCGCAACCGAGACACTGTTTAAAAAGAATGACTTTCTAGCAGTAAGAAACAGTAAGGACAGTTTTTATTTATGCCAAAGCAAACAGTACATTAAATCAAATAATAAAGTAATATCTATACGATGGTTAACGCGTCAAGACGGAGACGAACATATATATTCTTTTGACTATGACGATAAGATACCCTTCGACAGTATACTAACAAGCGTAAAATTGACTAAAATCGAGCAAGACAGATATAAACTGCCAGCCGACGAACTGTCACGGACGCTAGACATCCTTAAGGAATCTTTAGAAGCTACAGCAAATAAACCACCCGAAGACGCTCACGTGACTGACGATGCTATGAATGAAAATACAAATATTTCTGAGGATCATCAATCGCTCAGGGACGAATTACATTCAAATCCGTCCAGGGCGAATGAAGCTCCTCTATCTGTTGAGTATGAGATAGGTCGAGACGAATCAAATCGACCTCGACCATCACGAAATATAATCGAAACGAGAGATAACTTTCTCATGGCAAAAGACAATCTGACCTATTTCATAACGCAAAAAAATCAACCTCTCGACTCAGGAGCACTTTTTCTGCAACAAGAACAAAGACTTCCGCCCCTGCAAGATATTGTCCTTGCAAGAGCAAAAGTCATTGAAAATGACAAAAAGATTCTGATAGCTTTGCCAATTAAAGAAAATCTGCATATACAAACAGATAGAGAAATTTTCAAGGATGCTATTTTTTCGCTGCTAGACGTATGCCAAACAACGTCTCTGGTATCCTTGAGAATTTCGAAAACAGAACAGATAGACGATATCACGTGGAGTGAAATTGTCGATCTGTTGAAAGATATATTTTCAGATTCTCAAACTAAGATAATAATCTGTAAAAACTTAATACAAATACCAGGAGTAGATCTGCGTGAACAAATTATACGCGAAATTCACGAATCACCAATAAACGGCCATAAAGGTATAACAAAGACATATAACCGAGTTAGACAACACTATTTTTGGCCAAATATGAAAGCGGGAATCCAAAATTTTGTCAACGCGTGTCGCACTTGTCAACTAAATAAACTAGTTAGAAATAAGGTTAGGCAACCTATGGTGTTAACAGACACACCGGATTCTAGCTTCGAAAAGATTTCGTTAGATATCGTAGGTCCATTGGATAGGACCAGAAATGGGAACATGTACATTTTGACGATGCAAGATTTGTTAACAAAATTTTGTATAGCTGTCCCTTTAGATTCCACTACGTCAACAGCAATTGCCGATGCTTTTCTAAAACGATTTGTTTTTATTCATGGGTCACCAAGGATAGTCCTGACGGATCAAGGTGCGAATTTTATCAGTTCATTAATGAAAAACGTCGCGAAAATGTGTAAAATTAAAACATGTACTACCACCGCATTTCACCCTCAATCCAATGGATCTATTGAGCGAATGCATCACTCGTTAAAGGAATGGTTAATGAACTATGTATCAAATATACGACAATGGGATGAATGGTGTGAATGTGCGACATTTTCCTACAATACCAGCGTTCATGAAGGGACGAAGCTCACCCCATACGAATGCGTATATGGGAAGATAGCTCGCGTGCCATCAGCGAGGGCGGTATTGGGGGAAAATACTACCGATACTTATTATGACTATTTGACTAGATTAAGATCAAAATTGTTAGAAATACACGAATTAGCTAAAGAAAATCTAAATAACGCAAAAAGACGTTCCAAAGAATATTACGATAGGAAGTTAAACCCGTGTAATTTTAAGGTTAATGACCACGTAATGTTATTAATAGAACCTAGAAAGGGAAAATTCCAACCGCAGTATACCGGGCCACATAGAATTCTTGAGATATTAGAAAATGGTAGAAATATTAAAATTTCTTTTAAAAATACTACGAAAATTGTACACCCAAATAAATTGCGCTTAACGAAACTAAGATCTGAAAGCTCGATCAATAATGATCAGAACTCTACATTTGACTAAAGATTTCTTAAAGTGAATACACATAACGATAATTAACGTAAATCTGCGTATTATTTATTTTTTATCATTCGATTTCTTTGCTTTGTGATACGTATGCATATCCAAATTTTTCTTTTCTTTGGATGTAATAACGAATAAAGAAACTTAAGCAAGTTGGTGAATTCACTTTACCTAATCACGCATCTTTAAAAATTTATCTTAGTAATTGGGTAAAAATGCTTATAACCTCAATCAACTGTAACTACGCAACATAATAACCATACCTGTATCAGCATAATGAGTCTACGAATAATCTTAAGTTATTTTTTTTTGTTATAGGAGGATGAACTGCAAATTAATGTTCTTTTTGTACACTTATATTCGAGTCGCCGTCACTTTTACGACATATGAATGCGGATCTGCCACCCCCAACATAACGACTATAGCACTTACAGAAGTCGGAGACTGCGTGCTATCCGACGCAGCACCTGCTGAAGAAGAAATATACCTCCAGCTGCTACAACATACTCAATATTTCAAGGTCCGAGCTTACCAATGTAGAATAAAGGTAGAGCAGGAAATTACGTATTGCGGTATGCATTCGCACAACTCAAAAGTAAAAGGAGGCTCTACCACATTCATGGAGTTGGCAACGAGAGAAGCATGCGAAGATCTCGTTAGATATGGCCAATATAAATATGGACGCTCCGTAATAAATAATCTATTGGTGAACGCGACCAATAGAAGGACTGTCACAGTCGCCGGAAGATTGGATGCAAACGGATATTGTGAGGGTATAACTTACAATGATAATGGATATGAATACGAAAAGGTAGTCGTAACTGCGAAGCTGGAGATCAAAGCAACAGACTACGAGGTCACCGTAGATAAAAAAAGAATATGGTGATCCTAAGCACCGGAACTCGATGCAGCTACACCAGCGGTAGATGCATTGATGAGGAAGAAAGCTGCATTTTCTGGACTCCAGTAATGGGATCCACATGTAAGTTCGATGAATTCACCATCCTATATGAAGGTATAGGGACACGTATGGTTGATAACAATTCGAACGCTCCTGTTATCTACTTTGGTAATTCAACTGGGAAGATAAATTTTGGTCTAACCAAAACTGGAGAAGAAATGCTATGCGGATATAAATTAATTAAAACGGATCAAACAGAACTATTCATTTTGGAAACCACAAGAGGCAAATCATTCACCACCCGAAAAAGCTTGGAGGTACCAGATATCATCCTTACTACATATTTTAACGCAAAAATAATGAATCTCGGAAGACATCTCGATAAACAACTAGGATCACTATATCGTGACATAGTCCTGCACCGATGTATATTGGAGAAGCAAATCATAGAAAATGCTCTACCTCTGGCGTTCTCAAATCCAGACCTTTTTGCCATGAAAGTTATGAAGAAGCAAGGTTATTTAGCCATAGCAGCAGGAGAAGTCGCCCACATAATTCAATGTGTACCACGATCCTGCAAAATAAGAAAAACAGAACAATGCTACTACGAAGTACCAGTGACTTGCGATGACGAAGCGTACTTCGCCAAACCTATCAGCAAGGTGCTAGCACAAATAAGAACGATTAGAGATTGCAACACACTTATACCAAGTATCTTCAAAATCAGCGAGAAATGGTTTAAGATTCACCATACAGCAACGGAGGTAAACCTACCACAAACCCTAAAACCATTTGTCCAACCGACCTGGAAACACGCCAGCATCTCAGAAGTCTTGGAAAATGGAATATACACACCGGAAGACCTGCAAAATCTACGCGAACATTCGATCTTTCCAGCCGAAAAGCCTGCAATGCTAGAAGCAATAGCGAGACGGCTTAACGACAGAGAAGCAAGAACGCGCTCTGTAAAGTTTAACAACCTGTTGACGCCAGAAGAAATGGAAACAATGATGGAATCCACACTTAACAAAATGTGGAATGGGTTTCAAAAATTTGGCCAAATCTCGGCAGGAATATTAATGATTATCCTGTTATGCCAAGTAATCAAACTAATCTTCGACACCATAATCCGCGGATACACTCTATACACGGTATATGGATGGAGTACAAGACTCCTGGGAGCCATTTTCGGCTCGATAACACATTTGCTTACGAGCCTGGCTAAGCCCGAACGTACAGAGAAGGATAAAACATCAGAACACGGAACAGCCACTGGGTCAACGGAATCATTGAATCCGCCAAGAAGAGGACTCAGCAGATCTAACTCTATGCCACCATCAAGAAAAACCATCCGAGACATCGAGCTCAAACTGTTGGGAACCCCAAAGCAAAAGAATTAAAATCTTATTGCTTTGTTTTCACGGTGGGGGGTGTTACATCCGCATAATCACGGACGTACGAAAAATCATTTTTCGTTTTAATTTTTTTAACCTTTTATTATACATATAAATGTGCGTACGTATATATAATTATATATACGCATATACATTATGTATGCATATAAACATATTTATTTGCAGTTCTCTCCCTAAATAACATTAATAAATACATATAAGTAGATAAATAAATGAATCTTTTAGTAATAAGGAATATACTGTATTAAAAAAATAAATTTAATTTCTTGTATTAGTCTTAAGAGAAAAGCAGTAAGTTCGCGCGCCGTATACGCTACCTCAGCATTTTTAGGCGTGATAAGAAGATATCTTCTGTCACCGAATGTGAGATTCTAAAGAGTTTCTCACGGCCGAACTGACCAATGGGACTCTATTAAATTTTGACAAACTTGCATTTTATTTCTAGATTTGTACCTTTCTTGCAGAGAAAAATAATTTTAATAAGTCAGTCCGCAGTTAGACCTCGCAAGGGTAACACCTTTTTCGACTTGCACATAAATCAAGTGTAAAATCGTATCAATAAAAACTTGTAACTCGCGCTTTATTTCCTTCTTAAATTTAATTACAAGCGAAATAACTTAATTTAGTCGCGCGCTTATTTTAACAAGTCAGTCCAATAAAAACGCGATTTTTATACAACTTACTGCTAGGGGAAAAAGTGTGTTAATAAAAAGAATATTTCCTATTTTATTTTCAAATAAGAATAAATAAAAATACTAACGAGGTTTCTTCCGATTTATTATTGTAAATCTGCGCGATTCACTTATCAATAGCTTGTACAACATTTGTAATAAAATAAAATAAATATCATTTACAAAAATATACAAAAATAATCTCTGCGAACATAAGTGCCATTAATCCAGTTCCTAAATAATTAACAAACGGGCAACCAGAGAGGAGCACTGCGCCCTTCAGTGTAAAGTTTATTAAGTAGATAAACTCCTTTGCTTTCGACCACGCAGCCAGCAGTTAAGACAAGGTAAGCGATTAAGCTCCTCTATCCCGCAGTCTTTTAAAAACCAAAAAATATTTAACAATGCCAACAAGAAATATCCCAAACAAACACATGTCCGAGTAAACCCATTTAAGGTGACCGGACATAACATACAATAATTTTTTTTGGTGTTACATAAATCTGAAAAAAAATTTTTTCTTTTAATATATTACTGAAAATTTTCTCTTTTCTTTCAATTTAATGCGATCGTACAGTAAAATTACGATAAAATTATTAATTTTCATGCAGGTTTGCAAAAAAAATTAATGTGCGGACTGGAAGCTAGCTTCCAGTTTTGCATTAAATTTCATGTTTTTATGATGTATACATCACATATAAAAAATAAAATTAACTTCTATTTTAACTTTAAAAACTATTAGAAGCTACATTTGAATTCCTTTTAACTTAAAAATATTGAAAAATATATATCTTAGCCTTAAAAGATTAAATTTTTGTTAAAAAAATCATTCGTAAGTATTACTATAATTAATTTACTTTTTTCTTCTATTACTGTACCATTATTTTTCGGTACTTGGTCATCTATTATACTTGAATCGCCTTGTTCGTTGACCACTTCATTTTCAATCATTGATTTATTATATGTCGATTGAATCAATACTTCATTTTCTTTACTGGGACCTTGAAAGAATTATATTAATTTTTACGATATTCAATAGGCTGTTTGTATCATAAAGTTACAATTAACCAAAGGAATAAAACAATATAAGAATAGTATATTATTCACCTAAGGAGTAAAAACGAAAAATGTGTTAATCGTATGTAAATTGATAAACATACGATTTAAGGCATTTTTTATTTACTCCCGTGGCGATTTTGCGATTTTTTTACACAGACAACGTATAGTGGATACTTTACTGTTCGCTGGCAGGATGTAAAGTACCCACTGTAAGCGCCATGTGTAAAAAATGCAATTAATATTTGAAAATAGAAAAAATCATTATCCTCTCAAGACCATACACCAATAAAAAAATCTAACGTTACATTATTCAATAAAAGTATATATACTAAAAAACTTATGTAATAAAATAAAAAATGTTTCTTAATTTTGATGTAACATATACATCACATTTGAAAATAAATTAACTTCTATTTTAATTTTAAGAACTATTAAAAGCTACATTTGAATTTCTATTAACTTAAAAATATTGAAAAATATATATATTAGCTTTAAGAGATTAAATTTTTGTTAAAATGAAATCATTTGTAAGTATAACTATAATTTATTTACTTTTTTCTTCTATTACTGTGCCATTATTTTTTGGTATTTGATCATTTATTATACTTGAATCGCTTTCTTCGTTAACTTTATCTTCATTTATTGATTTATTATTTGCCGATTCAATTATTACTTCTTCTTCATCACTAGAACCTTGAAAGAATTATATTAATTTTTACGATATTGAATAGGCTATTTATGCAATGAAGTTATAATTAACCAAACGAATAAAACAATATAAGAATAGTTTATTATTTACTCCCGTGATGATTTTGCGATTTTTTACACAGACAGCGTACAGTGGGTACTTAACTGTTCGCTGGGAGGAAGTAAAGTACCCACTATGCGCACCCTGTGTAAAAAATGCAATTAATATTTGAAAATAGGAAAAATCATTATCCTCTCAAGACCATATACTAATAAAATCTAACGTCAAATGATTCAATAAAAGTATATACTAAAAAACTTATGTAATAAAATAAATTTTTCCAATGACTGCCTTAAATGTTTCTTATTTTTGATGTGACATATACATCACGTTTAAAAATAAATGAACTTTTATGATTTTTATTTTCAAAACTATTAGAAGTTACATTTGAATTTACATTTCTCTTATCCAAGAAATGTCGAAAAATATATATCTTGGCCTTGAAAGTTCAAATTAAAAAAAAATTATTTCATAATAGCTTCATGTTAATAAATTACTAGAAAGTTTCCGTTGCATGGTATATTTTTTTGTTAACTTTCGGTCCTCAATTATCTTAATTTTATTTTTTTTAATGATATTAACTTTTTTGTTGATTTGACATTTTGACAATCGTTTATTTGGCTTATTTTTTTGGCAACCTTCTCATTGTCTTTTGATAGCGCTGTAGTTGATTTATTTCCATTATCGGCATCTAAAATAATTTTACATGTTTTTATTGTACTTATGCTCTGTATTAATTTATTTGTTATTTATTATATTTCTTTTAAATTTTAATATTATGACTTTAATTTTATACAACTTTTGCGTGTATTTTATTATTTACTTATTATTATTAATTTGTGATATCGCCCTTTTTAGTAACTTACTCAGTATCATTAGGTTGAGTTAATTGTCTGTGGTATCAACTTAAAATTTATGTTTACTTTTATAAGTTATTTTATACATTGTGTTACACGCTTTTTGTATTTTGTACAGAGTAAAATAAATATCTATCTATCTACTTAAATACATGACTCATATTTTTATAAATAAAAAAAAATCAAGAATTAAAAAAATGATAGAATCTGTATATTTTTTTGGAGAGAGAGAGAGAGAGAGAGATAGATATTTAGATAGATAGATATTTTTTGTTTATTTTATGTACAGTATGTTGTACAATTTACATAATATAGTATATACATTAGATTATAATTTTATAAATAATAATGAGCAAAAATAAAAAGCTTTAAAACAGTGATAAAATTTTAAATACATTTAACAAAATTAATATAAAACATGATTTTAAAATTAGCGTAATGGCAGAGGTCCATCCGCTAAGGAAAGGTAGTATGCCAATGCAGATGATTTGAATGTGTGGAGCGATGGAGAGTTACGAATTGGATCAGGAAGTTCATTCCATAGGAATGATGAAGTGACTAAGAAAGATCCATTATAATATTCAGTGAGAGCCGGTGGAACAGTCAATGGCCTCACAGCACCCCTCAATGTCCTCACAGATTGGTTCCAATTATACCTAGAGTAAAGATAAGAAGGTGCTGTAGTCGAAAACATTTTGTAGAGGAAGGATGAGGTAAAATATTTCCTTCTACCAGAGGTAGATAACCAGCCAAGCCTAGAACGATAAGAGGAAACATGCTCACGTCTGCCAATACCATACACATAACGAATACCAGAGTTAATGATTCTCTGAAGCCTCAAATCAAGTTCAGCCGACAAATTACAATAAACGAGACAGCAGTAGTTTATGAGCGGAAAAAGCAATGTTTGAATAAGATGTTTGCGTAAGGCAATATTAGTGCTTTTTTCTAAAGAAATTTAGCCTATAAAGCAATGAAAATGATTTATTATAAACCTGAGCAATGTGCTCCTTCCAATTCAGTTTACTGTCCAGCCAAACCCCCAAGTCACGAACCTTCGATTCAAACTTAATAATAGTACCATTCAGTGGGACACCAGTAGTTGGAACAGAAGACAACATATTAACATAATAATAAGAGCCAATAATTATGGCTTTAGTCTTACTGACATTTAACTCAAGGTGATTTCTAGTAGCCCAATTAGAAATAACATCAGACGTGTTACCATCCTCATCAATAACAGCCTGTCGTCGACCTGAGAGATATGAAGCAAACCATCTGATAACTGTGATAGAGACATCAAGTAAAGACATGTTTTTAAGCTCACAATATAGTAAAGAGAGAGAGAGAGAGAGAGAGAGAGAGAGAGAGAGAGATTGATTGATTCATATTTATTAAAGATCGTGGGGTTTAACCCTGTATAACCCAAAAGTAATACATAATGTTGATTACAAAATAAAATATAGTGCAAATATAACAAGCAAGAACAATAGTAAAAATTTGAATATTATCATATGAGATTTCTCTCTCTGTGATAAAAGTAAAAAAAAATTATGATTTTAAAAGTATAAGATTGTTACACTTTATTAAAGCTGCACTCATCTGATCAACAAGTTACACAATGATTATACCGTTGGAGGTCTACAGAACTAAGTGTGTAGTAAAGTGTACCATAATATGAAAATACACTCATTGACCCTCTGTCTCGCCCAACCACTCAGTGCGCTCCTCAAGCAAGAATTTGTTGTACAGCTTAGCCTTAATAGACTGCGTTTGTCCTAGTTCAAAACTAGCGAATAAGAAGGTATTAACATTAATAAAACTAGATGCTGTGTAAACGAAAGAATGTAGCATAGCTGCAGTACGAACAACGGGGCAAATGAGAAGTCTAGCTGATAATGTAGTCGAAGTTCGAACAACTGTATCAATGTTTACCCGATCGAATTTAGCAGCCAGATAGCTTGGCTTTTGATACGAAACAATAGAGTGAGCAAGAGCTGACTTGAAATATAAACGCCTGTGGCTCACCGACAACCAGCCCAACTGCAGGCGAAAGGGCGTAACCCTTTCTTGTCTTCCTATATTTCCATAGACAAATCTAACGCAGGCATTAAGTGCACGATGAAGTTTAATGTTTAACGTATGGGGTAAGTCATCATAGACTACACAACAGTAGTCTATTATAGGAAAGATAAGAGCTTCGACAAGGTTTTTCCTGACCTGCCTAGACAGAGCATGTCTATGGAACTTTAATGATTGAAGAGTACCAAAGATACGTCCAACCACCGAACCCACCTGCTTGTTCCAGTTTAAAGGACTAGTTATCCAGATACCCAAATTTTTGACCGAACTGGTATACGGCACCACCTTATCATTTACGAAAATTTTAAGGCAAGAAAAGAGATCAATTCTTGAGATGAATTGCTCGCTACCAATGAACATTGCTTGCATTTTAGATGGGTTTAAGGCAAGACCATTGTCAACAGCCCACTTAACAACTGCAGCAACCTCGTGATTTAGAAAGTCGATCTTGTCATTCAGATTTGCGGACAGAAATGAGTGGTATACCTGCAAGTCATCAGCAAACAGTATATGAGACGATCTGGTTAAAACAGAAGATAAATCATTGATGAAAACAGAGAAAAGCAGCGGACCCAAAACGCTGCCCTGAGGAACACCTGCCGTGCAGGTGACCCATCCACCGACATGACCCTCCAAATCTGTAATAGCATAGGATCTCTTGCTGAAATACGACGCAAACCATCGTATAACAGTATCTGAGCAATTGAATCGACGAAGTCTGAACAGCAGACGAATATGTGACACTGTGTCGAAAGCCTCAGCCTGGAAAAATCAAAGAGCAATAGAGTAGTAATCATTCTTTTATCAATAGCCAGGCGTGCATCTTCAAGAAGCTTCAATAGCGCAGTCTGGGTACTATTAGATTTACGAAAGCCTGTCTGTAGACTATCGAACAGAGAATTTGATTCAATAAAGGAGCTAAACTGAGAATGCACTACTCTCTTCAGAATTTTGGAAACTTCGGAAAGTTTGGCAATGGGCCGAGTTTGTGAAGGTGAATCCATCTTATTCGTCTTTGCCAATGGAAGCAGAAAGGCCCTCTTCCAATCAGTCGGAAAAACAGCAGATGCGAGCGAGCAATTTATGATGGAAGTAATGAGATCAACAGAGGATTGACTCGTCATTTTAAGCATCTGAGCCATAATACCATCAGGACCAAAAGTCTTGGAAGTACCAAGGCGCACAAAAGACTCGACAAGAGAACAATTAACTGGGGCAAAATTAAAGACAGGCAAGTCATTACGTAGTGGTACTGCAAGCACTTCTCTCAACTCACCCTCAGACAAAGCTGGAGTGGCAGAAGAAATTGTTGTGTAGTGAGAGAGAAGAACACTTGAGGAGAAATACTGAAGCGGTGAAGGCAATATCCTTGAAGCCAGACCAATCTTGTGAAGAATGTTCCAGCGATTAGAAGAGTTACCCACAGAATTAAGACGATCAGCTATATAATTGTTTTTTGCAGAATCAAGCGCATTTGAAATTTCACTTCTGAGCCTCCTATATCTTAAAACTGCCTGAGTAGAGCCGGATCGAACAGCATGACGATATGCTCTATCACGCTCTCTCATCTTAAATCTAATGTCAGAAGTGACCCACGGTTTTTTCTTAATGTCTAATTTAAGTGCTTTATTTGGTGCACAAGAATCAAAGGACGACACAAGAACAGAAGACAACTTATGAACTAACATATCAACAGAAGAAGTGGCAGTGCCCAAAGATGAAACACAGCTCTCGTGTGAGTAGTTTGAAAGAGAAGATGAAAACATATTGTTTAAAGTTTGAAGGTTAATGTTAGCAAAATTACGAGAGTTGATTATTTTAGTTGCAGCCTGAGGCTTAAAAGCCTTAAAAGTGATAGTAATCAGATTGTGACCTGCTATGAAAGGAGATGATGTTTTACAGTAAGAAACCAAAGAATTTTCGTCATTTAAAATGAAGAGATCAATCCAGGTATGAGAAATATGATCAGTTGTAAGAGTATGGTGAGTAGGTTCGGAAGGTACTAAGTGAAGGGCAAGTGATTCAATCGTTGAGCGGAAAGAGTCTGCGCTAAAATTTTTAGCCAACAAATTGATATTGAAATCACCAGTAATGACAATGTTTTTGTACGATGGTAATAACTCAGATAATGAGTTAAAGAAATCCTCAGGAAAAAGGCCCTTTGGCCTCAGATATACGACCGTAAAAATGAGTTTCTCAGCACCTAGAGAGATTTCAGCTATGATATACTCAGCTGTATTGTCGAAAACGGCATTTGATTCAGAAAGTAAGCTGACTTTGAGAAAATCTCGCACATAGAAGCCAACTCCACCGCCAATTTTACCCACTCTATCTAACCTTAAGAAATTATAGTGATCAATAGAGATAATAGAAGAATCATCATACTCAGTTAAGAAAGTCTCTGTAACAGCAAAAATATCCGGTTGATTAGAAGTAATATGATGATCTATAAGGGAGAAATGAGTTTTGAGCCGATTAACATTAGCATGAGAAATTTGTATATTTTGAAAAAATTGTAAGCCATTTTTTGGCATAGAGATAGCAGGAGAGTTTGAATTTATTACGTTATTAAATGAAGTATGAGAAAAAACGTTATTAAGACTATTTGATGAGTTTGCAATAAAAGAAGGGTTATTAGTCACACAAGAGCCTAGCAAACCCTATTTTTTGTTTTTATTTGGTGTTAGCCTCGACAAGTGAGCCTCATCCAAAATTGGAATCAGCTCAGCCTCCTTATGGGGACGCATGCAGACTCTTAAGTTACGAACAATAGGACGCATATAGTTTAACTCCTTGTATACTGCATTCACCTTGACTAAGAACTCAAAGACCGGTTTGGGCCAAATAGGACTTTAGAGAGAGAGAGAGAGAGAGAGAGAGAGAGAGAGAGAGAGAGATTGATTGATTGATTGAGCACTTTATTTCAGGTCGTGGGGTATAACCCCGTATGACCCATTTAAACTACAGAGAGATTACAAATAATAAAAATTGAAAAAATACATGAAAACGTAGTGATAATAAACAATATAAGATAATTATAATTATATCAGTAAGTAAATAGTAAGCATTCGGTAGATAACAATAGATAACAAAATAAAATAAAGTATGTAAATGAATATAACACAAAAAATAATGACTGGTAGTGATAATTCAGCTATATAGTATTAAATCATTTATATAGATAGCATAGTTCTTGATCTATTTATTAATCCACACCTCAAGTCAGCACTGATAAGTGTATACTACAAGCAAAATGAGTAAATTCATGTTTGAAAATCCTCATCGAGTAACCATTGCATTATGCCATTCAGTGCGCTCTTCACCAAGGAGTCTAACATACAGGTGATGTTTAATGACCTGTGTCCGCCCTGCTTCAAAATCAACAAATAAATCGACATTATTATTGATAAATGTAGATGAAGAATACACAAAAGAATTTAACATCGCTGCAGTACGAACAATTGGACAAATCAAAAGTCTTTGTGGAAGTCTTGAAGAAGATCTGACAATAGTGTCAATGTTAGCACGACGAAATTTAGAAGCCAAATAAGATGGATTTTGGTACGTGACAACAGAGTGAGCTAACGTTGCATTAAAATATAACCGTCTGTTTTGAACAGACAGCCACCCCAGTTCAAGACGAAAGGGAGTAACCCTCTCACATCTCCCTATGTTGCCAAAGACAAACCTTACAGCTGCATTTAAAGCTCTGTGGAGTTTAATATTTAAGGTTTGCGGAATATCATCATAGACAATGCAACAGTAATCAATAATAGGAAAAATAAGAGCTTCAACCAATTCCTTTCTCAGACACTTGGACAAAGCGTGTTTGTGAAATTTAAGTGACTGTAGAGTACCATAAATCCGACCTATGACTGAATTAACCTGTTTGTTCCAATTTAGGGTGCTAGTAATCCAAACACCAAGATTTTTCACAACACTAGAATAGGAAATCGGAATATTATTTACAAATATAGAAGGACAGGTTGAAGAATCAATCCGAGCTATGTACTGCTCACTACCCAAGAAAATTGCTTGCATTTTAGATGGATTTAGTGTTAGATGGTTGTCTTTAGCCCATTTCACCACAGAAGCTACCTCATGATTAAGAAAGGAGATTTCCTCATTTAGCATAGATGGAAGAAATGAATGGTAAACCTGAAGGTCATCAGCAAACAGAATGTGCTGGGCATTATTTAGGACCAGGGGTAGGTCATTGATATAAACAGAAAAAAGCAGAGGTCCCAACACACTACCCTGAGGAACACCAGCCGAACAAGACATCCAATCACCAACAGCACCTCCCGCATCCTGTACAGCATAACTTCTGTCTCGTAGATAGGATGCAAACCAACGGATAACCGCATCAGAGCAGTTAACAGAGCGAAGCTTACGAAGGAGCCTTGCATGAGGCACTGTATCAAATGCCTTTGAAAAATCGAACAAAAGTAGTAATGTAATCATTCTTTTGTCAATGGCCAAACGAGTATCTTCCAGGAGTTTCAAAAGAGCTGTCTGTGTACTGTTCGATTTACGAAAACCAGTTTGCAAATTATTAAGTAAAGAGTGTGACTCAATGTGAGTATAAAGCTGAATATGAACAACCCTTTCCAAGACTTTGGAAATCTCACATAGTTTAGCTATGGGACGGGTCTGAGACAGAGAGTCAAGCTTAGATGACTTAGCCAATGGTAAGAAATAAGCGCGCTTCCAAGAAGCAGGAAAGGACCCAGAAGTTAAGGACAGGTTTATTAAGTCAGTCAAATGAGGAACAAGTGAGTTCTGAGAAAACTTTAACATGTCAGCTGATAAGCCATCAGGTCCAACTGATTTGGACGAAGCAAGATTAATTATCGATTTGACCAATGATTGATCGACCTGAGTAAACTCAAAGGTTGGCAAATCATGTCGAAGTGGGATAGCAAGTACCTCATTTATCTCATTGTTATTTAGAGGAGAAGAAAGCGATGAGATAGCTGTGTAATGAGTCAAAAGGGCCCTGGATGAAAAGTACTGGAGTGGTGATGGTAGAACTGTATTTGAAAGTCCAATTTTACGAAGAATAGACCAGCGGTTAACCGAGTTTGCAGAAGAAGATAACCGATTAGCTAAATACGTGTTTTTGGCTGTATCCAATGAATTAGAAACCTCACCCTTAAGACGTCTATAGCGAGCAATAGCGAGTGAGGAGCCAGAACGAGCTGCAGCTTTATAAGCACGATCACGTTCATGCATCTTTTTACGAATATCAGCAGAAACCCAAGGTTTCTTCCTAATATTAAGCTGACAAGATTTAAGTGGAGAACATATATCAAAGGACGAAACAAGGACAGATGACAACCTGGAAGCTAGATTATCAATATGAGAAGAGTTGAGGTTACAGTCAAAAAGACTATGGCTCCCCTGCGAATTAATTGAGAGATTTTGTGAAACCAGATTATTTAGGATATCACAGTTTAAATTTTTGAAATCTTTAAACAAAAAATTTCTACTTGTATTCTGAGGTTTAAATGCTCTGAACGATATACTAATGACGTCATGACCCGCAATGAATGGAGCAGATGACTTAGTATAAGACTGCAATGAACTTTCGTCATTAATAATGAATAAGTCAATCCATGTGTGAGAGGAATATTCTGCAGTAGGAGTATGATGTGTGGGCTCAGACGGAACAAGAAAAAGAGCAAAAGAATCAACAGTAGAACGAAAAGTATCAGCAGTATAATTGTTGTTCATAAGATTAATATTAAAATCTCCTGTTATAACTACATTTTTGTATGAAGGAAGCATATTAGAGAGAGATTCAAAGAATTCATCTGGAAAAAGGGCCTTAGGCCGCAAGTATACGACTGCAAAAAGAAGTTTTTCAGAATCAATCGAGATTTCAGCAATGATGAATTCAGCAGTGTTGTTGAATAAAGGATCAGAATGGGATAAGATGTTAACTCTTAGGAAATCACGTGTATAAAAACCAACACCTCCACTGACTTTGCCCACTCTGTCTAACCTATAAAAATTGTAGTGATCAACAGAAATAATTGAACTGTCATCAAGTTCAGTCAGGAACGTTTCAGTGACTGCAAAAATATCGATCAAATTATCTGTTATATAAGATTCAACAATAGAAAAATGGGTTTTTAACCGATTGACATTAGCATGAGCAATTTTAATACCCTGGAAAAACTCAGTCCCTTTGATCTTTGGAGTTTCAATGGGAGAGATGGAGTTTAGAGTAAGATTAAAATTTGAATTTAGAAAAGACGAATTATCAGAGATTAAACTAGTTAAAACATTAGAGTGCGAGCTTTTGCTCATTGCAAGGGAGCCAAGAAGTCCCTATTTTTTAGCTAAAGGCTTTAAGGTTGCCAGTTGAGCCTCATTAGTTATAGGAACCAAAACGGAGTCTCTGGTAGGACGCATACAGACAACAAGATTACGAACAACAGGTCGAAGGTAATTAAGATCTTTGTAGACAGCCAAAGCTTTTTTAAGAAGTAAGTAAACTGGCTTTGGCCAAATTGGCCGGACGAAAACTTTGCTATTACCTTCGACATTAAACAATCTTGAAACAGAGAAATTTTGTAGTTTAGGCGATGCCTCAATCATACAATCTCGAACCGCATCAGAACTGAATTTGCCCACAAATGAGCGAAAATTTTTAAGTTGCGAACCACCAAGCTGTTCAATCTCAATAGGCAAAGGAGGAAGCCACTCACGAGTATTCAGAAGAAAAGTCTCCTTATTACCAAGCCCAAGAGCCCCCAAGATTACTTTGACAATTTCTTCATTGCTGAGGGTTACAGAAAGAGGAATCCCTGAGAAGAGCACTTCGTAGGAATCATGCAAAATAGAGGGAGCAGCCGTAGAACACGAAGAAATATGCTCATCTAGGCGATCAGAAAGAGCCTGGTAACGCCTCTCAAGATCAGCAAAAGCCTGTCTGACCTCGCTTACTTCAGTCCTAAGAGCACCAACCTCCGACAACAACTGACTACCAACAGAGATTTGGTGATCAAGTTTATTGTTCATGTCCCTAGCAAACGGCTGAAACCACTCTGGAACAGTCTTTGGATCATCAGTAGGCATGTCGTACGAGCAATGAGGCTCAGCTGAAGCCAATCGTAGTAAGAAAGAGGTAGCGCCTTGCGTCGAGTTGCCGCCCACAGCAATACAGCTATCTACGGATGAAGGGGAGGAGCCAGTATCAGAACAACAGCGTCGACGAGGAGAAGGCTCGAGTGGGTGGAGCGGTGAAACCACGCCCCTCTTTAGAGACCGTTGATTGGATGAATTAATATCGAATGGCTGAGGAGGCGGAGAGACTATATCTTCCGTATCGACCGGACGTACACCCCCGTCGGTATGTTTGCTCTTTCTTAATCTCTCGCCTTTACAACAAACAATTAAACAACTAGAGATGAACCACGTACTATCACAGCACCTAGTGTGATAGATAGACGTACAATTAGTACAAAGTAAAGAAGTATCCAATCTTGTAATAGGCAAATTACAAGCAGAGCAAAGCACCATAATCAAAGAGCACACAGTTCGACATCATACAGTGGAAACTCACCTTGCAGCAACAGTATACTCAGCGACAAAAAAAAAATTGGTGGTGAGTGAAGAAAGTACCAACAGTGTACGCTCCGGATAATGTAGACTCGTCGCTCTGATGGTAAACAGATGGTAATGCAGCACGAAAAATAACCTCAAAATCCGGAACACGTGGTTAACCTCAAAGATGATCCGTTCAGAAGAAATGATTAATAATAAGTAGCAGAGACTCCAAAATGCCTTGATTAATATATCAGATGAATCTCTGCATTTTTGGCTTGCAGTGGGTCTGAAACAAAAAGCCCGCAGGCAAAATATGCAGTTTCAATAGTCCAAATAAGCGGAGCAAGAAAAAAACGTGTGCGATTCTACTTACTGAGTGAGAGAGAGAAAGAGAGAGAGAGAGAGAGAGAGAGAGAGAGAGAGAGAGAGAGAGAGAGAGAGAGAGAGAGAGAGAGAGAGAGAGAGAGAGAGAGAGAGAGAGAGAGAGAGAGAGAGAGAGAGAGAGAGAGAGAGAGAGAGAGAGAGAGAGAGAGAGAGAGAGAGAGAGAGAGAGAGAGAGAGAGAGAGAGAGAGAGAGAGAGAGAGAGAGAGAGAGAGAGAGAGAGAGAGAGAGAGAGAGAGAGAGAGAGAGAGAGAGAGAGAGAGAGAGAGAGAGAGAGAGAGAGAGAGAGAGAGAGAGAGAGAGAGAGAGAGAGAGAGAGAGAGAGAGAGAGAGAGAGAGAGAGAGAGAGAGAGAGAGAGAGAGAGAGAGAGAGAGAGAGAGAGAGAGAGAGAGAGAGAGAGAGAGAGAGAGAGAGAGAGAGAGAGAGAGAGAGAGAGAGAGAGAGAGAGAGAGAGAGAGAGAGAGAGAGAGAGAGAGAGAGAGAGAGAGAGAGAGAGAGAGAGAGAGAGAGAGAGAGAGAGAGAGAGAGAGAGAGAGAGAGAGAGAGAGAGAGAGAGAGAGAGAGAGAGAGAGAGAGAGAGAGAGAGAGAGAGAGAGAGAGAGAGAGAGAGAGAGAGAGAGAGAGAGAGAGAGAGAGAGAGAGAGAGAGAGAGAGAGAGAGAGAGAGAGAGAGAGAGAGAGAGAGAGAGAGAGAGAGAGAGAGAGAGAGAGAGAGAGAGAGAGAGAGAGAGAGAGAGAGAGAGAGAGAGAGAGAGAGAGAGAGAGAGAGAGAGAGAGAGAGAGAGAGAGAGAGAGAGAGAGAGAGAGAGAGAGAGAGAGAGAGATAGATAGATATTTAAATTTATTAACTGTACATTATGTTGTACAACAAAAATAATACAAATTCGTAAGTATATATATATAAAATGAGATACTAAGTAAAAGTATAATTAAAATAATGATACAGTAATTAAAATAATTAAAGCCTAGCTCGGAGCAGAGGCTCATTCTCAAGGGAAAGGTAGTGCGAATATGTTGATGCCTTGAATAATGCCAATTATGAAGAACCTCTTAATGATGATGGTAGACCGTTCCATAGTTGCGATGACACAACCAGGAACGATCTTTGGTGATACTCGGTAGATGAAAAAGGAATGGTTAACGGTCTCACATCACCCCTCATTGTCCTCACAGGCCGGCTCCACAAATATCTAGAATAAAGATATGAAGGTGAGCATGACAAAAACATTTTGTATAAGAAGGTAGTAGCGAAGTAGTTTCTTCTACTCAAAGTGGATAACCAGCCTAGAGAGGACCTATAAACAGAGATGTGCTCGCGCCTACTTACACCATAGATGTAACGGATACCAGAGTTTACGACCCTTTGAAGCCTCAGATCGAGTTCAGCAGTAAGGTCAATATAGACCAAACAACAGTAATCAAGTAAAGGAAACAGCAAAGAACGGATAAGATGCTTACGTAGTGCAATGGTGGTACTTTTTCGAAAGAAATTTAATCTATAGAGCAATGAGTGACTTCTGTTACACACATGCGCAATTTGGTCCTTCCAGTTCAACTTACTATCAAGCCATACACCAAGACTACGAACAGAAGATTCAAACTTAATAAGATCACCGTTTATTGGAACACCAGTGATGTGTAATGAGGGCAGCATATTGACATAGAAATAAGATCCAATAATAATAGCCTTTGTTTTGCTCACAGTTAATTTCAGATGATTTTTTGTCGCCCAGTTAACAATACCGACAGCTTGATCACTCATGAGAGCAGTAACAGAAGCCAACTTAGCAATTGGGAAGTGAATGTACACCTGAAGATCATCAGCATAGATAAGATGCTGCACATCGGCATGGAAGTCAGCAGCCACATCATTGATGTATATAGAAAACAACAGTGGACTAAGGACAGAGCCCTGAGGAACACCAGTATTTAACCTTAAGAGGACCGGAAAACCACTATAGTGGCGTGACCCCTGATCGACCTTTACCCCAAAGTCAATTAGTGATATCAGATACCTTTTTGGACCACTTTCTTAGAGCGATCACAAATCTCAAATACCGGTCCTCTAAAGGTTAATGTTACATAGTCAGATGCATTACCATCTGCATCAATAACAGCCTGCTGTCTCTCAGAGAGATAAGACGCAAACCACCGCACAACTGAATGCGAGATGTCAAGAGAAGACATTTTTCTGAGCAGAGAGACATGGCATACCGTATCAAATGCCTTGCTGAAATCAAATAGCAACAGCAACGTCACGTAGCGTCTGTCCATATTGCTTAGAGAGAAAGAGAGAGAGAGAGAGAGAGAGAGAGAGAGAGAGAGAGAGAGAGAGAGAGAGGAGAGGGAGAGGGAGAGGGAGAGAGAGAGAGAGAGAATTAATTAGATAGATAATTAATTTATTAATGTACAGTATGTTGTACAACAAAAATATAGTTTACAAAAGATTATAACAATCGACAATAAAAATAAAAATAAAATACAAATAAAATAGTAATAATAAACTACAAAAATAAAAAATACAAGCAAAATAAAAACCAAAGCAAAAAGCAAAGAAAATCTTAAGCTGGGAGCAGAGGTCCAAACTGAACCAACGTGAAAGATGAGAGTGAAGATGAAGTCCTAAGCGACGATGGAAGTTCATTACATAGTCGCGAGGATGAAACAGTGAATGAGCGTTGATGGTATTCGGTGGAAGAATGAGGAATGGTTAATGGCCTCACATCCCCTCTCAGAGCCCTAACAGGCCGGTTCTACTGATATCTAGAAAATAGATATGAAGGTGAAAAAATGTGAGCATGATGAAAACATTTTGAAAAGAAAAGTAGAGGCAAAGTAGTTCCTTCTACCTGCAGTAGATAACCAACCTAGAGAGAGCCTATAAGGAGAGATGTGCTTGCGCCTACCTACACCATAGATGTAACGAATACCAGCGTTGATAACCCTCTGAAGCCTAAGGTCGAGTTCAGTAGAAAGGTCAGTAAACACAAGACAACAATAGTCAAGAATCGGAAACAGCAGTGTACGAATAAGGTGCTTACGTAGAGCAAAAGTAGTGCTCCGTCTAAAGAAATTGAGTCGATAGAGGAAAGAAAACGACCTATTACACACATGTGTGATATGCTCCTTCCAGTTCAGCTTGCTGTCAAGATACACACCCAGATTACGAACAGATGATTCAAACCCGATTGTCTCACCATTGATGCAGATACCAGTAGACGGCATGGAGGTTAGAATATTGATATAATGATAAGAGCCGATTATGATAGCCTTTGTCTTGTTAATATTCAACTTAAGGTGATTGCTGGATGCCCAATCTGCGACCAATGAAGCATGTTCACTCATTAGTGAAGTATAATGATCAAGCTCAGCAATCGGAAAGTGCACATATAGCTGCAAATCATCAGCATATAAGAGGTGCTGAACATTCTGATGGAAGGCAGAAGAGATGTCATTGATATAGATAGAGAACAGCAGAGGACCCAGAACAGAGCCCTGAGGAACACCAGTGTTAAGACAGACAAAATCCGATGACCTACCAACAGTATCAATGACAGCTTGACGACGATCAGAGAGATAAGAGCCGATCCACCTGATAACGGTGTGCGAAATATCGAGCGAATGTAGTTTTCGAAGTAAGGTGACATGGCACACCGTATCGAATGCCTTGCTGAAGTCGAATAACAGGAGCATCGTAACGTACCGTCTGTCCATATTAAGTCTAATGTCCACTGTCAATTTAAGTAGAGCAGTCTGAGTGCTGTGGCCAGCTCTAAAACCAGTCTAATAAGCGTCCAGTAACCGTCTAGTTGTCAAGTAATTATACAACTGATCATAAACAAGGCGCTCAAAAACCTTGGACATAAATGACAACAAAGAGATGGGTCGTATATCACCCATGGTGCGCGGGGAAGAGACCTTGTTGATCGTAGTGACCAGCGAAGTCTTCCAACAAGAAGGAAAAACGCACTCACGCAGCGAATCATTATAAATGCGACAGAGCTGAGGGCCAATGACAGAAAAAGCAGATTTTATGATAGATTGGGGGATAGCGTCAAATCCTCTAGCCTGAGAGTCAGAACGTCTAATAGCCATTCCAACCTCATCCAAAGTAACAGCATTGAATTTGAACAAGGGCATGAAAGGTTCATCTATAGATAAAGACTGTAAGTAAGCAGAAATAGAAGGTACCAAAGGATCAAACGCGACCCCACCAAAATATTTATTGAGTTCATCAATAGAAAAAGTATGACCTGATCTATCACCACTAGAGCATATACCAAGGTTCCTGAGCTCCTTCCAGATCAGTCGAGAGTCAGTGATACTAGATAGTCTGTCATGATAGTAGAGCAGTTTAGCCGATTCAATGCGCTCATGAGCCTGATCACGAGCGACTCTGTAGCAAAGTAAATCAGCATGTAGTCTTGAGCGTTTATAGCGTCTGTACAGCCGATCCCTCTCTCGTATCAGATGATGATGCTCAGCAGTAAACCACGGTCGACGACGGCCCCCCTGACAGACCCTCCTGAGAGGCACAAATAGTGCAACTGCCTCATTCAGATGGTGATAGAGACATTCAAAGCGATCTGACAGGGAGGAATCACCGACACACACGGAACAATTCAGTGAACGAAAGTAATCAAGGAGAACAGCATCATCAACGGAACTGTAATCACGAAAGCGAAAGTCATTGAGTAAAGGTTTAGAGAGAGATGACTGAACAGTAGCTGCAATGAAGTCATGTCCGTCGATGAATGGAACATCAGTCTTCCAGTAGTCAAGCAGCAAGTCATTCGCATCAACAAGGCACAGGTCAAGCCATGTATCAGAAGTAGAGGTGTGGTGAGTTGGTCCATATGGCACAGAAAAGAGAGCATTTTCAGCAATCAAACTCCTGAGAAACACAGAATCATCAGAATCAGTACATAAATTAGTGTTAAAGCCACCCAGAATAACCTTAGTACTGTAATTATGAATAAAAGAAGTTAAGTCAGGAATAAAATCTGTGTTTAACAGAAACGGAGCATGTGGGGGCCTGTAGATGACACCAACAAAAACAGGCGAGGCCAAGTCATTAGAATTGACTTCACAGAATAAATATTCTGGCAAACCAGGCTTACCACACCATCCTCCCTTGGAGGAACATAAGCGCTCTGAAGAAAGAGAGTTATGAATAAATAAGGCAACGCCACCACCCCTGGTCCTGCCTATGAAGAGCATAGTCATCCAAAGCAATTAAAGAGTCACCAACAATCTGGCCCAATTTGGTTTCGGTCACAGCTATCGCGTGGAAGTAAGGGCGAGAAGCCAGAAAGAGCCTGATCATCTCAATGTGTGCTCTAATGGAGTTAGCATTGAAATGAAAAACCCTTAGACCATTATTTGCAGTATAGTGGTGATTATTGGCAGATGAAGCTATGTTGTTAGCAGAGAGTAGAGTGTTAGGCACGATTGGAAAAGAGAATGGACTTACCTCAGCATCACAAGCTAAGACGTTGTCAGATTGCTGATAGGAGCCTGAGAAATCTTCGCTAAAAAAGCATCCAGATCCGCATCAGTGGTAATGCGGATAGGAACACCACTCTTCTTCTTGCGGACAAACAGCTTACCATCTCTCACAAAAGTAATGAAATCAGAATGCTCATCCTTGGACTTGATTAGCGCCCGGAGTTTCAATTGGTACAGAGCAGAGGGCAAAAACTCGTTTACATTGATGAATCCAGAGGTAAGAGTATCGACGAGCTTAACCCCATGGAGAAGGTGCTCCTTGATTTTAGTAGTGTGCAGATTACCCATCCTGATTTTAGCAGCGATGATAGACCTGGCGAGCGAAGGTGACTTTAAGGAGACCAAGAGAGGAACCTTAGACGTCAAGACACGTTGTTGTTCAGATAAAATCTCCACAGAAGCATCATCAACAGCAGCATCAGTTGTGACCCTGGATCGCCGAAGCGGACGGACAGAAGTAATATCTGTTAGAGAGAGAGACCAGGATCCAAAGTGGCCAGTACAGCGAAAGCTCCAGACTTGAGGTCTTTGAGTTCTTCGGGCACCAGCCCCCCGAGTATCAGATCAGAAGCACGCTCAAGGCGTGATTGCTGCGCTGACAATGCCTCGCATCGCTGCAAAAGAGACCTATTCAAGGTCTCCAACTCTTGAAGCTTACCAGACACAGGCTCAAGGATAGATGAATTAGGTGTCTCCACAGGTGCGCTCTCCAGCCTCTTCAAAAGGTCATGATGATCGGCAGAGACTCGATCAACTCTAGCATCACAGGCAGCGAAGCGCTCCTCAATAGAGGAAGACAGTGTATCTACACGATCCTCAAGTGCAACAAGCCTGGTATCAAAAGCAGAAAACTTTGCGCCGATGGCAGTAATCTTCTCATCCATGGCATCCAGCTTGTTCACCTTCACCTCCAGGACATCAAGTTTATCAAGTTTCTCCATCTTAGAAAGAATTAACGCCAAAGTGTCAGGAGCAGCAGAAGCAGGTGACTGAGCAGCAAGAGCAGGTGACTTAGCAGCAGAAGAGGAAGTGGAAGTTAAAAAAGAAAGTCCAGAAACAGAGCTTACAGAACTGGAGCGAGCGCGCGAGTAATCCAGATTAGAAGCAGCAATACAACCTTAACACACCTTCACAGTTTGGTCAAGGTGACGGACATGATTAAGCTTATCACATGTACTGTGGAAGGAATTTTTACATCGCGCACAGACTTGAGGTTTGGATGTGTGAGTGAAAGCTTTGCTACAAAGAAAGCACTGATTAGGCATTATGAACTGTGCTGCAGAAGCAAGTGGAGAACAACCTTTACTTCAGTAGAGCAATTACAAGAGAAAGTATTAAGAGTAAAGTAAAGAGTAAAGTGGAAACCAACCTTAATATCGGATTTCACAAAGAACAAGCGTTAATAATGTATAAGTAGCAGAGAAGTGAAAAAGCAGTGGAGGAAAACCTTAATACTGGATTACACAATGATATAAATGTAGATAAGATAGAGAGATAAAAATGTATGTAGTACAGTACGTTGAGCAAACAAGAGATGGCGGCTAAGGTACTAAACAGAGAGCAATATAACTTACCTCAGGGCTTATAATTACTATAAGACGGGCTTAACGACCCCGAGGCACCTTAGGTTCTTTATATTAAATTGACTATAGTGAGATGTTCACTAGTTATTTTGTATTTGCGCGCTCAAATTATATTATATACGTCGAATGTAATATACCCATGTACCGACTTAATGCGTTATGGCTGTATATCTCTGTAATAATTGCCAAATAAAAATTTATTAAAATTAATTAGCAATATAACAGCTGACGACGCTCAGAGGCAAATAGAAGGAAATTAGACAAGGTGCGATGGCAGCACCAAAGCGTGCGTGAGAGAAGGATAGATAAAAATAAAAATGGCACGACGACAATGCGTGGAAAAGAGATGGAAGTATTTTAGGAGAAAAAAAGATGCACAACGCGATGCATTCAATAAGGAACGCCCCCACTCACTAACACAAAAAGCACTACACTACTAATGCACTTCACTAAGTCTGCACCACAGATGAAATAAAGAGCAAAAAATAGAGCAAAGCAGCAGGACAGGCAGTCAGCGCAGCAGCAGAGACAAAAATGGCCGTGGAATGATGCGAAAAAAGAAAGTCGTCCTGAGTCCCAAAATGCGGCAGAAATGCAGCAAAATTGCAGCCAGAGCTTGCAGGACTCGTTCCTGGACGGCTTCCTGCAAAAAAATGCACTCTCAAGGGTGCAAAAAATGGTTAAAAGAGCGTATATAGCAGGAGCAGAAAAACGTGCGTGGCGCTACTTACGCTGATAGAGAGAGAGAGCCAATCATCTAATTTTGATAAATAACAATTTCATCAATAATATTTATTCAATATAAATCATTTTAATAATATACACTGTGATCTGAGGGAATGCTTTTTATTTATCATGATTTCAAAAGTTATTTATGCTAAATTTTAATAAAATTTAATTTTTGATTAGCATTTATCGAACGAGTTCTTTCCATAAGTACTTAAAGCATAATTATAATATTTTAAGTTACTGACAACAAATCTGCTATAGATTTTTCAAAAGTAAAAATGATGGATATAAAATTTTTTATAGTATGGCAGGCCAAAAGTTTAAAACTTACAGTTATAAGAAATGGAAAATACAATCGTATTTTACCCTAAATTTTGAATGGAAAATATTTTTGTCAGTTTTTTATTGGACTTATACTTTTATAGACAAAAATTCACCGATATTTTAGCATCTAAAATTTTTCAATATTTATTTTTTATCTAAAATGTGTCTAATCAAAAAATTGCATTTAACATTTTTCTCATAAAAATTTAGAAAAAAATATAATAATATTCTTTGTTGTTAAAATGATTAAATATAAAATATATTGTTCGCCTTATTGGGCTCACCATTTATAATCTCAGAAAGATAACGGGTTCATAATTAACTATCCAAAAGATAGATATATATTTTATCATAGATGATTATAACCTAATTCATACCGGACTTAATTTTTTATGAAAATCGCAATAGTTTTTGTACTTTATTTGCTCTTGAAAAATTATTGATGCAATATAACTATCCAAAACTTGAGTCACCATAGCGGAAATGTCATTTGTTCAAAACTGTATAGAACTGTTTGAAAGTGTGAATTTTTAGACCTTTATAGCAATCATAGAAGACTGATTAAATATTAAATTTATAAATTAATTAGTAGAAAATAAAACTATTAAAAACTATTTGAAACAAATTTTTATTGATAAATGCTATTTTAGTACGAAAGTTCGTAGCTGGTTTAAAATTGCTCTTAAATATTTAAAACAATTTAAAACTTTTTAAAGCTGTTCAGTACTGTATATAAATGTTTCAAATGTAAAAAAATTTACACTTTCAAATAGTGGTGATATATGATCAATTTAATTTTTCGAAATTACGCAATAAAAATAAAAAAAGAATAGTAGTCATTAAAGTTTTTAGAATAATTTAAAAATATTTTTTTTCTCACACCCCGGCCGAAAGTTTATTATTTTGTCTCCGAAAATAGGTTAGAAAATGCCGCTTTGTCGCCCTGCTGTCAAACGGCCAACTACTGGCGAAAGTAAAAACTTTCGAGACACTGATGGTTCTGCGCTTAGCGCGCATGCGCCGCAGACGTGTTCCAGTGTTCCACCTATGGTCTAAATTTCATAAACTTGAATTTAAAATAAATTTTCTTAATTAAAATAATAAATAAATTAATTGATTTAAAATACTAATTTTAATTTATTATTAATTTATTTAAAAACATTTTTTAAGTAAAACCATATTTATGAATGTATTGCTGAGATGAAATACAATTCATGTGAAAATTTTTAATTTAATAAAATATAAGCTTAATAAAAATAAATCTGTTATTTTATTAACCATTTACAAATATTTAATTTGATACAAAATAATTTTTTATCATAAATTAAAAAAATAATACCATTCGTGTAAGGAAAAAATATTTTATTATAACTTGAAATCTACATAAACAAACATATTTTAGTAAAACTTTCAATATGTTTTATCTATAAGTAGTAGATTTATTATTATAAATTAAACATTTATAACTTTAAATATCTTTTATGTTTCTTTAACAAAAATAAAAGATTAATAAATAAGAAATACTTATAAAACTATAAAATAATTATAAATTAATGAAAAACTTCTGAATCATCAAATGAAGTTATAATGATATTCAGAATTGAACACTTTTGGAATAGAGAAGGTAAATAAATAAGAAAAAGTAATAATAATATTAATTTTCAAAATTGAACACTTGCTCCTTAAAATCTTCTGTTACGAAGTCAATTATCTGGAAGTAATATCACAGCCTTCGCTTCAACTTACATAAAATATTATCAAAATCGAAATTTTATTACTAATATAATTAGTAATATATACTACTTTGTTTCAAAAACAATACAAAATTGTTAAACTTAAGTTATCTTTCTGGATTGATAACTGATGTTCCTCTCCATCTGAAATAAAACATAAAATAATTTATGAATGAACAATAAAAATAATTGTACAAATAATAAACTGATTAAGTAAATACTTACATGATTTATGTATTTTTCATATTTATATTTCATTTTTTTTTTTCACATAGATAATTGTTAATAACAATGTTATGTATTTCACATTTTCGTATTTTAATATTAGGCTGCAAAAAATCTTCATTCTCTATATTGCTCGAAATACAAGATCTTTTAAAAGTTTTAGAACTTATTCTTCTTTTAGGTGACTCGGTTCCTACTTGAATATCTTGAATATCTTTATTTTTTGTTTTTGAAATGAAAATAGGTGACTTGACTTGAACTGATGTAGAAAAATGATTGCTATCTGAAATATTCTTATTTACAAATGATGTGGATGGTTGTTCTAAACTTGTTTCGTATGGTTCTGATATATTCTGAACTGAACTTTTTGAAAACTGATCTGTAGTTAAGCAAGATGATGTTGGAGCTGGTGTCGAAGAAGATGTATAAGATGATATTGGAGCTGGTGTCGAAGAAGATGTATAAGATGATATTGGAGCTGGTGTCGAAGAAGATGAATAAGATGATATTGGAGCTGGTGTCGAAGAAGATGTATAAGATGATATTGGAGCTGATGTAGAAGTTGATATTGGAACTAATGTCGAAGAAGATGTATAAGATGAGATTGGAACTATTGTCGAAGAAGGTGTATTAGATGATATTGGAACAAATTTCAAAGATGATATTGAAACTGATGTCAAAGATGTTGGAGTTGACGTAGAAGATGATGTTTGAACTGTTGTTAAAGATAATATTGGAGCAGATGCAGATGTCTTATTACCATGAACTAAAGTAGAATACAATTTGGTTTTATTTGCTAAAGAGTGTTCAATATAACCTTCAGCTACAGAGCTTGATCTCCACCCACCAAACTCCATTAATGCAGTTAAGTTAGCACCAGCATTCACCATTACTGTAGCTGCTGTTCGTCTCAAAGAGTGTCCTGTGTACGAGTCAGGATCATTTAGATTTAAATAGCAAGCGATGACTTTTGGCACTTCTGAAATTTTGTTCTTGCCAATAACTTGACGAGTACACTTACCCCTTTGGTAATTTATGAAAAATCTGTCACACTCATAGCCAACGGGTCTAATGTTAACATAATTTTTTACTATTTGATAAAAATGATCTCCAATAACAAATTGTCTAGGATAATAATTTTTCGAGTCTTTAATTGTTACAATATACTGATTTCCTGTATCTTCAACATCATTAGTACCAATTGATAAAATATCTTTTGATCGTAGACATCCAAAAATACCAAAAATTAATATAACCTGTAATATACACAAGTAAATATTTATGTAAATGATAAATATAAAATTCAAATATAAACAAATATAAATAAATGTACCTTGGCACTCAAGTAAATGTAATCGTCACTCTCATTTAAAAATCTGTTAAATTGTTCCCAAGTGAACACTGATGCTTTTTTAGGCTTATATCCTTTACCAAAATTTTTTAAAAATATCTTTAATTTTTGAAAATTATTAATATCTTTGTCATGTTTTAAATTGAAAGTGGTCCTTAGCATTGACCATTGACTCCATAAAGTCGAAGCCTTAAACTTTTTAGAGAGTTCATTAAAATATACTAGAAGCGTATTTTCATCAAAATCAATTGCTTTATTTTCATGTGCCCATTTGGTAAATTCATCGTAAACCTGATTATACCTAGCACATGATTTTGAAGGTAACAAGCTATTTGTGATTAGCTCGCTTTCAGCTACAAAGTCTCTGGTCTCAAAATCGCTATCTTCACTGTCAGATGAATCTTGTGACATTTTGATCAAACGCTATAAAATATATTTAAATAAAGCTATATTACAGCGAAATAGTAAAAAAAAACTTAAGAGGTTATGTCGCTTCTTACTGACTGCTTCGCGATTAAAAGTTAAAACTTTGTTTCTTTTTCTCTAACGGTTAAAAATTGTAACAAAATTATATTGAAAAATAAATTTATTAAAAATGTTCGTATGCTTACCTTATTTTTTACGGTTACGCTTAATCGATTGAGATGCAATATATAAGGAAATACAAGCTGTAGAGAATGTGCCGGCTTCTACCAAAAACTTAACGGTCTTTTATCAGGTTGTACAGCTGTTCATTATTACGCCATATTGATTGCCAGATTCTACCACACGGAACACGGTACTGTCATATGGGACGCGGAATAATGAAATTCGTGAAATCGTTCTTGAAGAATTATTTTTTTTTTATTTGTTGAATGTTGTTTGTAAATTCGAACTATATACTTGGAACAAACTTTCGTTGGGGTATTAGAAAAAATAGTATACGCAACACGGGACAAAAGTGAGACATCGCCGCCTGGGCGTGTGACGCCCTCGCTACGCTCGGGCGTCAACTCACGCCCGGGCGGCAACGTCCCACTTTCGTCCCTTGTTGCGTAATATACTATTTATTTGTTTAATTTTTGATAAGCTATTTTTTATTTTTTAAACATACCTGAATTTGCAACTACATCACTTTTTTTGTTTTTTTCAATTTCGACATTTATTTTCTTTTTACTTGTCTGGTTATCTATATCACCTATCATGTTTCCACTACCTGATTGTTCTTCATTTTCTTCTTCAAGTTCTTCTATAATATCTATTTATAAATGTTTATAATTTAAGGTTATTTGTTTTTTGTAAAAACGAATGATTATAAAAAAAATAAAGAGAAAGCCGTATTTTATATTATAAAAAGCAATATTTTCTTTGACGAGATAAAAATAATTTTATAACTTCTATTTAAAAACTTTATATATGAGGGTATTATACAAAACTTAGTTCCCCAAGTTATTATTTGAAAAAGAGCGATAAATTAATTTTTCCTCACCTAAGAATATATTGCTTTCTATAAAATACAGCTGTATCTTTATTTTTTGCATTAGTTTGCAAGAAAAGTGCAAAGATATGCGACTTCCTTGTGATAAAGAGAAAATTAAAAATATTGAGATTCGCATTTTTTTCTAATTTTGAGAAATTCATATAAAAGTATGAAGAAAGCAATATTTATTGGCTCTAATATATCATTTCAAATAAATAATATTTATTTTCTGAATTTTAAGATTTAAATAAACGAAATTGAAACCTCTTTAATTTAAATTTTTAAATAAATAATTATTGAACTCTTTTATTTAAGTGATACAAAAACTGTGATTAAAAAATTTTAAATAATAAAAATTTATAAAAAATATTTGCTAGTTTTTAAGAAATGAAAAAATTAAAATGAAAACAAAAAATAACGTTAAAAACAATTCATAAATCTCACCTAAAAAACTTCGCTTTGGAGGTATTATAGGCATTTCTTGGTTGCATGTTTTTCTTTTATTTTTTTTACTTCCTGCTTTTGTTACATCTATGTCGTCACCAGAATCAAACTTTTTTTCAGCTCGCGATTTCCGAAGGGATTTATTTTGTAGATTATTATACTCTAATTCTATATCTGAAGAATATTGAGCAAATTCTGCTTTTTTAGATGCCTCTTCATACGTTGTAGCTGCTGTTAAAAATAATAAATATTTTACAAAATTAAAAAAAGATAAAGTGATTTCAAGAATAAAACAAAAATTATTAACACTTCATGTGAAATCTTTATTTACTTTCATTTTCCTTTTATTTGAAATTGATAAACACTGTTAAATAATGTTATTAATATTTTACATTTTGAGATTTTAAAAATATTTTATGTATTTGCTTCGAATTTTTTATATTACATGTTAAATTATTTAAAAATCGTAAGCTTTTTATGTACATAACTACTTGCGTAACTTGGGCGTACGTACCTGATTCCCAAGAAACTTTTGAGATTTCGCAAGATTTCCAAGTGTCGTTGGGTTCATGTCTACAAGCAATTGCCTTAACTAGCTTTCCAGAACCATTATCATAAGAAGGCCACAACACTGACTTTCCTTCAGAGTCGATCCAAAAATCAGGCACTGCTTCAGTTTCATTATTATTAGAAAATATGACTATTAACCAAGTCTGTTTATTTGGCAAATATTCCATTTTGCAAAACTACATTCAGTCTTCAATCGTCAGTTCGTCGTTCAGTCTTCAGTCGTTCAGTCACTTTTATTCAATTTAAGTATACAATATTTAAAATCACGAAGAAGCACGGACGCTTTGATTTTTAGTGTTTTGCAGTCTTCAAGATTGCCAGAAAACTATAGATAATTAAGTGCGAGAAAGAGCTTAAGTGTGTTCAGGTAGTGATAAAGGGAAACTGAACTGAAGGTGGTCAATGGTAAGACTTATTGCCTAAAAACAATCAAACTCTTGTTTTGCTTACCGACGGACAATCGAGCTCCGTATTTACACGTTTACTCATAAGCATATCATAACCAAGCATTGCATGAATACATCTTATTCCTCTTCAAAATATTCATTTTTGCTATAATAGTATTTTCGGCGTTATTTTCGAATTCGTTTAAATCGTGCTTTCTTCGTGTTGTCTCATAGTTATACTATATGTATAAGTGAATTATAGGTGATAGTACAAGAGAATAACTAATAATTCTACGGCATAAAATAAATTCTACGGCAAGTATCTTGGACTATTTCGTAAAAGAAAGATGGATTTGAGAGGTTATGATTTCTGCGTTTTTCTTTTTATAGTTAATTAAATAAACAATTTTATTAGAATGTATCTGCTTATTACAACTATGCTTATTTACTTTAAAACAAGAAAAGAAAATATTTGACATTTGTATAAAAAGATACAATTTTTTCGTTATTAGGAATAAAGAAAATTTGTATTTGAATATTTATTATTCTAAAGATAAATAGTAAAATATAAATACTAAATATTAATTTGTAATAAATTAGATAACGATGATAACTAGAAACAAAGAAGGCTCTATACTGAGCGCTTTAAGCTTTGGTAAGTGTTTAAACTTATTGTTTGATAATAATCTTTTATTTTTAATTTAATGATTGATTCCAAAATTGTAAGCGAATATAAATTACGCAGTATACGAAAATTGGTTTACTTGTTACTTTATTTTTGAACACACAATCAATTTTGAAATAAACCTTTATTTCATTATTTTACGTCCAATACTCAAGTGTACGAATTATTTCCATTGTTAATTAATTTTTAAAATAATAATACTTCACGATTACATGATAAAGTGATAGAGTTATTATAAACTTTATGAATTTTATTTAAAAATTATTTGTTTCAAAATGAAATATAAACACTTTCGGTACACGAACAAAATTAAAAACATTGAAAATATAAAGGTTTTGATTGTAATAAAGATAAATGAAATATTGAAAAAATTATGGTTTTGTTTCGTTTATCCACTATATTTCAGTCACATCAATATTTTTTAAATATTACTAATATCATAAAACTTTCAGAACATACTTTATGAAAAAATTTCAATTTAGACAAAATTTTATGAATAAATTATGAAAATAATAAAATTTATATTAAAAAAAATATTGAAGTTATTTAGAAAAATAATATTACCTATATAGAATTATTTTATTAAATGAATTTTTTAAAAATATTTAGGAAATGTGGTAGCTGAATACTATTTTTATGATTGAAGTCGTCTATACAGCAGAGATGAAGTAGTGGATCACTAGATGGAGTCAAGGTTAAAAAATGTAATGTCACAAAGTAAGTAAAGTTGATATAAGTTTATTAAAGAATGAAAATATTAAATGGTATTAGCTTATGAAGATTCCATTAATTTAAATATTTTAATGAAGCAATCTTGTTCTTACTATTTGTGATAATACAATTTACGTACAATCGCGTGTAAAGACAAAAAATGTTTAAATTACTTATAATAAAAAATTCTGTTGATAACCCGAGTGCACATGTTGAAATGGATTCTATACAGTTTAAATAACAATATGTATATTTTTCCATAATTTTCTTCAGTTTGTTAGAATTATTAAAAACTATCTTGAAATTTTTTACACGGATCATATAATGTTTAACTTTTTTTTTATTCTTTAAATTCTGGTTTTTTAAATAAGATTGTCGATTGTTTCATTATCTAGAGTAAGCTTTTACAGGATAATCTCCGATAGTGAACTATATCTTATACAAAAAGCAAGAAGTTTGCAAAAAAATTGAATTCAATTATGAAGTTTAATTAAATGAATTAAAAGAAATTAAAAAAATTATTTTACTTTTGAAGCTTATTTGTTCATTAACAAAAAAAAACGTGATTTTTCCCAAACAATGAAATGTTATCTAAATTTTGATGTTTTTTAAAAAAATGCATTTTTTATGGTTTTAAAGTTTTTAAATTAATTTTGCTAGATGATATTGGTAAGTAACATTTTAAAATCGAGTTCCAAAAGTTTAAATTAAAAAATAAAATTGTACAAAAAGCACATTTTAAATACTTTAATATTGTAATTTTGAAAAAAAATAATATTTTTGCATCTATTGATATTCATGTACAAGAATTTACTCACGGGCATTTACAACTTCTTCTGTACCGTAGTATAATACATATATCATTTGTTTAAATTAACATTTAACTAATATAAACTCGTTATTTGCTGTTAATGATTCTACCATATTAAGCAAAATATTATATATTTGGGAAAATAACAAATATATTAATAATTTTTATTCTATGTTCATTTAAGGTGGCTCTAACGATCAATACTGTATCAACCAAAAGTCCCGAAAAAAACAGAATTTTTCTTATATAAAATGATTTTTATAAAATTGTTTATAACTATTTACTATTTTAATTACATTTTATTATTTCATAAAAATATATGCAATTTATTCATGCAAATGTTTTAATCGTATCAATTTTAATAAATTTTTTAAATTATTTTATTTTATTGAAATGCTGTATTTTTGATTAATTTAAATCCGAAACAAAATTTACAAATTTATTTTTGGTTCATAAAAAACTATACTTTTATTACCAAATTATGAGCATAAATACTATTTTTGCCATAGGAGCCTATGTTAAATTTCTGAATTTCTATGACTTTATTCTTATTAATTTGGCCAACGATCTTATATTTCTAAAATGCCTATGAAATACTAGCACTTTTACTTATATGATATTTTTTAATTATCTTATTAAAATTCGTTAGAGCTGCCTTAAGCAAAGTTATAGAAAGAAACGCCACAATAGTATCCACTTTTACCCCAACTTTTTATCTTTATAAAGAATATTTTAGTAAATTTAATTAAATCTTTTAACGGCAGGCCGGAGTAGATCCTGATACCGACCGAGTAACAATTGAGTTGTTTGTTATTTACTCAAGTATTAATCGGTGTATCTTCAAATTAAAGGTTAAGCGCAATAGATATTATTATTATGAACATCTATGCACAAGAAAAAAAAATTCTACCGCTTTGTTTTTGAGAAAAGTAAGGAACACCAAAGTAAAAGTTTATGTTTATAATATTTTTGCGTTCCTTACTTTTCTCAAAAACAAATCGGTAGATTTTTTTCTTCTTGTGCATAAATATTTGTAATAATAATATCTATTGCGCTTAACCTTCAATTTGCAGATACACCGATTAATACTTGAGTAAATAACAAAAATTTCAATTAGACAAGGACAGCGAATCCGGCCTGCTCTTAAGGAATTTGCAACTCTTTAATTACATAAAATATGTACACGAACCCTGGTAGAATTTGAAACATTTTAAATGGACTTGAAACTAGGAAATAGGAATTAAAAATGGGCAAAAATGTTTATATTTTAAATATATGAAAACTATCAAAGAATTAATCAATTCTTATGTCAAAAAAATATTGTGACGATTACTCTGTCGGGATGTCAAAAGATCGTGATTAACGTATATTCCTAACCTATTAAAAGTGATAATTTTTTTATTTGAGTAAAAAATTTGCACTTTGACATATTAAAAATAAGTTTTATAAATGTTTTTTTTATTTAAACAAATTTTAAAAAGTAATAATTAAGTATTACGTAGTATTAGAATTAAATAAAACGAGTGCTAAATAAGTTCATAAGTATCGTTAAAATATCTAAAGATGACATGCAAACATTGTTTCTAAAACTATTTAATTAAATATTCACTTTACAACTGCTTCAAACATACGGAGATAGTTTTTTCTCAACAAATATGATACGCACCGCACTATGAAAAGTGATGCCTTTGCTTCATAAACACGGAAATTATACATAATGTGTACTGCTTGTCTTCGTACGGTAAGCGCGTGATATACCGAAAAACTTTCTGCACAAACGCAATTCGGTATCAATTGTGCTTGTTTCAAAAATATCGTATATGCATGTCTCTTTGCGTCTTTTTTGTTGTTACTTGTCTCTTCACCGTATAAGGTTATAATAGAGTACAAGAGATTAATATTATTTCGCAGGTTATTTTAATATTGTCTCAAACTTATTTTATTTCTAGCCAAGTTTAATGGTGAATTAATACCTTTTAATTATCTAAGAATTTGCAATCCAGTAAATGCCGGTAAAGTGGGAAAAAAAGCGTTACATCGATAGCTAAGAACTGGGAATTAAAACAAGCTTGTTTCTAGCATATGCGCAGTTTAAATGACTAAGAAATAGCTTGGAAATGGAATCAGATTCTACCAGATAGGAGAAAAAAAGAATAAAAATTACGATATTTAAGGTAAAGCTGCCACTGGCTGTCATTAAGGCGAAAAATTATCATAATTCAAAGTAAAATTTACTAGAAATATTATAAAAATTTCTAAGGGCATAGCAATTTTTATAATATTTCTAGCAAATTTTTACTATGAATATGGTAGTTTTTCGCCATAATGACAGCCTGTGGCAGCTTAACGATAAAATATTGTAATTTTTATAAATAGTATTATAACTTTTATTCTACTTTTCTCTCCGTGTATCTAATTGCTGTAGTTTAAAAAGTAATCTAAACTATATTTATACAATAATAAATTTATAAAGAGATAAAATAAAGATACGTAACACCTTTGTTTTCATAAAACATAATTATTTCTTTTTCGATGTATTAATATGTTTTTGTTGGGTGTCTCAGAATGCAAGATTTTTTGAACACTCGAAGAAAATAGATTTACTTTTACACGTAAATGTCTATATAGAAATGAAGATGATACGAGATTTTTTAAGGTCATATCATGATTACAATACTTTCACTACAATAGGAAACTTTAATTCAGTTAAACAAGGGACTTTAGTAAGTGAATATAATATAAATATAATGTATATAGTAATAGTATTTTTACTTCAAACTCACCAGGAGAGTGTTAGGGTGCAGCACTATTCTGCAAGTTTTATGCGGAGAATAAAATTCTATTCTCTATTCCACTGTAGAATAGAAGAGCGAATAACGAAACGAAGTAAATACACTGACTTTTTTTTTAATTGTGAATTGTGACAACGCTCAATATTTCTCTAGTTACAGCCAATTAAAGAAAATCACCAAAAAAGTTAGCTTTAAAAGCTAGGAGTTTAAGACTTGTTTCTAAATGAAAGCTGAGCTCAAATTCTTTGAAATAGCACTTATAATACATCAAAACATTATATTTTCCAAAGCTACAGTGTGATAAAAATTGGACCACATTTTAGCTTTTATTATTAACTAATGTTTTAATAAGAAATTTTAGGTCTAATTTTCATTACGCTGTAGTTTTAGTAAAAATAATATTTTGATATACTAAAAGTGGTATTTCGAAAGAATTTGAGTTCAGTTATCATTTAAAAACAAGTTTTAAGCTTTTGAAAATCTAATAGCTTTTTTGGTGATTTTCTTTAATTATAACTAGAGAAATATTGAGCGTTGTAGTTTAAAATTTTGGCTTTCTTCGTGTTTATATATTCAGAATTATTCCCCAAAATTTGAGCGAAATCGGTGATCCGAAACCCTGACACTCTCCTGGTCAGTTGGATATAGGCTTATCAAACTAATTTATTGATTATTTTTTAACATGGCGTGCGTAAAATTACTTATAACGAAACACAACCAAATTCTCGATGTGCGATTTTTCGAACTTGGTTACAAAAAATATTTTTTAATATAAGTAAAAAAGTACCATTATTATCAACAAGTTATCTGTAATTGCATCTTGTATAAAGAGCAAAAATTTCAAAGATTCAATTGTAAAAAAGTTATTTCGGTTTTAAAATTTATTTGAATAAATCAAAAGAAATTATAAAAGTTATTTCAGTTTTGAAGCTGATTTTTTTTATAAAATTGAAAAAAAAGAACTTGATTATTTTTAAATTATCAGTAATTTTGTCAAAATTTTAAAACATTTTAAGAAAAATTGCATCTTGCTTATGGTCTTACAGTTTTCAAAGTAATTGCTAGAAGATAATCGTAAAAAGTTATAAAATAAAACAAAATATCTAAAAAATTTAGTGTAAGATGCAGTATTTACTTCTACACATATTTTTAGCTTTTTTTTTATTTTTAAAAATTCATTAGCGCTAGCTTAAGCAAAGTTATCAGAAAAACGCTGCAGTAGTATCCTTATTTAATCTAATTTTTTCTAAATTTTAAGATTTTTGCAGAAATATTGCATCTTTTTTATAGTTCTGCCGTTTTTGAACTAATTATGCTAGAAGATAAAGATAAAAAACATTAAAAAATTAAGTTTAAAACCTTTCGATTAAAAAGCAAATTTGTTCAAATAGCTCAATGAATTTAAAAGTTATAAAATTTCACACTACATTTAGTAGTTTATTAGATTTTATGTGAAATTTATTATTTACTTCTACGCACATTTTTAGCTAAATTTTTGCATTATTTTTATTCCTTTACAAGTTTTGAACAATTTCAGCTTTTTAAATGAATTTATCCGAATGAAAACATTTGCATATTTTTAATAAATCTTTAGTAAAAATTCTCTACAAAAATTAATACAGAAATTGCACGATAATAAAACTTAACATATTTTATAAGAAATCGAACGTTGGATCGTTCAAAATCAATGTTTTTTATAATTCCATGTAAGCAAAAGTGTTTTAAGTTTAAAATAAAATTAGAGATTCAAACGCTATGCTTTCTTATAGTTTGTTCAAAATAGTAAATATTATTATATTTTTATAGTTCAATGTACAATAAATTTATATTTTTTTAAAAAATTAATTTTTAATTTAAAAAAATTTTTGTTTTTAGAGTAGAAAGAAGAAAGAGTTCTATAAACATTATAATGAATTCAAGAAAACTCACAGGACCTCCATATTCAACAAGACATCTTCGGCGTTTAGTTTCAGCCAGAAAGGCATCAATTATAAATAAAATTAATAATAGATTCAAGAAACATTGTGATACATTTTATTCAGATTTCTCGGAAGATTCGAGTACAGATGGTTATGCTACAAACGAAACAAATATTGAACACATAAACTTACATAAAACTGAAAAAAAAGATGAAACTGATTTGATTAATAATGCTGTATTAAATAGTATTTCTAATAGTTTTCCAATATCTGTAAATGAAATGAAATTCGAATCATGCAAAAAAAATGCAGATACATCAATACTTACCACAGATGAATATAGTTACGATCAATCAATGGATCAGCAAGATAATTTTGAAAATTTTGAAAAACTAGATAAAAATTTTGATAGTAATTGTGATGACTTTTTAAAATATTTAGAAGAAATTGATGATTTTGCTTCTTGCAGCAATTCAGATAGTGAATCTGATGACTACTTATTAACCGATATTACAATAGAAGAAAGGAATAACAATTTAGAATTTGTACAAGAAATTAAAAAATGGAGTACTGATTATATACATACTATACCACATTCTGCAATTAATGATTTATTAAAAATATTAAGGAAAAATACTAATGTACCATTTCCAAAGGATGCTCGTACTTTATTAAAAACATCAAGATTTACAAAAGTAAGCGAATTGGGGAACGGACACTATTGTCATTATAGTGTAAAAAGTGCAATATTAACATTTATGTCGTCGTAGGCCGTATGCGGTGGAATACCTATAGACCACGCTAAATTTGTATAGGCATTGCATACGTTCATGCCAATATCTCGACGATATTCTCTCTGTCAATACTCCCTTAGGGAGTAACTTGACCAAACCCTTGACCAACTGCTACTCAAGCGACAAACACTTTAGTCTCGCCTGTATTCATCCTTCGTACTCCCAAGTTACGTATATAACTATTATAGATACATTATTACACAATAGTGTTAACGTTGATATTGTACAAATTTTAGTTAATATTGATGGTGCTCCTCTTGCTAAATCGTCTGAGAAGGGTTTGTGGATCATTTCTTGCTCAGAATTTATATTAAAAACTGTTGAAGTAATAGGAATATATCACGGAGAGGATAAGCCACCTATTGCCAGTGAATTTATAAAAGAGTTCGTGGAGGAACTTAATGAGTTAATTAATAATGGTCTTGAATATAAAGATAAACATTATCAAATAAGACTTCGATGTTTGGTATGCGATGCACCTGCTAAAGCTTACATTTTAAATGTTAAATATCATACAGGATGTTGGAGCTGTACTAAATGTAAGATACATGGCGAATGGAATGGAAAAGTTTGTTTTCCTGGTGATAGACAAATTTTAAGAACTGATAAAGGTTTTAAAAATTATGAATATCTTAATGATCATTTAAATGATGGATATCAACAGGGAGAAACTATTTTATGCACCATTCCTCACTTTGGACTAGTAAAAAATGTAGTTCTCGACTATATGCATCTTGTTTGTTTAGGAGTAACGCTAAAATTAATAGAATTATGGATTAATGGTTCAACAAATGTCAAATTAACAGAAAATCAACGACAGGATATCTCTAATAAATTAACAATCTTAAGAAACTTCATGCCTTCGGATTTTAGTCGCAAACCTCGACAGTTCAAGAATGTGAGACGACTTTGGAAAGCTCATGAATTACGGCAGTTTTTATTATATTCAGGATCTGTAGTTCTTTTTGGAATATTAAAGGATGATTTATATAAAAATTTTTTACATTTACATGTAGCAATAACTATTCTATCAAATCCAGTTTTATGTCAACACAGAGAATATTTAGATCTTTCCGATAAATTATTGATAAATTTTGTTAAAGATTTTGAAATGTTGTATGGTCGTACCAACGTTACTCATAATATTCATAATCTATTGCATATAACTGAAGATGTGAAAAACTTTGGACCATTAGATAGCTTTAGCGCTTTCCCATTCGAAAACCATATACGTAAAGTAAAAGCTTTAGTGCGAAAAGGTAATCAACCTCTACAATAAATAGAAGATTATCTGAATTAAATTCATCTAGAGAGTACAAGAAATGCAAAAACGATAAGAAACTTTTATTGGAAAAATCTCATTGTGAAGGCCCTGTGTTATTACCTGAACTTAATATTAGTCAGTTTTTAATACTTCGGAAAGAACATTTATATATTAATTGTAGTGACAGTAAAAATAATTGTGTCTTGCTCAAAAAGGTGTGTACATAGAATGCTTAAATTTCATTAAAAATAATGATAATATACAAATCGTAGGTAGGGCTTTCAAGAACATTGGCAGTTTTTATAGTGAACCAATAGGTTCCAATTTTATTCAAATCCAAATAATAGAACCATCAACTATTTTGAAATTGTATTCATGTGAATCTATAATAGCCAAAGCATGTAAAATACCATTTAAAAAATATTTCATTATTATTCCTATGTCGCATACATGTTCTTTTGAAAAATTATAATATGTATATATATTTTAATATTGAAGTAATACTTAAAATTTATTTTTAAATATGCAATATTTAGAGAAAAAAAGGTTAATGACAGTTAACATTACAAATTACCTTAAATAAAGAATTCGTATTTATTGAAAAACAAATTGTAATTACTAATAAATAAATGTTAGTCTCATTATTAATAAACAATGTACTACTTATTTACATATAATTATTTTTAATGATTTATGCTACAAATACGTTTTTTAATGCCTAAAAATCATTTTGTTAGCGTTTTAATGCCAATTCAAGAATTGTAGGTATAGTGTAAAATCTTTAAAAAATATAAAGTGTCGGTAAAGGTTTCGATCTTATATTTCTTAAAAGTATTAATATATGTAGAAAATGTTCCAGCAACGTCCCAAATTAAATTAAGATTAAAAACCATTTTTTCAATACGTTTGAGAAACTATTTTATGACGTTTGAAAATAAACTATGGTTATCTGTGAGTATTTTTAATACATTTAAGAAACGTTTTAATAATATTTAAAATAAACTATTATTATCTGCAAGTATTTCTAGTACGTTTGAGGAAAGTTTTAATGACGTTTCAAAGTAAAGTGTGATGATTTGTAAGTATTTTTAATACGCATGAAAAACGTTTTAATGACGTTTCAAAATAAATTATGGTTATCAACAAGTATTTACCATACGTTTAAAAAACGTTTTTATAACGTTTGAAACATAAATGAAATGATCATCAAGTATTTTTAATACGTATGAGAAACGTTTCAATGATGTTTCAAATTAAACTATGATTATCTGTAAGTATTTATCATACGTTTGAGAAACGTTTCAATGACGTTTGAAACAAAACTATGATAATCTGTAAGTATTTATCATACGTTTGAAAAACGTTTTAATGACGTTCGATTCCATACAATGTTACAGATTTAATGGTCTGAAAAACGTAATAAAACGTTTCAGCAACGTTTAAAAACTTTCTGATGTGCATTTGATGACGGACATTTTCGACGTTTTTAAAACGTTACCATAATGTTTTTCTAACTTCTATTTACAACGTTTGATTGTTTCATGAAAAACGTTTATATAACGTTTCAAAAACGTTTTGTGCTAATAGGGATTTCATATTTATTTTCAGATTCATTTTGTATGTATATTCTGTTAGGATTTTTACATCTGAACAGTGCAACGTAAAGCTGTCCATGCGAAAATAAAGGTCTTTTAATAAATAATCCAATCTCATCAAAACTTTGACCTTGAGATTTGTAAATAGTCATAGCAAAAGCTAATGTTACAGGAAATTGTTTTCTATAAAGTATAAAAGGTAAAGACGATGATTCACCAGTATTTAATTTTATTCTTGGAATAAAAATTTTATTTCCAATTTTTTCTCCAGTAATGATTTCAGCTTCAAGATTATATTGATATAATTTTATAATTTTTAATCTTGTTCCATTATATAAACCTTTAGTAATACTTAAATTTCTTATTAATATAACTATAGCATTAACTTTTAATTTCAATATGTGTGGTGATAAACCTTCTTTTTATTTTATTAAGAGGATATCGTAGTTCTGCTCCTTCTAATAATATTTTTATTCAAAGTTCATGAGTAAACAGTGCGTCAAATCAAATTCTTTCACTTCAGTAAGAAAATTCGTAAGATTAATCCTTAGCACGGATAAGTCAAGGAATTTATCAAAATAATATACATAAAAAGTTATAAACAAACTTTCGATATATACTATTTTGAGGTTAGGTTTATCGAGCTTGATATCTAATTTTCATTCAAAGTTCATAAAAAAATATGAAGCTAAATTGAATTTTTAATTTTACAAAAATTATTGTATTAATATAGTTTTAGCGCGGACAAGTCATTATATTTGCCCAAATAGTGAATTTAAAAAGATATCAGTAAGATAAAAAAAGCAAAACTCGATTCCAACAACTACGACATCCCGTTAAGGGTTTCTATTGGATAATTCAATTCATAATATTATCATCACTTTGATCGACTCCTTTATGAGTACCATAATCTATGCTATAATAAGTTGTCGATTCGCCGTTAAGTAATTTTAATATTCTTTTATTTAAATTATTTGTCATCATTATGAGCTGTTAATATTACTCGATTTATATTGTCATTATTATTAATGTTTTTATAAATTTTTGAACAAATATCATTAGTTTTCCATTTATCAGGAATTTGAAATAATTCAATTTGACCTTCACCTATTTATAATAATAAAGAATTAAATGATTTATTATTGCAACGAATATTTTTATTTAATTTTTTAATTTCAAATAACGGCCATAAAAAAGAATATTTTAAACTATTTTGTACTATTATATCTATAAAACTATTTTTTATAACAGGAAGTATTTGGCGAAAATCACCTCCTAAAATTATTAATTTATCACCAAATGGTAAATCTTTACAACATAAATTTTGTAAAGTTTTATTAACAATTTCCAAAGCTTTTTTTGGTATCATTGAAGCTTCATCCCATATAATAACATCTGCATCTCGTAATTTTTTTTGTCACTTTCTAATTTAAAGAATGCGATTTCTACATTATCTAAATCTAAAGGTAATCTAAAAGTTCTGTGACTTGTCATTCCTTTAGGTAATAAAATTGATGCAATTCCAGTCCACGCCATTGATAATACTTTTTTACATTTGTATAAAAAATAATAAATTAATGTTCTATACAAAAATGTTTTTCCACCACCACCTGGTCTATCAATAAAATATAATTTAGAGGAATGTTTTATTATGTCTTCAAAAATATATTTTTTATCTTTATTTGATAATAAATACATTTCGTTAAACATATGTTTATTATATTCAATAAGTTTTTAGTTTTCTTCTTTATTTTCATGGTTAATTTTTTCTATTGGTTCTGGTAAACTAAAATGTTTACAAGTCATTTCTTCTGTCAATAAAATTGTATTAATTTCATTTAATGCTTTATTTTCTTTATCATCTTCAAAATCTTCACTAAAATATTCTTTAAATTTATTCCATATTTCATTACCTTGAATATTTTCTGATAAAGGTATAAAATATTTACGCTACTGACTCGGTAGCATAATGGTACAAGCTTCAGAAAATATATCAAATATTTGCGAAGAACTTTCTATTAGCCCCATTGCAGCTGCTGTTTCTTTAAAAGTATTATACGTTATGTTTTCGAAAGTTCTCAATAAATGAAGTTATGCCTTCAACACGATTGAAAATTAATTTCAAATGAAATCTTTCAGTATCTTTAGGAGACACAATATTTAATCTTTCAAAAGCTTTGTTTTTTACCACGGGTACGTTTGATCCAACATTTATCTTTATTGAATACGTAATATTTAGGTATATTACTGTATTGTATTTGTTTTGCAAACTTATCTTTAATATTAAGATCAAACCATGCAGTTAATGTTGTTTTCCATTTTTCTAAAGCTTTTGATTCTTTATTTTCTTCGAATATAATTTTCTGCTGATTTTCTGTATGAATAGCTAATCTAATAACTGTATGACTTCTTCCACATATCGGAAATTCAGATAATCTCCAAGCTGCTTCCATAGGGCTCATGTATCTTCCATCTATAAATTGTGTAATTTCATCATAAGTCTCTTTTTGGTCTTTATCATCATTTTTTTTTTATTTTACAAAAAGTTTTATCTCCTTTATGTATATAATTATAAACATATTTTATACTGTGTATAGTGGCACATATTTCAAAATTTATATGACACTTATATTTTCTGAGTAAATAACTATTGAAGGTACAACCATTGAATTATTTACAGGAATAATTTGTTTATTATTTTTAATTTTATAATGATAATTTTCGTGTGAATTATTTATTCGTTTATATTCCGGAAATCCATTTTAATTTCGCAAATATCAACAAACAGCAGTATTTAGTTCCCACTATAATTTGTATGGACTCCTGACGTATAGATATTTATGACAATGAATTGGCTGATTTACATGCTAAAAGCGCTTCAACGTCTACACCTGAACATTATATAACTCCTTATTCAGATTTCAAACCAATTTGAAAAGTTCTTGCCTATGAAAAAATCAACTAAACAATACAAGAATTGGAAACTATCAAAGGCATCAAATATTTTAAAAACTTTTATAGTGAACACAAACAACCTTGGTTTCAACATAAAAATCTTTCAAGAAGGGCCGTAGTAACTTTTAATCGCTTAAGAGCACACCACTATAGCTCTACCTACTCCCTGGCTAGAAAGGGATTTATCACTTCTTCATCGTGTCAGTATGGCTATATATTTCAAGACGCTGATCATTTCCTATGGGTCTGTTCTCGATATAGCTTACAACGTCGTAACATCTTTGAAGATTTTTTTTTGAAGAAAAAACAAAATATACATTACAAGTGATTTGACCAATATTTTAAAAAATCTTAAAACTACAGTTATTAAAATTATCATAAATTTTTTGAATGATTGTAATATCTCTCTGTAAAATTATTATGTACAAAAATATGTTATTTTTATGTATATGTAAGAATTTTTGAAACTGTAAAATTTTGTAAGGCTGCATAAACCTTCCTAGGTTTTAAATAAATAAAAAAAAATCATAATTATGCATCATTATATGATTTATTGAAAGTTAAATATTATATATTATATAAGTAAACTTAAATATAATCAGTCAAATCAAACTTAAAAAGTTAATTTTATTTAAAATAATTAGATTTCATTAAACTTTCTATATATTGAAATATACTGTCTATTGCCCATTTACTAACAACATTATCCATTTACCATGTTTTTTTTAGTTTTTAAGTAACAAGTATTATAATTTTTTATTTAAGATTATAATTACTTTTTGTATCTAAAAGTAGTAACATACTTTTAAAATGTACACTGTGATTAAATCTCGAATCCCATTCAAAGTTTATAAATTTTCGTCATTTTTATGCTTTTTGGAATTTAAACATTTACTCGGTCCATTTACTGACTCATTGATCATGATTGCGTAATGATTATTAAAAAAAAATTACAATTTATTTTATTTAATATTTTCCGAAAGTCTCTTGCTTATTAAATTTAATATCATAACCGATAAAACGTTACAATAAAAAATTACAAGTTTAATGATAATTGTAAATTTACTTCGAGTGAAAATTTTATGTTTTTTATAAGCATTATATTGACTTTAGCGTTAATAAAGAACTTAGTTAACTGTTCGCAAACTTTATTTTAGCTTATGTTTCTTGACTAAAAAAGTTATAACTGTTTCTTAACGTACCTTGCTTTTTTCCATTATGTCCCTGGTAGAAATGTGAACATAAAAAATGGAGTATAATACAATTTATGGGTATTATTAATATTTTGTCATGTCAATATTAGCTAATAAATAGTCAATTTTTGCAGAATCTGCAGAGTCTACATTTTTTGTATAGACAAAAAATCCTAATAGAAATATTTTGTTCATAAAGTGGGTATTTTAAATATCTAGAAATATTTTAACTTATAAATCCAATACATCTTTTCATTCACGTTTAAATGATAAAATATGTTTAATGAATACAAAAAAATGAAAAAATAAATCGTCTCAAACACAAATAAATATAGAGTTTTAATTATGAGTATTTTTTCTGTTTCTAATATTCACATTTTAATCCTTGAAAATACGTGTAACATGTTAGTGGTATAAAAATAAAAAAACGTTTCGTATTAGTTAAAATAATGTCCATGAAAAATTCCCATTTCCAGGTCTTTATTTCAAAGCAATAGTCATAAAATGGTAAAAAAATCGTTTCAATTTCTACCAGGAATTTTCTAAAAAATAATTATAAAATAATTATAAATAGAAAAATGTTTTTAAATTAATTATGACAATAAAACATTTTTCAATAATATCAACTTTTTTTCAAAGATTTTATTCCAATATTTGTGGTAAAAAGTTAAAATAATTTTCCACTGTTATAAGTCTGCATGGAAACAGAATTTATAATTAAATATTAACTTTACCACAAAAAGCCCCTTTTTTATGGAATAGTCAGCACTTACAATTGCACGTACTATTTTACTATATTAATGTATGCAAATTGCAATATAATAGTGCTTTTTATAAACGCCTCTTTTGGTGTTTGAAAAATTGATCATTTAGTAAATGTCGTGTGACACATCTGAATAGTAAATTAAGTTATTGAAAAAGTAAAGCGCTGAAGGGTTATAAAATTTTATGTGAAAAAGATATTTATCATTTCACAAGAAACATCAGATTTATAATAATGGATATATACAATAGTCGTTACTTTGTAATCAATAAAATATTATTGACAAGTTTTGGCCTTTGGCCGTATCAAAATTATAAGAAAAAATTGTTTATACGTATTATTTTGTCTATTATTATATTTTTTATATTATTACCCCAAGTAAGAACAATAACTCAATCTTTGTAATGTTTTATTTTATTAGCATATATAAATATATTTGATAATAGTATTTTTTTCACAAAGTACAAAAGCTTGATATTATTGAATTTTAAAAGATAACAAACACTTTGTATTTCCCTGATCGTGTTTTACATCATTTATATAAAAATCATTGATTGAAACAATTTAAGAAAAATTTTTTAATATAATTGGATTTACAAAATATGAAATTATTTCGTTATTATTGTAAAATTTATTTACTATACTTATATTTAGCAAGAACTGCCATTCTTTTATTATATATGACAGTTTTTATAAAATGATGAAAAATACTATCAAACAAAAAATTTCGCCGTTTCTTAACCCTTTGAGCAGTACAGCTTTTTTATTTTTCATATCAAATTTGGCAAGATCGAGATATAAACTAAATTACTTTTTGAGATTCAGAGACTCTGAAAACTATTATATACCAAGTTTCAAATAAATTTATTCAAAATCAAGAATTTTTCTATTTGATCATGTATAATACATTAAGAAGGGGCCGAACTATCTGTCTTTGTCTAATAGCGTTTTTCATCATTTATGTAAACACTATCCAGTATAACAAGAAAAAAATAGCAGGCCCCGCTAGATATTAGTATAATAAGTAAATTTTGTAATAACAAACAAATTTTTTTACTGTGTAGTTTTTGAATAATTAGAGACCTACCAAAAAAAGATAGGTTATATTCTAGATGGCTAGTAGGTCTGTAATTAGTCAAAAACTATGCGGTAAAAAATTTGTTTGTTATTACAAAATTTACTTATTATACTAATATCTAGCGGGGGCTGCTATTTTTTTCTTGTTATAAAGGATAGTGTTTATATAAATAATGAAAAACGCTATTAGACAGAGACAGATAGTTCGGCCCCTTCTTAAGGGTGTATTGGCTATACAGTCTGTGTCAAAAGTTAGTTTTTTCGATAATTGTTTATATTTTTTTGTTGGAAGTATTTATTCAATTTTTAGCTTAACAACTCATTAGATCATATTAAGAGGAGGTCACGTATCTCTGTCCTTTTCTAATCAAAGAAATGATTTTTTTACAAAAACTAATAACTTTATCAAAAAATGAAGAGAAAGCCGCATCTTGTATCAAAAAAAGAAATATTTTCTTTGATAAGAAAAAATTAATTTTATTGCTTCGTTTTCAAGAAAACCTTGAAAAACTTAAATCATAAAGGTTAGGGTGGACAATTTGGTTTTTCAAGGTTTTCTTGAGAACGAAGCAATAAAATTAATTTTTTCTTATCAAAGAAAATATTGCTTTTTTTGATACAAGATGCGGCTTTCTCTTCATTTTTTGATAAAGTTATTAGTTTTAGTAAAAAAATCATTTCTTTGATTAGAAAAGGACAGAGATACGCGACCTCCTCAAAGCAATCATTTTTGACTTTGTTTGATTTAAATATAATGAATAATTGATTAGTCATAACATTTTTAATTTTATAACTTTTACACAAATTTAATACAATTATAAAAAACGGTGCCAAAGTTTCAAAAATGATTTTATTTGACTAAAACAAAGTTTATTTTGTTCAGTTTAAAAATTAGAATATATTCACTATAACATAATATCGATTTTTATTATTTATTCAAATTTATTGCCAATTGCCTGCGAAGAAATGTAAATATCTCATACGGTACTCACTGTTTTAATGTAGAAAATTGACAATAAATTTGAATAAAAAATAAAAATTGAAATTATGTTTTAGTGAATAGATTTTAATTTTTAAACTGAACAAAATAAGCTTTGTTTTAGTCAAATAAAATCATTTTTGAAACTTTGGCACCGTTTTTCATAATTGTATTAAATTTGTGAAAAAGTTATAAAATTAAAAATGTTATAACTAATCAATTATTCATTATATTAAAATCAAACAAAGTTAAAAATGATTGTTTTAATACCATCTAATGAGTTGTTAAGCTAAAAATTAAATAAATACTTTCAACAAAAAAATATAAACAATTATCGAAAAACTAACTTTTGACACAGACTGTATTGCCAATACACCCTTAATGCTATTGGCACAATTTATTCTGATAAAATATGATATATTGACGCTCAAAGGGTTAATAATTGAGACGACGGGTACAATAACGTCCTTAGCGTTTGTGCAGTTGAAAAATTGATGTCACTATTACCAAATTTTCAAAGTTGTGGAAAAGAGATTTAAAAAATACCATCACTCAGAGAATAAAAAATAATGAAATTATCTTAACATTTGTTTGTGAAATATTCATTTTCCAATAAGAAAAATAAAAATAAAAAATTTTTTTAATCTATTGAATCTGTAGTTTTTAAACTTAACTTGCTCTATCTTTGGTCAATATAAATGTATCCTCGTGATTTTTGACACAGAGTCGTAAAACGATCTAACAACGATAATAAAAAAAAATTACCTTTGGGGGAAGTTTGTTTAAAGTTTTCCTTCCGCAGAGCATCTCCTGAACTTGGGCAATGAGACAATGCCAAACTTTGAAAAATTTTCTTCATAAGTATCTTATAAGTTTAGACAAAGTTTTTGCAGAACTTTAGACAAAAGTTCTTTTTAATTTATTATAAAAATATTATATTTTTCTTACACGCCCGCCGAAAGTCCACTTTTTTACGAAAAATTCTTTGACGAAAAGGGCACTTTTTTTCTCTAGGAAAAACATGAATAATGCTGGTGTAACGACGCAGGAATATCAGGAAAGTATTCCAAACCTCATTCTGTCTCTCATTCCCTGGAGCATGTGTATAAACGTATAAAATCTAATCTCACTTTTTGTCTGTTTCTCTTTCTCTTTCCCTGATTTTTATAGCTAAAAATAGTACACTCTATTTTCAGGAAAAATAGAGGAAATTACAATGAAAGGGAAATAATAATGGAAATTAAAAATCTTAAAAATATTATTTAGAACAATATTAATTTTTTTATTACATAGATTTTATTTTTATCTGATAGAATACATCTTTTTAATATTTTAAAAATATAAAACACTTAAATTTATTATAAACAAAATTAAGTAATAATTTATATTTACAAAAAAGAACAATTGTAACATAAATTTTAAATACTTTAAATTTAAACTATAAAATAAAAATTTTTAATTCAAACACTTTGTTTTTCAGTACTATTTAAATACTCTATTGTGTAATTTTCATTTTTTACATTTAGATTTATGTTAGATTTTATTCTTATCTACCTTCAATACCAAAACTTCACTTCGTGGGAACTTAACTTCAGTTCGTGGCGAACTTTCGGCACGGGTATAAGAAAAAATCGTATACTCCACACGTCTTCTTTTCATGGGTGAGATTGCCGCCCGAGCCGGAGGTGAAGGCGGCAACACTCAAGTCGTGTTTTGCCCCCAGTGGGGGCTAATATAGATTTATAAATACTGAAATCATCTCTATAGTCGATGTCTCCATTTACTCAAGGGTTTACACAAGTGAAATTGTTTTTTTCAACAAAAACTGACGTTTTTTATTTTTGATCTATAGCACCTACAACGTAATCTATGCGTAATGTTGTTCAAAATCATCTAAAGAATCTATAAAATATTTTAGCTTGAAAGTTCGGTTTAGTGGTAAATGAGGCAGCAGTTAAAATAAAACTTGTTCCACAGTTTTTAATATTTCGAGCTGGAAATTTTTTACAGATTCTTTAGACGATTTTGAACATTGTGCGTGGATTACGTTGTAAGTGCTATGGATCAAATTTTTTTGTTGAAAAACATAGTTTCACTTGTGTTTTCCCTTGATAGACAAAATTTTACAAAACTCTAGACAAAATTGATTTAAACTTATTATGCAATTTAATTTGTAAGAGTTCTGCAAAATTTCAGGGGAAGTTTTTTGAAAGTCATTATAAAAATATTTCATTTTGATTCTCTATTTTTGGCTTTGTGAAACTTTTACAGAACTTTGTTGTAAATCACCATAAAAGTAATTATTTTTTTTTAAATATGTCATAGTTGATATATATTTATTAATGAACAACAAGAATATATAATATAGCATTTTTATACATCACTCTACTTCATTGAAATTAGTAGGTAAAATAACATAATACTGATCGTCTACTTTTGTGTAGTAACATATGTTAATTATTTTTTTTACATCAATTACAAAAATATTGTTTTCATTTTTTTCACATAAAGAGATGGTTGGTATATATGTTTCACTAATTGAACATTAAACGCTGGTTCTATTGTACATTTGATTAGTATTGTATAAGTGACACGATCGTCATTACAATTTTCACATGTTAAATCACAATTGCAATTACAAACAGTAACAAAATATTTTATTATACCATTGCTAATAGAATCATTAAATTCATATTTAATACAAGAAGAATTACTAATTTTTTTAGAGGCATGATTCTCATTTTCATAATACATGCCATCTTTTAAAGTCGTTTGAATACATGCAATTTTATTGAATCTAATATATTACAACAGGCCTTTAAGAGCATGACGAAGCTGTCCGCCTTCTAATAATATTTCCAATCTTAACTTATGAATAAACGATGCGTTTAATCGAGTTTCTTTGCTACAAAGAAAAAATTTGTAAGATTAAACTCTAGTACGGACAACTCAAGAAATCCACCAAAATATTATACATACAAAGTTATAATAAAAACTTTCAATATGTCGTATTTTAAGGTTAGGTTTGTCGAGTTTGATATCTAATTTCCAATCCAAGCTCATAAAAAAATAACAAGTCCAAATGATTTTTTATTTTGACAAAAATTATTGTATAAATATAGCTTTAGTGCGGACAAGTCATTATATTTGTTTAATTTAAGAATTTAAAAAGATATTGATAAAATAAAAAAAGCAAAACTCGATTGATACAGCTCCGACATGCCGTTAAAGGATTTAAAATAAAATCAGGAATGCCATAAACTTTTTTATAAACTCCGATTGCAAAAATATTATTACTTAAAATTTTTATTTTATATCTGTGCGTACCGAATTCTTCGATTCGTTTGCGAAATTCATCAGCTATTGTTTCTGGTCTTAATATTTTCTATTTTAATTCGCATAATGATAAAAACGTAGATACTGCAGAATAAATTTGAAGTTCTGAGTATCTAGATCCATGAACATATGGTTTCAATATACCATTTAAGTTTTCAAAAAGAAAACAAGTCACTGTCCAAAGAGGGTCAAACTTTCTGACATCATCTGGTAAATGTAAGAACAAATGTAAATTACATACTTGATATTTTGGACCATATAAAATTTCATATCTTCTAACATATTCTTTTGAACCCCATGTTGCTTCAGTGATCATGTTTTCGGAAATACTTGATAAGTATAAGAGCGTAATACCGTGCACTAATAATAAATGATGTTGAAAGTTTTTCGCCGACATTATATTCTTTAGAATTATTAAACTATATACTAATAAAAATACTTTTCATTCGGAGACTTTCCAATAATAGTAATCAATCACTTTTCTTGGAATTCTCGAAATAAATGAAGGTAAAGTAAGAATTTTTATTTTATCATTAATGATATGAATATAAGCAAACAAAGAGGATGCATGTGTTCGGTTTTCAACATCGAAGAAGAAAAATATTAACTTTTTAGTTATGCCTTGAAATATACAATGCATAGCATCGATAGCAATTAAATTAATATAATCATAAGCAATCATGCGAACAGAACTGGGACCTTTTATGCCAAAAAATGAAGAACCTGTTCTATGCGCGTCTTCACCATTTAATTTCGACTCTTCTGTTGTTATCAAATCTAATTCATCGACAATGCGGTAAATTTGTACGTTGTCAACTCTTCTTGTTGGAATTTTACAATAAGGACATTCGTACGATCCATTATATTGTTTGATGAGGAATAATGCTTTGGCACATAAATCGCAAGTACCACTTACTACTAATCCTAATAAAGAATTTAAATTTGAAAGAACAAAATTTACTCCTTTATACAACTTTTTCAACTCATTTGTAAAGCAACTCAGAAACAAATTAGCTGATGGTTTTTGAGAACCAAACTAAAGGCCTGCTAGAATAATATTTTTCTTCATATCTTAGCCGAAAATTCGGGGTTCTGCTGGGTCAACATGTAAAGAAACTCAGAATTTCTGCTGAGTGAGACGACATCTATCGTAACTAACGCAGCACTGACGACCTAATGCAGAAAACTTTCAATGGCCGCTAGACGCTGGCGCCGTCTAGGCTAATAGCAACAGCTGTTGCTGTTACTATAACCTTACTCGAAGTTCTTAAAAATGAATTCTAAAATGTAAATACATGCAATGTATTTATATATGCACATGAATCTTTTTAATACTTTTCTTGTCGGTTTTTTATGTTGATACTGTGTTGTATGTGTTTGTGTGTGTGTATGTGTTAATTTTTATACGTAATACATCGTTATGAAATACATTGCGTATAAAATATTGACAACGATGTTTAAATAGTGTTAACTTTTCGATTTATTATTTACATTTTTTAATAAATTTTTATATGCAGTATTTTTATTTTTTTTAGATTTATCATTTGTATTTGTTTTTTTTATTCATAATTCGTATTTGTTTTTCGATTCATAATTCGTATTTTTTTAGATTTATCATTTGCATTGCACAATTTTTTTCAGAGCTGGCCCGCAGATGGCGCGTGAGTAAATCAGAAAGAAAATTCATGGCCGCGCGCTGTCGTCAGCTGGTATATCCACACGCGTGAGATTCGGCGCGCGGACCTTGAGTCGAACGGTTGTCTCGCCGGCTCTTTTTCTTTCCTATCCCTATCTCTCTTTTTTCCGTTTTTCGCTGTTCGCTTCAGGGTTGGCGGGCGGAATCCACCCTGCTCCGTGTGTTTTTCGGAGTTTTTAGTTTTTAGTTCCTTTTTATCAGTTCTTGGCTCGCTGTGGTTATTTGCCATGGCATAAGTTCTTGTTTCTTTTTTTCCCGCGCTCGCAAGTTTTCCGTTGTCTTTGTTAAGACTACGGCTACAAGATCGTTATGGCAGTTTGTCATGGCCTGTTTTTCACTCGAGCCTAATCAAAGGGAAAGTTTTATTTTTTGTTTTTTTCTGTGTCCGTGCCTCCTCCGTTGCCCACGTGTGGTCAACGTTGAGGAGATCTTTACTCAAGTTTTTCCCTGCTATCATTTGTGGGGTTTAGTGTTCCAAGATCGCTATGGGTTTGCCTTAGCTTGATAATTTTCTACAAGTTTAACCTTTTGGCTCGTGGCGGGCTTTTTATCCCGGTGTCTCGTTTGTTGGCTCTTCTCCGCTGCAAGTGCGGTGCTGCGTTGAGGGGACGTTTTTTGTGGTTTCCCTTCCGTTTGTTCATTTGCGGTGCGGCGACTGGGGTTGCCTTGTGGACGCTTCGCCGGGTAATTCTTAATCATACACATAGTTTATCAAACATCTTTTACCGCCATCTCTACCATACTTCTGTTCGAGCCTAAAGAAACCTTCTTACATCATATTTACGGATCTGGACCTTTCGCACATGCAGGGAGGACTCTTGAGGGATTTCCCTCACATTTTATCTGCAGCATTGCTGTATGAGCAATGTAGACATCTTAGTTTTTATAATGTGTGTAACGAGCGACGTAAGCATGCATTACTTCTCGGGGATGACGAGGGGTGAGTTTTTTCAAGTTTTTGTGGAAAGTGTACAGTAATTTTATTGTGAAAACTATGAATCGTGCCCTAACGTTTCTTTTTTCAAATAAATGTGATCAGTTTATTCAGGGTCATTTATTAATGTCTCAGTGGTTATTTACTCCCAGTATATAATATATTACATGGGTGGCACCGATCAGAAGTTCGAATTTAAACCTCTTATAACGGTCTTTGACCGAACTTACATAGACTGGTTTTCGCGGAATTCGGTGTCATCGGGAGTTTGGTGTATATTTGTAAATAAACTTTTCGCGGGAGTTTCAACGATATACACGTTTTATCTTTATTTAATATGGACGCTTAATACGCGGGAAGTGTTGGTGTAGTGTGCTCTACGTGACGTGATCTTATTGGTTTTTTGACCTGAAGTGCCTTTCATGAGACTCATCCGCGTGTGATAGACTATATGACATGTTCGGCGTTCGGGATTGCACAGTGACTCACTATATCATCACATTGACAATTTAATTTTTCTTTCCTCTGTTCGCGCTAGTTTATTTAACAGACATTTTATCCTTTTTCGAAATGTGACCACTGTCTGTGACGGGGTTATTTTGTGTTTGACGTTGTTCTTGTCCGATAATGGCGCGGATGTGACGTGCTGAGTATTATTCGACTCGGACCGTCATTGCCGCATCTCGCTTTTTCTATCGTCAAGAGCGGTATCAAGATTTCACTGGACTATATTTTTGGACGAGTTGTCCTTTTCCATCGTTGTGCGGGTCGTTGATACGATATTTCCGGAGAGACGCTCCAATGATGACGAAGAAGAGATAGATGATCTTTCCTCCAGGACAGTTGTGGAGACCCCTGCTCGAGTGAGGACTGGGCAAAAAAAAGACTCTTATATTTCATACACACATTAGATGCGTGGATCCACTGAGGGATGGTAATGGGTACATGTCGGAATTCGGCCTAACCAATAAAAGGAGAAAAAAAAAAAATATCCACACGCATGACATTTTTTTAGATTTATTATTAATTAGCGTGGCGAATTTTCGGCTAGCTATGAAGAAAAGTAGTATTATCCACTCAGACATAAATTAGATCAACCTGCCGTGCATTTGTCTCTCAAGGCGAAGCCGAGTTTAATTTAAATAATGAGCCGTTGTTTAATTTTCTCGTACTATACGTAATGGAATGCATTAAAATTTTAAATACATTCACGAAATTTATTTCTCTATTGTGCTTGCCAAAAATAATTCAAGAAAACTTTAAAAAATTAAAAATTTTGCACTACAGCCGTTTATTAAACTCTATATTGTTAAGGAGTTTGTGGGGTTTAAAAATAAAAAAACGGGTTTTTGGAGATTTTCATCTAAAATTTAAAATCGCGTTGGAATTTTTACTCTACGACTATTGGATATGAAATTATAAAACTTTTTGTGTTATCAGATTTTCATCTAGGGATGGCAAAACTATTTTTCTAGCTCAATTATTTAAAAAACTACAGCTGATTGAAGAAAAATGCAAAATTGAAAAAATTTCAAAATTGGCCAAAGCGATTATTTTTTTTTTTAAATATCGTTAAAAAATGTAAGTAAGCTAAAAAGAAAGCATTTAAAGAATACTTTAAAATGCTTTTTTTAATTTTTTCTAGGATGAAAATTGAAGAAGATACGCTTTTTCAAAGTCAGAGCAAAAATTTGATAACCTGCTCAAAATTATTGTCCGGTACTATATATATATATATATGTATGAGAGCGATTTATATCGCGACTCTTAAAAAATCCGACCTCATTGGGTTATCGGTTGATTGTTGGTCACAAAAGTGGCTGATCATCCATCGGTAGTCAAAGTTTTCGGTATAGGGGGTCTGACAGTCTAGCCTGATGTAATGTGTTAAATGGATACCGGGCGGGGACTCCCTTGACTTTACCATATAAAAAAGGTTAATCATATAGAGGATAATATCATTTATATATTAATCTTTTTCTTTCTTAGTAATAAAAAAAAAAAAAAAAACTATATATATATACACTCCGCGACAAAATTATCGACACAAAATTTTTCATCGAAAAATTACCATTTTTCAAATACTTGTAACTCGGTCAATTTTCATCGTATTGAGGTGATTTTTTTTAATTTTGTATGGAATTATGTGTATTTTTAGGAAAAAATGATGTCCAATAGCTCGATGACTTCGATGCATACAATTCTATCTCATATGTGGATTCAATATGATTCTAACTCATAAGAATATAATTTTAACTCAAAATAGCGTACAAGATAATTCTGGCTAAAAAATACGGGCAATACAATTCTAACTGAAAATTCTGAGCTAGATAATTCTTATTCAAATTCACGCGCAATATAATTCCAGCTCGAGAATCGCTGCAAGATGATTCTGATTAAAAGATACGTGCAATACAATTCTAACTGAAAATTCTGAACTGGATAATTCTTATACGGATGCATGCGCAATATAATTCCAGCACGAGAATCACTGCAAGATGATTCTAATTCAGCCTATGTTCAATAGAATTCCAATTCGTTCACGCGTGCAGTATAAAGCTATTTTATGATTCTCTACAAGATGATTTTATTTCTATAAAACTTAAATTTATTTATTACTTGATTAAATTTATTGCTTGAACGCAAAGAACAACTTATAAAAAGTAAAATAATGTGTATTGGCCATTAAGTTTAATATAAGTAGTAATATTTTGATCCGATCAAGCTTCATCGTGTTGGTGGGTCGCTAAATATTCTATTTTTATTTTATTTATCTAATAGCGGCTCCACGACGTGATAACGCTTGGACCATAATATTACAACTTATATTAAATTTCAAGGGCCAGTAAATATTAATTTATTTTTTGAAAGTTTTTTTTGTGTCAGGGATTTTAAAACTGTTTAATTTAAGTTTGATTTGATTTTTTTTGAACTTTTTCATTGTTTTATTATATTTTCACAGATGATTAAATAATTATTATAAGCATTTAAATAAATAGTTAATATTATGTGAATATTGTACTTACAAAAAATGAAAAACCAAAAGATACTAAAATTACAAACACGAATATGCAATAATCATAATAAAGTAGGCGGATCTACGAACCATCATATTAATTAAACTAATATAAAAAATTGCATCAAAGTAATAAAACTACTTTGATGCTATTAATGATTGTTTATAAATATGAGCATGCTCAATTTATGCTATCAATTGAATTAAAAATTTAAAAAGACATCCAATAAAAAGATCATAGCTAAGAACACTCTCAATCAAGTCATCTTTCAAACACAAAAAAAGAAATAAAAATCTGTTAATCTATTTGAGAGTTACGATACCACTAGCAGACGTACAGATATGCACATTAAACTTATAATACTCCTCTTTTTGCGTTGGAGTTGAAAACAGAAAGTAACAACTCGATTCTAAATAGGTGATGCTACATTACATTATATAATTTTTAAAGATAGTAAATAGTCTACTTACAATGGTATACATTAATAATTCTAAAAAAAATATAAGAAATATATAAAACAATCAAAGAAAGTTGTTCAAAAAATAAATTTTTTTTCCTTAAAGATGTTGCTACGAACGATATTCAGGTTTTATTCTTTAAAAAATAATGATAGTATGTTGTGAAGCATTTAAAGAAGTAATTTCATTAGCTATTTAATCTCGCTAAGATTCAAAACATATATATGAATTTAATATTTCAATTTGATTAATATCATCTAAAAATTTCATTTTCGTTTAAATAGATTAATGAAATCATCATAAAGTTTTTAAATTTTCTACAATGGTTCTAAAATTTATTTTGAAGAAGTGTATTAAAAAATATATATGGTGTTCTGTTTGATTTTTGAACCTCAAAAATTAGAATGTATCACAACATGCTATTTTAGGATGTCTAGGCATAGATATTTGTCCAAAGCTTATTAAAAGGGTATATAAAACAATTAATTTAGCAAAACTTATTATATTTTGTTAGTTGTGCCAGAAAATTAATATAAAAAAATTTTTTATGGTATCTGAATATGCAAAAAAAATTTGGTATAAAATAAAATATTATTTTAAAGATATTGCTAATAATTTCTCATTGTGTTCAAATTTTTTTTGGATAAAAATTGGAAGGATAAGCTTAAGTTGTTTGAAAGTTATAAGGAAATAAAAATTAGGGGTGTGCGAGTAGCTCGAACAACGAGTAACTCGAGCAAATTACTCGACTCGACTCGAGCTCGTCCGAGTCGAGTATTAACTCGAACTTTTCGAGTTACTCGAAAAAATATAAACTACTCGAATAACCCGAGTTACTCGAATAACCCGAGTTATTCGAATAGCTCGAGTTACTCGAATGACTCGAGTTATTCGAATGACTCGAGTAACTCGAATGACTCGAGCTACTCGAACAACTCGAAAAACTAGATTATATTATTATGTAGTAATTATTTCTTTTTTATACAAAAAAAATTTTTTACACTTTATTTTCATTAATTTTCTGTGAATTCTGTTTATTTATCTATTTAGAAAGAATATTGGAAAAACTTTTAAACCAACTTCGAGTCGAGTCGAGTATTATATTCAAGTAACTCGAACTTTTCGAGTAACTCGAGCCATCCGAGTTACTCGAATCTATCGAGTAATTCGAGCCATCTGAGTTACTCGGATCTATCGAGTAACTCGAGTCATCTGAGTAATTCGAATTACTCGAGTAATTCGTATTTTTTCGAGTAGTTCGTATTTTTTCGAGTACTTAAGGATCTCGAGTACTCGACTCGAACTCGAAGAAAAAACTCAACTCGACTCGAACTCGATTATTCGAGTATTTGCACACCCCCAATAAAAATAGTGCAAATTTTTAGCTAAAAATGTGTGTGAAAAATCAATGCTGAATTTCAGTCTAAATTTCATCATAATTATCATTCTTCTATAACTTTTGAACAACTTGAGCTTTTTGAACGCGTTTTTTTTCAATCAAAAGGTTTTAATCTCAACTTTAATATGGAATTAGTAAAAATCTTATAGAATAAGTAGTTCAAAAACTGTGCAACTATAAAGCAGATGCAAATTTTTTAACAAAATAGACAAAACTGCTCATAACTTGGAAAAAATCGAGCGTTGGATCGAATGGACGCGTCTTTTTTTTATGATTTTATGTAAGAAAAAATATCCCAAAGCTGTAAGAAAATCCGAGACCCAAATGCAATATACTCGCCTTGTAAGTCGTTTTTATGTACATATTTTAATATGTATCAAACTTCTGAAATTTCTGCTTTAATTGAGTAGCTAATCGACCTCCTTAATCAGATTGACTTTACAAGGAATAATATAACAATAAATAAAAAAATAAATTTTTATTTACAATAAACGAAGAATTAGAATAATATTTAATAATAAACATGTTCAAGTACTTTATTAAGAACATTAACGCCAACTTATCAATTAATTTTATTTGTCTTTAGACGTTTTAGCTGAAAATGAATTGTAAAACTCATGGTACTGTGGTGGTATGATATTTTGTCTACAAAGTGTTAATAAGTCTTTTAACTTGGCATCTGGCAATCCTTGTACATCTAAATAAGCATTTTGTAATAAATACTTATTCACATTAAAAGTCAGCTGTATACCGACACAGTTACCTGTTTTACCGAATCTATTTAAAATTTATTTTTTATAAAAACTAATGGCTTCAGGCAGAAATAAAGAGATGGTTTCGATTCGTGTAATAGAAAGCAATATTTTCTCTGATAAGAATAATTTAATTCCACCGTTTTATTTTCAAGAAAAGTTGGAATAACTTGAAAATCCCATTATTTGACACTAATTTTTAATTTTTAAGTTATTCCAACTTTTCTTAAAAACGAAGCAATAAAATTAATTCATACTAATCAAAGAAAATATTACATTTTATTAAACACATCGAAACCATCTCTTTATTTTTGCCTCTTGTTGCTAATTTTGGGAAAAAGTCAATTTTTTAATTAGAAAAGGACAGAGATACAGCTGTTTTCTGGTTGCTAAGGTCTGGAAATCTTCGTCGAACGAATACCGATAACGAAGTTGATTTGGCTGATCTTTTAATGCTGATACTTGCTTTAATTTTGAAATGCTGATTGCCGTATTTCTTGTTTTATTATTTTGAATTATTGTTTTCGACCAATTTATCTTTTCCGAAAGATCTTTAAAATCAAAAATCATGTCAAAAGTGACCTTTATAACATTATAACCTGGATTAGTAGACTTAGCATTCTGTATCACTTCACACCATTCATCAAATGTATATATTTTTCCCATTTTTGCGTACCTCTCGATTGTTGCATGAACAGGATCCCCTTCATTTTGGGTGTGTGCCACTTCTAAAAACGAATGTTTGATATTTACTCCAAATTTCGAGGCAACATAGACAAACATTGAAAATACGTTTTTGTTTCGATTTTGTCCTGTGCAATTGTCCGACCAAAGAAAAAAATTCTGTAATACCAATAGAAATCTTGCTTTTGATATAATGAAGCAAGCAGCTTGCAACTTCATTAGAGCCTTTTTGGCATCATTCTCTGTATACAGGTAGCAAAATGCCTCATGGCGTACTATATCATAAACTGTAAAATTGTAAACAGAAAGTTTACGTTTATAATACAATGAACTAGCTTCCGTTTTTGGCGTAGAAAGTACTTTTTCAAAATCAAAAACAATCATAGCAATATTTTTATTTTTTGTAGCAACGTCTTTGTCTTCCTTTTTTATTTCTCTTGCTCTCTCTTTATTTTGAATATGATTTTTATACTTTTCTTCCAACTCATTTTTATTTTTATCAGCAGCATTTTTATATTGTTCGCATTGATCGCATTGATCTTTCTTTGGTTTGAAAAAAGAAATATTAAATTTTGTGTTAAAAATGTCGTTGTAGTAGTGTTTTGATGCTGTTTTACGACCATTCTCTTTTGCCCACTGTACATATAACTTATACATCACACTAATAGATAGCTGTTCTTCTAGATACTCACGCTGTGAATCATGGCGAACGTAATGTGATTCGGCTCTTGGAAAGCTATTTATATGATCGATAACACTAGCAGTCTTATCAACATCAACAACTTGCTGCCTCTTTTTTGATTTCCCGCGATTGTCAGACATATTTTAATCATTATTTCTCAATTTTGTTAAAGCTGTGGTGATGACTTGCTTACTTATATCAAGTGTATTCAGAAACATCGTTTGGCATACAGAAATACTATTGTCTTTATATGGAATTTTATATGTTCGAATAAATTTTCTTTTTGATTCATTTTCACCGTTGTTTGCATGGTTTTCAGAGACATATCTTAAAAAAAAGTAATATTTACGAACATGATCTTCTATGCTCCAGTAATCATTAAAAAATGACTGTCTTGCTTCTTCGGAAATTTTTTTTTCGCACTGAAATCGACATCTAGGACCACAGGTTCTTTTTATCGATCGCGGTGAAACAGTTTTCTTTGTAAACGAGGATACATACTCTAAACCATGATTTACTTTTTGTTTTTTTATGTATCTTTGCCATTTATCTGAATTACTTAGCCTCTTCCTTGTTATTTTCTTGGAATAATTAGATTTCTTTTCGTCCAAAGCAGTAGTGCCTGCAGATTTATCTACTTGTTCAACTTGTTCGTTTAAGGAGATAACTTCATTAGTGGCAAAATTTTCTTTATTTTCATCATTGGAATCTTTTTTATCTTCCGATGTAGAAAAAACTTCATCATTCTCTGAGTACGCTTCTTCCGTTTCTCCTGCATCAACTTCTTCTGTGAAAAATTCAATGTCTCCTTCAAGATATTCAATATCAACATCAGCATATTTTAAATCGTTTTGATTGTAAAAATTATGATTTTTATTTATTGACTCATTTTTCGGTAAACAAATAATAGAATTTTCGTCAATAATCAGAGCATCTGTCATCAGAGAATCAATTATATTTTCTGTTGTGTTAATTTTTTCGACTGTATCTTGATAATCATAATCTTTCTCAACAGGTAGATTTACTATTACTTGATTATCCACATCAAATAACTCATTTGTCTGTTCTCTATGATCTATATAATAGAAAATTCTTACTAAATTTCTCTTATTTTTTGAGAAAATTAAATATTTAATTTAAAATTATCATTGGAATATAGCAAAATTGTTTTTTATTAATAGATAAAACTACTGAAAAGAAGGAAATTTTATCGAAACTGATTTGCTTTTTACATGAATTTTGATGTATATATATCTTGTTTTATATATTCATATTTTATAACTGTTTACATTGACAACTGAAAAAAGATTACAGATTCTTGTTTAAGCTATTTATTATTTATTTATTTTTAATTGCCATTTGTTATAGATTACTTGTGTATTTAATGATAAATGTACTTTATCGTAATAAATATTCTTTCATTTCGATTTTTTGAAAATTTTTTAACTTGTTTTTATAATACTTTTTTCTTTACATGCGCTTTGTTCACAAACACACTGATGATCTTCGTCGCTAATTAGCATAAAAATTGATAGCAGCGACGTTAAATTAAAAAAAAAATACTTTTTTCTGTAAATTATGTCAATTATATCGTTTGACAGGACTATTTTTGTTTATTGATGCATTAAATATTGTTTTTCTATGAAAATTTATTTTGTCTATTTTGCAATTGATTGATAAAATACATTTATAAAAAATATATAGGCAACGTCGGTAAGAAATAAATAGATAACGAATGGACTCAGTAAGACATCCATACTTGAATCTACTGTTACGTGTATAGGTATTAATAAAAGGTATATTTTTCATCAAAACTAGTTAATTAAAATGAAATTTACTGCTGAATTTAATTAAAGATATTAATAATAAGTTTAATTATAGTATAGCTAGGTTATATATACATATATATATATATATATATATACTTTCCAATTTGTTATTCATGCTTTCCATGTTAGGCGAAGAACACTCCATGGTTGTTCAGAGAATCCTTATGAAGTTTAAGAATAATTCGTAACGCAGTGACACCGTAAAAAAAATTGTTTAAAGAAACAAATTCAATATCAGCATATGATTTATAGTTTCCTGACCCGCGTTGACCTGTGTTATTAGAGTTTATGAACCAATTTAATCTATTATCGAAACAAAGAAATTTTTTTTTGATTTCATTATTTAGAAACAAAATTAATTGTATTTTCACCACACAGCGCGTAAAGTACTTACTGTACCCTCTATAAACAAAGTCTAAAATACTTCAAGTACGTCCTGTTAATTTTCAAGTTTGAGCCCATCTATATACTTTTAGTCACAGATGCAGCGTTGGGTACACAATAATTCTGATGGAGTCCAACAGATAACTTCAGGCCATCCAAGAGATATAGACTTCGTCATGATATTCGCGGAAAATTCAAAACGTCAGAAATGTAAAGAATTTTCCTTAATTCATTCTAATATTTATAAAAAGAGTATAAGAAATGAATAAATCTATTAATTAAATAAAACTTTTACGTGTATTAATTAACTTGACAAAAAATAATTAAAAAATTTTTGTAAATATAGCTGCAAATAGCATTTTTTAAGCCCTTTCCAAATCTTTTTTCAAATTTTTTCTAGCTTAATCATTTAAAAAACTACAGCTGATTGAAGAATAATGCAAAAATGAAAAAAATTTCAAAATTGCCAAAGCGATTATTTTTTTTTTATATCGTTAAAAAAATGTAAATAAGCTAAAAAGAAAGCATTTAAAGAATACTTTAAAATGTTTTTTTTTAATTTTTTCTTGGATGAAAATTGAAGAAGATACGCTTTTTTAAAGTCAGAGCAAAAATTTGATAACCTGCTCAGAATTATTGCCCGGTACTGTACATTAATAATTAATATTTTAGTTTAATTGGAACATAATATAAAATAGTAATTTTTATACTTCGTATTATTATACTAAAATTATATTAATTATAGTATATTAATTAATTATACTTCGTATTAAAAATACTATTTTAAATAGTAATTTTTATACAAAAGATTATGTCCCACTATCTAAAATAGTAATTTTTATGATAGAATTTTTCTCCTTGTAGATGAAATAAATTCTTCTTTAGGAGCAAAATGAAGACGCATATGTTTATATGTATGCGTACTGTGTTCGCTTAACATAGATAAAAATTGTTGAAATCTTAACGTGGATTACAAAATATAAGAATATTTATCATGAATAAAAATTCAACTTTTTGTCTTGATGCGCTTATAATAATCATCTACAGCTCGGTGTTGAATTAACAGGGTCCACTTTAATGTTTGGATGATACTGAGAAAAATGGTCTTGGAAAAATGACTATATAAACAATATTTTCAAAATATTAAATTTTTTTATTATATAATAGTCTGTACGTTTATTTAACATAAGATTTAAATGTTCTATCACAGATATATTTTTATATACGATTAATAAATTCATTACTAAATATACTAAATATTTGTAATTAAGATATTTTCAATTCTATCGATCAAAAATTTTAAAATTTATGCAATATAAAATATATAATTTTATATTTTACTAATTATTGATAGCTTAAATATATAATACATTCCATGAATCGTATTAATTTTCTTTTTCTTGCATTTAGTTAAACTTACTGAACAATTTTGATTGTATTAATTCAAATAGTTGCTATCTGTAGTTATTATTGAGTAATAATATTTTAATTAATATGTCATAACTTCTATTTCAAAAGAATTTGAGTTCAGGTTTCATTAAAAAAAAGTTTTAAGTTACTAGCTAATACTAGATAACTATAAGCGTTTAAAAATCTATTAACTTTTGTAGTAATTTTCTTTAACTTCCCGTAACTAGGGAGACATTGAGTGTTAAAGTCTAATACCTTGGTTTTTTTCATATTTCTACATCTAAAATCATCTCCGAAAATTTGAGCAAAATCAACGACCCAATACCCTGACACTCTTCTGTCAGTCAAAATCAGCACGCGTTTCTCTAAACACAAAAGCGAACCAGAATGTGCAGTTTCACATTAACAGAAGCGCATGAAAAAAGTGTTTCTCACCCAGAGAGTTAAATAGTATATGCATCCAGGGCGTGATAAGGCTTTGTGTTCTTTATGTAACTTTGGAAAATTCCCTATTTCGCGCCCTTGGTACATAATACACTATTTTAGTAATTTTTTAAAAATATAAAAATGATTGGCAACGTTTATAATTATAGCACTTATCTCGTTTGGTAATTTTTATAACGGAATTAGTATTCCTACAATATTAATAAATTTTAAAATAGGAAAATATTTTTTCTGCTTTCCGGCTTTGTCGAGCAGAAAAATGCATTACAACCCATGACCAGTAAAAAAGAAAGTCACACCTCAGTTCACATATTTGTTAATCTCAGGTTCGCCTCGGCCGACAATTATATGTGATCTGAGACATTCTTTTTTTACAGGCCATGGGTTGTAATATACTATTTGCTAATTTTTTTTTTTTAATTTGATTGCAATCGGATGCAGTAAAACTATTAAATTTGCACGATTAACCCCTTAGTGCTCCTGAATTCATATATAAAGCTATACCTGCACATATTGGTAAATGAACTGAATTGCTGCTGTGAAATAGGACAACCAGTTTTCTAATATCCAATATATACAGTATGCTCGTTGAGTTACGTTGGCTAATACATCTATGACTTCATGACAACAAATAGTCTATACTATTTATTGCCCCGACTTTGCTTACATTTTTTTTTAATTTAATAGTATCAATTGATTTTTTTTGTTTTTTTTTTTGGTGATTATACATTAATTTAAAAACCAGTTATTCGTAAAAATATTTTCTTTTATTTAATAAAATATTAAAAAGAAATATTTAAAATTAATTAATACACGTAAAAGTTTTATTTAATTAATAGATTTATTCATTTCTTATACTCTTTTTATAAATATTAGAATAAATTAAGGAAAATTCTTTACATTTCTGACGTTTTGAATTTCCCGCAATTATCATGACGAAGGCTATATCTCTTGGATAGCCTGAAGTTATCCGTTGGACTCCATCAGAATTATTGTGTACCCAACGCTGCACAGACGTTTTATTAAGACCGACGTCGCATCGAAATACTGTATAATATTATAATGTTTCGTTCGCATAAAATAGAGGAAATTAATTAAATATAAATGATTAGTTTCATCGAATTATAATTTTTAAATGATTTTAGGTATTAAATATTTATTTCATATGTTCCCGCGCAAGTCGTTATTTCTAAAAATTTCGCGTCTAAGTTAATTAGCTGACTTTCGTATTCGTGTTTATACAAAGTTTTGTCTGGCAATATCTGTGCGGGCATATTTGTTAATTTTTTTACCAATATTTGTGAAAAAATTAATTGTTTGCCCTAAACTAAAAAAGAACTATTGTAGTCCCTAATAATAGACATAAAAAATTAAATTTTACACCCTTAGCGTGAAAATAGTATATTTGGCAACGGAGGCAAAAAGGCTTTATTTACCAAACGAAAATTTTACGGCCCGAGCCAAAGATAAAGGCTGTAATGAATTTTTTAAAAACTTTTACACAGCAGTAGCAAATTGTATTTTATGCCGCGAGAGACGAATAATCATTTTAAAATTACAATTTTAAAGTTAGAGTGATATATATCTCTCTATATTATATAGTTGTAAGGAAAATTTTTACGACCAAGCTCCTCCCTTTCTCCTCTTTTTCTCATCCTCTTACCTAATTTTGATCCCCTTTTTTTCCCTTATTTTTTACGTTATTTTACGTTATTTGTTACTCTTCATTTTCTTTTCGTTTCCCCTTCCTTCCCTCTTCTTTTTCTCTTCTTTTGAGTTTCCTCATGCCTTCATTTTCTCTTCCCTCTCTCTTCCTCAAAAAATCCATCACTTTTTTCCGTTATTTTTACGTTATTTTACGTTTTTGTTGCTCTTCCTTAGCTGCTCCTTAGCTCATTTTTTTTATCCTCAATTTCATTTAAATCCCATCATTTAAAAAGCTTTTTGCTAATTTTTATTGTTTGCAATCATTGCTTTTACTTTAAATATATAGAACAAACATATTAAGTTAATAATTTTTATAATAAATTTTATAAAATTTTATACTGCTATTGTTTAAAAGAATAAATTACATGAAACATGGTAAAATGGAAATTTCGCAAGACTTCTGTGCGTAAGCGCGTTAACTTCCACTATTAAGTAAAACTGTAAAACATATTAATTCAAAAATTATTCTGTTATAGTAACTTTCTTTGATTGAATTTATTATTAATAATCAAATCATAAAAAGTATTCTTTTTAATACTTTTATTTTTGAAATTTTTGAATCTCCCTCTTTGACGCTGCCACTATCGGCATCGCTGGCCGCGAGAGAAACACTAACAATCGTTGAAGAACGGCCGTAATACATTGAAGGAGAATCTATGTTCGTGTGAGCGGTCTGTGTAAACATAAGATCCGCAGCTGATAGTACTCAACCTCAATTTTTATTTCATAGTATATAATTTTTTAAATACAACTTGTATGATTATAAACTTCTATAAAAATTATAAGTTGTATATATACTTATTTATTTTTATCAACTGTGCACAGTTATGGTATTCATTACTATTTAAAATAGTGAAAATGTTTTGTGTCTATATAAGACTCTATGTTACTTGGGTTTTATAACCGCCATTTTTGTTAGCTATATATGTGGTGTCATATTTCCCAATAACGTGACATTTACAGTAGATATCGGACAATAAAATTTTAAAACGTGTAACAAGTAACATGTAACGTGTAACGTGTAACATCATTGAAAAACGGCCGTAATACATTGAAAGACAATCTATGTTCGTGTGAGCGGTCTGTGTAAAAATAACATCGAAAGCTGATCGTAATTATTTCCTTATAGTATTCGAGCTTATGACATAACAAATGTGGACAAAGGACATATATTCAAAATACCAATCACGGTAGTGCAATCTATGATAATTCCTAAAGCTCTTTTTCCAAATCTCACCTTTACCAACGTTCCTTTGAAGCCAAACATGATTCAAAGACATTTTATTGTTGTGCCTGAAGATGATATATGGGCAGGTAAAACAAAAATTTTGTGTGGTTAGAAAACCACTAAAAAAAAAACGCGCCTACATATATACCTCGGTATTTATATACTAGGTGGTGTGGAAAATATAGAAATATAGTTACAATATAAACTTTATATATTTCATAATTTAGGTGAAAACACAAATTATGAATACTATGGACATTCATAAGATATTATTATTTGTGAAAATTGGTTTTATATAAACAGTAAAAACTTTTATTATTCAACATCATATAAATAAGGAAAATAAAAATAGGTTTGTAATAAATATTTAATTATATTTTTGAGAATAACTTAATATATTTTAATAATTGTATTTTTTACAGTTAATAAAAATAAAGAAAAAAGATAATGTAACTTCAATAAAAAATAGGGGTTGGTGAGCGGAGCGAGCAGGGGTACCCCTAGTATATATATATATATATATATATATATATATAATAAAATATATATAATAAATAAAATATAATATATATAATATATATATATATATATATATATATATATATATATATATATATATATAATATATATAATATATATATATATTATATAATATATATAATATAATAAAATATATATATATACATATTAAAAAAAATTAAAAAATTAAAAATCATGAAATAAATCATTAAAAGCTAAGAAAAATCCTCGTCGTAAAGAAAAACCTTTAAAATTAAATAATAATTATTTGCCCTTAAAATTCAACCATAATTAGTCACACCTCCCAAAATTTACTTAGTCACACCGAGTATGGTGCACCCCAGCAACTTTTCAACGCCATAAAAATTATAGAAAGTTATAAATAAAAAAAACAAAAATATCAAGATATATTTCAAACCTTCCTCTAATAGATCCATTCGTTTTTATATTAAGGTTGTATGGGCTATATAGTCTGTGTCAAAATTTAATTTTTTGAACATTATCTAATAAGTTACTAACTAGGAGAGTGTCACACCTCCGGATCACGGATTTTGCTGGAACTTCGGGATAAGTTTTCAGATGATAAAATATGAAAAAAGCTAAAGTTATAGTCATAAATACTCAATATTTCCCTAGTTACAGGCAATTAAAGAAAATCACTAAAAAAGTTACTAGATTTTTAAACGCATATAATTCTTTAGCGTCGATAGCTACAAGCTTGAAACTTTTTTTAAATTAAAGCTGAGCTCAAATCCTTTCGAATTAGTAGTTATAGCATGTAAAAATATTATTTTTTCCCAAAGTTAGAGCGTAATAAACATTGGACCTGATTTTTCTTTTAAAAACATTAATTAATAATAAAAGCTGAAATTAGGTCCAATCCTTATTACGCTCTAACTTTGGGAAAAAATAATATTTTTACATGCTATAACTACTAATTCGAAAGGATTTGAGCTCAGCTTTAATTTAAAAAAAGTTTCAAGCTTGTAGCTATCAATGCTAAAGAACTATATGCGTTTAAAAATCTAGTAACTTTTTTAGTGATTTTCTTTAATTGCCTGTAACTAGAGAAATATTGAGTATAAGACTATAACTTTAGCTTTTTCCATATTTTATCATCTGAAAACTTATCCTGAAGTTTGAGCAAAATCCGTGATCCGGAGGTGTGACACTCTCCTAGTAAGCTAAAAATTGGATTAACACTTTTAACCAAAAAATATAAACGATTTTCTAAAAAACTAGCTTTTGACACAGACCGTATAGCCTATACAACCTTAAAAATTTATTTTTATATACACAAAAAAATTATTAAAAAATTATAAAATTTAATGCTTTATATTTTATGACAAAAATGGATGTGGTGTGGAGCCGCTATTTGATAAATAAAATAAAAATAGAATATTTAGCGACCCACCATCACGATGAAGCTTAGATCAAAATATTACTATTTACATTAAACTTAATGGCCAATACACATTATTTTACTTTTTATAAGTTGTTCTTTGCGTTCAAGCAATAAATTTAATCAAGTAATAAATAAATTTAAGTTTTATAGAAATAAAATCATCTTGTAGAGAATCATGAAATAGCTTTATACTGCACGCGTGAACGAATTGGAATTCTATTGAACACAGGCTGAATTAGAATCATCTTGCAGTGATTCTCGTGCTGGAATTATATTGCGCATGCATCCGAATAAGAATTATCTAGTTCAGAATTTTCAGTTAGAATTGTATTGCACGTATCTTTTAATCAGAATCATCTTGCAGCGATTCTCGAGCTGGAATTATATTGCGCGTGAATTTGAATAAGAATTATCCAGCTCAGAATTTTCAGTTAGAATTGTATTGCACGTATCTTTTAGCCAGAATTATCTTGTACGCTATTTTGAGTTAAAATTATATTCTTATAAGTTAGAATCATATTGAATCCACATATGAGATAGAATTGTATGCATCGGAGGCGTCGAGCTGTGAGATAATGCCATATTGCTACGTCTTAATCAGACCTACCAACTTTTATTTCTTAAAAAATGCAATAGTTTGCACGTTTGCCTGGATTACCAAAAATTTTTTTTAAAAAAATCACAAATACCATCTTTAAGTACATTTCAAAGAGGGATTTCTTACAATACTTTTTTTACAGTCATCTTTTTTTACAGTATAGAAATAATAATACTATATTAGGAAGTCAATAAATTAAATTATAAGTGATATCATAGATAGAAAACCAAACAAAAATAAATATACGCAATGAATATAGATAAAAATATGCTTATAATCAGTCTCAAATACCTATCAGTCAAAATAAATTACATTCAAATCAAACGTGTAAAGAGCGCAGTCAAGATATCAGCAATATATAATAAATTACAAAAAGAAAATATATAAGTATACAAAACCGAGCGCGCGCCAGGCGATCTGCAAAGTTAAGCAGCATTGGCCCCGGTTAGTACTTGGATTGGTGATCACTCTAAGGAACGCTGCGCGTCCAATCTGAACTTGCTTTGTGTAACGGTCGCTTAGGCGTGCTGGCCACATGACAAAGTGAGCGGTTGGTGTAACAAATACGGTGTAGGTATCCTTGTACAAGGATTCCTAATACCAAATCTGCTTTATACACTGATCCATTCTGGAGAGGGTTTTCCCAGGATTTACCCCATTGGTTTGCCCATGTGTTTTTCTCTCTATACAGGCATAGCCCCGAGCGAGTGCGAAACGGGATAGGATAAGATGGGACAGGTAAAACCAAATGGAAGGCATAAGAATAAATAAAGGTGTGCACTGACAGAAATGATTTCTAGCGAGGAAACGAATAGTCCACTTGATTAGAGTTTCTCCACGCAAATAGAAATCAACTAGACGATAGTAGAATTATGCATTCTTACAAACGACGTCGTTCTTGTTGTTGGTCTGATTGTATTTTCACTTATACAACGCAACATTATTACGTGGCATTTCTTTACGTTTTTCTTTAGTATGTTAAGATATATAACTAAATACTTCAAATAGAAATTTGTTTGGATATAGAAAAAATCCACTTGCGGATAGAATATTAAAAGCCCATGTAAAAATTAGGTCATCAAGCATTTTTCTACTAAACATCCGAAAACAAGTGAATTTTATTATTTCTCTAAGTGGAAATATATTAACCAGAATAACAAGAATACGTTCTACTATCGACTAATGGATTCTACTTGCCTCAAGAAATCATTTCTGTCAGTGTGGGGTAATACGTTAAGATCGGCTTGGCCGGTGAACGTGGAATCAACTAGGGGTGTGCAAATACTCGAACAGTCGAGCTCGAGTCAAGTCCAGTTTTTTCTTCGAGTTCGAGTCAAGTACTCGAGTTCTTTAAATACTCGAACAAATACAAACTGCTCAAAAAAATTTAATTACTCGAGTAATTCGAGTTACTTGGAAGGCTCGAGTTATTCGGTAGATAACTCGATAAGAATTACATAGAAAATATATATAACAATATGTCAAAATATTAATTGTTTATTGGTGAAATTTAAATAAATAAATTAGTATATCTGTACCCTGCACGGTGGTCCTCGAGTGATTTTGATCGTGAAGTTTTTTCAACTCAGATTTTCCTTTTGGATATAATTCTAGGCACATTTAGGATCAAATTCCAACAAATAATAATTATAAATTATTTACATATTTTAAACAAATATAATCATAAATATATTTAGGAAAATCTAAAGTTATGTAACGATCTAAGCGTAACTTTAAAATCAAGATTTTTTTCGTAAAACATTATAGTGATGAAAACTATGAGAAATGATACGTTTTTAAATTATTTAAAAACGTCATTTTAAGTAATTGTAATTAGAAAATAGTGTGTATTGATATTCTATAAGAACTCGGTATGTACTTTTGGTATTTCAGTAACACCAAGAGCACATTTTCTACATTTGGATTCAAAGCTTTCACGGTGAATTTTATTCATTGTTTATGGGTTTTTTCCGATTCGAGCCGTGTAAGCTGTGGTTTAGAATACTGACTGTTTTGATATTTACAAAATGTTGATATTCTAAACCACAACTTACACGGCTGAAGTCCGAAAAAACCTTCTAGCAATGTCTACATTTTCCATGTAAAAGATAGTCTTGAAGAAAATCGAGTCCTAGATTTTTACAGCGAACAGGCTATGGAAGCGGTCCATTTCGATTTTTCTATAACATGGACTAATAAAAAATATTGTAAAATAATTCTAATTATGCAGATAAATTATTAAGAGCAGTCTGCGAATATAATTCATTGTACGTAACTTTAGTAAAAAATATGTATATGTTATCTGTATATATATCTGCATAATTAGAATCATTTTACGATATTTTATATTAGCCCATGTTGCAGAAAAATCAAAATGGACCGCTTCCATAGCCTGTTTGTTGTAAAAACCTAGGCCTCGATTTTCTTCAATACAATCTTTTACATGGAAATTGTGCTTTTGGTGTTACTAAAATACCACAAGTACATGCAGTGTTCTTATAGAATATTAATACACAGTATTTTCTAATTACAATTACTTCAAGCACTGTCTTTAAATAATTTAAAAACGTATCATTTCTCATAGTCTTTATCACTATAAGGTTTTACAAAAAAAATTTTCATTTGAACTTTACGCTTACATTGTTACACAACTTTAGATTTTCCTAAATATATTTACAATAATATTTGCTCAGAATACGTAAATGATTTGTAATTTAATTCGAAAACGGCATTCTAGAAATTGAGCTCATAAATTATCAATATAAATTTTTTTTGTAAATAACATGTGTATAAAAATTAAAATTTGAATAAATAAAAAAGTTTGGTTTTTGTTGGAATTCGATCCTGAATGTGCCTAGAATCATATCTAGAAGGAAAATCTGAGGTGCAAAAACTTCATAGTCAAATTTACTCGAGGACCACCGTGCCTGGCTCTGCCCATGGCCAAACAATGCGGAATACCAAAAAACCAATTGTGGGATGTGTGCCATGGTTTTTTTTTTTTTTTTTTTTTTTTTGTAAAAAAAAAAGATTAATATATAAAGGATATTGTCCTCTATATGATTAACCTTTTTATATATAGTGAAGTCGAGGAAGTCCCCCGCCCGGCATCTGTTTAACACATTACATCAGGCTAGGACTGTCAGACCCACCATACCGAAAACTTTGACTACCGATGGATGGTCAGCCACTTTTGTAACCAACAATCAACCAATACCCAATGAGGTCGGATTTTTTAAAGAGTCGCGATATAAATGGCACATACACTTATTTTCTTTCGAAAAAAAAGTTAGAGGTACCTGGCCAGGATTCGAACCCATGCCCTCCGCGTTGAAGGCAAGAGCTCTATCCATTACGCCACCGCGCTCTCATTGTGTGCCATGGTTAAAAGTAAAAGTTTTTCATGAAAAAACATTGTTGAAATAATTTGTAAATTTTACAAATTTATTTGTGTTAAAATATAATGATCGAAATAATGATTATATATTAAATAATGACTTTCTCGTATTTCTTTCTGTTAATATATTTAAAAAAGGAGAGAGTTAAAGAAATATAAGAAAAAGGATAAAATGGTGGATGTTGGAGTGGATCAATAAAATCATAAACAAACTAAACTCATTTGACAATGTAAACGAATGATTGCGAAAAGAGACGATCATTTTTTAATATGAGTATATCATATAAGTATAGAAATAGAGACGGTTAATGGCTCAGTCGGTAGAGCGTTGGATTCGTAATCTCGGGGTTCTGAGTTCGAATCCTGCTCTAATGTTAGCGGTTTTTTTATTTATCAAATTTTTTACCGCTCCTTGCCTTATATACTACCGTTAGGTATCACGACGAATCCGTCACAACCTCACATTGTAATACCGATGCTCTTGTAACTACATAAAGTGTATATATGCGAGTGATCCCCGTATCCATGTATATACCTACTCTCTTATATCGTATGGCTTTTGTTCGAAATGTTTGTTTGAGCCACTATGTATGAATATGTATTAATCAATAAATAAACATCTTTCTAAAAAAAAAAAAAAAAAAAGTTCGAATCCTGCTCTCGGTAGCCGATTGATAGAAACACCACTGTACGTTACACGTGCTTTGTTTACAAACATATTTATATGATTAGCATCACTAATAGCATAAATATAGCGAGGTTAAAAAAAAAGTATACAAATTTTTGGACTTAGCAGAAATTAATATTTATGAACTAAAAATTACCTTGCATTTATGCATTTTATTGCATATAATCATAATAATGCTAATATATAATTATTAAAAGTATGAGATTTAAATAATATTGTAAAACTTAAAAAAGAATTATTTAGATTTATACTAACTAGGAGAGTGTCAAACCTCCGGATCACGGATTTTGCTCAAACTTCGGGATAAGTTTTCAGATGATAAAATAAGGAAAAAGCTGAAATTATAGTCACAAATACTCAATATTTCCCTAGTTACAGGCAATTAAAGAAAATCACTAAAAAAGTTACTAGATTCTTAAACGTATATAGTTCTTTAGCATTGTTAGCTAGAAGCTTGAAACTTTTTTTAAATTAAAGCTGAGCTCAAATCCTTTCAAAACAGTTGTTACAGCATATCAAAATATTATTTTTTCCCGAAGTTAGAGCGTAATAAAGATTGGACTTAATTTCAGCTTTTATTATTAATTAATGTTTTAAAAAGAAAATTCAGGTCCAATCTTTATTACGCTCTAACTTCGGGAAAAAATAATATTTTGATATGCTGTAACAACTGTTTTGAAAGGATTTGAGCTCAGCTTTAATTTAAAAAAAGTTTCAAGCTTCTAGCTAACAATGCTAAAGAACTATATACGTTTAAGAATCTAGTAACTTTTTTAGTGATTTTCTTTAATTGCCTGTAACTAGGGAAATATTGAGTATTTGTGACTATAATTTCAGCTTTTTCCTTATTTTATCATCTGAAAACTTATCCCGAAGTTTGAGCAAAATCCGTGATCCGGAGGTGGGAAACTCTCCTAGTAAGCGTTATAATTAATATTTGAAATTTAATTAATTGCTCTTTGAATCAATATTATTTTGGATCTACTATGAGAATGCGAGTGAACGACTTTATACTCTATATATGTATATACACATATATGTATATCTATGTATATCAATGTTTCGGGAATGTTGAATAAGAAAGAATTATACTGGTCGCAACAATTTTAGTCAGTTGTAAGTCGATCGTTGGCTAGCGCGCTTCGATGCATATTGTTTATATGAACGACTTTATAAACTCAATTAGATTCTCACAAAGGCTAACATCTGTTAGTAACCATGTATAGAAAATTTAAGCCAGATAAAATTAAAATTATTAAAAGTGCGAAATAAAAAAGATTTTAAACGAAATAGTAATTCAACCAAACGTTTTTTTCTACTTTCTCTTCACGTCAGCGTGTCACGCTGGGATCCTTACCATTTCTTCAATATTATTAAAAATTATCATATACAAGATTATTTGAATAACTAAGTACACACATGTTTGTAAAAATAACAAACTCCGTGTGTTAATTCTATAAAAAATGTTGTGTTAATTTTAAAAATACACAAAAATTTTTAAATTTTAAAAATTTGACGAATTACACAAAATTTTTTACAGTGTATTAATAATGTCCATAAATTGTAGTATACACCATTTTTTATGTTCATATTTCTACTAGGGTAATCAAAACAGACAAAAGAAAACTCGGCAAAAGATGGTGAAATAAAGATCAACAAAAAAGAAAGAGCTAAAAGTGCAATGAAAAAATGAAAACAATAATTTTATGTATAAATTGAATGTATTTTAAAGCGGTATGATTGTAAAAGTTACAATAAAGTTTTTAGTATTTTAAAATATATAAATAATTTCATTTACATTTGATATTTTTGAAAATTGTAATAGCTACCATATAGAAGGCAAACAAGAAAAAAGTATAACATTTTTTTATTGGAAGAACTGTTAGTCACGAAAGGTAACTCACTCTTGCATCGTCGCGGATGCTCTCGCGTTCATGCGAGTTTAGTAAAATCGTTTTATCTTGGCCATATCTAATCAAACCAACCTGAAAACTTTCTGGGAATCTTCTTTAAATGTTGAAAAACAATTTTTTCGCTGGAAGTAATTCGATTCTTAAACATTCTCACACACTTTTTGTCGATATTGTATGACTTCATAAAAAATTTTTTGTTGATTTTCGTTCAATAAATAAATAAAAACAGTTAAATATTCAACTTTTTATAAGTTTATCATCATTGTTAGATCGTTTTACGACTCCATACCAAAAATTATGAAGCACTTTACATTATCGCCAAAGTTAAAGCGAGTGTTTAAAAATCGCGGATCACATAAGTCAAGAAAATTTATAGTTTTTATTTTTTTTTCTCGAAACCCTGGAAGAAAATTGACCATATTGTAGGCATAATTGCTGGTCAACAAATGTTAAAATGGCACTTATCTAGAAATTCTAGAAATGTAATAAAAAAATTTCTAGATAAGTGTCATTTTAACATTTGTTGACCAGCAATCATACTTAAGATATGGTTAATTTTCTTCCAGGGAAAATAAACATTTTACAAACAAAATGTAAAAATAAAAGTTGTATTATTTTATCCTTTGTATGATTTTTTAAAAACTTATTTTCGCAACTTTGAAAATTTGGTAATAACGACGCTGACCGACGTCATTGCACCCATGCCTCAATGATTACAAATTACTAACCAATTGTATAATGATAGCAACACTTTCTATATATTATATGAATTATGATGAACTGAAACAGATAATGAGAATATATTTTTACTTCGGTATAAATGTTGACATATTAATAGAACATACAGCGATACTTATATATATACTTGTCGTATATTTAAAGTTTCTTACATCAGTTGTTGCTGAAGAAAAGGTACATTGATAATTTATGATTTTTGATAAATTGAATTTATTAGTATATCTTTTTAAATTTTTCAGCTTAAACTAGTTTACGAAAATATAGCCCGAAACTGGAAAATCATAAAAAATGACATTGAACAAAATTTACTCATCGAATATTCTCAAAGAGGCAGGGTGCTCACAATTGGCTATATAGGTACTACTAAAAGCAATTTAATTTATTTTAATTAATTTTGCATTCTCATAGAAAAAACATTGTACCGGCAAAAAAATTTTTTTCTATTTTTTCATTAATTTGTAAATTATTGGACTCAGGGAGTCGAAAAAAGTGATTTCCAGAAAATATCTGAATGTATATGTGTAAGCCAACTGGATCTCGAAAACTACTCGATGGATTTGCTTCAAATTTTGCATAGAATTAATTTTTTTGTCTAACTTGGAGGAAGCTATTAAGAATTGGTTTTCTTAGCGTAGTTTTAATTTCAGAGTCATTTATAAAAAAAAAATTTCGATTTTTCATTTTTTTGGTATTTTTTGTATACTATCCGATGAATCTGCTTAAAAATTTGCATGGAAATAATTTTCTATCCCCGAAATAAAATAGACGTCTAAAAATTGATTTTCTTGACGTAGTTTTAATTTTAGAGCATTTTGAAATTTTTGAATAAAGTGTTTGTATTTATTTAGCCACTTAGATCTCGAAAAGTACTCGATGGATTTGCTTCAAATTTTCCTACAATTTATGGAAAATAAATATGTGTGTGTTTCATGCTAAAAATATTAAGTAAATATGTAGTAATATTTAATTTACCATAGCTTCTAAACCACAAAAACTCTTCTAACACAATAAGGTTGAAAGTAAAGTGTTCAACTAGTACTTTTGCTTTCTCATAGAGAAAGCATTGTATCAATAAAAAAAATTGTTTATATTTTTTCATTAATTTGTACATATTTGGACTCAGGCAGTCGAAAAATGTGGTTTCCAGAAAATGTCTGTATGTGTGTGTGTGTATGTACAAGTTTGTTACGCCAATTTTATCTCGAAAACTACAAGATGGATTTGCTTTGTTTTGTAGATAATTAATTTTTTTGTCTGACTGGAGGGGAGGGGAAGCTATTAAAAATTGTTTTTTTCAACGTTGTTTTTTTTAAAGCCACAATGCTAATAGTATATCATTTTTTAATTTATAACGATCCTATTATGGAAGCTCAAGAATGATTAACACAAAAGCTCATATAGAAAATTTAGAACCTTTAAATATTAGACCATCAGTATACCACAAGGCTTAGGCGAAGGGGAAGTTATTCTGCGGGATCGTGAACCCGTGTTAAGATCACAAGAGAGAGAGAAGAAAATAAATGGATAGTAATAATGTATTAAACTTACCTTTTTTGATTGTTGTTGTTAACTGCTGTAGCTGGCCTTCTACTTCTTGTAATTGCTAGGACCGCTGCTGTTGAGTTGGCTTGGCGTTTTGTTTAGAAATGAGTTAGTCAAGTCCGAATTGTATCTCTTATGAATTTCTTTATTAAATCACAGCAAAAGTACACTCCTTATAATAGTAGGTACACATATAAAGTCCTCACACAAATTAAGTTCGTTTCGTTATTAATTGGTTCTTACACGCGTTAAGAGTTCTGCCGTCCAAAGTAAGAAAACCTTAACTCCAATGGGATTCCAATGTAGTTAACCACTTTTATACTTTGGACGGCAGAGTTGTAGTATTTTTAATTACACTGGTCACTCGTGAGCACAATCGGTTGATTCACTTTTTATTGGTTTTCAATTATTGCAGCTACAAATGTTATCCGACTTTCGGAGTAGGATTGAATTAAATCTATTTGATTTATCTTTATTTTGTTAAACACGATTTATAATATATGGTACAATTTTATTTATTCGGAAGATGATTATATTATTTTGTTGGAAACCGCACTTCGGCTTATAATATATTTCAAGTGGCTTACAATTCGAATGGCTACTAAAGGCCCGGTTAGAAAAAGATACTATATTTTATTTATGTCTGATATATATTTGAGCGCTCTGCTCTATTGTTATACTTCTTATATTTTTAAACTTACGTTACGGTGATCTGCGATCGGGCTAGACTCTGTGGTACTACCGCCGCAAACAATTAGAATTTGGGACTTTTATACTTAAGTACAGGAAAAAGATGCAGATACATCTTAAAGGTGGTCTAACGTCAGAGAACACCTGTGCTTGCCTAGCTTCAATTGAGCTGTCAAAACTTAATACGTACCTGTCATATTATTTGCAAATAACAAACACAGTACACACCATGATCCGACAACTCAATCTATTAACTAAAAACACCTGTGTTGTTCTATGACGTTAACCGGGCAGCGCATATTAAAAAGGAAAAAGTTTGGGCGTTGGGCATTGCAAAGAGTTAAAAATAATTATCATTTAATATTTATCATTAGAAGAGAAAAAAAAGTTATAATGTAATTAGGACGTTACATGGTATTATTTGGTATTTTTTAAATTTAATTTTGCACAACTTGGAATATCAGTTATTAATACATTTAAAGTCGGTTAACTATAAAAAAACACCAAATTAAAAAAAATCTTTTGAAAATTTTAGTAAAAAATCTGAATTTTTTTAGAACGACCCATATATATATCTATGTCCTCGTAGGCCGTATTCGTGTCAGTATATAAAGAGCATGCTAAATTTGTATTGGCATCGCATATGTCTCAAACGCGCTCCTCGACTCTTTACAAGCTTTATATGTCCTCCTGAGACATATTGAGACTCAATATGTCTTAGGAGAAATCAATATGGCATCACTGATCCTACTGTTTCATTCAATATGTCAAAGAGTAATCATATTGAACGTAGGTTAGTGAAAAAAAATGACTCGCGCTTCGACAGCAGCTATACTCATTACAAAATGTCAATCTAAGAAACAAAAGAAAAAATCGATAGAATTAAAATTTAATTTTAAAATTATTGGAAAAAACATTAATATTTTCAACTAATAAGTTATAGTTCCTCATACGGCCTACTTCGGACATAAAATCATCTATGTCCTTTGGCCGTTTATTCAGGTGGAATCTGAATCTCAAACAATATTTGCCGCTTGAGCAAAAATCTACCTCGGGTGCGTGAAGCGCGTCCTCGGCAATTTCAGCTCAAGCGACAAACATTGTTCTCGATTCATATTCCACCTGAATACGGCCAAAGGACATATATAACTAACATGGAACATTTTAAATTGATTACACCAACTGAGAGAGAAAAAAAATAAAAATCGCTGAGACTCTGCGAAATTATTCTTTTTGTCACCCAAAATATGTAAAAAAATTTTTAAGGATCTACATTGAAAGGATCAAGAGCTACAGGACCTTGAAATTTGAAAGTTTTTCAAAATTTTTGGAATAGTCCCAAATTCATCATTTTTTTCTGAAAATCCTGATGTTTTAGAGAAAAATCCATAAAAACACTTCTTGTTGTAAACGAAGAGAAGAGTTAGTATGATTTTTTACAGACCTGAATTTTGCAGTTTTCTGATTGGTTCTTATATGTATAACATGGCAATTGAAATTTTTTATTGTTCGCCTCTCAAGAAATTGGCTATCGAGGGCTTATTTTCTTCTATTTTTTATTAACTTTAAAATAAATTTTTGATAGAGTAAGTCTGAGCCACCAATAAGGAGTTATGACAGTTTAAAATATAAATTTTCATGTATTATTTATTTTTCTTATTGAAAACAGCCTGTCGTATACTAAATATAAGCATCTGGTTTTAATACTCAAAAACTATTAAAACAAGTTTAAAAATCATATAGTAGAATGTTATTTATCAATTAGAAGCTTAATTATTAATTAAACAACACTCGTTATTATTATAATTACAATTACTTTCGAAAGGCAAATAAGACTTTGAGTTATTGCAAGCTCAAATAATTATTTTTCAATAAAAATTTACTTATTTTAAAGAGTTGTTTCATCAATAAAAAAAAATAATTAAATATTCACTATTTTACTCGACTTAAATTTCTATAAAAAGTATCTGTTAAATGGAAAATGATGATATAATTTTGGAACACACACTATTAAAGGAAACGATAGTGGCTTCCATTACATCTAAATTCAGGATCTGTATCATCTTCTAAATGAGCTGTTACAATTGGAGTACTGATTTTTAGATTAATATTAATGATTTCATTAATATGTGGTACACCTTGAGTAATGTTCATAGATGCTACACGAGCGAAATGGAAAGTTTTCAAGGTTATTCAAGTACCAGGTTCTCCAATACTTTGTGCAGCTAAAGCACCAACTGCAGTGTCTTGTTCAATTTTTGCTTCCATATATTTTTCCTTATTGTATGAATAAATTTAACAAGTTGTGACACAGTTAAACGTACAATATACCTGTAAACTGGGGCATCTGGATTAATACGCTGTCTAATCTTAGCAATTATAATTACAACTGTTTTTAAAAATTGAGATGATTTCAATAATTATTTGACTCGCAACCATCTTAAATCATTGCAATACAGTAGAAGAATGATAAAAAATAAATTACAAACTTTAATTTGACTAAATATATATTATTAGTGTTCGATAAACATATCAGAATTATCAAAATAAAAAAAAAAGTTTTTTCAAAAGTTATCGGAAAAATCAATACTGTTAGTCCTAAAGATGTTGAAAGATTTCACTTCAAATTAATTTTAAATCGCGTAAAAGGACCAAAATTTTTCAATGATTTATAAACATTTGAAAACGTAACTTATAAATCTTTTAAAGAAACTGCCGTTAAGTATTCAAAATTTTTGAAGAAGCATGTACTATTATGATGCCACAGGAATTAAGAAAATTTTTCGCATGGTTTCTTATTTCTGATAATTTACCTTCTGCATCCAAAATTTGGGATCATTTAAAAAAATATTTTTGTGACGATTTTGAAAATGATTAAGAATACAATGCATTAAAAGAAATTTATAATACGCTAGATTTAGAAAATTGTTCATTATCTGATTTTGGATTACCAAAAATTGATAATGTAATAATTAAGAAATCACTCGAAGAAGAATAATTATGTATAGAAACTAATAATAAATTATTGAATGAATACAAAAGTCAATTAAACGATGAACAAAATTTAATTTTTAATTGTATTATAAAGAACATAAATTGTATGATATTTACAGATGGTCCAGGTGGAACAGGAAAAACTTTTCTCTATAAAACTTTAATCTTTTATTATTTAGGACAAGGAAAAAAAATTATATCTATGGCTTGGACAGGAATCGCTTCTATTTTACTACCGGAAGGAATGACAACACACAGAACGTTCAGATTACCTTTGGATTTAGAAAATATAAAAACTACATTTTTAAAATTGAAATCAGATAAAAGTAAATTACGAGAGTGTGATGTAATCATTTGTGATGAAGCATCGATGATTCCTAAAAAAAGCTCTAGAAATAATTGATAGAACTTTGAGAGATTGCTGTAGTCTTGATTCGAAAAATTAATAATATTAGACGGGGATTTCAGACAAATTTTACCAGTAATTAAAAATGGATGTAGAAGTTCTATAGTTCATAAATCAATAAAGTTTTCTTCTTTATGGTCATATTTTAAAATTTTTAAATTAACAAAAAATGTGAGATCATATGATGAAAATTATTCAAAACTTTAATTGAAAATTGGCGAAGGAGTTATAGATTCTTTTAATATTCCAAATAATTCAATAACAAATAATATTTGTAATAAAATTTATGATTTAAAAGTATTCGAAAATGTGGATTTGTCAGATAGAGCAATTTTAGCATGTCATAATGAAGATGTACACATTTTAAATAAAAAAAATTTTTTTCGATTAAATCACAAGAAATAATTTATTACAGTACCGATTATGTTCAGCATAAAGGAATCGACCAGACTGATGATAATATTCAATTAAATTATCCAATGGAATATTTAAATTCTATGAATTTACCTGGATTACCAAGTCATAAATTAATACTAAAAGTAGGAGCAATAGTAATGCTTATAAGAAATATAAGTATAAATGGTGGTTTGTGCAACGGGACAAGATTAAAAGTATTACACTTATATAAATATAACATTAAAGTAATGATAATGACAGGGAATAAAAAAGGAAATACATTTACATTTTATTTACATTTCAACAAAATTTTATAAATTGAACCAATAATATGCACGTGCTTAAATTAACTGATGAATTATTTCAATACAAATGATTCAATTCAATTATATCAACAGCCCTACTGTTGATATAATTGATTAATAGTTAACATAAAATAACATAAGTCAAAATAAAATATTTGTCATTTATGTCGTTGATAAATTTATTTTATAAAGATTTTTATGTTATTAAATAAGTATTTTTAAATCTCCCGCTATTCAAAACAGTTACGTTTCGATAGTATAATAATAGATGGCGTATTTCTTGTAATCCGCAAGTTGGAAGATTGTACGTCAGTTAGTATATAAGAACAAATGAATTTATCCGCTGTATCTATAAATGCGATGCGATGCATATTGATTGTTAGCGAGGGATGTTAGATTTTATTTGTAAATATCAATAGCGTAGTGTGAAATATCTAAGAAAATATTAAAAAATTCCACTTAAGAAATGGGAATAATGATCATTGTTATAATATAAGTTATGTGTTAATTAATGTCTGGAAATTGAATCGCTGTGAGCTGTGAGATTCAACTAAATGAAAAAGTTTTTATAGCACTGCGTGAGCTAAATCCGCGTTTTCTACACCATTTAGCGGGAGCTAAGTACAACTTTTTTGAACTGTGTAAAAAAGTACTACCGTAAGAAATCTCACACTTTATTGTACCATTCGAAAAAGTAATATCGAAATCATGTGTCACAATCACTCTTTGTATATTTATTAATACGTAGAAATATCTTTTCACCCATGATACATAGAAAATAATCCAAAAAATATAAATACTTCAATAAAGAATTAAAAGCATCAAGAAAACGAAAACTATAGTTTATAAATTCTTACTGTGCCGTGAGTTGTCGACATATGTAAAACCTCTGTGAGCGCGCATGCGTGTACAGTGTATACAGCCTAACGATGAAAAAGAGAGAGATGCATATATGAACAATGAACTATAGATGCTTCGCTTTGTCTGACTCATGTATACATGAATCTGAATAATCGGCAAGATTTTGTTAGCATATTGTATTTAATTATTAATAAAATATTAGTGACATTAATAATTATTAATATAATTTCACATACTAAAAATGCTTTTAAAATCGTTTTTACTTTTCTTATTTGTTTGCGAAGGGTTTAGTTTTGATAATGTATATACTTTTCATTTTTTTCGAATTATCATTCGTGGAGTGCATAGTTTTGTTGATACATAGCGTTCGTTTTTATTTACGAATTATCATTTGTGGAGCGTATAGATTTCGTTAAAATTGATTTTCTAGAGTGTAGATTACGTGTGGCGGATTTATCTCACACGTGCTATAAAATAATATACGATACGTGTGCTCGAAGTGGTCCTCTTACACGACGTGCATAGCACCCTCGCTGCGCTCGGGCGCTAACTGCACGCCGTGTAAAAAAGGACCACTTAGAGCACGTGTATCGTAATGTACTATTATCATCTTTAAAACTTATTCATTTGATACAATAAAATATAACAACTATTTTGACTTACTTTGCTGTTGAATTAAAGTTAATTTTCAATTGAATGAATATTACAATATCCATCAAATTAACAGAACTCGTCTGTTAAATGAATAGAATATTTCATAGTGGTATATTAACAGAAGGATTCAGTTGATACAATCATATTTTTTTCTTAGTAAATAGATAAGGTAAGTACAATTTTTTTAAAATGATTTAATGATCGCTAAGAAAAAAATAACATTATAGCTGTATTGTTATTAAGAAAAAATCAGAATTAGTAAATAAACGCGCTTACAGTTAATATGATATTCGAATTTACTCTATGTAAAAATATTATTTTACTTGCTTTGCACGCAACATCCTTAAGCACCGCTACATTATCATCAATCTCTGTGACACTGTTAAAAAATAACTTGCTCGAGCGTTTCTTTAAACTATTTGAATAATCTTCAAAAAAAGTGGTCGTTTCGACATTATTCACTGTATCAAAGAGGTTATTCGCACGATACGTGTCAATGATTGTTCGAATATTTTAATTTGACTTTGCTCATGGGCACGTTCCGTAAGTGAAATTCAGTTAGAGAATGGCAACACCGCTAATGTGCGGCTGTTTCATAAGTAAAAAATATAGCAGAATTCGAAATTTAAGAAAACGTGCCGGTCAAATAACTTAAAGTTTATTAAGTTAAATATGGACGAAGTAAGTATAACAAGATTTTTTTACATAATTATTAATAAATTAAATTAATATCTTTTCATATTATAAATATAAAAATTATTCATAATTGTAAAATGATGAATTAAAAATAAATCCTGCCAATTACAGCATTTGCGTTCATCACGATTAAACTAAACTTTATAAACTATAAATTTAATTAAAATTAATATATATATATATATATATATATATATATATATATATATATATATATATATATATATATATATATATATGCCCAGTCCTCTCTCCGCTCTCGCTGTGTAGAGAAGTTATGCTCTGCACAGTAAGAGTACCCTTACCTGTATCCTTTTCCTTCAATCTGTGTAGTAGGGGGATTCCACTACACAGACTCCCCTCTCTCTTTACTATGTAAAGAAGTTATGCTTTACATAGTCAAAACCTCTATCCTTATCCTATCTATGTAGTCGGGGGATTCCACTGCATAGATACTCCTCCACCTACCGCCGCCGTAACCGCCGTCGATAAAATAGATCCCGCGTTTACCCGCCGTAGTTAATCGTTAATAATATTTGCGTTGTAGATATTAATGTAATTTCTTTTTTTCTTTATTTTTTTTTCACAGACGGTTACTAAACACCACGCCATCTGCCGGTGAAAGCAAGGAACCATAACACCATTTATTTTTCACACCGACGATCAAAAGAAATTATTTTTTTTATTCAGTTTAATTAAATTAAAGAATAGATTTATTGTTTGCGTTTACATATATTTTTATACCGTCGTTGTAAACGCTCCTTGATTTACTATTAATAAATGGACAAAAGTTACATTTAAACCAAATATACTTATTTACCTAGTTCCACAAAAACCTTTCCTGTGATTCCGACCCGCCGTTTATATCTCTAGTATTAAGTTTATTTATTTTTGTTTTAAGCTTTTAAATTTCAATATTAATATAAATTATTATTTCTTTTCTTTACAAAGTTAAATTCTTAAATTACATTTATTATTTTTTTCTTTCTTTTCATTATTAAATTAATTCAGTAAAAATCAATTTAGTTATTAAGTTTGAACTTTGGCTTTTATCCACCGCCGTAGATCATCCTCGCAAAAATCTGATGCAACCGCAGCTCATCCAGAAAAGCCAAACGTTACAATATATATATATATATATATATTAATATATATTAATATATATTTGAATGACTTCAATCAATAATTACTCATAAAACGTGTTTACAAATTTTCAAAATTTGAAATCTGCTGTTATATTTTTTTACTTTTGAAACAGCCGCCCATTAGCGATGTTGCCATTCTCTAACTGAATTTCACTTACGGAATGTGCCCCATGTGTCAGTGAAAAAAATCATACTATGTGAAGTTGGACCATCTAACCTTCTCAAATATTTATATCGATAAGTTAACTAACCAAAAGATATTAAAACAGTTGACAAAGATTACGATCGAGAATTAAATCGATGCAGTATTTTAAAATGTACGCGTTAGTTTTTTAGTTAAAGACCAAAAACACGAGTATTATTTTAGAAGATGATTCGCGTCCTATAAAAGAAATAGGAGGGACAACCTTCGCTCGTTATGATAATAAATTATACAGGGCAAAAGTCACCAGGAAAAGTTATAAATAAAAAAAATTTGAAATAAGTTGAGTTTTATTTTAAGTATTAATTAGAATATATAATAAGTAATATTATTTTATTAAAATTTTTTGAATTATACACAGTAGAAAAAAATTTGTAATTTTAACACACATAAGTGTTACAGATGAAACAAATTTCTTTTTGTTAAAATTTACAAATTTTTTTTGTGTAATTTTCGAAGTTAAAATTTTAACCAGTGTTTAAGGTGGATCATCCGTTCCCAATGATATTTTGTAAACCTAAAAGTTTTTGACGAAACTTTACTATAATAATCTTGAAATACCCCATCTTTTCATTGGTATAATAAAAATATAAGTTAACCCATCAAAATTTCAATTAATCAATGTCTGAAAAAAAGATATTATACACACGCGTAAATGGAAAAAATCATGATTCATGGATAAAGTTGATTATAACTTTTTTGTTACTTAAAAGTTTTTGATAAAAAAAGTATGGAAGACAGACGATTTTATAACGATTATAATATGATCGAGGAAAAAGGGAGTAAACGATGTAAATAAAGAGAAATTAAGTGTAAAAGTTGAAAATATTTGATTAACGTAGAATCGACTAAATCAGCTGGTATATACTGCGCATGCGTGATAATCCTAAGACGCTTAGAGTGCATGTATACATATTACGAAGTCCGCTGTATAGTGCCGTATATAAGTAAACAATCACAAGGGGCTTTTCAAGAAAAAAAAAATTTTTTCTTAGCATTTACTTATGCAATGATTTTTGTTTTCAAAATATTAATAGTTATAATTGAGACATATAGAGTGTATTAATTTATAAAAATTTGCAATAATACAAATACCACTAAGGAACCCAAAACATGATACGGTCTTACATGCATGATCCACCTTAAGAGCGCTCCAAGATAGAGTCAATACTAACTATATAGAAGAAAATCAAGTTGTGGTCGCATTATTACAAAGTGATAAAAAAGTTAAAAACAAATGCTATTGGACCGGTGGTTTGAATCCAGGATTATTTTGGATTTGGGCAGCCAGAGCAAGGCCTGTTCATCATGATACTAAACAAAATGTTATCGGGGACGGAAGTTAATAAGCTATATAATTTTTCTTTTTTTCAATCAAAATTCTTATAATTATTTTGGATATATGTAAAAATTATAAATTTCAATAATAAAAGTTTTAAGATTAATAATTGTCATTGTACTTTTTGTATGGTTTACTATTAATATTCAAAAAGTATTTGTGTTTAATTTATCTATTTTAAAAAAAGAATCAATTTTTTGAAAATATTTTATAAATATCATATTTCAACATTACATTCCTTTATATAAATAATAAAAAATTAATGTCTTCAAAGTTTTAAAAATGATAAATAATTATTTGATTCCACAAAATAAGAATATTTTTTAATTATCGTATGATGTTTTTTCTTAGAAAAAGGAGAAAGTATATCTAATGATACTTTTAAAAAGAAAATTTTTAAAATGAGTAAAAATTTTACATTCCATCGTTGTCTAATTTATGTTTTTTCTCTAATATAGATGTCTAAAATTGAAATATAATCCTGGATCAAGAATATATTTATACAAAGAAGAAGATTCCGGATCGAGACAGCGATACATTTGTGAATTATCAGAAGACGACGAATCAGCCAATAAAATTGATATAATAGCCAGAAGTGTGTTGAACGAATAATATTATTTTTTTTAACATTGTTTAAAATAATTCCTTAAATTTCATAGTCTATTGTACATTTTTCGTATTATTTAAATATTTATTTTTATTCGGTAACGATTAGGTTTTTATTAAATTGACGTGTTTATATTCAAATAATTTAATAATTTATTAAATATCTTGTAAATAATACTTGGAACATAAATTATTTGTATTATTGTAGTATTTTTTTGATGCGATATCTAATAAAGAAAAAACGAAATGCAAAGAACTGTGATTTAAAAATTTATTAATCATGTTTGTTTAATATTAAATTATAAATAAACCTAAAACTAATGGAAAATAAGTTACAATAATTAACTACGATTAATAAAGTACATCCTAAAGACATAAGATAAGTTTGTTTAGGTACATTTTAGTTGATTTATAATTTATTACAGTCTTCAAGCGTTTCAATAACTCAGAATGTTGTATAAATTATTAGCCTAAATATAAACATTTTTATATGTGCTCAGTATTGAAAATAAATATGTTACATTCTATTTGATGATATACTTTAAGATTCAGCTTGGAATACTTAAAATATCGACCTGATATATTATTTATAATTTTAAAATATCTTTTATTCATATTATGTACGTATTATGCACATAATAATTTTAAGTAATTTCATTTTGTTGAAAAGGTAGTTAAGTAAGTAAACTTTTAGTGCTATAAACAGTGTACAACTAACAAATGATTTTATTTATACAGTACCGCTCAAAAGTTCGTAAAAATTTCTTTTTTTAACTCAACTTCAAACTGCGATATTTCGGAAACGGCTCGATGAATTTGAAATATCCGGACAGCGTTTGAAAGATCAGATAAAATACTATTCTTTGTGTCCTGCCAAATATTTTTATCTCTTTTTTTAACTCTATTTCTAATAATAGAAAAATTTTTTATTTTTACGAATTTTTAAATTTCAATCAATCAAATGTAACTTTTTAAGAAATTGATAAAATTAAAAAATTCGAACGCGACTGAAAAGTAAAGTAAATTTCCTAAATCTTTATGTTCAATGATTTTTTTGTATCTATTTTCTGCGTGTAGCTAAAAATGCGCAAAAATGGAAAGTACAAGAAAATCAGTTTTAGATACGATAATATTTTCCAATATCGCGGGTTTATTTTTGTTTACATTTCAGCATGTGTTCAAATCTGTAGTTCGTATATATACATACGAAGAATCAAATTTATAAATAACTTTGATTTATTCAAAAAAAGGACACTATCATTTATAATAATTGTGATAAAATTTGTGATAATTTTGTTAAAAGTATACAATACCGTTCATTAGTTCGTAAAAAAATTTTTTTTTTTTAGAAACTCAACTTCAAACTGCGATATTTCGGAAATGACTCGATAAATTTCAAAAATCTGGACGGTGTTTAAAAGATTAGACAAAATACTATCTTTTTGTATCTTTTTCAAAATTCGGCTCGATGATTTTTCAAATTCATCGAGCCGTTTCCGAAATATCGCAGTTTGAAGTTGAGTTACAAAAAAAAAAATTTTTACGAACTTTTGAGCGGTACTGTATATCAGATTTAAATTCTGCTTAATTATCAGATGTATTTTTTTTTTTTAATTTAAACTAATTTTTTTATTTTTTTAAATTTTAATTTTAACTACTCTTTATTCTCTTTTACATCGTATTTATTTGCTTGGAGATGAAGGGTTGTTTCCGTGTTCACTGCTTTGACTAATTTAGCCATGTATCTGGTCATATTGTCCATATCTCTGTTATATGGATTGTACTTTTGCCTGAAATATTTTCTCTTATTTGGATCACCCCCTCGTCTTCCCCGCGGTCTCCTTTCTTGAGGTTGTTGAGGTTGAGGTTGACGTTGAGGTTGTTGAGGCTCGATAGGTTGGGGTGGCTGTCCTTCCTCAGCAAACTGTTGAGCTGGCTAGTGGTTTAGAAGACGTGGAGCTTCCAATATTCTATTTTGGTGAACTGTAAAAAATTATATTAATCAATAAAAGATTTTTTTATGATTTTGTTTAAGAATAATAAATTTACAAATAATATAAAAATCGGTGGAGCGTTGGATTTTGTAGTCTCGGGGTTCTGAGTTCGAATCCCGCTCTCGGCAGCCGATTGATAGAAGCACTACTGTACGTTACATGTGCTTTGATCACAAACACACTTACGCGCTCTGTCACTGATTAGCATTACAAATAATATAAATATAGCGATGTTAAAGAAGGAAAAAAAATCGAAATTCATTAAAATAGTTTTCTTTTTAACCACTATAAGAATCAAGTTGAATCACTTCAACATTTATTTGATATTATTTTTCCATGATCTTCAAAATTAACTTAAAAAAATCCATATTTCAAAAATTAATATTAATTTGATGTATAATAAAAAAAAATAAATTGAATCAATTAAACAAGAGAAAGTTTTGAAATCATTCAGAAGATAGACAAGTATATATTAATTTGTGGATCGACAAGTACATTTCATTTCAAAACTTACTTTCTGCGAAAGTATGAAATAAGACAAATATGAGTTTGTTTTTCATCTCCTGAAAATGAATTTAAACTTTCATCAAAGCAATGATAAGCGGACACTACACATATACTCATGATTATTGAATATCTTTTCATATTATTGTTTAATTTTAGAAAAAGAAAATCATTAGCTTGTAGCATATAGCATCAAAATTATTTAGTTAAATTTATCAATAAATCCATTCATTAGTTATTGAGAACTTTGGGTTCCAAAATTAAATATTAAAATTTTTAAATTTTGTATCAGAAATTAAAAATTTTCAATAGCGGGTGAATGGATTTATTTAAATATTTGATTGAATAATCTTTTGTGGTACATATTACAAGCTAATGCATTTCTTTTTCTTTTGCAATAAAATGAAAAAATAGTCAATATGCATAAGTACAGGTGTAATGTTCTGTTTTACACCCCTTAACTTTTTTATTATATTATTTATAAAACAATAAAGGTTTTCATACATTTTATTAATAGGATCTGTAAATTTTTATTAAAGAAAATAATTAAAAACATGTTTATAAGTTTATTGTAATAATAGCATATTCTGTAAATTAAACCAGAGAAAGTTCTGAAATCATTTAGAAGATAGACAAGTATATATTAATTAATAAGAAATTATTATGTGAATTAAACAAGGGAAAGTTATAAAATCCATTTATAGATAGTCAAGTATATTATGTCTTTATTATTCTACTGTTTATAAAACAATTATAATTTTCACAGATTTTTAAAAAACATTAAATGATATTATCAAAAAATTAACAAGTTTGATATTAATCATTATATAAAAAAATATAACCCTATTGATTTTGTTAATTTTAATTTTTTTTTAAGAAAATAATTTTAAATATTTATCATAAGGTTTTCATAATAAATAGCATGTATTGTAAAAATTAAATAAATCAAACAAGAGAAAATTATGAAATCACTCAGAACATAGACAAGTATATAAAAGCAAAACTGAAATATGTTTTTATAAATTATCAATCTCTTATTTGATACAATAAAATATTTAATTCAAATAAAGCCAGCTTTATTTGTAAAAAAATAACCATAAACATACTTGGCAGCCCCTCTTCTTTATAGTTTAAAATGCTGCCATAATTATTTCCAATAATTATGCAATAATCCAATAGATTAATAATTTATTTTTATAATTTATTAATTTTAATTATATAATTTAATGAAATAATAATAATTTTTGTTTTACCCTGTTCTACATGCATTAAAACACATTATTATTTAAATAGAAATTTTTTATTTTGATTTCTTAACCTTCTGACAGCCGGGTTGACGCCATATGGCGTCAACCCATGATCGGCCCACATATACTATTACTTAAAAAACATTTATATGGAAAATTTCGAGAAAGTTACACTTTTTTAGTGGGAAAAATGCCGGCTGTCAGAAGGTTAATTTAGGTAGTTACATCACAGTCATCATAATACAATATTACAAGAAAACTTCCTAATATTTATTATAATTTAAAAACATCATAAATAAGTGGTAAAAATTACGAAACGATTCTTAACTTCTAAATTGAGATACAGAACTGCGAAATTGCAATTTTAAACGAATTAACGTTTTAATCGCAGTTTCAAAGTTTTATATCAGGATTATATTAAGTGGAAATATTCAAAGATATTTTTTCAATAGTATTATAATTTTAAAGCTTATTTAACTTTAAAGCTCAAAATAAAAATAAAAAAGTAACTTATGATTTCAAAAAAATTTAGTACTAAGCAGGATTGGTTTCAGAAAAACTCTACGCTCATAGTTTATGACTGTAAGCGTATAGATTTCGCGACGCCAATGCTGTTTCGCTATTATAGCAATTATACAATAAGTCGTCGCAGCGCTGTAAGCGCGAAATCTCTACACTTACAGTCATGAACTGTGAGTGTAGAGTTTTTCTAAAACCAACCCTGGTACTAAGCCAGACACGACGTTCTCCATAATATTATATGAGAAAAATTAACCTAAAATTAGAAAAAAAATTTATTATCAACACCATGACACTTTTCTTGTGAATTCAATTTAAATGGAAGTAAGTTTTATACTTGTAGAAATAATATATAATAAAAATCTATGATAATTTTATTTCATATAAAAAAAACTATAAATATTAAAGCATCTTGTAATCTTTATTAAAAAACAGAACTTTGACATATTCAATTTAAAAAAATAGTATTAAGTTTATTTGCTAATTGAATTTAGATAAAGGGTAGAGAAGACCAGGACTAAAAGTAACAGGGGTAAAAATTAACAATATAATATTTTAAAAGTATAGAAAAAATATTGAATAATTGTGTCTTTTATATTTAATATCTTTACATCTTATTCGCAATCACCATAAACAAATAAATATAAATTATATTATTTTCTCCAAGCCTATGTAACAAAAAGATAACAAATCATTTTTTTTTAATATTTATTATTCATGGTTATAAGATTATATATTTTGTTAAATTGCATTAATACATACATAATCAAATCAATTAACAAATAAATTTTATAGAAAAAAGAATTCTAAAATAATCTTAACAATAATACCATTAAGATTCAATAAATGCGTTTTTTGTAATAGTTTAAGTTACAATGATCAATATGCAAGTGGTATATTATATCTGAATTGAATTATTCTTTTTTTTATTTTAATACGTTTTTTATTTAATTATAGAATTGAAATTATGTGCTGTTCAAATAAAATTTTTTATAGCACTGCGTGAGCTAAATTCGCGTTTTCTACACCATTTAGCGGGAGCTAAATACAACTTTTTTGAACTGTGTAAAAAAGTACTACCGTCAGAAATTTTGCACTTTATTATACTGTTCAAAAAAGTAATATCGAAATCACGCATCACAATCACTCTTTGTATCTATATTAATACATAGAAATGTCTTTTCACACATTATAATACGTAGAAAATCAATCAAAAAATATAAATACTTTAATAAAGAATTGAAAACATCAAGAAAATCAAAACTATAGTTTATAAATTACTGTTGTGCCGTGAGTTGTCGAAACAAAACATCTGTGAGCGGCGCGCATGCGTGTACACGGGAAAAGATTTTTTCTTTAAAACTCAGTGTACGTTTTACTACGTATATGTATAAACATTTACATCTAGAAATTCCGGGTAAGAACACTGTAATAGAATAAAGGGTTCGTTCTTGGAAGTGCTTTTCCTTCACGCAAAGTCTTCATTCACGTAAACGTTTCTTGGGCATGCGTGCACTTGATTTCTCAGTGCACATTTCGGCGATTCACCTTATATTCTGAAAGTTTACACTTCAATACTTGATGCCTCAATACGATGCATAGAAAATCAGAGTGCTCGACCGTGAAATCACAAGCCACTGACATATAGTAACAAGATGAATAATAGACTATATAAATAACATGAAGTTCTTTCTATTATAGTAAGCAAGCATTCTGCCGTAAGAGGTCGCTAAATTTTACACTTTGTTTTAAAGAAATAATCTTTTTCCGTGTACAGTGTGTACGGCCTAAGAATGAGAAAGAAAGAGATAGCTGTACGAACAATAAACTAGATGCTTTGCTTTGTCTGACCTGTGTATACATAAATCTAAATAATCGGCAAGTTCTCTTTTTATCATATTGTATTTAATTAATAAAATATCACTGACATCAATACTTATTTGATATAATTTCTCAATCTAAGAATATTTTTGATATCGTTTTTGCTTTTTTTTTGTTTGCGATGGGTCTATCATTGATAATAAATAGTTTTACTTTTTTTCGATTTATCATTCGTGGTGTGCATAGTTTTGCTGATATATAGAATTCGTTTTTATTTACGAATTATCATTCGTGGTGTGTATAGTTTTTGATAATATTGATTTTCTGGGGTATTAATTACGTGCGGCGAATTTATCTCACACGTGCTATAAAATAATATACGATACGTGTGCTCGAAGTGGTCCTCTTACACGACGTGCATAGCACCCTCGCTGCGCTCGGGCGCTAACTGCACGCCGTGTAAAAAAGGACCACTTAGAGCACGTGTATCGTAATGTACTATTAATATTTTAAAAATTAAATACCATATAAAATTACTATCATTTGCATTTCAAGCTTTGCCCATGTCTGTCAAACAGTACTAAACAGTTCAATATTTCTTTAAGCTCATATAAGTAATACAAATCTCATGTACCCCATAAAAACGAAAAAAAAAAATATATCGAAAAAACCTAGATTTTTGACATTTTTTCACCTAAAAACGTTGATTAAATAAATATTAAGACCGGATTTTTGAGGGTCTTTTTAAATTTTAATATCTTATTAATAAGTAAAGCCATTTTTCATTTCGGTTATTAAATTTAAAGGCTTTTGAAGCTTATTTTATTTGATTAATTAGTCGTCAGTTGACTTTTGTTTTAAATGTCAATTTTTCGTAGTCGTGATCGTCGTAGTCGTAGTCGTCATAGTAATCGCGATTAGGCGATATTATAATAACGTGTGATTAAAAATCTAGTGATGGCTTAAAATCATCGTTATCATCCTTAACAAGAAGTTTTTAAGAAATGGCTGCGCCAATTAATTTGGTTAACCAAGATATAAGTTTAATCTCAAATGAAAATAACGGACCGATAGGGCCGGATGCTGATACACCAATGACAAAAAAAAACTGGGAAACAACAAAGCCAAATCCGTAATTTTTTTAAACTATGCAGTGAGGATGAGAAACAAAAATATGTGTGCAGTATTAAAAATTGTGGTACAATTATTGTAAGTATCATTAAGGGCATACATACGCTCTACTATACCGTTCGTTATAGCAGAGCGTATGCATGCCCTTAAGAGGATATCGTAGTTCTGCTCCTCCTGATAGTATTTTTATTCAAAGTTCATGAGTAAACAGTGCGTCAAATCAAATTCTTTCACTTCAGTAAGAAAATTCGTAAGATTAATCCTTAGCGCGGACAAATCAAGAAATTTACTAAAATAATATACATAAAAAGTTATAAACAAACTTTCGATTTATACTATTTTGAGGTTAGGTTCATCGAGCTTGATATCTAATTTTCATTCAAAGTTCATAAAAAAATATGAAGCTAAATTGAATTTTTAATTTAACAAAAATTATTGTATTAATATAGTTTTACCGCGGACAAGTTATTATATTTGTCCAAATAGTAAATTTAAAAAGATATCAGTAAGATAAAAAAAGCAAAAATCGATTCCAACAACTACGACATCCCGTTAAATTATTAAAGTATTATTTTAACTATAAAAGTTTTACATTTATTAAATTATCATTTAATTTATATTTTGATACCATATTATATATATATTTTTGTGTGACTGCTAACCAATTTTCGAGATTAAAAAAATATAATTGTTGATTTAGTTAAAAATAAAAAGATAGAGCTAGTCGTGGTCACAATCGAAGTGTCCTCAAAATTCCGCGTGTTGATTCTGTAATTTATTCACGTATAGCATTTGAAAGTGTCCAGTGAAAAAAAATAAGGTTATTTTTCTTTGATTAAAAAGTTAAAATTTCTACTATGTATACTTTGAGAAACTAGAGCCACAGCACCTTCGCTCAGCTCTAAAATGCCCTTGGGCCTTGCATTTGCGATGCAAGGCATGCAAAAAGTGAAGCTTTTTGCATATAAGACACGACCAACAACACTCGCGCTTCACGCTCGTTATTTATTACTGTCTTATTTAAAATTTAAAAAATTTTGAAATAGATCATTTGCAAACGCAAAAGCATTAAAAGTTAATATTATTTGTTTTTATTCATTGTATTTTTTACTACAATTTTCTTCAGGAGGTTTGAATTGTTCAAATAACCGCAATTGTAGAGGTCGTAACAATTTTCATTTAAAAAAATATATTCAAATTATATTTAAAGTTTTCCTAAAATTTATTGTATTTAATTTTAAAAAAAAATTTTAATTATTTACATTTTTTATGTGCATTAAGTTGATTAATTTCGAAGAAATTTATGTTATGTGAAAAAGCTGTATTTTCATTAATTTATACTTTTTAAAGTTTTAGATAGGATAATCTATCAAATTTTATAAGAAAAAAAAGTTTTTTTTATATTTAAGTAGCTTTAAAGTAAAGATTTGTATAAAGTTTTCATTCGATCTAAATAATTCAAACGGGGGATGATTTAACGGCAGGCCGGAGTAGAACCTGATACCGACCGAGTAACAATTGAGTTGTTTGTTATTTACTCAAGTATTAATCGGTGTATCTTCAAAATAAAGGTTGATCGCAATAGATATTATTATTATGAATATCTATGCACAAGAAAAAAAAAATCTACTGATTTGTTTTTGAGAAAAGTAAGGAACGCCGAAGTTAAAGATTATGTTTATAATATTTTCGCGTTCCTTACTTTTCTCAAAAACAAAGCGATAGATTTTTTTTTTCTTGTGCATAAATATTTGTGATAATAATATCTATTGCGCTTAACCTTCAATTTGCAGATACACCGATTAATACTTAAGTAAATAACAAAAATGCCAATTAGACAAGGACAGCGAATCCGGCCTGCTCTTAAAACAATAATACAAATAAATGTTAGCAGTTTAAAAAAAATCGTTCGATCCGTTATAAAACATAGTAATCCTTTTAGAAGTTAAAGAAATTATTTTTGTTGATAACTTAAAAAAAACGAATTTTGAAAAAGTATATAAAATAAAATTCATAAGAAAAAATAAGATACATCTTTTCAATATTATACATTTTTTTATAAAAATTATATTTATCAAATTATTATTTAAAAATAATAATTTATAATTATTTTATTAGATACACGGAGAGAAAAAAAGAATAAAAATTACAATACTTAATGTAAAGCTATAAATGATAATAGATTCAACATAATTTATAGACAGGATGCCGAGCAGGGAACATTCTCAGGCATGTGCAGACGTTACATAAAGCTGAGTTCACAGAATATGTAGCTAACACGAAAACAAATCAAGGGACAGCTCAGCAACGACAATTGGAAGATGCATCAATTAAAATTCGAATGTCTGCAGAGACTTTAAGAGAGATAGTTATAGAGGAAATAGCTTTAAATGAACGTCCTTTTAATATGGCTTCTAAAAAACGAAAGGGTCTCAAAAGGTTATTGGATATTATCGTTGAAGGATTGCCAGATCGAGAAAAAATTTCAATTAATCCTGAAAATACAAGAAGATGGGTCTCAGAAAAAGCTGATTGTATACGAAATGAAATCAAGAAAGAAATAAAGGTAAATAATTAATATTAAAAAAAAATTTATAATATATTTGGATATCTACAATTTGTTTAATTGTTGAGACTTTCTTTTTGATTTTCTCAGTGCTTTTTTTCTATCCTTATTGATGCTTCTTCTTTCTTTTTTATTGCTATTTAGCTTTCTTGTTGCGTTTTTCTCTTTCTTAAAGCTCTTTCTCTTTTTCTTGAAGCTGTTACTCTCTTTCTATTGACTTATTGTATTAAATAATAATTAATTAATAATAATAATTAATTATTAATAATAATAATTAATTATTAATAATAATTATTATTATTAATAATTTTCTCATTGTGTTTTTAATTGTTATCACTCGATTTTTATAACATTTTGTTTAAAGCCATTTTTTCTTGTGAATCTCAGCTTTAATAAACCAGTCATTTAATTCAATTCAATTCTTTCTTTTACGGAGAGAAAAATCAAGTTATGAATGCATGAAAGTGTGTCACGCTATAAACGCTAATGTTTTTCTTCCAAAATTTCAGTGGATGCCTACTTTATTCACTTGCTTTTATTCCACATAAAAAACGCAACAGTGTCACCATATTTTTTCGTGAGGCTCCTTGCGATTGTGATCGAAGGGTCTCAATATGCTCATTCAATATTCTATTATTCAAATTCATAACCTCAACATTTTTCTTAATAAAGACTATACGATAATAGATATTTAAAAAAAATAAAATAAAGATTGATTCTTTTAGAAAGTTCACACGTTATTAGATGTTGAAATTATCACAAATTGTTAATGGATCATTTTATATATAAGGTTAAGAATTAAAACTATAAATGTCATATGTTTGAAAAGAACTGAACATACAATTGCAAGAACTTCACCGGTAAATCGCGTGGTCCTCTTGCAACTATTACTTGTGGGCACTACACTTCATGATTGCTTAATGGCACTGCTTTAAATACAAGAACTACTAAAGATTTTTCAGTATTTATTAATGAGTTTACAGAGTGAAGTATTATCTTGCTTCAAACGCTTTTGATTCTTGCGACAATACCTTGATTTTTCTCATTCTTTCTCTGTTTCTTGTCCTTTTTTTTTGTTTTTGAATCTCTCTCTCTCTCTTTTTACTGATATTGTTTTTTTTTCTTGATCTCTTTTTATTTCTCGTTGTTTCTTTATCATTTTAAAATTTTAAAAAGATACTTAATAAACTTTTACAAAACTTAATCGATTTTTTTTTAAATTGCATTAGGTTAACCTTGACTGAATTTAAAATAAAGCAGAAAATAAAAGAAGTTAAATTAATTAGATATAATCTTTTATTTTCTTATCTTGTATAAAAAATAATATAGAATATTATTCTTGAAAGATACATATGTTAAAACCTGGCTTTCGCCAGAACTTAATTATAAATGAATGAATACGTTTTCATATCGATTTGAAGTAATAAGGTATTCATTAATTATTGAATTTATAATTTTTAGAAAATGTTGATAGTAATTTAGGAAAAATGTATAGAAATCTAGTGGTGTAAAAACTCTACCAATATTACATTAAATGAGATCGCCCGCACTATTGGATCTATTCAAGAATAATATTTAATGATTTTAATAAAAGAGTAGATTATATTCTTAACTTTTTTTTCAATTCCAGTAGATTAGTGTTAGGCATGCTCAGACAAATATCACAATAATTATTTTTCTAGTAATTTGAGTTTATTAATACTTTCAAAATCTTTATAATAGTCATGAATGTACGTATATAAATTCACAATAACGATCAGAAATGCTCTATAGGCATCTGATTTTGTTATCAAGATAAGCAAAATAATAATTCAAAATGAGTTTGCTTCCTTTCTCAAAATATTATTCAATGAAGTTATTTAAAAAATTCAATATTGGAAGTTCATAATTAAACAATAACAATCATAAAAAATGTAGCGACACACCTGTGACTTCATGGCACATCGTGAATTCTCAATGATCAATTTTGATCAAGATTTATCTTTTTCTAACTTATAAATATAAAAATTTGATTTTTTGGTATTGTACCATAGTTATAGAGAAATTTTCATTTGCAAAAAGCAATGATCACAAGTATATTTTTTATATTTCTATACTTATTATAAATAATTTTCCCAGTATCTTAAGAGTGCTCACTGCAACGATTGGAACGTCACCGCTATCAAAATCGTATTTTAGTTAATTATCATCTTTTGAGACATTTTAAATTCCATAAAAATGTTTCCCCACGTACAATAAATTTTTTATTTTATTTATAAAGAAAATTCAATAGTAGCATAAAATAAATAAAGCTGTAGTTTGCAGAGAAAAATAAAAATTAGTTCATATAATCACCATATCATGTTTAAATTTTCTCTGCAAATTACTCATTCATTTTTATTAATTAATTCATAAAACTTAATTTAAAGTAATCTTTAAAGCTTATTATACATAGGAAAACTCTAATTATATTTAATTAAGTACATTAGCAGGTAAAAACAAATTTTTCATGGTGCTGTAGACAACTACAAGTTGTGCAAAAAATAAAGAGCACTCTTAAATAAATATACTTATTTAAGCATAAAATATTACTTTAAATGTATGTTAATATTAAATTAGTTTATTTGGTTATCTAAAATGATAAAAATATCATTTTTATTCGAAATAATATGTTCGTGACACGAATATGAAAAAGCCCGTAGATTTCTACATATATTATAATTGTTTAATACATAAAAATGAATTTTAAATTTTTTATACTTTTTATCAACGTACGAAGATAGAATAAAATACTTGTAAAATAAAATAATTTGTAAAATAATAAATAAAAGGTCAATGATCAATAAATTTTGCATTTCAGGACAAATTGATCAGCATCAAAGTTGACATAGCCACAAGAAACGTCGTTTCATTTTTAGGAATAAATATACCCCACGTGAAAAAATTTTGTAAAGGTTTTATAAAAATTTTATAAAATCTATTTTATAAAGTTACAAAATTTTAAACATACAAATAACTTGAAATAGTTTGCTTTTTTCTAAATGTTGACGGCTTAAACTAGTTGATATTTTTTATTTGTCCATTGTAGGCCAATTATAAAATAATGGTCTTATAAAATTTTTATAAAAGTTTTATAAAATTGATTTTTTATAAAGTTTTTATAAAATATTTATAAAACAACAATTTTGTATACAATTTCATAAAAATTCGTTTGAAAAGCAGAAACATTTTATTATTTATTTTTATAAAATAAAGAATTAAGCCAAATGATTCCACATTCCAAAATATATAGTAGTTTTCTCTAACTCTTTGTTTTTTATACAAGCTTGAAGTAAATGTAACGTTGCAAATTTTTATTCTTGCATATATCTGAATGTCTTCCACGTTTAATTGATTAATTGCACAAAATTCTTCAATTTCTCGTTGTTCATTTTGATAAAAAAAATTTTTCAAGGCTGCACCAAGAGGTCTGTAATAATCGAATTCAGCTATATCTTCCAAAAATAATCTATGTTTTAAAACTCGATAAGCTGACAAAATTTTCAAAGTATTTGCGATTTCCACATCAATTTTATTGGATCCATGGGTTATTTTTTTTATAAAGCCATTTCCATCTTCAAACGGAAACGCAGACCAAGCCCATAATGGTCCCCATAATCTTACATTTTCAGCCATGTGAATGAGTTGATGTATATTAAATGAACAATTTTGAAGCCCATATAGATTTTCAAAGTCTTTTACAAACAAGTGTAAAAGATTCTCAGCTAAATCAATTTCACGAACATGGATTTTGCATTTTAGAAGTGTTTTTATAGCATAAATAAGGAGTGAGTAGTGTTGATAATATTTTTCTGATAATCTATTTTTTAATAAAATAGGTGAATAAAATAGCATGAAAGCTCTTATTTCAGAAGCTTTCCAGTACTTTATATTTTTTAAAGTTTTAGGTTTTCTGGGTATATAATCTGGAGGGAAAATTTGTTTCAACTCAATATTTATTTCATCACGAAATTTTTTTTTAACATAAAATGGTCAATTTTTATTTTTTGTATGGAACCATAATGTAAATAAAGATCGAGATCCAAGCAGTATTGCATGCATATAATCAGGAACAAATGATTTAGCTATATCGAAATCCGGAATCAATGCTGTTATGGATGCTCCCTTTACGCCATTTACGTGAGGAACTCCTTGATTTCTTCTTTGAAATGCTTGAGATATCATTCTTTGTTTTGTTCTAAAAGTAGCATCACTATAAGGGTATACATGATTGAAGCCTTCGCCAATAATACAAGTTTCACCTGGTAATTCACAAAATGTGCAACCATATGCGCCGTTATATTGCATAATATTTTGTGTCGCTGCTCTCGCTGGAGCGTCTAGAGTTGCCACAGGAGCAATAACAATACTTTTTGTCATCATATTACTTGATTTATCAAACCAATCAACACCGTTTAAACGCAAATCCTTAAGTGTTTCCACAAAAGGGGTTAAAAAGGACATCATGTTAGGTTTTTTTTCTCGACTATAGTAAATCATACTTACATATTGAAAATTTCTTCTATGATAAGGATGCACATTTGTTATTTGCACTTGCACTAACCACAACTGTCCATTCGAGCTATTTGATATTGGTAAGCCATCAGTATTCCATAGTAAGCACAGGTCATAATCATTTTTAATCACATTTTGTTTTAATTGTTTATATATTAAACCAGAGCTAATGTCACTTATATAATTTGGATCTTCAATTTTTTTAAATTTATATTCATCAATTAATTTCTTAAGATTCCTGTTTTCAAAAGCATTTTGTAGTAGATTTCTTAGGTTGTTTTCTACTAGCATCCCGTTTACTTTATTACTAGTGCATGTTGCACATACAGTTATACGCGGTTGAGCATTCCAATTCCCCAGATAATTTCCACACTCTTCACAAATACAATACTTTTTCGTTTCCTCATAAGTAAATGGCATACATTTTTCTAAAAATTTCAATAAACGATATTTTGTTTTCATTAAATTATTCGGTTTTGGAAGTAAAATATTTAAAAGATGTAGAAGTTTTGCTAAAACTGTTTTGCTAAGACAATTTTTCATATAAAAATCTAATATTTCATATATTGATTGAGCGACTGTTACATCTGCATCTTCGTATAAAGTCTTATCCAAATACTCATCCATATCGTTATTTAACGAATTCTGATCGAAACTATCTTCGAACACATTTTCCTCAAACTCTTCTTCTGAAAATGATCCTCCAGAAATAGTAGAACATACGCTATTTGTCTCATTAAACACATTTTCTTCCATTTCATTATTTAGATCTGAAATTTCCTAAAATTTGAGATAAATTAATTAAGTTGGCACATTAAAATGACACATGAACTTGATTAAAATATAATTAAGTGTAAATGTTTTCAATATTGACTAATTTATTATTTTTGAAATGAAATATAATATTAAATTTTTGAATAAAAATTATCTTTAAATAAATAACATTGTATAGTAAGATAATGTTTTTCATTTAATATAAAAATGAATAATCAAGTTTAAAAAATCTAAATATATTTTAGTGTATATTCATTTATTTATGATTAAATGAAATTCTATAATTACATCTATTTCCATATCATCAATAATAGACTCATTATGATTTAAATAATCTTGTATCGTGGCATTATGTCCTTGTCTTAATAAATCGAACATCCGTTTCCGACGAAGAGTCGTTAAAGGAATGTTAATAAACTGCAATAAAAAAATTAATTATTTCATAAATAATTACAATTTCTAAGATCTTGTAAAATTTACATATTGTTATTATAAATCAATTCAATTTAAATTAAAAATTTTACAAAAAAATATTTATTTGTACTAACCTCATTTTCACTCACAGCGTAATTCTTATATCTTGACATATCTGTATATTTTAATTTAACATTTTGCACTATAGCGGCTATATTACATTTTATATAAATATATATACGAAAGCGATTAAAAATTAATTAAAATAGAAATTTTATTGATAATCACGAAAAAGAATAGTTAGGTTTAGAAACAGGTTATTTAGATGTTACGATGTTCACGTAGAATATTATTTCAATTTTTATTATTCGATTGTACTGATGCATATTTATTGATTTTGAAACCTTAACATTCAACTTATCTGTCATTTCAAAAGAATACACTGAAAAAATGTTAATTTATTTAAATAAGCTTTATTTGATCAAATAAATTTTAATTGATACTAAAAAAATTTTACTTGAATAAAATAAAGTTTACTCAAATTAAGCAATTTTTTTGGTGTAGACAGCAAGTTTCTTGGTTTTGTACTCTTTTTTGCATTGAAAATTCAAAATTATTTAATTACTATATTGTAAGCATATTTTTATAATTTTTATATTAATACTTCATATCTCAAAAATCTTTTTTTGATTTAAAACTATTGCTTTGTTATTTCCAATATTTTATATGAAAACTCCTTCAGGACAAACACTAATGTTTACAAAAAAGATGTATTTCTTACTTGTTATTTACTCACTTGGCGCAAGTAGCCATGGCATATGGATTTATTTATACATTAAGTTAACAATCATTGCTTAAAAGATATTAAATTTTTTCTAGCAAATAACAAAATAAATAAAAGCATCTACTAGATCTGAATAATTTTAAAGAATAAAAGTATTAGCGTTCATTTTGTTAATTTAATAGAATTTTTTGAGCATTAATAATTTCAAATTTTAAAACTTTAAACGTCATTCTTTTTTTTTAACAAAATATGTGCAATAGCATTCATACCATAACCCGAAAATAACTTCATTTAGTGTCAGGAAAATATATTTGACGTTTTTTTCACACTTAATTTTCTATATTAATAGTTAATATAGACGATGTCTCATAATATGCAGTATTTAGTGCTATGTGAGGATTCTTCTTACTGCATAATCTACAAATACTCTGTTGTATTAGATGTAAATCAGCAGTCCATAGGTGTAGGGAAAAAAATAACCTTTTGGTGGCCCGAAGACAATCCAGCATCTGCAAAGAAGTATAATAGACAAATAATTATGGAATCCAGTTAAGTAAATTATACTTTTAAAATGTCATAAATTTGATATATGAGTGTTTTAATTTACGATATTTCGACTAAATACATAATATTTAACCTTAAAAACTATAATTTCTTATTAAAATATTTTTTTATCAAATTATGCAGTTGATGAAGAAGAATTGCACGAAACAATGAAAAATTTAACAAAAAAAAGAGGCAAAAGAAAGAATGACGAGGATGATCAGAAAACACATGCTAAACTAAAAAGAAATGTTCAAGATATCATGGAAAGTAAAATTTTAGAGGAATTGAATGATCTACCTGCAGTCCAAATTTCTCAACCTTCAACAAGCGGTATTGAAACCGAAAAAAAAACTGATTATATATTCGATGTAATCAATGACATACAAACCGATATTGACCTGTGCTTTAATTCCCTTTCATCAGCCAGTGATTCAATAAAATCAATCAGTAAGGTAAGTCACGTTGAATCTGTTTACAATAACTGATTTGAAAATTAATTTTATAATAAATATAAATTACAGAAATTGAATTTCTTCAAGGAAAGCAGATATGAAAATAACGTATCTTCATATCAATCAATAAATATTTCTCAAAGCTCACATAATACACCATTGAATCCGGATTCGCAAAACTCAGAATTTAATGAAAATGAAGATTTTAAAAAACTAAAAAGGCGTTCATATAATATGCCGCCCTATGAAATTGCAAATAATCTTAGCAATAGTAGCTCTTCATACGATGCCTTATTTAATTCTGATACGGAAGAGGATAATGATGAAGACTTAAAACAGCAAAAATATAACAAACAGCCATCCTTATCACCTGTACAGGTAAGTGAAAAATGTTCAATGACTAAGATTACAAAAATTAAAAGTTTTTCAAAAAATAAAACTAATTATTTCATTTTTATAGGCATTACCAAATAAATCATCAGCTATTAGGCACTCTGTTTATACCATTTCCAGTGATTCTGAAGACGAGTTCGAAAAAATAAATATATTAAAGGTATTTTTTTTCCTAATAATTTTTGTTCAGTTAATATTCTAATAACTATTCATACAGTTTCATAATGTATGAATGGAAATTATATTAATAGTATATTACGTTCCGAGGTACGGAACAGGCTCATTACATGCGCGTGTAAGTTTGCTTTGCGAGGCGTCAGCCGAGCAAAGCAAAACACGCGCATATGATGAGCCTTTTTCGTGCCGAGGAGCGTATACGATTTTCCTTCATGCCCGGCCGGAACTTCGCCATCCTAAAAAGATAAAAATTCATTTTTAAGTAAAAAAATACATCGAAAACGACTTCTAGTGAAATGTCATTTGATGCTTTAGTTTGTTGTAGCGCGCACGCGCAAGCAACTATAGTATACGTTGAGAGCGTGAAAAAGAGAGAGAAAGAGAGAGAGAATCGCAAATAAAAGTCCTATAGCGGTTAACATAGGATAAGCAATTCGTTTTATTTAACAATTCAAATAAATAAAACGTGTAAAGAAACAAAAAAGGAACATAAATATTCAATTATTTTATTGTATTTTTATTTTTTAAGTGTCTAAAGGCGTGTTGTGAGTGTCGTGAAAAAAATATCGCGAGTTAAAAAAAAATTGTGTATGCATGAAAGAAATGTGAAAAAACGGAACATGTGTATCCTATAGCTGATAACATAGGATATACAGTAAATATTCTAATGATAATTCATATAAAAAAAACGTGTGTAATTATCATGTGTGTGTGTATTTCATAATTTTAACAGTCATGTCTAACGATGTTTGATGTATAATAACAGAGGTTAGCCATACTGAGTATATATAGATATAGTCGGAACATGCAGCAGACAGTGAAGCGACCGAAACTGTTGTAGTATGAAGGTGCGCAGTGGCTTCTGAGCATGTGACTGTAAAGAAAATCACAAATGTAATTTGCCCGTTCCCTGCCGCACGAGAGGCACTTTTAGGCGAAGTTCCGGCACGGGTATGAAGGAAAATATTTATTTTTAAGGCTCTAAATGATAATAAAAAAATCGAAGACAAAGAAGCAAATATTGAGAAAAAACTGGGCTCAGTAAGTACTCAAAAAGATTTAGAAAATAAAATTAAAGAAGAAAAGAATGATGATATAGAAAATCAAGCACCCGATGCACGATGGACATTGAAATACCCATTTGCTAACAGCGCAGGCGATGTATGGATTAAATATAAATGCCAATAATCTCAAAAATATACATAATTTTATTTCAGCTTCAAGAATTATTGAAAGGTTCTGGAGTATATCTAAACAAATTTTCATTAAAAAATTCAACTATGAGTCAAACTAAACAGACAACTTTAGCCAGAGCGCTTATGCGAATTGTCTTTACCGAAGATGCTTTGCAAAAATGCACTATTAGAGGTAAAAAAGGAAAACAAGGCCTTAATCAATCTGGAGTCAATGCAGTATTACGTATGATTTACGTTATGTTAACAAATTTTAATGTTTAAAATTTTTATAAAATGTTTATAAAATTTTTATAAAACTTTTATAAAATTTTTATAAAATTTATTAAGATAAAAATTTTATAAACATTTTATAAAAACTTTACAATTAATTTATAAAATAAAAAAAAAATTTATTTAATAAATAATTTTTAGGGTATGTGCATATATGCTAAATTATATGCTAAAAAATATAATTGGCCTACAATGGACGAGCAAAAAATATTAACGAGTTTAAGCCGTCAACATGTAGAAAAAAAGCAAACTATTTCATCAAACATTAAAATTAAGACAGAGTTATAGCTTACCTTAGATTTAAAAGTTAATAAGATGTGTTCTTTTTTAATTATAAGTTATTTGTATGTTCCTTATTGTTAAAAATTAAATAAAATATATAAATAAAATATATAAAAAATATATATAAAAATATCAGGTTGAATGTTTTTTATTTTATTTATTTATTTATTCTGTATATTTTATTAAAAAATTTATATAATTTTTAATATAAAAAGTTTTTATATAAATTTTATAAGACCATTATTTTATAAAAACTTTATAAAATAGATTTTATAAAATTTTTATAAAACCTTTACAAAATTTTTTCACGTGGGCGATTTTTTCAAAATAGCAAAATCCAAATTAGAACTCTTGGTCTCATATAACTTAAAGATAGTCATACAGCATCATACCTAGAAGAAGAACTTAAAACCTTATTAGCTAAATACGAAATTAAGATTATCGATATTTATACTTTTACGTCTGACAATGGATCGAATATGGTAAAATTGGCAAAACTCTTACAGTTATCACAAAATTCAGAAGAAGACGTAAACGAGGAAGAGGAATTAGATGAGGATAATTTTGATGGATTTGGTGAAAGTTATCTTGATGAAAGCTCTGAAGATGATAGCGCAGTGAACTTCCTGAAGCCAGTATGGATAAATACTTATCCCCGAGAAGTTTAAATATTGATAATGAAAACAATAATGTGGAAAATTTATTAAATGAATGCGGTTTTGTAAATTTGACAGTATCTGGTTTAAGAGGTGCTGATCATATGCTTCAATTAACTATAGACGATGCTCTTCGAAAATCTGGTACTCAATCGATTATTGCAAAAGCACGAAACGCGGCGAAACAATTCCGGACGCCAAGAATTTCAAGTGGGCTCTATGCTGATAATAAAAATATTAAAAAACCACGACTAGACGTAGAGACCAGATGGAGCTCCACATATGATATGTTGGAATCATTATTGCTACTGAAGAATTATTATCGATGGTTGAAAAAAAATACAATACCTGAAAGCAATTGGAGTGCAATAGAAAAATTAGTTAAAGCACTGAAACCATAAAAAATTGCTACCAAAAATTTACAAGCCGAACAATTAACGATTCCTGAATTTGTATTAAATTGGAAGCGTTGTCTAAAGCAGAAAGAAAAAATTAATTGTAATTTTTCAAAAGCTATTGTTGCTGCTATGATAGAGAGGCAAAAAGTATTATTTGAATCTCCAGTTGTATTATCAGCTATGTTCTTAGATCCTCGGTTGAATGGCTTGTTGAATATAGCAGAAATGGGAATTGCTAAACAACATTTATTAGATATATGGAGACGCTTAGAAGATAAACGCGAAAGTGAAGAAAACAATGCAGAAACAGAGCAGGAATATGAGGTCATGAACGAAAATTTAAACATGAATTTGGATGAAGATGACGGAATATTTGAGGAAGCCAATAAAAACAAATTAGAAATGTTTCGTGAATTGGTGCAACACTCTAAAAGAAGTAACATTTCATAACTTTTGGATGATTTTCTTCAAGTTAAAGCAGACCACAAGTTAAAGGATATTCAATTTTGGGAAGAAAACAGATTTAATTACCCGGAACTGTATAAGTTAGCTGAAGTAATATTGGGGAGCCCGGCAACACAAGTAAGCGTAGAAAGACTATTTTCTGCGTTGCGCTATATTTTTTCTAAAAGCAGAGCTAATTTGAAAGAAAATATTATTGATGATATTTTAGTCATAAGACTGAATTACAGTTTTAATAGTGAAATAACGAATCATCAGAAAAAACTAAAATAATGTATTTTAAATTTTGTATAATATTGTAAAAATTGAGAAAGCGTATTATCATTGTATTTTTAATTGTTGATATCATCCTATTTCTATAAAATTTTGTTTATAGCCATTTGGTCTTGTGGACCTTGGCTTAAAAAAACCAGCCATTCAATTTAATTAAATTCTTTCTTTATTGTTTTTTTTCTTGTTCTTGAATCTCAAAATAATGCAAAGAGGATATTCAAAACACTGGTAACATTTTTTACATACGATAAGTAGAAATAACTATGTATAATCATCCATACATTGTAAAAACTATAATATTATATCAAATCACCTTATTTTCATTTTAAAAAATGATCACACTAAATATTGTCAGTTCATTTAAGTTATTCTGTATAATGAAATTTCTCTTTTACTATTTCATTTCATGTTAAATAAATTAAGTTTAAAAAATTATTGTTTTTACTTTCCGGTTCTTCATAAACTTCGGAGCATTAAGAGATTAAGCTAACGCGATATCTTAAAGTTGTTCTAAATAATTATTAAGTAAAATAATAGATATATAACTATTATATAAATGTTTAAAAATCTTCTAAAAATTTATTGTATTTTAGTATTTTTATAAAATTTCTAATCAAATCTAAATTTATATTTTATTTTAACTTTAATACAGTGTTTCTGAGTTTGTTAAGAATATCTTAACAAATTTCATATATTTTTCCTTCTTTTGTAAACTCTTAAGTTTCTTACCGATTCTTAAAAAAGCTTTTGTGATTCAAAAGTTGTATTTAATTGATAATTAGTTAATATTTTTAGCATGTAACATAAGATCAATTTTTTACGCTATTTCGTTATAACATTTTAATCATCTGTAACTTCAGAACCACATGAACTTTAATGTAACAAAGCTTAAATAAAGTATTTAATTCGTACTTTCTCTTATTTTCCATACATTTTTCTGTAAGAGTTTTAGTTGCTTGGTTATTTAAGTTTTTACAAACGCTTCTTTTCACTATATTTTTGAAAAAATATCCATATCTTTGTCTCCAGAACATATTAGCACAAAAAAAACACGGCCTCATTTTTTTTCATCAAATGATCATATCCTGTAGTTTTACCTAAACCTGTTTACCGGAACTTAGGTACTCTCCTTGTTAGTAAAACATTTTAAAAATTTATAATCATTCAGCTTTGTGCTTATAAAAATGTGAATTTCTATAAATATTCAAACGTTATTAATAAAGTTGAATTCATCAAAAATTTAATCAGAGACACAAAGTCGTATAGATGCAAGGTTGGTATTTAAACATTAGCTTTAAGTTCCTCAGAGCATCTTGTGTACATTATTTGTTTTATATTAATAAGAAAGAAAATCGATAAAAAGTCTAAATAATTCTCGAACGTATAAATTATTTATTACTTATTATGTACAATATAATGTGTAATGATTATTACATTTTTAATATATTTAAAAACATGTTTAAAATACATATACTAACACACGATCACTTGCGGTATTATAAAAGTAAAGTCTTACGGCATAAAAGTATTATTGTACTTATTGTTTTGTATTTGTGTGACAAATGATGTATGGTAGATTAAGATATTATTCTTATGTATTATAAATTATAATAAAACACAATGTTATAAAATATAAAACAAAATTTAAACTCACTTCTAAATAAGTTGCGGTAAAAAGTAAAATATAATGATCTTTGATTAATCAAAATTCGAATGTAAGTTTTTAAAATCGGTATCTATATTTTCCAAATTGATTACATTTATTTTGCAACATTCATTGTGAAAAGTTTGGGCATCAACTTGAAAAAAATTAAATTTAAATAATGATTGAACAAGTGCTTTATTTTTTATTGATTAAAGCAATATATTTTGATATCAATTATATATTGTTTCAAAATTTTTTTATTTTTTAACACTTTTTTAGTGATTAGTTATTAATTATTATGCAATTTATTGTTTTTATTATGAGTTAACCAACGAAAAATGATACTTGTATTACAAAAATTCGTTTTATTACTCAACACAAGTGCAATACCGACTCAAAACTGAACAAGTATTTATGATAATAGATTGGTATAATGCTACTGAATGATAATACACAACTGATGAACAACTACTTCATAATGACAATAAAAGTTATTTCTCTGATACGAACCAAGTTTTGGCTCAATACTCGTTAAAGTTTAAGGTACCTTTTTGAACATTCGCACTATAATTTGAAAATAGTACATTTCGTAACGGGTATAAAAAGGCTTTATTTACAAAACGAAAAGTTTACGTCCCGAACTGAAGGCGAATAACGAGTTTCGTAAAAAAAAGCCTTTTCATACCAGTTATGAACCGTATTTTTTGCCATGAGAGCCAAGAAAGAGCAACGAAGTTGCGATTTTGGAGTTGGAATGGCAAAAATAATTTATCCCTGAATTAATTGTTTCGTAAAAGCGTTATGCAAGAACAAACTAAAAATGAAAATATAAGGTAGTGGAACCAATCACTGATCGGGGACCAAATAATGATAATTTTGTAAAAAAATTTATTTTAAAATAGTTTTAAGATTTTTTTTTATTAAAAAGAAATTATATTTAATAAATAAAGCATTGATAAACTTATTTCAAAAGTTTTTATGCTCACTCAGTTTGTCAAATTTGAAAAAAAAATTCATGAAAATCGTCTGTTACGTTTCATGTGTTTGCACGGGCAACAGCTTAAGCAATGGCGGAAGAACAGTGAGTGGACTAAATGCATTTTTTCTTTGCTTTTGAGTGATATTTTCATTAAAGGGATTCTTTATACATAAATTAAAGCATTAAAATGGCAAAATTAAAAGAGGTACGAATTTATTTATACAACTAACTAGGAGAGTATCAGACCTCCGGATCACGGATTTTGCTCAAACTTTGGGATAAGTTTTCAGATGTCAAAATATGAAAGAAAACAGAATTTTAGATCCCAACGCTCAATATTTCTCTAGTTACAGGCAATTAGAGAAAATCACTAAAAAAGTTACTAGATTTTCAAACGCATATAGATCCTTAGCATTGATAGCTAGGAGCTTGAAACTTTTTTTAAATAAAAGCTGAGCTCAAATCCTTTCGAAATAGTAGTTATAGCATGTCAAAATATTATTTTTTCCCAAAGTTATAGCGTGATAAACATTGGACCTGATTTTTCTTTTTAAAACATTAATTAATAACAAAAGCTGAAAATGGGTCTAATGTTTATTACGCTATAACTTTGGGAAAAAATAATATTTTGACATGCTATAACTACTATTTCGAAAGGATTTGAGCTCAGCTTTCATTTAAAAAAAGTTTCAAGCTCCTAGCTATCAATGCTAAGGATCTATATGCGTTTGAAAATCTAGTAACTTTTTTAGTGATTTTCTCTAATTGCCTGTAACTAGAGAAATATTGAGCGTTGGGATCTAAAATTCTGTTTTCTTTCATATTTTGACATCTGAAAACTTATCCCAAAGTTTGAGCAAAATCCGTGATCCGGAGGTCTGATACTCTCCTAGTAAGCCTTATTTATTTTAATGATTATCAATTGGTTACTTAAATTATACAGGGAACCTATTATTGATAATCGAATCTCTAATGATTTTTTCAAGTTATTTTAAAAGAAATAAAATATTTATAAAGTTAAATTAGTTATATTTATTATTTCATTGGTTTTTTTCTAGAAAAAAACAGTACAAAGAAAAACAATGATTCCGATATGGAAAAAGCTGTAAATGAGTTTAGGAGAGGAGTTAAAGTAAGACAAGCTAGCAAAACATTATACACAAAAAGTAAAGGATATTTACGTTTGAAAACTCATCAGAAGAAAAACGATCATTATTAGAAGCTCAGACTAAACAATTAGATTTAGAGATGGTTGAAAATTTGTCATGTAAAAGTCAACTGTTAAAACAAAATAAAACTTTGATTTTAGAAGAAAAAATAATTAGAGATAAATTAAAGAATATCAAGCCTAAAAAAATAATTAAAAAAGAAAAAGTAGACTGATTAAAAAAAATGTAATTTATTACAAATTTTATAGTTTTAAGCAGTAACTATGCACTATTTTTGAGTATTTTAATAATGAATCGTTTTCCTTGTATTCATGAATGTATACATACTTAAATTATATTTAAATATGTTGTTTAAGGCTGCAATATTTAGTTTCAATTATTATTATTTAATATAAAATTTAATATCTGTACAAGATTTAACTTTATAAGATAAAGTTATTTTAAAAAATAAATGAATTTATGCATCCCAGTTTCCAGAATTTAATGTTATCAATAAATGGTTCTTCCCTTGATTAATAATTTGTTCCTAACCTAAAATGCTGATCAATAATTGGTTCTTACGATGCTTAAAATAAAATAGAAATTAAAAAATATTTATTGCTTAAAATGAATAAAATTAATTATTTTCGCGATAAATAAGTACTATATTTTCTAACAAAATAGGTTTTATATAATTTTATTTGTTAAAAATTAAATTATTTGTATTTTTTTTCAAGCTTTTCCTTAAATGATCAATAATTGGTTCCACTACCTTAATTGGTTGGAAAATAAAAGTACATTTTAGTTTTTAATTTTTTGTCAAAACTAGCCATGTACTGGTCCAATACTTATAAAAATAATATGAAATGTCTTTGATGATACCCAGCATTATTAAACAAATTCTGTCTGAATCGATCAATCTGATAAAGGTTACGCATAAACTAATATAAATAATAAATATGTTCAGTTGAAAAAAGGAGATGATGATTTTGTTTTATTTATAGGTACCGGCCAAGTACTAATCCAATACTTATAAAAATTTTATAGAACCTCTTTGAAAGCACCCTCTATTATTCAAAAATAGTATATTATTAACCTGGGAAGTAAAAACGAAAAATGTCTTTAATCGTATGTAAAAGGTCATATAGGTGATAAACATACAATTTAAAGCATTTTTTATTTACTCTTGAAGTAAATATGCGATTTTTTACACAGGTAGCGTACACTGACAGAAATATTTAATATATCATTGATTCAATTAAATTTCGCAATGATATATTATATATTTCTCTCAGTGTACAGTGGGTAGTTTTCTGTTCGCTGAGAGGGACTAAAGTACCTACTGTTTAAAATGCATTTGTACATGCTTTGTGTAAAAATGATTTTTTCGAATCAATCCATCCATTTAAGAAATATGAGCAAATAAACATAAAAAAAAGAAATAGGGGTGAATAGATAATCTCTTCTTACTTTGAAAACGATTAACATTGTTATAAAACAATTGTTGACATTAGTGAGTAAGTAGTAAAACCGTTGGTATTACTGGTTTACATAGACAAAGATTTAAGCCAACGTTCTTACGATCATTATCGATTGGAATCGATACAAAAATGATTCATAATTTATTGATGAAGAATTTATAATTGTATTTAAATTTTAGCGACGGTGCATTGATAACCCATGCATATTGCATGATTTTAATAATCACTGGAAAATTTATTATAATAACATAAGTTTTCAACATAGGTTAGATAAAATTTAGACGAATACTTTTAATATTTAATTACTAATCTATTATTCACAATTATTACGCGAAATTGCAATTTTTTATATGTTAGTTACTCCATATTTAATAAAAATAATCATTTAGTTATCAATTGAAATTTTTATAAATAAAAATTAAAAGTTAATTATAAATTAGAAAATGTTATAATTAATAATTAGAATAGTTAATTAACTTTGAATTGATAACTGAAATTTAGTTATTGATTACTTTTTTTTAATCAATTATTAAATAGTTAAATATTAATTAAAAGGTAATCAAATTAAAAATTAAGTTAACTATTTAGAATCCTGATATTGACTATCTTTTCATTTTATTGTAAAATACTTTGTTTTCGTGTATATTACAAGATGAAATTTCTTTTTTTTTTTTATAAAATAAAAAGACAATAAATATTTAAAGTAGAAGTACGGTGTTCCTTTTAGATACCTTAAAAGTTGTTAAATAAATTAATATTACTATAGTTATATTTCATCACGTCTAACTTTTTTAAAAAGCATCCTATATATACCTGCAAAAAAAAATTCTTATCAGGAGAGTGTTTGAGTTGCGGGTCACAGATCTTGATGAAACTTTGGGATAAGTATTTAGGTACCAAAATATGAGTAAAGTCACAGCAGTACGGTTTAACGCTTCGAAAAATTGAAGTTATGGACAATTATTCTTATTTTTAGAAAAATATGAAAAAAGAACTCCTAATTAAAGTGTGAATAATTCTGTCTAAAAATGTCTTTAATAAATCTACAATAACTAAAATGAAAGCAGAGAAAGCCAACTTTAATTTGCTAGTTTCCGAATTGAAAAATAATAATTAGAACTAAAGTTATGCTTGTTTAAAGTTAAGCAGCAAAAGAGTACTAAAAATAGTCTAAATTTTGAAGGATGGTGATTTTTAGTACTCTTTTGCTGCTTAACTTTAAACAAGCATAACTTTAGTTCTAATTATTATTTTTCAATTCGGAAACTAGCAAATTAAAGCTTGCTTTCTCTGCTTTCATTTTAGTTATTGTAGATTTATTAAAGACATTTTTAGACAGAATTATTCACACTTTAAGGGGATGTAAATTACTGACATTACAGTTTTCCAAATTTTTTATTCTTAATCCAAATTTGAAAAAAATATCTCTTTATTACAGCCGTCTATTTTAATTAATAAAAAGCATAATATAGAGATATTTTAGAAAATTTTTTTAATAAAGATTAAAATTTTGGAAAACTGCAATGCCGGTAACAATATATTAAAGATATACCCTATTACATCACCTTAATTAGGAGTTCTTTTTTCATATTTATCTAAAAATAAGACTATAATCTTCCATACTTCAATTTTTCGAAGCGTTAGACCGTACCGCTGTGGCTTTACTCATATTTGGTACCTAAATACTTATCCCAAAGTTTCATCAAGATCTGTGACTCGCAACTCAGACACCCTCCTTGTTAGTAATAATATTTAGTTCAAGAAATCTTTCGATTATCATTGGAATTGTTTACACAGCTTCATTATTTAAATAATTATAAAATATTGAACAAAATTAAAAAATTAAACCGTAAAAAAAATAGAAAAAACGACTATAAAAAATTTTATAACATCCAAAAAATTAATATCTTCTCTATTTTAATTTAATTTTTTTTAATTTATTCTATAACCAATAGAATCGGAGATATTAATGTTCGAAAAATTACGTGGGCACCAAAAATTATCCATAAATTTTTGCAAGGTAACGTATTTATAAAATGTAGTCTTAAAAAGTAAAATTTGATTATTATTAAACTTTAGATAGATTAATCATTTTTGAAAAAATTTTGATTATTATAAAAAAATACTGAAGTATTATTAATTTTAGAAGAAAATAATTTACTAACAAAATATTTCATTTGAACATTTCCTTTCCAAAACAGACAAACTTTTAATTGAATCAGGAGAATCACTTTGAGAATGATTCTCTTAATACTAAAATCAGCTCTGTTCCATAAAAGAATGATTCTTGACTGATGCAAGATAATCGCTCCCAGATTATCTTGCATCATTCATTTAGTACTCGAACCGGCTCTGCTTTAGAAGAGAGCCAATCATAGCCGACGTGTGAAAGTCGCTCTCAGAATTATCGCTTTCATAATACTTAAATTAATTCCACTTTTGAAGCGAGAAATTTTCATATTACGTGCGAGAATCACTCTCAGAATGATTGGCTTAATACTTCAGCTCTGCTCTAAAAGAAAGCACTCTTCAGTCGGCATGCAAAAATTATTGCTCCCAGAATGGTTAACTAGAAGCTGAATGACCTCCGCTCTGGAAAAGAACAATTTCTTTGTCAACTTACAAGAATCGCTGCTAGAATGATTCACTTACTAGGAGAGTGTCACACCTCCGGATCACGGATTTTGCTCAAACTTCGGGATAAGTTTTCAGATGGTAAAATATGAAAAAAGCTAAAGTTATAGTCATAAACACTCAATATTCCCCTAGTTACAGGCAATTGAAAACAATCACTAAAAAAGTTACTAGATTTTTAAACGTGTATAGTTCTTCAGTATTGATAGCTAGAAGCTTAAACCTTTTTTTAAATTAAAGCTGAGCTTAAATCCTTTTGAAATAATAGTTATAGCATGTAAAAATATTATTTTTTCCCAAAGTTATAGCGTAATAAAGATTGGACCTGAATTTTTATTTAAAAATATATTAATTAATAATAAAAGCTAAAATTAGGTCCAATCTTTATTACGCTATAACTTTAGGAAAAAATAATATTTTGATATGTTGTAACTACTGTTTCGAAAGGATTTAAGCTCAGCTTTAATTTAAAAAAAGGTTTAAGCTTCTAGCTATCAATGCTAAATAACTATATGCGTTTAAAAATCTAGTAACTTTTTTAGCGATTTTCTTCAATTGCCTGTAACTAAGGAAATATTGAGTGTTTATGACTATAACTTTAGCTTTTTTCATATTTTATCATCTGAAAACTTATCCCGATGTTTGAGCAAAATCCGTGATCCGGAGGTGTGACACTCTCCTAGTTAGTAGTCGAATCACCTTCACTCTAGAAGAGAATAATTCTCGTATATCGGATGAGAATGGCTCTAGAAACAATCCACTTTATACTTGAATCATCTCCGCTCTATAATAGAACGATTCTCGCACATCGGCTGAGAATCGCTCTCAGAACGATTTATTTAATGCTAAACTCAACTTTACTATTTAAGAGGACGCTGGACGGCTCTATCCTTTTCTAAATAAAAAATGTAGATTTTTGGGAAAACTAATGATTATTAATAAAAATTAGAGGTTGTCCGCAACATGTATAGTAAAACAGCAATATTTTGTCTGATGAGAGTAAATTAATTTCGTTGCTTTGTTTTCAAGAAAAGTTTGACATATTCAAAATCTTAAGTTCGGACTAGGGAATATGATGTTCAAGTATGTCAAACTTTGCTTGAAAACAAAGCAACAAAATTAATTTGCTCTTATCAGAGAGAATATTGCTTTTTACTATACAAGTTGCGGTCAACTCTTAATTTCTATCAATAATCACTAGTTTTTCCAAAAACCTACATTTTTAAATTAGAAAAGAATAGCGAAATCCAGCGTCCTCAAGAAAGAGTGAATCTCGGTTGACTTACGATCACTTTGAGAATGATTCCCTAAAGACTAAAATCAGCTCCGCTCTAGAGAAGAAATTTTTTCGACTGATATGCGAGAATTGTTCTTAGAGCGATTTTCATCAATTTTAAATAAATTCCTTTCAAAGTAGGAATAATATTTATTGACATTGTGTAATTATTCAAGGAAAGAGTTTTTATTCCTCGCAAAAGGCTTGATTCTTAAGTGAATCTATTTTAAATTTATTCAAAAAAATTTTTTTAAGAAAGAGTCTTGATAAGAGCTATTGTAAAACTCTGAATCATTGGGTAAAAATGAGGATCAATCTGAGAAAAAAGGACAAAGAGGAAGTGAGGAAGTAAGAAAAGAGTTAGTGAAAGCGTTAAATCAGAAATCTAAAGAACTGATCAAAGAGCTACGCTAAGAAAATTATTTTTTAAAAGCTTGTTTTATAAAGACAGCAGCAAATAACTTATATACAAATTTTAGAGAAAATCTATCGAGTAGTTTACGTAAAATAGAAAAAAAAATAAAAATTAAAAAAAAATTTTTTTTTCCTACTATCGTGCGCAAAGTTCGAGTTTGCGCCTGCGCCTGTGTTCGGAAAATCTTTTATTCTTGCACGCTCAGCTGACGTGCGGGAATGAAACTAACACGGGGAATGAGATTGTGCGCGCGCACTTTCTGCGTTTACATATACCGCGCGTGAGAAACTGTAGCTATGTGCGCGTATGTTTTGTGTTAAAATGATAGAGAGAGAGAGAGTGATACATATAAACAGAATCACGTTTAATAAAATCGCTTATTGAGTAAGCGCGTCCTTTTCTTTTCCTCTGTTTATGAAAATGTCCTTACAATGCTTGCACGGACATTTAAAATTTTCAAATATAACACGCATTCTTTTCTTTTCTTTTATACATATTATGACACTTTTTTAATTTGAAAATTTTTTTCGCAATCATTTTTAAAATTATTATTTTTTTAAAATATTCTGTGTATATAATTTGATTCTTTAATTATTTTAATGTTTTGTTTACTTTTCTATATTCTATTTCTTTATTTATAAAAATATCCTTACAATGCTTGCACGTAGACTTTAAATTCTTATATAACATTTTTTTTTTCCTTTCTCTTAAACATTTTCTAATAATTTAAAAAATAATATTTTTTTTAAATATTCTTTTGGTTTTAATAATCTTTTGGTATTTTTTGATAATCTTTTAGTTGATTTTTCATGAAATATTTTAAAGGCGAGGGCTCCGCCCCGAACCCCCCCGTCCTTTCGCCCCAAACCTAACACTTTCTTTCGTGTTGTGTCGAACTTTGCGCAGCTTAGTAGGAAAAATAGTATACGATACGAGTGCGCAACGTAGGTCGTTCCCGCACGAGCGTAGCGAGTGCGGGATGACCTACGTTGCGCACTCGTATCGTAATGTACTATTTATTTTTTAAAATTAAAACTACGCTAAGGAAATTGGTTTTTAAAAGTCATCCTTCTTTTGGCAGTTGCAAATAATTCCCATGCAAATTTCAAAGCAAATTCATCAAGTAATTTACGTAAAATACAAAAAAAAAGAAAAATCGAAATTTTTTTAAAAGTTCTTAAAATAGCTCTATAAAAAAAAACTACGCTATGAAAACCAATTTTTAATTGCTTCCCGTCTACTTAAACAAAATAATAGATAGTATGCAAAATTTGAAGCAAATCCATTGAGTAATTTTCGAGATCTAATTGGCTAAATAAATAACATTTTCTTTTCAAAATTTCTTTTTCAAAATTTTAAAAATGCTCTAAAATTAAAGCTACGCTAAGAAAATCAATTTTTGAAAATTTTCCTTCTTATGGCAGTCACAAATAATTTCCCTGCAAATTTTAGAACAAATCTATCGAATACTTTACGTAAAATTAAAAAAAATAAGAAAAGAATCGAAATTTTTTTTTTAAATCTTTAAAATTCTCTAAAATTATAACTACGCTAAGAAAATTAGTTTTCGAAAGCTTATTTTCTTCTGACAATAGCGAATTGATTGTATAAAAATTTTGGAGAAAATTTATAGTATGGTTTACACAAAATAGAAAATAAATAAAAAGTAAAAATTTTTTTTTTTAATTTTTAAAATGCTCTAAAATTAAAACTGCTCTGAGAAAATTAGTTTTTCAAAGCTTGTTTTCTTTAGACAGTAGCGAATAACTTGCATACAAATTTTGGAGCAAATCTATCGAATGGTTTTCGTAAAATAAAAAAAAAGGAAAAATAAATGCTTTAAAATTAAAAGTGCGCTAAGAAAATCAGTTTTCAAAAGTTTTTTTTCTTTTGACAGTGGTAAATATGTTCCATACACGGAGAGAAAAATCAGGTTATTTTCTCATGATAAATTTAACACGTTAAAATTATATGATTCTTCATGTAAGATTCTCATGAAATGAAGTTAATTTAATCAGAATAGCATCTAACTTAAAATGCTATAGGTGCCATGTTATTATTACTTGGACGCTCACGGGATTTTCACGTGGAACTCAAGTGAATTTAACGGTGGTAGGGCCGATCTAGTAGCATGGGCTTTGAAAGAGAGAGAGAGAGAGAGAGAGTAAAGAATATGTGTATATTCATAGCAGCAGTCAGTTAGAATACACATACTGTGCGAGTAGAGTGGGGATATGTCGATTTTTATAAGCTAAACCCTTTGGTTACTTTGTTTCTCTCTCTCTCCCTCTCTATCTCCTTTCAAAGTCCGTGCTTCTGGGTCGGCCGCACCACTGATGAATTCACTCGAGTGCCACGTGAAAATCCCGTGGGCCTCAAGTAATTTTAACATGATGCACCGCCATCTATTAAAAACATGGATATCATCTAAAAATCACTTGTTTCTTCGATAATATTAGGTGAAAAAATATCGTGTGATAATCACTTGAAATTTCATGGGATAATAACTACACTAAGAAAACCAATTCTCGATAGCTTCCGCACCAGTTGATCGAAAAATTAAATTGTACGGAAAATTTGAAGTAAATCCATCGAGTAGTTTTTAAGATTTTATTGGCTTAATAAATATAAACATTTTTTTCAAAAATTTCAAAATGCTCTAAAATTAAAACTAAACTAAGAAAATCAGTTTTCAGAAATTTATTTTATTTGCGCAATCGCAAATAATTTCCATGCAAACTTTAAAGCAAATTCATCGATTAGTAAACAAAAAAACAGAAAAATGAAAAATTGAAATTTTTTTTAATATAAACGACTTTAAAATTAAAACTACGCTAGAAGAACCAATTGTCAATAGCTTCCCAGCAAGTTAGACAAAAAAATAAATTCCATGAAAAATTAGAAGCCAATCCATCGAGTAGTTTTCGAGATACAATTTACTAACTGACATCACACACACACACACACACACACGCACACACACCCACCGCACGCACGCATACACACACACACACATACAGACATTTTCTGGAAATTACTTTTTCCGACTCCCTGAGTCCAATTATGTACAAATTAATGAAAAAATAAAAAAAAATTTTTTTATCGATACAATGCTTTCTCTATGAAAAAGCAATAAAAAAAAGGAAAATCGAAATCATTTTCAAAGTATTTTAAATGTTATAAAATTGTAACTATGTTAAGATAATTAGTTTTCGAAAGCTTTTTTTCTTCAGACAATAGAGAATTGATTGTATACAAATTTTGGAGAAAATTCATCGTATAGTTTATATAGAATAGAAGAAAAATTGAAAATTAAAATTTTTTTTAAATTATTAAGAGGATATCGTAGTTATCCCCTCCTAATAATATCTTTATTCAAAGTTCATGAGTAAACGGTGCATCAAATCATATTCTTTCACTACAGAAAGAAAATTTATAAGATTATTCCTGAGTGCGGACAACTCAAGAAATTTATTAAAATACATCGCATAAAAAATTATGAACAAATTTTCAGTGTATAGTATTTTAGGATTAACTTTATCGAGCTTGATACCTAATTTTCATTTAAAGTTCATGAAAAAATAACAATTTTAAGTGATTTTTGCTCTCTCATAGAGAAAGCATTGTATCGATAAAAAATTTTTTTTTCTATTTTTTCATTAATTTGTACATATTTGAACTCAGTGAGTCGAAAAAAGTGGTTTCCAGAAAATGTCTGTATGTATGTGTGTGTGTGTGTGTGTGTGTGTGTGTGTGTGGATGTATGATTTCAGTTAGTAAATTGTATCTCGAGAACTACTCGATGGATTTGCTTCTAATTTTGCATGGAATTTAGTTTTTTGACTCACTTGCTGGGAAGCTATAATTGGTTCTTCTAGCGTAGTTTTCATTTTATTGTTTAAAAAAAAAAAAAAAATTTCAATTTTTCATTTTTTTGGTTTTTTTTTGTTTACTACTCGATGAATTTGCTTCAAAATTTGCACGGAAATTATTTGTGATTGTCCAAATAAAATAAATTTTAAAAAACTAATTTTCTTAGCTTAGTTTTAATTTTAGAGCATTTTGAAATTTTTGAAAAAAATGTTTCTATTTATTAGGCCAATAAAATCTTAAAAACTACTCGATGGATTTACTTCAAATTTTCCATACAATTCAATTTTTCGATCAACTGGTGCGGAAGCTATTGAGAATTGGTTTTCTTAGCGTAGTTTTTTTTTTAAAGTCATTTTAAGAATTTTAAAAAACTTTCGATTTTTCATTTTTTTTGTATTTTACGTAAACTACTCGAAGAATTTGTTTGAAAATTTGTATGGAACTTAATTTCGACTGCCAAAAATAGAAAAACTTTTGAAAACTGATTTTCTTAGCGCACTTTTAGTTTTAGAGCATTTTTAAAATTCTTAAAAAAATTTTTAGTTTTAATTTTTTTCTATTTTACGAAAACCATTTGATAGATTTGCTCCAAAATTTAAATACAAGTTATTCGCTACTGTCTGAAAAAAACAAGCTTTGGAAAACATATTTTCTCAGAGCAGTTTTAATTTTAGAGCATTTTCAAAATTAAAAAAAAATTTTTATTTTTCATTCATCTTCTATTTTGTGTAAACCATACTATAAATTTTTTTAAAAATTTTTGTACAATCAATTCGATATTGTCTGAAAAAAATAAGCTTTTGAAAACTAATTTTCTTAGAGTGGTTACGATTTTAGAGAATTTTAAAGATTTAAAAAAAAAATTTCGATTTTTTATTTCTTATTTTTTTTATTTTACGTAAAGTACTCGATAGATTTGTTCTAAAATTCGTAGAGAAATCGTTAGTCCAGTCATTGGAGACAAAAATAGGGTATAACCTGGAAATTCTTTCGGTTAGCAACGATTTTCATAAAACTTTAGGATGAAGCTTATATTACCCTACAGATCAAAAGTTATATATCGGCGAGGTGCGCTTTTTGCTTTAAAGGGGTAAAAACTACCCTCAAAGTTGAAAAATAGTAAAAATGCCGATTTACGCTTATAAATAATTAAAATAATCTTGGAATGTCTAAAATAAGTATTGTTTAATATTGTGGAACATAATTAATGATATTAAGCATTTTTACAACCCTTAAAAACCACCCCTTTGACTTAATAAAAAGAGCATATATAGTTTTTAACTTTAAAAAATATTTTCATGATACAACTATGGAAAAATATTAACGTTTTAAGTTTATGATATAATTTTTAATTTATTACATTATTTCAACCCTTAAAAACTACCCCTTATGATGAAAAATAGAAAAAAATAATTTTGAACATGTAAATTATTTTGTAATGACATATTTATATTAAATTAGACATTTTTTTACAGTTTATAATGATTTTTATTTTATTGTAACATTTCAACCCTTAAAAACAACCCTTGATGATAAAACGCCAAAAAAACGAGTCTTCAGTACTTTTAATAATTTAATAACTTTTATTCTATTAATAATATATTTTATATGTCTTACTATAGAATTTAGAATATATTTAAGTATTTTACATTTAAAACACACACACACACACACACACACACACACACACACACACACACACACACACACACACACACACACACACACACACATAAAGACAGGTAAGAAAAAGAAGAGAAAAGGTATAAAACTCTTATTTGTATAGACGTATATATCGCACACGGCAGCTGTTTCAAATCGGCAAGCTACATAGTCTCATTTCTTTTCTTCTACCTGAGTTTATACTTATATGATATATATATATATGTGTCCACTTACAAAATATACATATAGGAACTGAAAAGAATAGAAGCTATATACCGTACAGACTCAAAGAAGCTGTAAAATATTTATATGTATGTATCTAAAATACTCGAAAATAAACGAATTTATGCGCTCCGGAAATTTTACCGAAAAAGTACAATTGGTTTTTTCATGATAACTCCGCTAATTTTCAAGCTTTTTAATTGCTCCAAAATGGATTTTGTAGGTAACTGTATCATCTTTAAGTCATGTAAATATCAATTTTTAAAAAGTTTTATTTTTTGAGATTTTTTAGTTTGAAGGGCCAAAAATAGGTGGTACTTGGCTCTGATTACAGAATTCTAACACTAATATCTCAGTTGATTTTTATCGGACAAAAATAAAAAAAAACAAAATATTCATGAAAAAAAGCTATATTTTTTAACTGTAGTACTTTTTACGTACATCTGTTAATTATTGAGATATTTTAAAAAAAGGATGAATTTTTGAAAAATAAAAAAAATTTTTTTTATACATAAACTTGATTTTTTTCAAAAATAAGCATCCTAAATTGCTAAAACTTCTAGAACACATAGTTGGTACCTAAATAAGATAAACCCTGAAAGGATTTCTTTATATTTCAAAACCTGTCTTAATGACAGTGGTTTTAATATTGAAATTTTATTGTCAAACTATATAAAATAATTTTATTTTCCTTGTAACTCCTTTAATTTTTATACTATTGACTTGAAACAAAATTGATTCAAAAGGTAATCTCAATACCTTCAAAAAATATTCTATACATTTTCCTCAAAAAGTATACCATTTTTCTGTTATTTAACGTTGAATATTGCTCTTAAAGTTTCAAGCGTAATAGTATTAATATTCAATAATTTATAATTCGTTATGTATTGTATATAAAATAATGATTAAAAATGGAATCGTTTTGTTTTTTTACAAGCTTTATTTTTGTTTCTTATGAAATTTTTGATAAAATTAAAACTTTTTAAGTTATTTCATGAAAAACCGTCAGAAAACATGCTTTTTTACACTAAAAATCTATGTTTTCAATCACCTATAACTCGAAAAGTATTCATTTAACAAAAAAACTCATAAAAAACTTTTTGCTTTAAATTGATTTTTACATCGAATTATATGGTTTTTTTTCCTCACCGCCCCCTGGGCAAAAGCGCACATCGACATTATATAACTTTTGTTTTTTGGACTATTCTTTACCTACTGACAAATTTTCATGTTAATCCATCCTAACCGACAAAATTTCAAGCTGAAATGCTTCAATGACTGGACTACATTTACAACTGCCGAAAGAAGGGAAATTTTAAAAAATTGATTTTCATAGGGTAGTTTTAATTTCAGAGCATTTTTAAAATTTTGAAAAAGAAATTTTGAAAAAAAAATGTTATTTATTCAGCCAATTAGATCTCGAAAATTACTCGATGGATTTGCTTCAAATTTCGTATACTATCTATGTTTTTGTATAAGTAGACGGGAAGCTATTGAAAATTGGTATTCATAGAGTAGTTTTTTTTATAGAGCCATAAACATGAACTGTATTTATATATAAATATAATTGCATTTTATAAAGATTAGTAATTTTGTTGTCATCATTCTTTTTATTACTACATTATATCATTTTTTCAATAGAACAAATTTTTTTGTATTACTTGATGATTTAAAATAAATTATAAATGTTGAAAAAGCAAACAGCTAGCATATATGTTCGAAATTTATAAAGTACAATATGAGTAAATATTAATTTTAGACAATTTTTTAATATTAAAATCACATTTAAATAAATATCAAAAAATTAATGAAACTCAAAGAGCTCTATGAGAAAGCATTCCGCCAAAGCACTTGGCAGCGTTTTTTTTTAACAAAAATGGTTGAGTTAATGTAGCTTTAGCGCGTACAAGTCATTATATTTGTCTAAATAGTCAATTTAAAGAGATATCAATCAGATAAAAAAAGCTAAAATCGATACTGACAACTCCGACATCCCGTTAAATTGGCTCTATAAAAAAAACTACTTTATGAAAACCAGTTTTCAATAGCTTCCCGCCTACTTAGACGAAATAATAGATAGTATGCAAAATTTGAAGCAAATCCATCGATTAATTTTCTAGATCTAATTTTCTAAATAAATAACATTTTCTTTTCAAAATTTCTTTTTCAAAATTTTCAAAATGTTCTAAAATTAAAACTGCACCAAGAAAATAAGTTTTTCAAAGCTTGTTTTCTTCAGACAATAGCGAATAACTTGCATACAAATTTTGGTGCATATTTATCGAATAGTTTTCATAAAATATAGAAAAAAAATGAAAAATTTTTTTCAAAATGTTCAAAATAATCTAAAATAAATAATACGCTAAGAAAATTAGTTTTCAAAAGTTTTTCTTCTTTTGGCAGTCACAAATAATTTCCATACAAATTCATCGTATAGTTGCGCAATATACAAAAAAAATGAAAAATCGAAAATTTTTTTAAATTTCTTAAAATGGCTTTAAAAAAACTACGCTTAGAAAACCAATGTTCAATAGCTCCCTCCCCCCTTCCCAGTTAGACAAAAAACTAAATTGTATGCAAAATTGGAAGAAAATCCGTCGAGTAGTTTTCGAGATGAAATTGGCGTAACGAACACACATACACACATACATACAGACATTTTCTGGAAATCACTTTTTTCGACTCCAAGTGCAAATATGTACAAATTAATGAAAAAATAGAAACAAAATTTTTTTGCTAATACAATGCTTTCTCTATGAGAAAGCAAAAATAAAAAATACGATGAAAATTTAAAAAAACAGCAATAGCCGGAGGAGGTTCTTTTCGATGCTTTGACAAATTGGGCAGAGTGTCGAACACTCCGGCTGACCCATGCTTCAATATGGCACGTAGGACCTTCAGCAAGCATATTATCTTCGATAACATCATTTAAATCATTAAAATCTTCAACATCATTATTTAAATCAAAATCGTCAAATAAATCAATTGGTTTGTGACATCCCATGGAACTAAACCCTTATAAATTGTTAAATGAATTATATTAAGGATTGGAATTATTCATTAACCTATTTTTTTCAATTCAAACAGAAAGTAGTTCCATGCGATGTCCCGATTCAGCATTCTTAAAAATTGCGAAAACTTCAAATGTAAAGAAGAGACGGAGAAGAAAGTACAAGAATGCATTGGTAAGCAAGCTAATGAACTCTAAAACAATCGAATGATTTTCTGTTCTGAAAATTTCAGCTGCATGTCAGGTTTTGATTGGATTTTCCATCTCTCGATCGCCCGGCGCAAGGCAATAAAAACAGCCCCCTACGTCACTCTTGGCCTTTTGTCATAATACGATAGCAACCGCCAAGGTCGGCTCTGCTGGTCCACTGAGATAAAGTCAGTGTTAGTTTTTTTAAATCAGTTTAATTATCATTAAATTCATTAGGAAGTAGCTTAGAAACCTACTTCGCTAATAGAAAAAAAAAATTATAGTATAGAAAATATAAAACTACAATTTTTGCATTTAAATAAATAAAAATTTTTGCAATAATTAAATCAATAAATATTTAGTGAAAAAAAAGACAAGCAAGTGCAAGTGACGACATCAACGTATAAATTAGCTGAGCGCTGGACGACCGAGAATTGAAGAATCTAAACTAATCTGGCCACGGATAACTTAACCGTGTAGGAATAAGTTAATCTAAGCGGAGATTAAAGGACGGAACTTCAAGGGATACATTTATGTATCTTCTCCTTCTCTTCTTGGAAAATTTAATCGTAAGAAAAATTATTATATATATTAAATAACATGTGTATTAATTATTAAATAAAAATAAAAGAAAACACAAAAAGAGGAATTTATTTAAGTAATTAAAACTTGATATTAACTTTTGTAAAATTTGATTATTTCAAAACTAAATTAGAATTTAATTTTAATAAATATATAGTAAAAAGGTGAGAGGTAAGTCCTGGGACTACAAACTGGTTCCCAATAAAAAGAAATTTCTTTCTTTTTGTGAACTCAACGACCGAACCAAATCCGGTCGTAACAGGTTCATTATGAATATGACCATTACGAAAAACCATCGAAACTAAAGAAAGAATAATGTCTTACAAAAAAAAATTAGATATTAGGATAAAAAAGTCAAAAAATATATTTTAAAAAAAATAATTAAAATAAAATTACCTGTTCGTCATCTTCAACCAGCGCAACCATGGTTTTAAAACTAAATAAAATTAAAATTTTAAATACAAATTGAAATGACAAAACAATAAAATAAATATTTATTAAATTTAAAAAAAAGGTTAGCAAAAAAGAATAACTTGAAGTTATAATTATCATATCAAACATAAAAATTAAAAGAAAAAAATAATATAACGAAAAAAATTGTTTTATAAAAATGATAAAATTAAAATATAAAATTTAATATAATATTAAAAAAAATTACTTTCACAAATAAAAGGTAATATCAACAAACAAATTAAATATTAAATATATAAAAGATATTGATAAATAATGCTGATAAATCATATTGCTTTATTATGGAGAAAGTATTGTATAAATGAAAAAAAAATTTTTTATATTGCTTTCTCATAAAAAAAGCATTTAATTTTTTTCATTAATTTGTAACATATTTAGGCGAAGAGAAAATAAAGTAGATTCTAAAAAATGTATAAATGTATTTGTGTGTGTATCTTACTTATCTTATTATTATTATTATTATTCTATAAACGGACAGCATTTATTTGAATGTTCTAAATTATCTCAAAAACTAATGACCGATGGTTTTCAAATTTTAAATTTAGATTCTTTATAATAAGACAAGTGTCATAGGCTATATAAATAATAACTTTTTTCATCGACAATTGCAATAAAATAATTATTGACCTACATTATTAACGTGTAGGAAATAGAGAACTACTTTTTACGGCGTTCTGCGATCAACATGCTCTATCCTTGCTACTTTTCTTGGTTGCCCAATAGGTGGCGACCGATTTTGTCTTTTACTTTATTAAACTGGTACGGTAGAAATACTTATACCTCTATGATATTGTGAAATTTCAAGTTGAAATGAATAAATTTTTATTGTATATGTTCTCTAATCACAGAGTAATGTTATTTCGGTTAATTTAATAAAATATTGCCCTATACCATTAAGCAAAATTAAAATTAGACTGTATGAAATTTTTTAACTTTATAGAAAAAAATTTTCATATTTTGTTCAAGGAAATTTTTTGATTTATCAAATATTTATTGGCCTTTACATGTGAATTAAAAAATTTATGGTTGATAAAAATATTAATTTTTAAAATAAAAAATAATTATGTATGTTTTGCGATTTTTTTAGAAAAATTTTTTATAATATATTAACAAAAAATTAAAGGCATTTTGACCCTCTTTTAAATCACATTAATCTTATTAACATACAATTTCTCAAAGATTTTTCAAGGAATTTGTAAAAAAATTTACTTTTTTTCAGTGTAAAGTGTGTTTATAAACCTGTTTGTATAGAAAAAATTTTTCTTTCATTTTTTCATCTTAAAAAATTAATTTTTAAAATAAAAAATAATATGTTTTGCGATTTTTCCGGAAAAAGTTTTTCTAATATATTAACAAAATATTTAAAGCATTTTGACCCTCTTTCAAATCAAGTTAATTTTATTCACATTTTCTCAAAGATTTTTTAAGAAATTTGTAGAAAATATACTTTTTTCAGTGTAAAGTATTTTTACAAAGCTTGTCTAGAAACATGTTTGCCTAGAAAAAATTTTTCTTCCACTTTATAATTTTAAAAAATATGCAAAAAATGTTTTTTTCATGCGTGTTAACACAATTGCAAATAACCTTGATTTTATTAACCTGCGATATTTACAAAAAAAATATTTAAAAAAGTTTGTAAAAAATACATTTTTTTCATCTTCTATATATTTATCGTTTTTAATCAAGGAAAAACTGCTGAAGTTAAAATTGTCATTTTTAGTTTGTAAGTTTAGTTTATAACTAAAATTAACACATTCACGTAAAAAAAATTTTCTTTTCAATATAATTATTTATTAAAAAATTTTTGCTTTGTCATAGAGAAAGCATTGTATCGATAAAAAAAATTTTTATCGATAAAAACAAGCTTTGGAAAACTTATTTTCTTAGCGCAGTTATAATTTTAGAGCATTTTGAAAATTTTCATACGAATTTTTATTTTTCATTTATCTTCTTTCTTAGCGTGGTTACGATTAGAATTTTCGTTGTCATCGTTCTTTTAAAGTACAAATTTATAAATAAATATTAATGTTAGACAATTTTTTTATATTAAAATCACATTTAAATAAATATTAAAAAAATTAATGAAACTCAGAGAGCTCTATGAGAAAGCATTCCGCCAAAGCACTTGGCAGCGTTTTTACTTTAATTCATTTTACCATCTTTTTAAAAAAAATGGTGATGGTGAATTTGTCATTTTTAGTGTATATATTTACTAAAATTGATATACTTACGTGAAAAAAAATTTTTTTTTAACGTAATTATATTTTCAAAAATTTTTTACTTCTATAACATTTTTTCCCATTTTCAAAGAAAAAAATTAAATTATTTTGTACATTTTTCAAATAAGGTTAATTTTAATAATTTACGATTTTTTATTAAAAATTGACACTTTGTTGACTGTTCAATAGGTGGTCACCGGTTTTGCCGCTTACCTTACTAGATTAGAGGAGCGGCGGGAACGCAGGGGCTAAGACTTTTTGCTCGCGCTTTAGTGAACCAGGATTTGATTCCTCGGGAAAATTTTGGAAAAATTTTCTGAATTTTTTTACGTGAAATAGAACCCGGAGACCACAAAAGAACTCATAGAAAGCCCCACGGGGCAACTTGCGTTACCTAAAAGTCTGATTAGGCATTTGAGATATAAAATAAAGTCCCATTGGGCAAAAGTTGTATTATTAAATTTGTATGATTTTACTTTACGTAAAATACAAAAAAAGAAAAATCAAAATTATTTTCAAAATCTTTAAAATGCTCTAAAATGATAACTACACTCAGAAAATTAGTTTTCAAAAGCTTGTTTTTTCTGACTAGCGAATAACTTGTATACATATTTTGGAGCAAATCTATCGAGTAAATTACGTAAAATTAAAAAAAAATGGAAAACGAAAAGTTTTTTGCTCCAAAATTAAATTACGCCAAGAAAATCAGTTTTCAAAATTTTCCTTCTTTCGGTCGTTGCAAATAATTTCAAAGCAAGTTCATCGAGTAGGGGGCTAGCTATCAATTTTATTAAATTAGATTTTTTCGCAAAAACTATAAGACCTACAAAAAAAAAAAATAAAAATCACCTATAAAAATATTCTTATATAGCAATATTTGACAATTTTTTTAATATCGTAGACCCATCAAAGTTAGTTGAATTTTGGGATACGCTAATATTGTTAATAGAAGAATAGAAGAAAAACATTAGAAAACACTGTAATCACCTTTGTTTTTGTATCTCACAGGTGAAATTTAAACCAGAAGATCATTGCCTCTTCGTCCCTTTTCGATATTTTATCGAGTCCGAAAGATGAGGATATCTTAAGATGGAGTTCATCTCACTTTTACAGGTTTTAGTGTGCACCAATTTTTTAACTTCATCAAGTTTCTTATCTGTAAAAGGATACCTTGTCTTTACCGGGCCGTTGTATTCATCACCATACTCTTCGTAAATTTCATTAATCGAAGGTGGGCTGACCTCAGGTGACTCAAAACCGAGAATTAGTTGGTTACACAATACCCGTAGAAATTGCACTCCGGCAGATTTTAGAGGTATTTCATTAACTGCCGGATGGAGTAAATCCTCATATACCGGCTTTATATCCTCTTCATCACGGCTGACAATAAAAAAAACAGATTTTATTTACAGCTACATATGTATATACGAAATGAAAAATTAAACCAATTTATTTGAAAAAAAACTTTATTACAAAAAAAAATGGTAAAGAAAAAAAAGGAAAAACAGATAGGTAGAAAAAGGGAAAGAGAAACAAAATAAAATATAATAATAGAAATAGGTAGGTTAAGAAAATAATGTATAGCTAAAAAATAATTATGTATTAATTTGATTTTTAATTTTTTTTTTTTTTTTTTTTTTTTTTTTAAAGAAAAAGATTAATATATAAAGGATATTGTCCTCTATATGATTAACCTTTTATATATAGTGAAGTCGAGGAAGTCCCCCGCCCGGCATCTGTTTAACACATTACATCAGGCTAGGACTGTCAGACCCACCATACCGAAAACTTTGACTACCGATGGATGGTCAGCCACTTATTTTCATTATTATTACACTTATTTTCTTTCGAAAAAAAAGTTAGAGGTACCTGGCCAGGATTCGAACCCATGCCCTCCGCGTTGAAGGCAAGAGCTCTATCCATTACGCCACCGCGCTCTCATTACGCCACCGCGCTCTCTTACGCCACCGCGCTCTCATTTTTAATATAATAATAAATTATGAATTTACCTTGATCCAAGCACTTTGTTTACTTTTCGGACCGAGAAAATCCATAGGCAGTTCTATTTGCGCCCACAGGATATCTACAAATAATTGGTTTTCCAATTCATTTTTCGCTAAATCTTTATGGTTCTCCATAAACGTTAATAGCACTTCCATTTGTTCTTCGTTCGGACGACCCCTAGCTCTCCTCGTGCTAACAAATTTATTAATTTAAAAATATTAATTTATATTATATATATGTATATATGTGTACTATAATTTATATGTATATATGTGTACTATAATTTATATGTATATATGTGTACTATAATTTATATGTATATATGTGTACTATAATTTATATGTATATATGTGTACTATAATTTATATGTATATATGTGTACTATAATTTATATGTATATATCCCGAGTAACCTTTTTATTACGGCAACCAACTTCTCTCAATTGGGCCACCTTCGGCTGACGAAGTCGGGCCACCGAATGGGTGAGGCGTGGTGGCGAGCGTGGTCCTATGATGGCCAGCCGAAAATCGTATAGATTTTGTCATAATATCGATGTGTATCTTACATAACCTCGAAATATTCTTTATTGTATTTTCAAGCTATGGTAAAACTTTTTTTTAATTGAAAATTAAAAATGAGTGATTGAATTAATAAAAATGATTTTCTTTGAACTCGACCTGCACTCGTTAAAAATTGATTCCGAAATTCCGCCCGAATACACGGACAAATACAACCTAAAACCAAATGATAAAAACATAATAAAAAACTGATTATTCTGGTGGAAATGAGAACTAATTACCACAGATAATATAATTGATAAATTAACTAGTTATTCGAGTAACTCAAGTTCTTCATATTTTGTCGAGTAATTTATATTTTCTTGAGTACTCGAGTAATTCATATTTTTTCGAATACTCAAGTAATTTATATTTTTTCGAATACTCGATTTAATCGATTAATTCATATTTTTTCGAGTACTCAAGTGAATTGAGAAATTCAAATTTTTTTCGAGTACTCGAGTAATTCGAGTAATTTATATTTTTTTCGAGTACTTGGAACGAAAACTTGAGTACGCCTTCAAGTGCGAGTACTCGATTGTCGAGTACTCGCGAGTAATTTTTTCTTCTAGTTTGAGTCAAGTACTCGAAACTATCAGTACTCGACAAAAATATGAACTCGAATAACTAGTGTTACTCGAATAATTCGAATCACTTGAATAACTCAAGTTGCTCGAACAACTCGAATAACTCAAGTTACTTAAATTTTTTCACTAATGAAAACTATATTAAAAAGTAGACAGTTGCTTGAACAATCAATCGATCGGTTACCATTGGAAATCAGCTGGTTTTTATATAAATAATTGTACATAAATTACGTTCAATTCTATGATTTTATAAGCTAGATTCGGCTGCCCTCTTAGGGCCCCGTTTCGCCGCCACGCCTCACGCCGATGTGGTGCCACTGTGGCGACAATTCGGCAAGAGTTTCGGTGCCACTGAGGGTGATTCGGCACCGACTTCGGGCCCTCTGCACGCCGAAGTGAAAAGGTTACTCGCGATGTGTACTATAATTTTTTTAATGTGTATTTAAAAAAATGTTAAAAATTTAATTTAAAAAAAAAATTTTTTTTAATGTATTTAAATATATTAATTTAATTAATCATAATACATGATTTTTGTTTTTAATAATTTTCAACTTACATTTTTTCCATGATTCATCATAATGCACACAAGACTTCTTGAATCTTCTTCTTTTAGATTTTATTAGTTTTTTTTAACTAACTTTGTTCTTAGGCCGTAACCTAGTCATTGTTTAATGACAGTTGAAATCGGAATGATGGTTATTTATTCTTCAAATAGGTATCCAAGAGAAAATTAAACAAGTCAATAATATTCGAAATCAATATTTTTTTATAAATATGAACACAAATAATTCAATCAATACAATTGTATGCTAAGAGTTTATTTTTTTGCGTTTAAATAATAACTATTTCACTATTTCTTTCCTCGATTTGTTCAATGACAATAACACATCCATCTTCTAGTATACAACAGTTGTCGAGTACAGTATTTGATAATTCAAAATTCTGAAACTGCAATCTTTTGTGATTATTCGTACAGTCAAGGGGCAACTTTCTATTATTTGTTAACAATAAAGGAATAATTTTCTGTTCCTTTCTACGTTTATTAGATGGATGAAGCTTTTCAGATAATCTTCGATGTATCTGCTGTAGAGGTTTTTCATTTTTTCTTAATAATTTTTTTATAAATTGCATATAATTTTCAAAATTAAAAGCGCTGAAATTATCTAATGGTCCAAAAACTTTAGCATCTACCCTGCTGAAAATAATTTGTAACTTCATATGTAAGTTCTTACGTAAGTACTTGCCTTTGAACTTATGTAAAAACTTACGTCAGAACTTACGTAAGAACTTGCATAAGAACTTACAAACAATTTTATATTAATAAAAATAGTATTAAATAATATTTTATTAATTATAATCAAGAGTAATTAATAAAAATTCATTAATTATAAAATAATTTATTATTTAAAATGATTAATAATGATATAATAATTATTATCACAAATTATTCTAAAAAGTTGCTTATTGTTAACGCAAAGGGAGGGTCATTAAGAGTAAATTATTCATATATATTCTGTATAAAATTATTTATTTTCGAAAAAATTATTTTTAAATTGTTTAAGAAAACAGTATTTAACCAAATAAATTATAACAATAATGAAACATAAAAAATACATTTTATTTCTTCTAACAAGCAAAGATGATTAATGCGATAATAAAGGATGCATTAATTAATTATTTTTTTATTTTTTCCAAGTTTATAAAATAAATATTTTTCAAATAGGGAGTAAAAGTAAAAAATGTTTAAGTTTTTTTCAATTTTCGTTGTAAACGTACAGTTTAAGACATTCTTCATTTACTCTAATGGTGAAAATGTGATTATTTTTAACAACAGGCTGAAAATACCACATTCCATTTTCGATGCTAATATAAAATAATTACCATTCTAAATTTTTTTAATTAATCATAATATTCTTAATTTAAAAAGCTTTTTAGATTAAAAATATCTTGCAATGAGAAAAATTATCTAATAATTTAGTTAAAGTAAATAGAATCCATTTGAAGAAAGTAAAATTCTACTTCCTTCCAATGGATATCACTTACTTCTAAATCAGATATTTCTCAGTGTATGAGCATGAAATGTAAATCATATAACGAAGTCATTTGCTTAGTAGATGCCTTTTTCGTACTGCAATCATTTTATAATTCTTTCCAACCAATTCTTTTTCCAAACATTGTTGTGATGATTTCTTGTACATTTTAAGAAATAAATTTCAAAATTAACTTGTTCAAAATTGGTATTTAAAGAAGCATGTGAATTATTTTTAATATAATTTATTACAACACAATATATATATAATATAATTTATTAATTAATTAAAAGTAAACGTTCATGTAAAGTTTTGTTTTGATCAAAGGTTAATTGTGGTTTTTTAAACAATAAATAATATTAATCATAACAAACTGGCCTTATAAATTTATTGTTTATCTCACAAAGATAATCAATTAATTATTTCTCCACTTTTTTTGTAATGTTTTCTTAAGTCTTGAATCTTTTGTCTTAGAGTATTTCGCACTTCATTTAAATAGTATCGTCTCTCTTGAGATTTTTTCCCTTTCTTTTTCAGAAAGTCATCAAATAATTCTAAAAAGTATTTCAATAATTTTTTAAAAATATGATTTATTTTATGATATTAAAAGGCATATCTATAATTTTCAAAATGCAATTCGATGATAAAAATTCTTATAATCAATACATATTTAAATTTTCAAGTGATTTTAATATTTATTTGTCATAAAACTATATTTTCATGTAATATAAAATTATAGCACGCTATTGAGATCAACATATTTTTGTGCTAAAAATCATTTTTATTTTAAAATATTATTTTAAATAAATTTATACAAATAATTACTAACTTTTTAACAATTTTAACTAAGCGATTTCGAAGAACGTATAGCTAAAATTGGCTTTTGGAGTACTGTAATTATAATATTGACTTCAATATCAAAATATGAATTATTAAAATTTTTATAATCAAAAAGCATTTTGACACATACTTTTTTTTTAAAATCAACAACGTACTATATAATAACTGTAAACGATCAGGCTCTAATTCTTTCCAGGGTGATCCAATGTTGATGTTTTTCACAGTGATTGATTTTAATCTGAGGCATCTGTTGACTAGTTTTTTGGGTGTCCACAGCATATCTGCAAGATCTCGCAAATAAATGAACGGATTGTTTTGTAACTGGAGAGTAAGCCATGGTTCCTCATCGACCCAAACATCAAGTCCAAGATAAATCTTAAAATAAAATATTGTTTATTGTTAAGATCCAAGATAAAATGTTATTATTAACATAAGTCTCTTTGTATGTTGTTTGAAATAAGTAATAAACTTAATCTACCATTCTATTTTTTATCTCGTATTGGGTTCCTTCAACATTTAGATTATATTGTGGCTCTATAAAAATAAAACAGATATAAATTATTTTAAGTAAGTAATAAACTCCAATTTAAGCTATATTTGTCATACCTTCATTTTTCAAGTATTGCTTCTTTATTGATCGTCTTGCGCCAATTCTCGATCGTAGCCCTTCATTATTTGTACGGTGTAACGCCCCGCGTAAAAAAAATAACTTCATATGAAGTTCATATTAACTCAAGTTCATTTTAACGTGTCCAACGAGACTTTATGAACTTGTCTTTTTTAGTTTTAAATTAAAGAATATTGATCAAAAGTTTATTATAAGTTTCTCTAAAGTTTATCCATTGTTGATAAAAAGTTTATTGAAAGTTCATCAAAAGTTCATCAAAAGTTCATCAGAAGTTTATCCAAATTTTATCACAAGTTCATCAAAAGTTGATCTAAAGATCATATAAAGTTTTGACGTAATATCTGTAGATTTTTAAAATGCAAATTAAGTTTAGATTAAGTTTGGTTAACCTTCTGATTAACATTAGCTTAACGTTACACGTACTTTATATTAAGTAATTGTAAGTTTCGCAACTACGTTGGATATTCAGTATAATGGAACTAATGTTCAGATGAAGTCTAGTAAATCTTTTTATAAACTTTGAATACACTTGATCTGAACTTTATAGAAACTTTATAAGTTTTTTGAACTCATAAAATATTGACCATATTCTGAGCAGAATTCTAGATTAACAGAAGTTAAAATGACACTATAACTAAAAATTTTGTTTAAAGAATTTTTAGATAAATAATTAAGTAATAATTAAAAATGAATATATGTTCATCTTAAGTTCATTGTAATTTTACAAGTTTTGTACGAGTGTTTAAAGTATAACTAAAAATGTTTAGGTAATGTTTGGAACGTCTTTATATTAACTTTATCTCAACTCTATTTAAAGTTTATCTAACTCAAGTTGATTTAGACAAGTTTATAGTAAATTTAAAGTACATAGTATTAAATACATAGTAGTAAATATAAAGTACATTTTATCTGTAAATTCACTTTATCATAAGTTTGCTGGAAAGGTAGGAAATATTTTATTTAATTCTTTTATTAATAATTCATTTTTATTTAACATTAAAATTATTTAGAACAATTAATAAATTTTTAATTATTTTGTAAATATATCTTAGTCATACTTCTTTTGCTTATTTTGTACATTAAATTTTTTCTTATTTCCCTGGTAGAAAATAGACCATTCAAAAATGGCCATTAGTCATTTATTAGTCATTTTTTTATGACTAATTTTTTAATCACAAAATGACCAAAATATGGCGAAATTGCTAATATATATAGATATATACTTTATGCAAATAAATTTATAGATATATTTCTTTTCTTCAACGAAGAGATTTTCTTTACAAAAATTAACTTGCTAATACCGTAAAGTTAAAACGGATCACAAAAAGCCTAAAAATTATGTTACAGCATAATAAAAATGACAGAGACTTTAAATAAACATTTTAGAGATTTAAGGTTAGTCCTCAGGCTGCCATGACTCTGTTTTAACCTTACCTTGCAAGTACGCTAAAAGAGAGTGAGAGAGAAAGAGAAAACGAGGAAGAGAGAAAAAGCGTTAGAGTTTCCAAAACTTAAGAGAACTGCAAAACAGACACAAATTAATAAAGTAGTTCATTTTTTGATAAGTACGGAGTTTTCAAATAAGAAAAGAAAATTAAAAAAAAGGAAGAAAATAGACTAATGTATCATCAAGTCAATAAGTTTAACAAGTCTATTGGAGAAGAGTAGGAAAGTGTAAAATTTGAGGTTATTAAAAACAGTGTAAACAATGGTTGCAGTGAAAATGAATTAACTGTTGAAGAAAGCTGTGATATAGTTCTCAAGACTGTGATTTAGAAAAAATTTGTCAACCACACTAACTGATGTAATATCGTGAATGGGATACATAAATTTAATTTTTTCATTAAACTCATTTCTCATTAAAAATAATTGATAAAAGTTATATTGTGGTTACAAATTTTATAATATTAATATTGTTTCATAGTTTAGTATAATATTTAATAATAAAAATAAATTAATGTATTATCTATTATAATAATATAATAAAATGATTGATCATATTTATAACAGTTTGTGACTATTAACCGTCGTCAATAAGCGGATAAATTGGTCATTTCCTGATTAATATTGGTCATTTCTTGGTCATTTTTTCTAAAACTGGTCAAAACATGACCAAAGAATAGTGACATTTTCTACCAGGGTTATTTCAAATCTGTTTTCATCTTTTTCTTTTTCTAATTCTTTCCTTTTCTTCTTATTTCTTTTTTCTTTTTTTTTTAAAATTTCTTCCTCAATTTCCTCACTTTGTACCTCGATGCAAGCATGATCTTGTTCTGATTCATCAGAATTGTTTTTATGTAGTAATATACTAAATCGGTGTTCTATTTCTTTTTCCTCTAACTCTTTTCTTTGCTTTTTTTTTCTTTTCTTTCGTCTACTTTTGGTTCTTCCTTTTTTCCATCTACATAACTTCCACTAGAATTTTTTCTATCTTCTTTATTAATTTTTGTATTCTTTTGACTGCGTAGAGTAGCACACATTGCAGTCAATACTTGTCTGTAGATATTGTGAGGCAATGTATATTTTTTTTGTCGCATTCTCATTAACAAATTCTGTAAAAATGACATGGTATTATATTGCGAAAAAATATGAGCAAAATAAGAAAAAGAATAAAAATATTACTTACTCTCCACAGCCATATAAACATTTTCTGGTGTTGGCTTTCATCCGTTTTTCCCAGTTGGAGAACTTTCCCAGAGAACTTCTTCCGTCTATATGGTCTTCATTAACTGTCGCACCAGTTCTTTTGGTTTTCTCCCATAAATTGTTTTCAGGTTCTCCAATTTATATTTATTAATAAAAACTCCTGAATCTTCTACAAGCTCGACCTATAGATACAAATTTATCGAATTGTATATTTTTATTTTTAATTACCTTTCTTAATTTTTAAGATTATACCTCTTTATTTTTTACAGAAATATACTGTTTAGTTGTTGAGGAGGTTGATGAACATTTTTCTTGAGAAGGACTTGTTGCAGGATTTCCTACATTCTTTGAATTTTCATAAAATTCAATGAGAGCTTTCATTTTGTTTATATCTTCAATGGTCACTGAAATAAATGAATTATTTAATTTTAATAAACGAAATTATAATTTCTTATTTTGAAGTGAAACTTCTTTACCGATGGTATGCACTTCCCATAAGAGACTTATAAAAAAAATTATACAGGAGTGAATTGATTTCATGACGGTACATGCAACTGAACTAATAAAACGAAAGGGTATATATATAGGAGGAGCGTCCGAGCTCTTTCTCTTTTTCTTTCTTTCTCTATAATGTTTTATGGCGAACCTTTCTCTTCCCTAAATTTTTTAAATTGTATTTTTATAAAATAAATATTAACAAAAATTGTATACACTCTCATTTAAAGTTAAAAAAAATTAATTTCTTAAATAAACTAAATTATTTTAATTTAGTTTTATTTCATTTTATAATTATTTAGTTTAAAAATTATTTTAAAATTAAATAAAACAGTGATAGAACTTAAATAAACATTTATCTTATCTTATCTTATCTTTCTTACTATTATATAAAAGGACAGCGTTTGTTTGAATGTTCTCAATTATCTCAAAAACTACTGAACCGATCGTTTTCAAATTTTAAATTTAAATTCTTTATAATGTGACGAGTGTCATAGGCTATATAAATAATTACTTTTTTAATCAATAATTGCAATAAAATAATTATAGACCTAGATCTCAGCGCGTAGGGAATAGGGACTACTTTTTTTCGGCGTTCTGCGGTCAACATGCAGCGTTGGGGTTCGATTATTTTTTTGTACCACTATGCTATGTTCAGAGTGTACCAGATCAAGAAGTCGATGATATAGCTAAGTTCGAAATGCGCAATTTTTAAATTTGAAATAACTAGATCAAAACTAGTGACAAATTGCGAGGTAACCTGTAAACTCGCACGTGGATTTAAATGTAAACAAATAATAAGATTCAGAAGAAGCAAGAATCATCTAAAGTTAATTGGTATGTTAAGTATAAAAAAGTTAAATTTAAGTTTATATTAGAAATATTAAAATAAAATATAATTATATTAATTATAGAAAAAACTAAGGGCAACACTTGGATGAGTAAGGTAATAATAAACAATAATCTTAAAAAGAAGAGCTTTAGAGTTCATAAAATTAGAAATTCAAAAATTAAAATATTTACTTATTATAATTCTAGTGCCATCATGTGAAAATCGGATAAATACTCAAAACGCAGGGACGCAATTGATTTTTTATTTCTCTGAGAAAAGAAGAAGCTAATTAACTTATGTTGTAAATTAATTGAAGCAGGTAAATTATTATATTATAATCTCTTTATTATTCCTTAACCTAATTCACATTTGTGCTAACACAAATGTGACTCATAAAAAATGCATACAAAATACTTAACAATATCAACAAAATAAAAGCTTTTTTTTATAATCCTAAATGACAAGACTTGACATTTATTAATATTTTTTTCACAGCGTCTTAAATAACTTGTTTCTTAAATATCAATCACTAAATTTTAACTAACAATAATTCGTATACATTTACTAAGATAATGAATAATAAACTTTTATACGTGAACTGAAGCAAGTTTATTTTGTTGTGATTTAGTTTTTAAAATATTTTATGATTTTTTGCTAAACATCTAATTTAATATTCAAGTGAATATTGAAAAATCATTTTTGTCTCTAGAAAGCGAAGACGCTGTTGTTTTTCTTCTGTTGCTATAAATTCTAGGAGTACTATTATGTAAAAGGCAAGATGCAGATCACATTTATGGCTCTTTACCTTAAGACATTATAGAGATTGCTGTAATTTCAATGTACAGGTATTGAGTATAGTTTTAAAATTAATTTCCTCTACTAAAATTTTTATCAAAGTTAGAATTTTTTTAATTTTATTTTGAAAACTTTAAATTGTAGTTTATGTATGTTAAAGGTAATTCTTTTTCAGTCAGTCAGTGTAAGATAAACTTACACTAGTAAAATTTCCGTAACTTACTAAAATTTTAAACATTATATTCATGCTAATACAAAATAATGCTATAATACTAAAATTAAAATTAATTCTTATATTATAGGAAAAATTATTGAATTTGGAGAAATAGCTAAGTGGCCAAAATAATAATAAGGAATAAACAAAAACAAGAAAGCTGTAATATATTAATGATGTATATAATGACATTAAATTATTGAATGGTGCATTAATTTTGTTAAATTAATACCTGGATGCTGTATAGTATAAGTTTCGTATCTTCGAGACCAAATAAGTCAATTAAATTAATTAATTTACAGTGCTATTTAATTTTTGAATTTAAACTGGTTGAAAGTCATCAAGCATTATGTATAATCATTTATAATTATATATTTATATTTATTCGCTTATTTATATGGATATATTATTTAATATTATAATTAATATAAAAAGCATTGTTTATATGTAAACTTCTATTTAAAATTAATAAATTTCTACCTATCTCTTAGTGGTTTGAGCTTATGGCGTTGCTCAGATTAGTTAAAAATGATTGAATGAAGAGTAAAATTCTTTCAGAATTAGCTTCTTAATCATTGATCAGTATTTGCAATAGCAAATTATATCGTACGTTACTATTTAATCGTTTGTACATATTCGTTAAAAAGGATTTAACGTTGAATTTGCCATACAGTCTTTGTCAAAAGTTCATTTTTCCGATAATCATTATTGTTTTTCTTTAGAAAGTGTTCATTCAATTTTAAGCTTGAAGCTCTAATTTATTCGATAAGATTAAAACAATCATTTTAAACTTTTATTTAAATATAATGAATTATTAAGAAGTTGTATCGTTTTAAAGCCCCATTTTAGATAAATTTAACGCAATCATAAAAAATGATGTCAAAGTTTAAAAAATGATTTTATTTGATAGCAACTATTTTCGTTCTGTTCAGTTTAAAATTTAGAATCTATTGACGAGAATAGAATTTCAAAATTTATTTTTCATTCACATTCATTGTCAATTTTTTACGATAAGACAGTGAGTACTGTCTGAGGTATACTTTTTCATAGACAATTGGCAATAAATTTGAATGAAAAATTAAAATTCTATCCCCGTAAATAGATTATAAATTTGCAGCTAAAAAAAATAAATTTTGTTGTTGTCAAATAAAATAATATTTGAAACGTTGGTATTATTTTTTCTGATTGTGTTATATTAGTGTAAAAGTTCTGTAAAATGATATAACTTATTAATAATTCATTATATTTAAACTGCATTTAATTTTACTACATAAATGTTAGAAATAATGAGATTCTAAAGAATTCCAATAATATAAATGGTTAAAAAGGGTGAGTGTCCGTCCGGATGTTTTTTTGATCCATTGTAAAAGAATCATTTTAAAAACAAGATAAAAAAAGAAAGCTTAAAAGCGTGTATGTACGCTAGTACCATATGTTAAAATAATAACTATTTTTGCTACAAAGTAATAAATACTGATTGAAAAATAAATACTTTATTATTCATATAACACGTTGGCAATATATTCGTACAAACTGCAGTGTGAGTTGATGATTTCTAACTCTATTTTATTTTTAAAAATAAGTTAAAGTTTACAAATCCACTTTGGTTGTTAATAAAAATTTCAAGTTTTAAAAATCAGTCTTTTGGCGTCCAACGTGTTAAGAAACGGCAGTCAGAATGAGTTCGAAAAGAGAGGATTAAAGATTTCTTTAACAAATTTCTTCTTGTACTGGATGATTAAAATATTATATCTTAGAATTCCGTTTATAAGACAAAGTTAAACAAACTCTTATTTCGTAAAAACTACGTGTAAAATAAATAAACAGCTTTCAATATTATATGTAAGATTTTCACATCCTCAAAATAAATCTTATTGTAGAATAAAATTATGCAATATTTAAAACTTGCAACAAAGAAATATATTAAGCAAGTAAAATAATATAAGCGAATATTTTTACTTTCATAAAATATATTTTTATAAGTTATTTATGTATATACTTATTTTATGTCATAGTTAATTAATAAAATTACGCTTAAATATCAGAAATTAAATGTCAATAATCAAGTGAATTAATTATTTATTAAAGAAAAATAAATTTTGATAATAAATGATTTTAAACGTTTTTATAATCATAATATTGGCTTGCAATTATATTTTTTTTAAATTGAATAATATGCTTAGAAGTATACACTGTTAAAAATTTTTGAATGAAACTTCAGTAAAATGACTGAAGTTTTTTTTAATCACAAAAAAATGAAAATTCATTTAAAAATAAATGAAAATTCATGCATGAATAAACATTTTTATGTCAAATTAATAATATTTATAAGTTTTTTCAGTCACATGTTCATGAAAATATTTTTCAATCACAGAAGAATGAATTTTCACCCATCTAATGTAACTGAAAATTACTGAATATTCAAATTTTTTTAACAGTGTACTATTTTACTTTCACATTGTAAAATAAAAATGAATAAAAAATATGAAATATTTAGTATTGCAAAGCATTTAAATTTTGTAATACCTACATAATACAAGAAAATGGTACCTAAAAGCTAAAAATGTTATTACTCGCTTTGTTCACCAATACCGTGAAAACCTCCATGACCAATTAGCATCGCTATGATAACATAAACGCAACAACGTTAAAAATTATAATGAAATATTATTTACAACCAATTTTATACTTCAGAAAATTAAAATAAAGATTTTAATTTTAATTAATATCACATTTCAAAGATAAAAAAATAGTATAACTTAAATAAGACATTTTAATTAATGACATAGATTTTGAAGAAATTATTTTCACATATAACGTTTTGGTACAATGTCTAAATTTCTAATTATTATTTTTAAACGAATTAAGCATTTTTATAAGAAAGTTCAGATTCTTTGTTATACATTACTTAAAAACTAAACATCAGCAATTATCAAGTATATTTTTTTTATTACCAGCAAATCACTTACAGTGACATTTTATCATTTGTATTTTATATTATTTTATTTATCTTTTCGATAAGACATTGCATGTAACAAACTGCAGAGGACTACTTATAGCTGACTTTCGATTAAACATACTTGGATGCTTTTTGACATGTGTACACAATTAAATAGTAACATATAATATAATTTGCTATACCAATCATTAACGGCAGGCCGGAGTAGATCCTGATACCGACCGCGTAACAATTGAGTTGTTTGTTATTTACTCAAGTATTAATCGGTGTATCTTCAAATTAAAGGTTAAGCGCAATAGATATTATTATTATGAACATCTATGCACAAGAAAAAAAAATTCTACCGCTTTGTTTTTGAGAAAAGTAAGGAACACCGAAGTAAAAGTTTATGTTTATAATATTTTTGCGTTCCTTATTTTTCTCAAAAACAAATCGGTAGATTTTTTTCTTCTTGTGCATAAATATTTGTAATAATAATATCTATTGCGCTTAACCTTCAATTTGCAGATACACCGATTAATACTTGAGTAAATAACAAAAATTTCAATTAGACAAGGACAGCGAATCCGGCCTGCTCTTAAGAAGATTATTCCCAAAGAATTTTACTCTTCATTCAATTATTTTTCGCTAATCTATGCAACACTATAAGCTCAAACCATTAAGAGGATAGGTAAAAATTTATTAATTTTAAAATTTACATATTCCTGTTTTTGTTTCAACATTCTTCAACAATGCTTTTTATATTAATTATAATATTATTCAATAATTTAATGTCATTATATACATCATTCATATATTACAGCTTTCTTGTTTTTGTTTATTCCTTATTATTATTTTGGCCACTTAGCTATTTCTCCAAATTCAATAATTTTTCCTATAATATAAGAATTAATTTTAATTTTAGTATTATAGGGTAAATGTGCCAGTTACCGTGGGTTTAACGTAACCTCTTACAGATTTTATCAAATTAAACAGATTTTTCTATTAATGCTCGATAACTATTGATATCAGTTATAAACGTTGAAGCATCTTTTATTTAATAAGCATGATTGATTAATTATGTATAGAAAAATATTTGAAATATTATTAAAAATATAAGAATTGATGCATGCGTCAAATACCGTGTTGCTCAATTTTCAGATTTCTATATACCGTGTGTCAGTTTCCGCGCCCCCAACTAAATGCGTTTTGTCAGTAAGCAAGCCCTCGATCAAATATCGAGCGTCGAATACCGTGCATTTTTCGTCGATTTATCTTTTTTTGAGGTTATGTTTTCTTCGATGCTCACATGTTAGAGGGCACGATAACTAAGGTTATACCAAAAAATTGGTTTAGTTATCGTGCACGATAATTGAATCATATGCTTAAATCTGTTCCAGTTACTATATTTTATAAATAAATAATAAAAAATATTTTAAAAAAGCAAATTATAAGTTTTTTCGAAATTTGTAAGTATTTTATTATAGTAAAATGCATATACATATTATTAATATACATTTTTTAATACTTTAAATGATTGAATTAAACATGCAATTCTTAAGCTTTTTGATAACGCGCGCACTAAAAACGCATAAATCACGTTACAAAAATTTCAAACATTATTTATACAATATAAAACGTCGATAAATTAAATTTTTATTTTTCTAATAATTAAATTATACTTCAAAAATATTAAAAAAATTTTTTTGTATTATTGATTAAGGCTTAAACCTATCTTAATGTATTAAAATATCGAAGGAGCACGGTAGTCGGGGGGGCAACGATAACTGGCACACTTACCCTAGCATTATTTTGTATTAGCATGAATATAATGTTTAAAATTTTAGTAAGTTACGGAAATTTTACTAGTGTAAGTTTATCTTACACTGACTGACTGAAAAAGAATTACCTTTAACATACATAAACTACAATTTAAAGTTTTCAAAATAAAATTTAAAAAATTCTAACTTTGATAAAAATTTTAGTAGAGGAAATTAATTTTAAAACAATACTCAATACCTGTACATTGAAATTACAGCAATCTCTATAATGTCTTAAGGTAAAGAGCCATAAATGTGATCTGCATCTTGCCTTTTACATAATAGTACTCCTAGAATTTATAGCAACAGAAGAAAAACAACAGCGTCTTCGCTTTCTAGAGACAAAAATGATTTTTCAATATTCACTTGAATATTAAATTAGATGTTTAGCAAAAAATCATAAAATATTTTAAAAACTAAATCACAACAAAATAAACTTGCTTCAGTTCACGTATAAAAGTTTATTATTCATTATCTTAGTAAATGTATACGAATTATTGTTAGTTAAAATTTAGTGATTGATATTTAAGAAACAAGTTATTTAAGACGCTGTGAAAAAATATTAATAAATGTCAAGTCTTGTCATTTAGGATTATAAAAAAAGCTTTTATTTTGTTGATATTGTTAAGTATTTTGTATGCATTTTTATGAGTCACATTTGTGTTAGCACAAATGTGAATTAGGTTAAGGAATAATAAAGAGATTATAATATAATAATTTACCTGCTTCAATTAATTTACAACATAAGTTAATTAGCTTCTTCTTTTCTCAGAGAAATAAAAAATCAATTGCGTCCCTGCGTTTTGAGTATTTATCCGATTTTCACATGATGGCACTAGAATTATAATAAGTAAATATTTTAATTTTTGAATTTCTAATTTTATGAACTCTAAAGCTCTTCTTTTTAAGATTATTGTTTATTATTACCTTACTCATCCAAGTGTTGCTCTTAGTTTTTTCTATAATTAATATAATTATATTTTATTTTAATATTTCTAATATAAACTTAAATTTAACTTTTTTATACTTAACATACCAATTAACTTTAGATGATTCTTGCTTCTTCTGAATCTTATTATTTGTTTACATTTAAATCCACGTGCGAGTTTACAGGTTACCTCGCAATTTGTCACTAGTTTTGATCTAGTTATTTCAAATTTAAAAATTGCGCATTTCGAACTTAGCTATATCATCGACTTCTTGATCTGGTACACTCTGAACATAGCATAGTGGTACAAAAAAATAATCGAACTCCAACGCTGTCAACATGCTCTATCGTTGCTACTTTTCTTGGTTGCCCAATAGGTGGCGACCGATTTTGTCTTTTACTTTATTAAACTGGTACGGTAGAAATACTTATACACCTATGATATTCCATAACTTCAACACAATAAATTTTTATTGCATATTCTCTAATCACAGAGTAATATTACCTCGGATTATTTAATGAAATATTTTCCTATTCCATTAGGCAGAATCTAAAATTAGACAATTTTTTTAACTTTAGAAAAAATTTTATATCTTATTCAAAGAAATTTTTTATTCCTCAAATATTTATTGGCTCATACATGAGAATTTAACCCTTCATGGTTAATAAAATAATTTTAAAAATAACAAATAATTATGTATGATTTGCGATTTTTTCTAAAAATTTTATTCCAAATATATTAACAAAAAATATAAGATATTTGACCCGCTTTTAAATCACGTTAATTTTATTCAAAAAAAAAATTTTTTTTTCATTTATTAACACAATTGCAAATAACGTTGATTTTATCATCCTGTGATACATTCAAACAAATATTTCAGCAAATTTTCGGAAAAAATACATTTTTTCAATATTATATATGGGTAGATCTGGGAAACTTTTCAAATTTAGGTTACTGTTGCGTAGCTCAGGCCTAGAGAGTAGCACACCATCCTGACAGGTGGCAAATTGTAAGTAATATTGTAAAAGACTTAGTACTTCATAATGAAGCAATTATATGATACGTCATCCGAAGAAAATCAAGTTATATAATGATTTTTTTGTTAACTGCAAAGGGTACCGCGCTACGAAAAAAAAGTATTTAGCTTTATTAAAAAAAAGACTATTACTTTACAGTCTTGAAATTCATAGAAAACTTTCTCTTATGTCTATATTTTCGAAAAATGAAGGGTAAAAAAGTGTGCCTTTTTTGAGATAAGTATTTTGAAGTAAAGTAGAAAGGGTACTCATTTTTTGTAATTTTCGATTTTATTAAAAGTTGGCGACTTTTCAAAAATGACTATTTATTTATCACAACTTTATACGTATTAAATTAAAGAGTTTTTCATATTGAATCAAATGATTCGTCAATGGTAACTGTGCCTTTTGTAGAATAAAGCTTAAATGATTTTGAAAATTACTTACTAAAACGCGCATGGTTTTTAAAATAGTGATAATTGGCTTTCATATCACCACAATTATTTTAAAGTATATTTTTTGTGGTGTGATCGTTGAATTGAGTTATAATTAATGTAAAAATTCCGTTATTAAATTGAATAAAAAATACATACAGCCAAAAAAGGTTCTGCATACTTGAAAAAAATTTTTATACTTTTTTATTCAATGATGCATTTATAGCAAAACGATGTATAAACAATATTTTTTTAACAATAATGACGCACACAAATTTAGTTTTAACTTTTATAATATTTACTACTACAAAAAAACATTTTAAACGGTCTGCTTTAAAATTTTATTTCCGTTTTTATTTGAGGTCAAATTTGAAGTTTCTCAGATTTACCGATATATTTACCAATTTTATTCAAGAAAAAATGCTCAAGGTTAAATTGTCATTTTTAGTTAGAACAAAAATTTACATATTCAAGAAAAAAAATTTTTTTATTTTGATTTTATATTTTTGCCATTTTTCAATAAATAAGTGCTAAAGTTTGAATTGTCATTTTTAGTTTGTTTACTAAAATCGACATAATTACGGAAAAAAAAAATTTTTTTTTGATGTAATTATTTTTCAAAATTTTTTTAATTGATTTCATTTTTGGTCATTTTTAAAGATAAAAATTAAATTATTTTGTACTTTTTTCATGTCACTTTAATTTTAATAACTTACGATTTTTTTATTAAAAATTGTATTCCAAAGTTTTGTAAGAGTACGATTTAATAAATAATAGTTTTTGAGATTCTATTTCTATACCTACCGACTTCTGCCCAACTATTGTGCGGGCGAAGCCGAGACGGGGGATGCTAGTGAGTTCTATAATTTCGTAAAGAAGTTTCACTTCTGTCGGCCATTCCCAAAGACTGCCACACCGGTTTTTTTTAATTATTAAATTTCACTATATTTATACTATAATTATGATGCTAATTAGCAATGAATGTTTTCAGTGCGTTTGCGAACAAAGCATATGTATCGTATACAGTGATACTTGTAACAATCGGCCGCTGTGAGCAGGATTCGAACTCGAAACCTCGAGGTTATGAATCCATCGCTCTACCGAGTAAGCAACTGATAACCTTTATAACGTCTTACAAGAAGAAGTCCCCACCTCCGGGAAACGGATTCGGCTAAAACTGCAGGATATGATTTTTCGATGAAAAAAAATGAACCTGTGTTTTTTCTTTTCGTCTAATAGACCCCCTTAGACAAGGATATAGACATTTTTTTCGAAAATATAGTAAAAAAGAGCCTTTATAAGAGCTTGAATATCCAAACAACTAAGACTCTCACAAAAAAATACGTGAAAAATGGAATAAAGTGCAAATTAAATGCTTTAATTTAAGCTCTCTGTTGCATTAAAAAAGCTTTAGTAGTTCAATTTTTTACGCTATTTCATTAATTAGAATATTTTAATTACCCGTAACTTTTGAACCACTGAAGCTTTTTTAATGCAACAGGGCTTAAATTAAAGCATTTAATTTGCACTTTATTCTATTTTTCACGTATTTTTTTGTGACAGTCTCAGTTGTTTGGATATTCAAGTTCTTATAAAGGCTCTTTTTCACTATATTTTCGAAAAAATGTCTATATCCTTGTCTAGGCGGCCTATTAGACGAAAAGAAAAAACACAGGTTCATTTTTTTTCAGTTTCAGCCGAATCCGTTTCCCGGAGGTGGGGACCTCTCCTTGTTAGTATATAAATATATTACTATTTTTCAAAATTCCAAAGTCAGCCTGATCTTCTTTATCAATATTATCTTGCGTTTGTTTTTTATTTTTATGATTCGTGCAAGTTTCTTCTCTGCTAGATTTATCTGCATGTTTTTTTATCATTCTATTATCATCACTCCTATATTAACGATAAATATGATTATAAATAGATAAGCTATACTAGAGAAAAATAAGATTAAAGTATATTTATATAACTTACTGATTGTCCTCGTCATCCGTTAAATCGTCGATGTTATATTTTTCAAATATTGATTTTTCTTTTAGGATTGACTGACTCTCTAAAGTTCAGTTTCTCGTTGAGCTATTGCATTTTTTTCCTTATTTGCTTTCCAAGCCTTTTTTTTGCAAAAGTATCAGGAGAAACAAAAGACCTTCTTTCGGGTGTAACGATCTTTCCATCTGTGGTCACCTCAAGCGAATCCAGAAATTCTTTAGTTTCTTGAATGACAATAGTAAATATAATTTTGTGTTTCTTTTACTCGGTAGTTATTAAAGTTTTTTTTAAGACTATTCGACTTTTCATGAGCATGGAGTTTTTTTAAACGGGTTCTCGATATCGAGAACACCGTTTTTTATGCCCAGGTTACACTAGGCGCAATGTGTCTAATGAGGGCAAAATGTGAAAAAATTGACGCCCCAGATGGGATTTTAACCTACAACCTCCTGCATACCGGGCAATAACTGCCGAGCAAAAGAAACACAAAAATATTCAGTTATATTCACGGCTGGGTAAAGTGCCTTAGGGAGAATGGGAGAATATTGTCGACCTGGATAAAGTGAACTCTCGACCCCCCGGTGACGCAATTGGTAGCGCAATTACCCGGTATGCAGGAGGTTGTGGGTTCAAATCCCATCTTGGGCGTCAATTTTTTTCCATTTTTCCTTCATTAGACACATTGCGCCCGGTGTAACCTAGGCATAAAGAACGATGTTCTCGATATCGAGAACCTGTTTAAAAAAAAATCTATACAAGTGAAAAGCCGAATATCTTAAAAAAAACTTTAATAATAAATATAATAATGATGATGATGATGATAATAATAATAATAATAATTAATAATAATAATAATGATAAAATTACCGCTTGTTTTTAAAATATTTACAGGATACCAATCATCTCCCCATTTAGCAGTTTGGATATCATCTGACATTATTATATCAGATATATATATTGTCTGATATTACTCCTAATCATAATGTAACTATAAATTAAAATGAACCTGATTTTTTAAATATGGCGAACGTTCACTACCTAAACTTCAATTAAACTTAGAATCAGATTTGGTTACAATAAATATAAATATTAGTTAAACTTAACCTATATATTGATATCATTTTAAACAGAAATCTTTCAATCTTAGATGTGATTAAAATCAATATCTCTGAAGAAGTAAGCACCTCCTTAAACTCTTTCTTATTTATTCTAAATGTTTCGTTGCTTTTATTTAATTATTACGAGTAATTTTTGATACGTTTAAGCATAATCTGCTAAAAAAATGAAGTTAACTTAACATTTGTTTTTCATATATATAGATGTACTAACCAACATAATTTTGTATCTTGTATGTTTGACATAATAAACAATCTATCAACAAATTCTGAAGTTGCCTAGTTACGAGCATACGTAGTGAAAATTCTGGTAATGAGTAAAAGTGTGGCTATTGTCATCGAAAACAAAAGCGAAACCACGTAATTTCCACCAGGGCATCAAGAAATAGTACATTTTGTAATGGGTATGAAAAGGCTTTATTTACGAAACGAGAAGTTTATGGCCCGAGCCAAAAGCGAGGGTCGTACCGAGTTTTGTAAAAAAGCCTTTTCATACCAGTTGCAAACCGTATTTTTTGCCATGAGAGCCAAAAAAAAGCAACGAAGTTGCGATTTGGGGTTAGAATGGCAAAGAATTAATTTTTTAGTACTAAATATTAATGAAATTATTATTTTAGACATAAATAATACAAGATTTGATTTGGATAATAGAGAAGAAAACTATTTGTCAAGTACTGAATCTGAAATAAATAATGAAGTAAATAACAATTATGATAATCAGAGAAATTCTGATGAAGAAAGTGAAGTTGAGAATACCAATTCTATTGACAGTTCCACTGATAGTGAAAATGAAAACAATACTGATTCTGATATATCAGATTTGGATGATTCGTCAGATGATGGAAATGAAACTGATTCAGATAACGATATTCCTATGGATGATGTTAATGAGCCACTATGCCCAGGAGCTCCGTTAGCTGTGGTAGAAAGTTTATTTGCAATATTTGCAGCATCTAATAGATTGAACTTCACTGGTGTGCAGTTGGCAGCTATCTTGTCTCTAATAGAATTGCATTGTATAAAACCTAATAATTGCATCAATTCTTTGTACAAATTCAAGAAGTTTTTTTCTGTAATTGGTAATGTTCCTTTAATAAAACATTTTTTCTGTGGTTCTTGTTCATCAAAAGTAGAAGAAAATGTATATAATAATTGATCATGCAATCAAGATGAAAAAATTAGCTATTTTATAGAAATCCCAATTGAGGACCAACTGTCGTCGATGTTCAAACGCCCTGACTTTAAACAAAATTTAAATTATCGTTTTACGAGAGTAAAAAAAGGACCAAATAATTATGAAGATATTTATGATGGGGAAATATATCAATCTATACCAAATGATTTTAAAAACAACAGAAACAATATTACTTTTACCTGGAATTCCGACGGATTTCCAATATTTAAATCTTCCAAAATTAGTATTTGGCCTTTATATTTAATGGTGAACGAACTTCCATATAAGTTACGTATAAAAAAAGAGTATAATATTATAGCGGGCTTATAGTTTGGTCCCAAAAAACCGTCTGTAAACTTATTTTTATCAACTTTTCAAAATCAACTTGATAAATTATTTAGAGGAATAAATTTGAAATCACCCGATGAAATAAATTCCGCGAGAGTTCGAGCTATGATCGTGAGTGGCACATGTGACTTACCCGCAAAAGCTCTTTTTCAAAACATTCAACAATATAATGGAAAATATGGATGTCCAACTTGTGAAATAGAAACAAATAGAGTCGATAATGTTCAAATATATCCTTTCATTACAAATTTTATTTTAAGAACTACGGAGACAACAAGATTATATGCTGCACAAGCATTAGAAAAGAAAAAACCAGAATATGGTGTTAAGGGACCGACAGTTTTAAGACTCATAGTCCATGATCATATTAATTCTACAGCAATTGATATCATGCATTGCGTTTACCAAGGCATAATGAAAAGATTAATGTGTTTTTGGTTCGATATTGAAAATCGTAGTCACTCTGCATCATTATTACCTTTCATTAATATTATTGATAAAAAAATACAATGTATTACCCCTCCGACAAATACTAATCGATTACCTCGAAAAGTGACAGACTATTCCTATTGGAAAGCTTCAGAAATGGAAACATTTTTATTGATTTACAGCTTGCCAATTTTGGAGGGTTTCATGAAAAAACATTTTTTCGATCATCATGTTTTATTAGTATATGGAATTACTTTACTTAATTCATATAGTATAAGCGAAGTCGAGGTCGAATGTGCAGTCTTTTGACAGAATATGTTTCTAGGTTTGAGTATCTATATGGACAAAAATATAGAACTTGTAATGTCCATTTATTGCTGCATTTGTCAAATGATGTGAAAAAATTTGGCCCGTTACATGTAATGTCATCTTTTCCGTTTGAAAATTTTAACAGAATACTAAAAAATTATGTTCACGGATCGAAGAACCCAGAATTGCAAATATATTCAACAGTGAATATGTTTTTATCTTTAAACGAAGATAAAGATAAGTTGATTGCAAATGATAGTTCCGTTTACGAGTTTTGTAAAAATATTGAAAAGTCTGGGACGCACAGACGTAAAATGAAAAAAATTGGAGACGATACTTTTGCGGTAGGTGTGTTTAGTAATGTAATTCCTGATTATGTATATAATGTTTTTGAATTTAATAATTTAATAATAAATGAGACAAAATGTCATGTTTTTTCAAGATTTTTAAAAAATTGTATATATTATGGATCAAATACTTACGTCATGAAAAAAAAAACTAATTTTTCGTGTTTAAAGTTTGTACAGAATGATTGCATTGTCGTTGGTATTGTTCAAACCTTTGTAAAATTGTGTGTATGTTCGTGCATGCTGCCATGTAAAAATTGTGACATGGAATGCAAAAATTATGCTATTGTAGCTGAATGCTTAATAGAAAATATTTTTAGATGTGACATAACAGGTGATTTTGTTCCCTCAATTTATTTATGTAAGGAAACTGAGAATTTGCGATTAATTAGGGCGTGGAAACGAAAAGGGCTTATAGCCAACGTTATTTAAATGGGCTATAAGCCTGTAACGGCTCATATTAATTTGTTACAAAATACATTAATTTAATAAAGAATAGGTCATAAGAATGAGTATATTTTAAAAAAGTAAGAATAATTTAAAAAATAATAAATTTAAATTAGAGCATCCAGATTACCGATCTAGGTCGGTAATGAAGATAACTCAAAAAATATATATATATATATATATAGATATAAGAAAATGAATAGAAAAATGGAATGTTCTATTTCTTTTAATAAAAATATTATTAATCTCTGATTGTTAATTATAAAATATAAACGTAAACAGAAACAGAACATTTCATTCCTATAAAATGTATAAAAGAAAAAAGATTATTATGATAGAAATTAAAATAGAAAAGATCAACTTTTTTAAATAATAAACAAAATAATTAATAAATTAAAGATTAAAATTATGTTAGCAAACAAATACTTTAATTAAGAAAAATTATAGGAAATAGAATGTTTTCTTCGAAAGCATTCTACTTTTTATTTAAAAAACGAATGTTCCATATCTCTTAATGAGAAAAGAATACTATTAATATTAAATTGATAATAATAAATAAAATAAAATATAATTGTTATGATTAAGGGAGCATTCCTTTTTTATAATAATAACCTTTGATGACTATGAAAGAAATATAATGTTCTTTTTATCAATATTTTAAATTAAATTAAAGAAATAATAAATTAAAGTTATAGAACATTCTATTTCTCTTATAGAATATCATCGAAGGTACATCAAATGGTATAAAAAGGCCTGCGACGAGCCAAGAAGAGTCATTCGATCTTATACCGTCAAAGGCATAAGACCTTAGCACTCTGTGTTAAAATTTATATTATGTTGTCAAATTTATAAAATATAAATTTCTTTAATTAATAAAAGACAAAAGATTCTAATTTAAATGAAACTATGTTACAATTCATTTAGAATAGTGCAACTCATCTCATTTCATACATTATTTGTCATAGAATAAGTAAATAAATTAATTATCGCACATTGAAAAGTATTGCACTTGGATATGTCGTCGATAATAATTTATTTAGTCATATCTCATTAAATAAAAGTGTTATTTATCGCACATTTGAGAGTATTGCACTCAAAGATGTCGATTTAAACACTTTTCTGCATTTTTCATATAATAAAAAAGTTCATTATCGCACTCTTCAGAGTATTGTCCTCAACGGAGTCGTCGATAATAACTTTTATCACTTTAACCTCTCCTCCACACGTAAAGAAAATTATAAACTATCGCATTTCCAAGAGTATTGCACTGGAGGAGATCGTCGATAAATATAATTTTCTTGGATAATATTGTTGTATGCACCTTGTATATGCATGTAATAGATTTAATTAATGAAGTAAATTTAAATTCGGTAATTGGAATATTACCTGGCGACCGTAAATAAAGTCAAGCCCGCTTCAAGCCCTTTTCGTTTCCAGGCCCTTAATTGATGTGAATGATATTTTAAATGTATGTTTTTACGTATGTGTAGATGAAAAAATATTTGTTGCTGAATCAATTCAAAATTATAATTAAAAAAATATAATTTTGTAATAAATATACCAGTTTTGAAAAACTAAAAATCATTGTCTATTTTGACTATTAAATAACAAATATAAACTAAAAAATTCAGTTAAATATTATCTATGTAATTTATAATAGTACATTATGCAACGAGAAAGTAAAGTTGTATTTTTCTCCTGTTGATGGAAGAGAAGGAGCCGAGAGAGAAAGACTTTGTACCGACTTGCATACAGTGTTTTATTATCACCTCTATCTTGACCAGTTAATTAACTTAGAAAAAGTTTACACAATTGGAAAAAATTAAAATTAAATTTAAGGAAATTTTTAATAATTTGTTCAATTTTATAAATTTTCAATTTAGCAGGAGCTATCAAATTTAGCATGATTTATAATCATCATTTTAAAAATATCAACTTATCGTAAAGTTAAACTAAAATTAATATTCATGTAAAGTAATATAAAATTAATATTCATGTAAAGTAATATAAAATTAATATTCATGTAAAGTAATATAAAATTAATATTCATGTAAAGTACATATAATCTTTCTATAGACTTCAGCCTTAATCTATAAAAAGTGTTTCTAAAGACTATTTGCGATACATTCTGTATGTTTGAAAAATATATTAAGTTTGGATTAACTTTCAGCAAACTTATGATAAAATCAATATAAAGATTAGGTGTACTTTATCTAAAATTAACCTGGACAAAAAAATACTGTTGGGAAATCCAGTTGTATTTTCTAAGTTGAAAATCTAGCTGGGGAAGACTGGATTGGAGTTGAATTTTAATGGATTATCCAGTTGGATTTCCATATTTTCCTATATAATACTTCCAGTAGTTTTAAGTTAGATTTTTACTCAGATTTCTGTGCTATACTTTGGTTTTCTATAAATTATTGAGTATATTTCCCTCTACCTTTCTATAAACTTTAAAGCGAAATTCCACCTTTTCCATTCGCTTTTTAAGGGTTTTCTATCTATTTTTGTCTGGATTTCTCAATAAACGTACAGACCTCGATGGCGAGGATTCCTGTCCATTCCGAAGTATAGGTTTTTCTATGGATTTCTACCTAAAATTTAGGTGGTCGATCTGCCTAGATATTTACATGGATAATCCATCAGGATATTTAGATTGGTAATCTTCATGGATTTTCCAGCTGGATATTTGGATGGAAAATCTACTTTGATTAGATAGCAGGTAATCTTCCTGGATATTACCGTGAATAATCCAGCTGGATATTTAGATGGGTTATCTACCTACATTTTCCAGTTGGAGATTTGGATGGAAAATCTACCCAGATTAGATAGATGACAGGGCAATATGCCTGGATATTAACGTGGATGATCCGCCTGGATATTTAAATAGATAATTTTCATGGATTTCCCTGCTGGATATTTGGATGGGAAATCTACTTGGATTAGATAGTAGGTAATCTTCCTTGATATTAACGAGGACAATCCAGCTGTATATTTAGATGAGATATGTACCTGGTTATTAAGATAGGTCATCTACCTGGATTTTTGGTAGGTGATACGCCAATTTATTTATATGGATAATTCAGCTAGATATTTAGATGGGTAATCTATCAGAATTTCCCAGATGGATATTTGGATGAGAAATCTATCTGTATTAGATGGTAGGTAATCTGCCTAAATATTAACATGGATAATCCAGCTGTATAATTAGGTGAATAATTTACTTAGATATACCAATGGGTAATCAATCTTGATTTCAGATGGGTTATTTGCCTAGATATTTACATGGATAATCCAGCTGAATATTCAGATAAGTAATCCAACTAGATATACGGATAAGTGATCTACGTAAATACATAGGTATTATCCAGGCGGATTATCCATCCAAATATACAGCTGGAGAATACAGTAAAATTACTTATCTGAATATGCAGCTGGATTATCCACATTAATTTACAGGAAGATTACCCACCATCTAATCCAAGTAGATTTTCCATCCAATCTAAATATCCAGCTGAGTTATCCACGTTAATATCCAGGAAGATTACCTACTATCTAATCCAGGTGAATTTCCCAGCCAAATATCCAACTGGAATATCCAGGTAGATTACTCATCCAAATATCCAGCTGGATTATCCACGTTAATATCCAGGAAGATTACCCGCTATCTAATCTAAGTAAATTTCCAATCCAAATATCCAGCTGGAAAATTCATGAAGATTACCTATCTAAATATGCTGCTGGATTATTCATGTAAATATCTAGGCAGATCAACCACCTAAAATCTAGGTAGATAAAATCCATAGAAAAACCAATACTTCGGAATGGACAGGAATTCAGGTAATCGAGGTCTGTATGTTTATTGAGAAATCCAGAAAAAAATAGATGGAAAACCCTTAAAAAGCGAATGGAAAAGGTGGGATTTTGCTTTAAAGTATACAGAAAGGTAGAGGGAAATCTACTCAATAATTTATAGAAAACCAAAGTATAGCACGGAAATCTGGGTAAATCTAACTTAAAACTGCGGAAGTATTGTATAGTAAAATATGGAAATCCAACTGGATAATCCATTAAAATCCAACTCCAATCTAGTCTTCCCCATCTAGATTTTCCACCTAGAAAATTGAACTGGTTTTCCTAACTGTATTCTTCATTCGGAAAAAAATCCATTTGCAGAATATTTGAATAAATAATTAATTAATAATAATTAATTTTTACGAGAATAGTTTATCTGAAATTTATTACGTTTTTTAATGTTCAGCTTAACTAACTTATCAAGTTCGTATAAACTTCAGGTAAAGTGTATTGGAAGTGTATAAGAAGATTTGCTATACTTTATCTGTACTTTAGTTCTATTCTGATCAAAATCCAGTAAATTTGCAAAACTTACAATAACTTAATATAAAGTACGTGCAACGTTAACCTCGTGTTAATATGAAGGTTAACCAAACTTAATGTAAACTTAATTTGTATTTTAAAAATCTACAGATATTACGCCAAAACTTTATATGATCTATGTTTCGTAATATTAAACAAACAAAGAAATTTACTTTTTACAAATATTTTTTTTGACAAATTAGAATGCTATGTAACATACGATTATTTTTTTTAATTCAATTTCTGATTCTTCAACTTCTGATGATGAAGATCGATCAGTATTAGAAGATTTGTTGGGAGACTGGTTAATAATAGAGTCTTCTATGCTCGTTGTTGAATCCATTTTGCCTGGGTATTTCAGCCGCTGTGCACTACATTTTTCCTTAACATCTTGTTTACTTACTATAAAAAATTATAAATTGTGGAAGTATTTTATATTAAATACCTAACAATAACTTATCTTTGAATTCTATAAAATAAAAATATGATAATAAATATTTTGTTGTTTCAATAATAATACATTTAAAACTTGTAATTAGTATTTTAATTGTATTAAAACCTCAAAAATAATTATTTTTTTAAATTTAAAAATAATGAGTCAAAAACTTGAATAAAGATATAATAAAATTGACAGTACATTACCTCCTAAACATAAAATCACAGCTTTTCAGGAGTGATGATGTTCTTCATAATGTTTATAACAGGTTGGATCATTGCATTCCCATTTTACAAAATACCATTCATTTTTATTAAAATCCAGCTCATCTTGTGGTTGAAAATTTTCCACCAGATTAAATTTGCTTTTAGTGTTGCGAATTTTAACTTTTATATCAGAAATATGAACGATATAATTTTTATTTTCCTTATCGAATCTAACTAGCGCAAACTGTATTTCCGACATTGTTCTGTTACTTTCTTTGTGACTAAAATTATAAAATATAAATTATAAATTAATTCAATTTTTAACACTTCATGATGTGTCAATATTGTATTGAAAACGTCAATGTAAGTAATGATAAACAACGAAAAAAATTTACGCAATTATTTTATTTACTTTTCTTCTGTTATATGTAAATGTGTATGTATATTTATTTTTTCAATTAATTTAGCAAATGTATTTGACCGAATACTTAAATATAAATTATAACCTTAAAAAGTCAAAATTAGTTTAATAGTTTTTTCTTAATTTTTTGCATGTGCATAATAAAAAAAAGAAGGAATTCTTATATTTTAATTAAAATTTCAATTGAAATGAATGAAAATTTGAATAATTACATATAAAATGTTTTAATATATACATTCACAAAATTTACAATCACCTATAGGTTTTGTATACATATGTACGTAATGTATATCAAATAAGAAGAAGGTATTGAAAGATTAAAAGTGTGCAAAAATATGTATATTTATGTATGTGGCAAAAAAGGAAAGAAAATTAATATACTCACCGAAAGCGCAATAACTACGTAATTCCTTCCTTCTGTCTTATTATTTGTTATACTACAATAGCAAATTAATTGTTAGATTTTCCAATAAATATAATATCAATTTCCTTATTATACTTAGTATAAATAAGTTTTAAAATTGCGATATCACTTTATTAAGAAACTAATAATAATAAACGAAATCTTTGAACAAGTTTGAATATAAATAGTTTGTTATAAAATCCATAGCAACAGGCTTACTTGTGGATTTACTCTCTCAGCTTGACAATAATCTGTTTGTTTTTCAAGTCGAAAGAAGCTTGGTAGTATAAAAGAGAGAGAGGGAGAGAGAAAGAAAGCGAGACAGCTTTCAAGCTGCATAGTTCACAGTACCATAATTTATAACATAACTTTAGACCATTCTATTTTTTTTTTAATTTTTGGATTACCTATACAAAGTGAATTTATAACATCGTTACCTGAATTAATTTTGTTTATCGAAGTGTTATGATGGATGTAACGTAAAATACTATTACTTTATCTTCAACTAACAAGATTCAAATCGTAATTTTCAAATTCTAGTTCTTTTTAGAAGTTGATTTTTGTGAAAAAGACAAAGTGAAAATCTGAGGAAAATAACTTTTAAATGGTAAGTTTTTTTTATTCTTGATTAATTTTAATGAAGATTTCAATAATAACAATGAAATAGGCATAATTTTTTTTCAAATAATTTTATTTTCTTTTATTTGCTCCGTTTTAGAAAGTATCGGTTCAATCATGACTTTATTCTTTTATTATTGTTGTAAGTTGTAAATAAAGGTCTTATCACTGTTTTAATTGTAATAAATGTCTCAAAAGTTCAAGAAGAAATGAATAAGTTACGATTTTTCTATATTTCAAAATACATTTCCACTTTTACGATCATATTTTTAGATCAACGTGTAGTCATAACCTTTTAAATTGACAATAATCCTGAATTTCAAACTTATATTATCTCTTTGACAGCTTACGCATTTATGATGATTTTTTATATTTAATATATAATTAATTTATTAAACAAAATTTTACAGTTGTGGTCGAGAGGGATACCATCATCGCAGTTATCGTATTACAGTCCAATTCATATTTATATTATATTTATAAATATAAATATTATTATTAAATTATTATTTATTATATTATTATTATTATTTTTTTTATTATTTTTATTTATTTATATTTATTTTATTCACATTATATTCTACATAAAATTTGCTATAATTATGGTAAATTGCAAGTTTTTAAGTCTAATAGCAAAGGAGCTACAAGCAATCACTTTAAAATAGTTTTTCTTAGAATGGCCCTAATAAACAATGATGCGAAAATTATTAATTGAATTTAAATAATCAAAGAGTTTATATTAGTATTTAAGTATTTAATCAGTACATAATAAAAAATGTTTTGTAATAGTTCTCAAGGTACTTGGACAAATTGAACTTGATGATTTGGAACTTGAGAAGGAATTAGGGATGTTAAGAGAATGTGACATAAGCAAAAGCAAGTTTCATTTTTCCAGATTTTGAGCATAAAAAATAATCTATTACATTTTCCAACAATGCTTTTTTCAAATCTTTTCGTTTCAAATAATTTCTTTATAAATTTTATATTTAAATAATTTTAAATTTTATTTTTGATTTTTAAATAATGTCTTAACGGGATGTCGGAGCTGTAGCAATCAAGTCTTGCTTTTTTATTTTATCAATATCTTTTTAAATTCATAAATTAAACAAATATAATGATTTGTCCGCACTAAAGATATGTTAATACAATAATTTTTGTTAAAATAAATCATTTGGGCTTGTTATTTTTTTATGAACTTGGATTGGAAATTACATATCAAGCTCGACAAACCTAATCTTAAAATACGATACATTAAAAGTTTCTATTATAACTTTTTATGTATAGTATTTTGGTGGATTTCTTGAGATGTCCGCACTAGAGTTTAATTTTACAAATTTTTTCTTTGTAGCAAAAAAACTCGATTAAACGCATCGTTTATTCATAAGTTAGGATTGGAAATTTTATTAGAAGGCGGGCAGCTTCGTCATGCTCTTAAAAAAAAACGGATAATTCTTAACCTTAATTAAATTTTTTTAACATTTCATATAAAAATTAATTTTTAAAATAAAGAAAAGTCTGAATAACCTAAAATTCTATTAAAATCATCAATCATTAATAAGAATTATAATTTAATCTCATCTTTATTAGCTTATACTGATCTGAATACTTGGAGAGAAGGGGAGTATTCAAACTCATCAAATTCTCGTAATTTAGGTTTGTGATCGCTTCGATTTTTTATAATATTATTAAATTAATTATGAATTAAATTTTACAAATAGGTCTTTGCAATAATCATTTAACGTATGAAAGTTCGACCAGCGAAGATATTAACGTATATACGAACGCTTATTCAGTAAATAGTTTGAATAATATTCATTCAGATGGTACAAATTTAATTAATGAAGGTATTAAAATCTTGACTAAAAATTTTCAAACCAAATCTTATTTTAGTACAGACTTTTTAAACTTTATAATAAAATATTCATTACTTTGTTTAGTATTTATTAAATAAGTAATTATTTTAAAATTTCGTAGAAATGATTGAAATTTAATTTTTTTATGAATATAATATCATTTTAATCATCCTATTTGGATAAAATAAACTTGATATTATTATTATTTATCATAATGTAATAGTGTCAACAATAATTTACCATAATATAATAGTTTTTATTATTTAAATTTAGAATCGGACAGTTACAGTTTATCTCAATCAGATAGAATTCCTAATTTTGAACCATCCTCTCAGAAGAATGTTATGAAATGTAATGGAAATATTTTTGATTTTGAATCGAATAACGTGGAGCTACATGAAAGTGAATCCCTCGATTCAAGTGAGTAATAATTTAAAAAAAAGATATTTAATGATGTATAAAACTTTATTAAAACAATATCTTAAAAATGAACGGTATATGGTAAACGGGTTTTGGTAAGAATCTTGGTTTTACAGCATATTGATAATTATATGTTCGTAGTAATTTAACGGTTTGATAATTCCAATTGTTATTGAATGCTAATAATAAATATTATGCACTGTAATATTCTTGAAAGGCTGCAGAAAGTTTAGATGGAATCTTTCACAAAACTTTACTGAAAACTTCTCGCAAGATAAAAAAGTAATCTTTCAAAAAATATTTCTATAATGTTCCATTTAATCTTTCCGTAAACTTGCTGGGAGGTTGTGCAAGATGTTTTTTTCAGTGTGATCGCAATATTTTTCATGAATTTCCCTAAATCTTCTGTAGTCCTTCCATCAAAGATTGCAATATAATCTATCTAAAACTTTGAAGAGCAGACCGGATTCGCTGGCCTTTTCTAATTAGTTTTAATATTATTTACTCAACTATTAATGGTAATATCTGCAAGTTAAGCATAATTGACATTATTATTATAAATATTTATATACAATGAGAAAAAATTTTATTGCATTGTTTTTGAAAAAAGTAAGGAACGCTGAAGTAAGAGGTTATGTTTAAACTATTTATGCGTTCTTTACTTTTTTCAAAAACAATGCAATATAATTTTTTTATCTTGTGTGTGAATATTCATGATAATAATATCTATTGCATTGCAGATGAACCCATTAATACTTGAATAAATACCAAAAAACTCAATTAAACAAGGACAGCGAATCCGGCCTACTCTTAATTAGCTTACAAAAAGCTTATAAGAAATCTTCCAAACAAGTTTCTCATAACATTCCATGAACATAAACATATACCCTTATTCTGTGGAAGGCTACAGGAAGTTTAGATGGAATCTTTCACAAAATGTTACTGGAAGCTTTCTGCAAGAGACATAATAATCTTCTCCAAAACATTCTTGTAATATTTCATTTAATCTTTTCGAAAGCTTACTGGAAGCTTTTTTGTAATGTTCCATTTGGTGCTATCGAAATATTTCTCGTAAGCTTTCCTAAATCTTTCGCGAAGCTTCCATGAAAGATGCCAATGTAATCTTTCTGAAACTTCCATTTAGCTTAAAAGAAGCTTACAAGAAATCTTCCAAAAAAGTCACTCGTAACTTTTCATGAATATTAATATATCCTTACTATAATATTCTGAGGAAGGCTGCAGGAAGTTTAGATGGAATCTTTCACAAAATATTACTGGAAGCTTTCTGCAAGATATAAAGTAATCTTCCAAAAAACATTTATGTAATATTTTATTTAATCTTCCTGGAAGCTTACTGAAAGCTTCTTTGTAATATTCCATTTAGTGCTATCGGAATATTTCGTGTAAGCGTTCCTTAATCTTCCGCGAAGCTTCCTTAAAAGATATCAATGGAATCTTACTGGAACTTTTATCTAGTTTCTGGAAAGTTTATTGGGAGCTTACATTGAAATCTTCCTTGAATCTTTTATTGGAAGTTTCCCGAATCTTTCGTGCTATGTGGGTAATTAACCTGCGCACTTAATCCAAAATTTTATTCTTATCAAGGTTGCAATAAAAAACAAGCGACTACTAATTATTTATATATGACTACTACTCAAATATTAATGAGAACTAAATGTATAATAAAAATCATTTATCTATGATATTTCATCAATTAAAATTAATTCATTAAATTTGTTTTTTCTAATCACTAATAAATCATTCCATTATTAAATCAATATAGATTTGATTGACGATTCAAGCCTCAATATTCTGGCACATAACACACCTTTGAATAATAAGAATATTAAAAAACTGACAAGAAAAAGGAAACAGAACAGAATGGGCTGCATTTAAAGCTAAAAAAGCTAGGCAAGAAGGTAAATCTGGAGTGAACGGAAAAATTGCCCCGATATTTAAAAAGCAAATGAAGCATGAGTGCTTAAATTGTAGATTAAAATGTTCAACAAAAATTAATTATGAGGAAAGAGAGATTATATTTCGTCAGTTTTGGGGATTAAAAAATCAAGAAAGGCAGTGGGAGTATATTGCACGACAAATTTCTTGTAGAACACCATTAGAAAGAAAATTGGAAAATGAAATTAGAAAAACCGTTACTTGTACATATACATTAGAAAAAAGAAATGTAAGAATTAAAGTTTGCAGGACAATGTTTATGAACACTCTATAGGTAAGCATAGCTTTTTAAGAAGAGTTCGGAGTTGTTGAAATCGATTTTTGTTTTTTTTATTTTATTGATATCTTTTTCAATTCATTATTTAAGTAAATATGACTTGTCCACATTAAAGCTATGTTGATACAATAATTTTTTTTTAAATAAAAATTCAATTGAGCTTGTTATTTTTTTATGAATTTCGAATGAAAATTAGATATTAAGCTCGATAAACCTAACCTTAATATACTATACGTAGAAAAGTTGCTTATAACTTTTTATGTATAGTATTTTAGTGAATTCCTTGACTTGTCCGCACTCCAAAAAATCTTAAATATTTTCTTACTGCAGCGAAAGAACTTGATTTGACGCGCCGTTTATTCATAAACTTTGAATGAAATTTTATTAATAAGGGGGGAACTCCGACATGTCGTTAAAAATACTTAAAAATTGTTGTTGTTGTAATGATAAGTATTTCAAGCACAGTTATTGATACTGTAAGGAGGAAACTTTTGAACAGCAACAGTTCTTCTCTACTAAAAAATCTCAGGTGAGAAATCACCTGATTTCTCAGGTGATTAATCATGCCAAAATCTCATGTGATGATTTTTTTGGTTTTTACACGTTTCAAAGCATACTTAATCAATTACGAACTATTTTTGAAAATTTTTGAAAAATTGAACTTAGAAGATTTTTTGTAAAATGAGTCAAAATTTTTTCTAAGACCAAATTTTAAAAAATTTTTCTAAGTTCAAATTTTTGAAAAATTTTCAAAAATAGTTCGAAATTGACTAAGTATGCTTTGAAACGTGTAAAAACCAAAAAAATCGTCACATGAGATTTTGGCATGATTAATCACCTAAGAAATCAGGTGATTTCTCACCTGAGATTTTTTAGTAGGATTCGTACTTAGATAACGATCAGAGAGGGAAACATAAGAATCGGCCACAAAAAATATCAAAGGATGTAAAAGAAAATGTTATAAATCACATTAACTCTTTTAAATATGTTGACTCCCCCTATATGTCAGGAAAGATACAAATAAAAAGTATCTCGATGATAATTTATCTATATCAGAAATGTACATAACAGGCAATATAAAAAATCTATGGAAGGAACTAATATTGCAACTGAACACTATTATAGAGATATTTTCAATCACGAATTCAATTTAGAATTTTATAAAACCAAAAAAGATTTGTGCGATGTTTGTGTTGCCTTTACTAATGCATCTGATAAAGATAAAGAAAAGAAAAGATCCGAATATGAAATTCATTTATCAAATAAAAACATCGTAAGAGATTTAAAAAACGAAAATAAAGAAAAGGCAAAAAACAATAACAAAATCTGCGTTGCTTGTTTCGACTTACAACAGACTCTCAGTACACCCAGATGCGATGTCTCAGTAAATTATTATAAAAGAAAATTAAATATATATAATTTTACGATTTATAATGTGGCAAATCATCAGGGATACTGTTATATTTGGAACGAGACGGAAGGACACAAAGGATCAAATGAAATAGCAAGTTTTTTGTGGCAGTTTATTCATAAAATGCACACCACAGGAGCGGAAGAATTTTACTTTTACAGCGATAACTGTGGTGGCCAAAATAGAAATAAAACCATATTTTCTATGTACACCAGAATATGCCAGAAATTGAGAGTATCCGTTACTCATAGGTAAATATAATTATTTAAACTATAAATATAGTTTCAGCATCTCGATTTTTCGCAAAGAAGCTTTCATCTAGCGTTCAGTTTAAAAAATGTCTCATTTTACAATAGATTATTTGTGTAATAATTGTTATTACTCATCACACCCAAGACCCTTTTTTCACGTAAAAAGAACTTTTTTTTTATTTTCAAGAAAACCTTGAAGAACCAAATTGTTTACCCTGACCTCTATGTTTTAAGTTTTTCAAGGTTTTCTTAATCAAAGCAATAAAATTAGTTCTTTCTTATCAAAGAAAATTTTTCTTTTTTTTTTATAAGATGCGGCTTTCTCTTTATTTTTTGCTAAAATTATTAGTTTTTGTAAAAAATCAATTCTTAAATCAGCAAAGGACAGTGATACCTGACCTCCTCTTAAAATATATAGAATACAAAATAATAATATTCCAATCCTTTAACAAAATTCCTTTACTTAGATCATGATGAAATAAGGTTTAATTTTTTTTACGAAGAAGAACGAAAAATTTTAAATATACAATAATTTACAAAATTTTCTTTCTTGCACTTTATTTATTTTTAAAATGTTTGTAAAAAATAGGAAGGCATAAAATTATAACATGTTCCAATGTAAACTTATTCTTCTCTGTCTACTGAACCAAATCGATCACATTGCCGATAAAATCAGTTCTTTATCATCGAATAATATATTCCTTTTTCTAACACGGGATGCGGCTTTCTCTTTTGTTTGTCAAAATTAATAGTTTAAAAAAAATCAATCTTTGATTACAAAAGAATAGATAATACGACTTGTTTTTAACAGTTGTAGAAATTCTTCAAGTAATCTTCCATCGTTACATACATTAATTTTCTATGGAAGTTTTTTTTATGTTTCGTAAAAGATTACGTGAAAGCTTTTATTAATCTCTTTTGAAAAATTTCCGAAGGCTTCTGGCGAAAGCTTATTAATGAAACTTTCGGGAAGCTTGCAGTTATCTTTCATGAAAGATTGTAGTAAACGTTAGCGAAATATTCTATGAAAGATGACACGAATCTTTTCAGTAAGCTTCCTGTAAGCCTTCACGATTACCTAACCGATGAATCTTTCGGGAAGCATACAGTAATCTTTCTTACTATCTTACATGTAACTTTTCTGGATTCATTCATGGAAGCTTGGCTGAAAGGTTACTGTAAGATTTTAAAAAGATTTTGTGGAATATTTCACGTAAGCTTTCATTAGCCATTTATTCATGCTTACGTTTAGCTTACTTTTAGATTACATGAAATATTACAATGCAATATTAATGAAAATATTAATGCAATATTAATGAAAAGAACTAGAGTTAATAAAAAATAATTTCCTATGAAACAAGCATTTTTTTAGATAGAACCTTCTTTGCTGCAACTATCGATTTATTATAAAACGTGAATATTCTCATTTTTGAATTTGTATTTTAGATATCTTGAAAAAGATCACACACAAAATGAAAGCGATTCAATGCATGCTTGCATAGAGAATTCTTGTAAAAATTTACAAGTTTATACGCAACAACAATGGTGCGAGATAATGCGTAACGCTAAAAAAGTACCACCTTTTTATGAAGTACTGGAATTTCAAGAAATGAAATCTTCGATTTTGGAGAAATGGCCAATCAACAAGATTGGAATAGTATATTAAGATACAAGTGGCTAAAATGGCCCATTATTTGACGGCGTGAGATTAGCAGCCGAGCGTAGCGAGGCTGCTAAACGCCGTGAAATAATAGGACATTGAAGCCACGAGTATCTTATACTATTTTATAGCTCGAGTGATATAAATTCGCCATATTAAATCTGTACTAATAAAAAACAATAACAAACAAAAACTATGCACTTCACGAATGATAATTCAAAAAATAAAAACGAAAACTATAAAAAAGCAAGTACTAGGCGTTCCGTGAATGATAAATTAAAAAAAAGAAAGCGAAAACTATATATGAGCCAAAACTAAACACTCCGTGAATGATAAATCGAAAAAGATTTTAAAAAATTATAATTTTAAAAATATACTTAAAACGTGTAATAATAATTAATTTTAATCAATATAATTGATATTATGTGAAATTTTTTGTTGAAATCATTTTTTATAAAGTCAAATTTAAATTTTGTTTCGCGAATGTATTAGCGTCGTAGGAGCCGTGAGGAGGTAACTCATGTATAGTATAGCAATAGAAATCGTGCGTAGTAATAGGGGATTCCCCGAAGCATTTTATAATACAACGCCGAAATAACTATACCTCTTCGCTTCGCATGTTACGCTACTATCAATTTTAGTTTTATCCGTATTTTACTTGCTTATAATTGTTATTTAATGTTAAAATTGTTAACATGAATGAGCTGCAATAATCCACACCTTATAATTATCAATGAAAACTATAAAATAATCAAAATATTAAATTATTGCTTATTATACTGACGTTCCTTGTTGATCAAGTGTCAAGGCACATTTAAAATTAGTCTTTCTTTATTGAACCGTATGAAAAAGTTAAAAATTTTTCACAGTTCCTTTTTTTTCACTGTTAAAAAATAGGCTATTTTTGCCTCGGGAAAACGTGTCAAAAGCGCGAATTTATGTCACGCAGTGCTATAAAAAGATTAAAATAATAAAGCTAAGAGAAATTGAAATTCATGCTGGTTATGAACCAAAAATAAAATATGAATTTAAAAGTGAATCCATCTCCTGTTCAGTAGAGTCAAAAAAATATAAGAATAAAAATTATCTCTTAAATCCTGTAAATAAAGAAAAAATATCTTTGGATAAAGATAAGAAGAAAGACTTAATGTCAATGATTGAGAAAGGGTCAATTCCAGAAGAACACCATGCATTTTACTTTAAGTTAGTTGAATAAAAAACGTTAAATATGAATTTATTAGTGCATTTATTATATTTGATTTGCGATTATTGTTGTATCTTGTTATTATATAATTCAAAATAAAATAATTTATGAAATTTAATGACAGTATAATCATTTGAAGAAATTTTAATGATTAAGATTGCTCTTGGTAAATAGATAAATATTCATTTATTTGTATTAAAATAGAGAAAGCGTGTAATACAATGCATTAATATAAATATACATATTGCATTTAAAGTTGATATCACAGTCAATTGACTAAACCTAATAATACTGAATAAGTAAATCACTACAAAAAGTGATATCACGGATTAATAAAAAAAAATTATAGAATACACGCAATAATACTATAAATTAAAAAGCAGCCATCTAATATCTACCAGTCATAATATTAAAATTAAAAATAATTAAAAATAATAGATAATACAATAAAATAATAAAAAACATATGCGATTACTTGAAACGTAGTCAATAAAATGAAATCAAATAAAAACATTCACTCACTAACCATTCAGCCATCCGTTATAAATACATTCACACCTAAAGCCTATGGGACATTACAAAAAATAAATTAACATATAAATTAAGAGTAAAAAATCTACTGAGAGATGGAAGATGTTTAATCTCAGCAAGCAGGAAGTTCTAAAAATGCGCACCTTGAACCTTGAAAATATTGCTGCCAGTTTCAGTACGCATAAAGGGCACCGTTAGCTCATCCTTGATTTCTCCCCTAGTAACTTTTTAAACTGGTCGAAATCAAACATTTTTTGCAATCATTAATCATTAATCACAATTTTCTAAAAAATATTTTACAGTTATTTCTATCAGATGAAAGTCCTTCCTAGCACGTTCTTTATTTTTTGAATTTTTTTGGCGTTTCATATATCCACCTATACCATAAAGGACGTCATTTCTGATCACTTAAGATGTATTTCTGATCACACATTTACATGCGAAGAAGTGAAATTATTTTTTCATATAAACGAAATACTTCTTACTCTGTATCTATTTTTTCTCATAAATTAAAAAAAAGTTTTTCTTACTAAAATCTTATATATTACGATTTTCAATCAATAATGATCAGAAATTACGCCCTGATCAGAAACTAAATCATCCTTCTCGGTACTATAAAAAAGTTTCGCCATCGCTGCCACTGTCGCTGTGTCAGGTATTTAGGGATCTTACTGCCATTTTTAAGAATAGATTCAACTAGATTTAACTATATTTTAGATTGTTTTACGCTTAAGAGCTGTCAAATATCTCGCCATAAGCTTCAAAACTAGCTGAATTTAAAAGTTAAAGACTCCAACATTTAGTAGGAATACAATAAAAATTAGCATTGCTCCAAAAAACAATAAACAAATATATGTTTATCTCATGTAATAGGTCGAGAAAATATAAAAAGTTCAGGTAAAATGATACAACCCAAACCTTGCTATGTTAAAGAAACAAGTATTTTCATTTTATTTTTTGTGTTACCCTATTGAAAATAAAGACGTCATTGGACGTGTTCGGATTTGGAACAAAAAAAGACGTCTTTTGAAGACGTCTTTTGAAGAATTGTTTTTATAAATATTTTTATAAAAATATATACAAAAATGTTTAAAAAAAGTAGCTATTAAAATGTTTCAATAAAGAAAGTACCCTATTGAAAATAATGACGTCTTTTAAAGACGTCTTTAAAAGACGTCTTTGGACGTGTCTGGATTTGGAACAAAAAAAGACGTCTTTTGAAGACGTCTTTTAAAGACGTCTTTTTTATCAATATTTAAAAAATAATACCTACTAAAATGTTTCAAAAAAGAACGTACTTAAGCTAAAGTGTATATACTTGAAGTACGTAATTGAAGTATGTATACTGATTTTCAACTGTGAATAAAAACGCAAAATTATAACCTCATATACCTGCATCTCTGAAATTTGGATAAGGGATTGCAAAGTTAAGAAAAACGGCACCTCACAGTTAAAAATGTAACTACTGAAAAAATTATTCGAATCGACTATTAATTCTGTCTTTAAATGTTAGGTGGCGTTTTTCTTAATACGCGAACTCCTACGAAAATTTTAGTGACTCGGGTATATAAGGTTATAACATTTCCAGTTTGTTCGCTCAAGCTTTTCGGTCTGCAGAGAGCTGATACTTATTTTGCTTCTATATTCTTAAAGAAAGATACCCTATTAAAAATAATAACCTGATAAAACAATACTTTTTTGGAACATTTTAGTAAGTACCTTTTTAAAAATTTTGATAAAAAAGACGTCTTGATTTAAAAGACGTCTTTTAAAGACGTCTTTTTTTGTTCCAAATCCAGACACGTCCAAAGACGTCTTCTAAAGACGTCTTTAAAAGACGTCATTATTTTCAATAGGGTATTTTAGTGAATCACATAAAATGAACATGTGCTTATTTATGGCTCTTCATAAAAATGATAATATTTTCTACGTTTCATAAAGTTATTGCTATTATACTAACTAACTCCAAATCTATTAAGCTTTGGAGTTTAAAGTTCAGATTTTTTTTTCAACACGGAGATTCAAAGTTTTGATATACTTCTACTGAGTTATAATTATAAAAAATATTATATTTTTTATAAGAATTTATGCTTAATGTTTGAATATCATAATATTTCTTTTTGATTTCTCTTAAATTAATATACAGTAGACTCTCGATACAAGGGTATCGACGGGGCTGTAGGAGAGGAAATTTCTTGGAAATTCTCTTATAGGAAGAGTCCCCAACACGTTCGAGTTAAGAGATATAGCTCTGCCCACTGTCTCGTAGTGTAAGCTTAATTTAACGTGCGTGTATATGAAGTAGACGCAGTAGCCACGCCTACTGATGCGTGTGGAATAGACTAGGGTTTTTTTGTTTAGCCATGTCTTATTCTATTGCTATACTGTGTCTCTCTCACTTACATAGCTGGTGGGGGAACTGACATACTTAGACTCGTTGGAGAAACAGCTCGGATTCCCTTATATCGCGATCCCTTGTATCGAGAGTCCACTGTAATATAACTTAAAATTCTATTATTTCATTAAAATCATCTTAAGCCTCTCTAAATTTTCGATTAAATGAACAAAAAAATATAATATCATTTAAAAGTAATATTGAGTAATATCATGAAAAAGATAAGTTAATATAATTTATATAAATATTATTGTATGTAAGTTCATTATTTAATCGATGTTATGCGGAATAGAGCAGGTCAATACCGTTACAAAATAGACGAAGTGAAAATTCGTGCGAAATAGCGCATCTCTTTAACTAGAAACGAAATAGCGTCTTCTCTAACTAAAAGCGAAACAGTATTTTTCTTTTGCCAAAAACGAAATAGCGTCTTTCTTCGATCAAAGACGAAATAGCGTCTCTCTTCAAGCAAAAACGAAATAGCGTTTTTCTTCTACCAAAAGCGAAATAGCATTTTCTTACCGGCAACCGTCGATATGAGACCTACCAAAAAAGATAGGTTATATTATAAATTGTTAGTAGGTTTCATATTATTCAAAAACTACGTGATAAAATTATTTTATAGCACTGTGGGACCTAAATCCACATTTACTTAACGCTTCTCCGATACCTAGGTGGCACTTTTTTACACAGTATAATAATGAATTTACTTATAGGTAACGTACGTATAATAAAAAATAATTTGATATGTAGATTATTTTTTAAAGTATTTTCATAATTAACAATGAGCTGTAGTATAATATAAAACTCTTTTCTATTAACATTTCTCAAATTAAACAAAAATTATCAGTGAGTACGGGTAAAACTAAAGTTAACCATAGCGTAACATGAGAAGAATCAAAATTTTAATTCAAAGCAAAAAATAAAAATTTTTGAAACAAGAACCACTACAACGAGTTCAAAATTCCGAAAATTTCGGAATTTTGAACCCGCTGTGGACCCAAATTCCGAAAATTTCAGGATTTTGGTCTCGTTGCAATTTATAGATGATTCAACAAAAAATTTCACATGATATCAATGATATTGATGACAATTAATTTTTACACATTTTAAGTATATTTTTGAAATTATAGTTTTTTTTCTTTTTCGATTTATCATTCATGAAGTATTTAGTTTTAGTTCATTTATAGTTTTCGTTTTTATTTTTGATTTATCATTCACGGGATGCCAAGTATTTGGTTTTTTATAGTTTTTGCTTTTATTTTACGAATTATTATTCATGGAGTGCATAGTTTTTGTTTATTATTGATTTTTAAGAGTACAGATTTAATACGGCGGATTCATGTCCCACGAGCTACAAAATTGTATACGATACTCGTGACCTTAGTGGAACTTCAAACTTGAAAGATGATTTGTTTATGAAATTTGATGATGATTTACAGAAAAACGTAACAAAAACTAATGAAAATTTTTAAATAATTACATATCATTTTTCACCGTCTGAATCGATTACAAATTCTGAAAACGACAGTGATGATAGTTTTCATTTTGATATTTTACGAAATGGGTTGATCGATGATCCAGATTACTCGCTGCGCTCGGGCGATAACTCCGGCCGTGTAATAAAGTGCCACTTAGGTCACTTGTATCGTAATGTACTATTGTTATTGAAAAATTTATTTATAATACTCATATCTAGCGATGATTGCTATTTTTTTCTTGTTAAGACCTGCAGTATTTATATAAATGATGAAAAACACTAATTGACGAAAACAGATAATTCGGCCTATTTTTAATATATATTTTTAAAATTTATATAACTTATTAATGATGTACATGAATATGTGAAAATATCTTTGTATTATTTATAATTTTTTGTAGATTGACCGACTAATATAATATTGTATTTTCTTTCGTACATTTGCATCTACGCTTTATAATTAGTGTAATTATTGTTTGAGAGTAGTATGAATCTTTACGAAAGATTCACATTTCTACAAAGGATAAATGACAAAAAATATGCTTTATGTACTATATGCAATGTGACATAGAAGGCAAAAAAATATTGCATAGAAAGACACGAAAAAAGACGTCAGTATGAGCCTAAAAAATTATTTTGGAAAGTTCATAAGAAAGTATTTTTTTCAAAGTACAGCAGGCTATCACATTGACGCATTGCAATGAAACTAAAAAAGTTGTAGATTCAGCATCTGTCATTGAAGATTGTAGGAATGTTATAAATGAAAGCGAGTATATAATCAATTCAGGACAACTTTCAACCAAGGATTATGATGACCATGACGACCAGGATGGCATTGCTGATGAAGAGGAGAAGAAAGAGGAGAATGAGGTGGAGGAATATGATGAAAATACATCAGACGATGAACAGCTGAAGGATATAACACTAAATAATGATGGAAATATTGCAACTAATGCAAAACTAAATAACGATGAAGATCTTTACCAAGGGTACATTAGGATTGAAAAGAATAGAGCTTTTTGCATTGCTTGCAATAGAGGAATGGTTAACAGGAGTCATGTGAAAGAATATCATTTAAAAAGCCTTAAACATCAATCAAATACAAATCAGATTCATGAAAAAGATTTGTTCAATAAGGAAACTGCAGCAGCTGAAATTAGATATATTGCTCAGATAGTTCATTTCAATAATTCTTTCCTTTTTGCAGAGAATCAAATCGAATTTCTGAAAAATCTTTTTGGAGATTCAGAATTATTAGCAAGTATGAAACTTGATAGAAAGATAGCTACTGCGATCGTTACTGATGTTATGGCTCTTGCAAACAAAAAACGACTGACGAAAATTTTACAGAACACAGAATTTGCTGTTTGTATAGATGAAACAATAGATGTTACAGTGCATTCTTCCATTGGTATTGTCGCACGCTATTTTGATGAAGACCATCAGAAAGTCTGTGAATCATTATGGAATTTAATGCCTTTGTATGTGATTGACAACGAAGGTGAAAAGGCCGATGCTGAATACGTATATACTAATGTTATTTCATCATTCGAAGAAGCTAATATCCCATTAAAGAATATTATAGGATTTTGTGCAGATACCTGTAATTTGATGATGGGACAATGTAATTCAGTATCTACACGATTTACAAATGAAATACCAAATATTGCAGTTACTAAATGTCCTTGTCATTTAGAACATTTAGTTGCACGGGATGCTGTAAAGACATTTCCACCTGAGTTTATCGAGCTAGCATCATTGATATACAGACATATTTCAAGCAGTTCTGCCAAAATGCGCGATTGGATGACATGTCAAAAGAATTTAGGATTACCTCAACATGTTATTCTATAACCGGCTGCTACAAGATGGTTATCATTATACATGACCATACAAAGAATACTTCGTAAATGGGATGCCTTACGAATTTATTTTGAAAATGAAACTCTAAAGGATTCAAAAAAAAGTCAGTCTATGGATAATGAAAAATCCACAAAATATATTTTAGAACAACTCAATGATACTTTAGTAAAATCATGTTATTTATTTTTAGAATCATCTTTATCTAGATTGGTGAAAGCAAATGAAAATTTACCATCTGTAAAACCAATCTTGTTCGAAAGACATAATCAAATGACAATGGTTCTAATTAATTTTTTAAATATGTTCATGAATGAAGAATATGTCAATAATACCAATGTTTCTGATATCAACCCAGATGATACAACAAAATTCAAAAAGTTATCAGAAATATATATTGGTAAATTTACGTAAAAATTTATTGATGATTTAAAAACTAATAGTTCTGAGAATATTGAGGAAGAGTTTGAAAACGATTTTTGCAATATGAGTTAAGCTTTTTACATAGAATGTTGCAAAAGATTGAAAGCTAGATGCTGTTTAAAGGAAGACAGATACTTTTTTCATCAAAATAATGCTTTGAGTAAGACATTTCACACGGAGAATCCTACTCTAAATAAAGTTTTTGATAAATTTCTTCAATTAAATGCGTCAAGTGATGAAAATCTCAAAAATAAGATTAATGCAAAGTGGCAGAATATAGTTGAATACAAATTTTCTCACATGACGTTGAACGAAATGAAAAATATAAGTAATGTTGACAGTTTTTGGTTCTTTTTTGAAGAATTTTCAAGACGTAAGTGGTTATTTCATATTTGAAACTGTTAGTCGTTTTGCACTAACAGTATTTTGTTTTCTTAATGCTAATGCAGGAATAGAAAGAGTATGGAGCAAGCAAAATTTAACAAAGACCAAGATTAGAAATCGGCTAAGCTTTGCAACAACTCGTGCAATACTATTATCTGCGCAGCTTGTGATTGATGAAGGTGGTCTATAAAATTCAAACCTTGAGAAGAAATGATTAACGAAATGAAAAATTTGAAAATAAGCAAAAAGAAGCCAAATGAAGCTTTCAAGTATTTATTGATGAATGATAATGAAAGCAGCGAGTATTATGGAATCGTTGAAATTAGTGAGGAGCTAAAAGTTTTATGCAAAGAGGATGAACAAATTTTCAAGCGAAAATATGCGGATATGAATCAAAATTTATCCGATGATGATAATTACTGTGAAGATTTCAACGATGACATTGCTACAAATAAAAACAATAAAAAACAGTTTCCGAAATGTATTAAAAAATATAAAACTACGAATATCAGTTTATGTGACAACATTGATGAAAATTTAGTCGTAGATATCATAGAACAAGATGAGATTAAAGATGATTCGTTTATAAAAATTGATGATGATTTACAGGAAAACGTAACAAAAACTAATGAAAATTATGAAATAAGTACAGAACATGTTTCACCGTCTGAATGGATTACAAATTCTGAAAACGACAGTGATGATAGTTTTCATTTTGATATCTTACTAAATGGGTTGATCGATGATCCAGATTATTATTTATATCATAATGAAGAAATGCGTACAGTAGGACGATATAAGGAAATAGATAATCATCTTATAAGAGATTATCGTACTAGTTATGGAAAAGGAGAGAAACCTATATTTTGGATAAAAGATTACGAACTCACCCTTCGAACATCAGAATTTAAAACTTAGCGACTTTATAAAGATGTTAGAAAATCGTACATAGATGGCGATGTAATTGATGCTTTTTGTGCGATAAAAGAAAAAGAATTGATTGATGTTGTTTCCGTTTCTACGCAACATACTAAAATAGCATTAGTGTACATGAGCAGGCAAAATATTAATACTGATTGGTTCTTGTTTCATCTTAAAGGTCAATTAAAAGGCAAAATTTTCATGCCTTATGAATATAAAAAACATTGGTGCTTGTTTATTATTGGTGTGGACAATAAGAAATTGATTCACATTGATCCAAATGCAGAAAAAGAAACAAATCGAAAATTGGATTATCTATCAAAGATGTGCGCTAAAGCTTTTCGAATATATGTATTCGAAAGTAAGAAAGAAAATCCTTTTAAAGGAAAAAATTCGGCTTATGACGCTTACGATAAAGACCTGCCAAGACAAACAGATTCATACACTTGCGGAATGTACGTTATGTACTACTTCCAATAAAGATTTAGATTTTAATTTTAACCCAAATGCGTACAGAACAGATGTGGCTGAGTTTTTAATTAATAAATCAGAATGCATGAGTAACACATGTTTATTCTGTTATAGCCAAAAGACAAAAAGTCATAAAATAAAGTGTACTATATGCTTAAGGTATGCTCGTTGGAATTGTTTAGTATCCAACAAAAATATAATTTTGGAAAATCAAACAGAATTTCAATGCGACGTATGATTGAATTATATGTTCAAATAAAATTATGTTTTATCAAGCTCTAGTTTTATGAAATTAAATGAACTTATAAAGAATATTCGTTAAACCATATCGGAATAAAGTATTTGTTACATATACATATACACATAACATGCTATACATATAACATGCTTTATATGTACAAATAACTTCTACAAGATTCAACTATAAAATATTGTAGCACTGTCGTATTCAGTAAGAAGATGGCTCTAACACAGACTAAACATCACAGACGTATAAAGGAAAATAGAAATATACAACCATGAATACCGATAAACAAATTTTTCAAATAGATAACGAATAAATGCAAAGATAGATAAATAAAACTGTTATCTGGGTTAAAGATATTTATAATATGAAGTATAATCAATCAATACTTTGAACTTGAAGTGTCTTGAAAGTATTGAGTAAAAAGAAGTCTTAGGAGTAATCTATACTTATGAAACTTAAATTTGGAAACGATATAATAATAGGTAAACAGAATTGAAAATGGGTTAATGTAATAAAGTCATTTATAACTGTGTTTCTAAAATTTGACATACATTATAATAGCAACAATGTTCATATGTGTTAATTAATTTAAACTAATAGAAGCACAAAGTTATAAATATGTTTGTATTGCAGAATTAATATTTTCTTTAAAATATTTTTCAAATTATATTACTGGTTTAATAGTGTTTAATAATTATTGAATACTTAAAAGTCAATTGAACATTAAATTTAGTGTAATTATAAAAATTACATGAAATATACTTATATTAGATAAAGATGAATAAAGCTCTATTAATAGATTATATACAGTAAAATGTAATGTATAATAATTTTACATATTGAGCTGCGCAGTTTGAGGTATATTTATTATTACAAAAATAATTGAATGGAAATATGTGGAAAGAGTAATTTTAAAAGTATATAATAAAAATTGGAAAAACTATTTTTGATTATAAAAATAATTATCAAGATGGAATGATTTATAAAAATAATTTTTGCACACAAAAAAATTTTTAGACATATATAAATTTAATTTTAATAGGAACAATTGTATAATACAACAAAAATAATATACCTTGATACGTAAGACGTACACGTGCCCGCTTTTCCCGTACATTTCATATATTTTCATGACATATATAATTTTCAATTATTTCAAAAGCGCATTTTATAATAGATATTAAAAAAGTATATGATAATTTCGGGAATGTAAGTCGCATAAATATAATGAAACTAATCAGCACACTATTGAAATTATCGAATAAATCAATTATTTCTTAATCGATAATCATTGAACAAATGAGAAATAGTGTGCTTCCAGTTTTTCATTAGGATTTGACTTTGAATCTTCATAAATGGCACATAGTAGCTAGGATGAATAGACAAATTACTAATAGGGGCCCAACTACCGACCATGATATATTAAAAATTATGTCTTAAAATACATACTAAACAACTTACTAATGTCACTAAAAATATGTTGCTAATGATAATTAAATATACATAAAAGCATATTGTGGATATTAAGATAATATTTAAAAAATATTCAAATAATATTACAAATATTCGTCTTATCGACATATTTTAGAAATATTTTATAAGAAAAAAGTAATGACTACGATCTTTGAATTTTAAATAAGCATTGCAAACTAGAAGAATAAACTCATTTACGTGTTACTAATTTCAAACATATGATCGCATAATTATCTGGAAATGTATAAATTTTTATAATTATCAACTGTGATTATTTTATTATTCAAAGAAAAAAAAAGAAATAAAATTTGCTTTCAAATTGAAAGCAATTAAAATGACATAACGTTACAAATTTAAAAACATCAAGTATTTTTTTTTCACTCCAATGTTTGTGTGTCGGTAGTCAAGTCCTACATCCTATGCTTATATTAAAATTTTGTTGATTCGTATATTGTCATTTCCATATATTGCACAAGTTGTATCATTTTAAATTATAATTAAATTTATTTATATGTAAAGGTGATTTGAAAGAGTTGCATAAAGTACTTGTTTCAGCGACCAGTAACCATTAACGTTTAAAATGTACTTAGATAAATTACAGCACATTTCCCACATCTAGTGTTTCTTGAGCTATAAAAAAATGACCGTACTTTCGATCATTCTTAAATTTTCTTAGCATAATGAATATAGTAAAAACAACAGTTTAAGCCTACCCTGGTACATGTGCCCTTCTTTAGGAAGCTCTTTGACTATTTTTAATGTAAGTGAGATTTTCACCTAAAAATCTCACCTACATTAAAAATAGTCAAACAGCTACCTAAAGAGGGGCACACGTACTAGGGAAGGCTTAAACTGTTGTTTTTACTATATTCATTATGCTCAGAAAATTTGAGAATGATCGAAAGTACGGTCATTTTTTTATAGCTCAAGAAACACACGTAGAAAAATATTTAAAAAAGTATCATTTTTGGCGTATAAAATTATGTACCGTGATGACCGATTTTTCAATCAATACCAAAATTTAATTACATATTCTATTCACAGAAACGAGTAATTTAAGTCCTTATTGAAGTGTGTGCCACTCTTGAAACTTGTATTATGGACTTTTGAATTGTTGTGAAGTCGACCTTTCAAAATTAAAAAGTTCCACGGATATCCCCATATATGGCCAATATGAAAATAGATCAGAGAAATTAAGAGAATATGCGATTTCATAAGATTCAGGTTGACCTCGAAACATCCATAATTCAAATTGAATATTCAATATCTTTTTTTTTCTTTTATTTAATAATAATATTAGACAATTAAGTGGGGCGATATATTCGAAATTAAATTTTGTTAATACACACTATAAATATACAGCAAGAGAACTTATAGAAAAAATAGAAAAAGAACAATTTGAAACGAAATTTCAAACTTTTTTTCTTGTTTAAGAAGCACCGAAGCCTTTTGGAAACGACTATGTAATGATTTAAATTGTATGGTGCACGAATATGGGCCAGTTACATTATTTGTTACTTTAAGTGCTGGTGAATGGATGTGGTCAGCTTTAGGTGAATATATATACGCAATGTAAATAGATGAGAGAATGATGAACGATCTATTAGTAAATTGGTTGCTGAAGATCCAGTATCATTATCAAGATTTTTTCATAATAGATTTTAAGCAGTTTTATCATATATACTTTCTTCTGCAAATCCAGTAGGTAAAGTTATCCATTATTACTATACTTGTGAATATCAAGGAAAAGGCTTACCGCACTACCATTGTATTTTTTTGGATTTAAGATGCTCCAATATATTGTAAATCATATAATTCTGACGTACAAGATTTTATTTTAATACTACATTACGCAATGAGTGAATAAAATATGTGATTATCGCACGAGTCGGGTTTTTCGCCCTCGCTTCGCTGAGGCGGCAAATGAGCGATGATCACTATGCATTAGTTGCGTATATTATTTTTTCTAACAAGTGCATAAAAGTCGAAGAGTGATACGCTTACGCCCGTGATAGCATGTATAATCTTATTCGAAGGCTATGGACGGGGTCTAAGGGGGTTCGGGGGGCGGAGCTCCCCACTTCTAAAAAAATAAATAATATTTATAATGTAAAAATATAATTAGTAAAACAATTAAATTGAAATTCCAGAAAAATGTAATAACACTTTAATAACACATCGCTCAAAAATTTAAGTTCACCTAAGAAAAAATATTAAAATTTTTAAAGTTTGCACGTGAAAAAAACACGTGTAAAATACACGTATTTTTACACGTGTTTTTTACATGTAAAATTTGCGTGTTTTTTCACGCGTATTTTTCAGGTGTATTTTTCACATATTGTTTTATAGCTTTTCGAAGAGCTGCTACTGTCCGGCCTCTTATATCTGCGTCTCCCAAATTTGTGTAAGGAATGACAAAATTTAGAAAAACGCCACCTAGCGACATACAGTCAAGTTTGACTTTAAAGTGAAAAAACACGCAAATTTTACATGTAAAAAACACGTGTAAAAAATACGTGTATTTTACACGTGTTTTTTCACGTGCAACAAACACGTGTTTTTTTTTAATAGGGTTCATACAAAAAGGCAACTTTTTTTCCTCTGTCATTTTTTGGTAAAATGCATAATATTCAAAGCATAATTCGTTTTTGAAAAATAGCATTATTTTATAAGAACAGTTCCTCAAAGAACGAGGAGCTTCTACAATTCCTCTAAGCCTTCCAGTCTTATAAATCTGTGCTTTTAAAATTTTTATAAGCGACCATGAATTTTAAATAAACGCCACCTAGCGACTTCAAATCAAATCTGGCTATTAAAAAAGTTTATTTTAATAATTACTAAAGAAAAAAAAACGAAAAAATTTTTTTTATATGTTTTTCAAACTTTGTATAAATATTCTAAACTAAAAAATACGCATTTATTTTCTTTAACATTTTTTTCTAAAATGAAAAATGGCAGAGATATGCAAGATTTAAAAAATGTATCTATTTTTTTACAAATTGGCTACTCTGGTAGAAATTGAAACGCTGTGTATTATCATTTTATGACCAGTAGAAATGGAAACGCTTTTTTTAACATTTCATGGACATTTCTTTGTCATTATTATTACTAATAACCTCAAATTTTTCGATACACCATTTTTTATGGTCACATTTCTACCAGGGAATAACTAAATAATAAAAAATCTTAAACAAATAAACCGAATGGAATTTGAAAGAGGGATGAAATACCTTTATTTTTATGTGTTAACAGCAGAGAAAAAAATTTTTTTCAAAAAATGGCAAAATATTAAAAATAGGTCAAAATAAAAAAAAAATTTTTTAGTTTTTTTAATACTTATAAAGAATTAAAAAGAATATATTTTAAAATAAAAATAATGCCATTTTCAAGTGGCCTTCCAGACTCTTCTAAATCCATGCTGGCGATTTCTGTACGTTGATTTTTCGCAGAGATATGATATTCTGAAATTCATACAATTTTTATCGAAAAAGGTCAAAAACATATGGAGGGGAGTGTGCGTGTCATTTATTTTTTTTTATTTCTAAATGACGCATATAATAGATTTAAAAAAAAACTTCACGCAACATCCCAGTTTCAAACCCAGAAGATTTTACCCAATGATATTTATATTAAATTAAAAAATACTGATATACTGTAAATTTGTATGTCAATGGGTTTATCACTATTTCATAGTTTAAATACTGAAAAAATTTTGTTGACATATTTGATTATTATTACAATGGTTTATTTTTACAATTTTTATTTTTATTTTTTACAAAGCCGTATATGAAATAAATGTATTCTAATTTTAGTGACATTTCATGGTGGTATTTTTCAAATAAGCCAAAGTTCAATTACTTAAAAATCATTCTGAAATATATATTTCTTTTACAATTTTTTTTTCAATATGTATATATATATCTAATTATAATCATTAAAAAATCTGATTTAAATATTATTTTTAGTATTTGTGATTTCTGCTGTATCTACTTTCATAATACTACCTATAACTCCGATGGTTTTGGATATAATCAGACCATTAAATGTATCTCGATCACGAATATATATACTTGGGGGAGAATTTTTCATCGATAGAATCGAAAATTATGGAAAAATCTATATATTTGACTGTCTATCTTGTACTTTGACTGCTGCTATGATATGTGCTGTTGATGCCATGTTCGCTGCTTCTATTGAACATTGCTTAGGCCTATTCGCAATAGTTAAGTGAGTCATTAAAATATTTAATCTAAAAATTAAAATGTATACAAACATGTGATAGTTTAATGTATTAATTAAAATTTTTAAATAATCAATAAATAATTTTCCAATAAGAAATTATTATATTTTATATTTTCTTCAATAAGGCCTCAATTTTTTCTTCACATAACGTAAAGTGAATGAAATTTCAGGTTTCGTTTACGAAAGTTAACAAAATTTCATAGTGAAAACAGTTGTAACACTGAAAAGAAAATGAAAGATACTTGTTATGAAATGATTGTTCAAACTATTCAATTTCATTCAGAAATTATAATGTTAAGTATAACATTCAAATTATTTAATTTATTTGATTAATTTGTACGCAGTAGTTCATTGAGATGAAAACTAATCAGAAGTCTTAAGTTTTTATATAATAATGAATTGGAGAGTTTCCAAAGTATTTTTATAATTTATTATTATTATATTTTCTAAATAAATTAAAATTCTGAAATAATAAAGTATTATTTTAATATACTTAAAAATATATTTTCACCAATAAATTAATAAAATTTTCTTTTATATCTTAGAAATAAATGAATTAATAAAGCATTGAAAATTTCGATATTATTTTAGTTTATATTTATTTTTAAATTTGAAAATAGGAAAATAGAAAAATTTTTATTTGTTTTTTATATCAAATAAAAAATGGAATGAAATAATTATTTACATTATACCTAAATTCATAACTAATTTTGACGTGCTTATAGATACACTGAAAATTTTTCATATTTAAAAGAATAAAAAAACATCATTTAAAATTTATATTTCATAAAAAATCATTACAGTTTCACAGATATTCTTGAGGCTTCATATTCCTTATCGTTTTTAATATTAATAGGCTTTAATATGCTTATTTTAAGTTTGGAATTAGTTTTAGTAAGTACACAGCAATTATTTAATTTACAATTATTTTATCATAAAATAATTGAACTTATAAATTTTTTCTGAATTTATAGATGATTATTAAATTTAATGAAATAATGGAACTTATTCGATACACTTTTATTGCAGTAGGTGTATTAGTCCATCTATTCTACATAAGTTGGCCAGGACAAAAACTCGTCGATTGCAGTACGGGACTCTTTCAAGATGCGTAAGTATAGTAAATTTTATCTTATTTTCTATAATGTTAGATTCAATTCACAATTTAATTGTCAATTAAATAGAGATTTTTATTACTTAAGATAGCTTTTTATATACATTTTTATATACATTTATGAAATTCGATGGGTACCACTAAGATCGATTCCACCCCCCTCTCAAAATTCATTGTAAATATAATAAAATCACTTTCTTGTAATTAAATGATATCCAGTTAATTTTAATCGAAACGGAACGTTTCTGTTACTTTGATGTTTTTTTAATGAAAATTTTCAGCTATTTTCACTTTTATATTCCGCGCGCTCAATTTTACGTTTTTGACAATATATATGAGTCAATACAGTTTGGAAATATTCTGTTTCGATTGAAATTAAATAAATATCATTTCTTAAATTACAAGAAAGTTATTTCAATTATCTACAATGGATTTTTAAGGAGTCGAAAATCGACCTTGGAGGCTTCCATTTTTTATTAAATGTTCTTAAGTAACAATCCAATAACTTTAATGAACATCAAATTAAGATATTGAGTACATAATTCTTATTTTATTTAATTTTATAATAAATTAAATTTTTTGACTTACATAAAAGCTGGTGTGAAAATTTGATTTCGATAGCAATGGCGTGCATAAATCTACCAGCTAATATCGCTGTTTATTTCTTGCGATTATATCACATTGAGTTTATGTAATAAGTAGCTTTTAGTCAAGATAAAGACTCTTTTTACAATCATGTTATCAAGACGAAATTCTAAATTCAAATACAGAAATTTCAATTATTTCGATGATGATTTCTTAAGTAATTAAATGTATACGTTAAATATTTTCTAAAATAAAAACTTTCTTTATATAGTAAGAAAAAATTAATAAAAATTTAGAGTCACCAAATAATTTTTTATTTTAATATTTAATTACTAGAATTTGCAAATCCATTTTTTTTTCAATTTTAAAATATTTTGATGCAAGGCAAGTCAAATGTATACTCATCTATGATTTTAAAAAAATTGAAATTTTTATTATATTTTATAAAATTATTGCTTATGTATAATCTAGCTTGTACATGCTAAAAATATCAACTAATGTGTAGTAATATTAAATTGAACAAAATTTCTGAACCACGAGAGCTTTTTTAATACACCAGAGCTTAAATTGAAGTATTTTATTTGTACTTTCTTTTTTTTATACAATTTTCTGTAAAAGTTTTAGTTTTCGGCTATTCAAGTTCTTGAGAGTGCTTCTTTTCGCTATATTTTTAAAGAAATGTCTATATCTTGGTCTCTAGGGCCTATTAGACAAAAAGAAAAAAGACGGGCTCATTTTTAAAAAAAAAAAATCATATCCCGCAGTTTCAGCTAAATCCGTTTCCCAGAGGTAGGGACCCTATTGATTTATAAATATAAAAAAATGACTAAACCCGCAGTGGTACAGTCTAACACTTGGAAAAACTGAAATATGGACGTTTATAGTCTTATTAAATAAAAAAAAATTTAAATACAGTTCCTAATTGAAATGTGAATAATTCAGTCTAGAAACGTCCTTTATAATAAAAGTAAAGATAGCAAGCATCAATTGGCTGTTTTTAGAATTCAAGAAATAATAATTATAACTAAAGCTATGCAATGTTTAAAGTTGAGCAGTAAAAGAGCAAAAATCATCCAACTCCAGAAAGACGGTGATTTTTGGTACTTTTTTTGCTGCTCAACTCGTTATACCGTACTGTGGCTTTACTGGTTAGTGTAACTTACGTCATATTAGAGTAAAAAGATTATTATAAGAACGTTAAACATTTTTCTTTTCTTGTTAAATAGCTATATTTTATAGATTAATAAAATTCCTTTTTATCTTATATTATCTTTTTTTATTTTAGATGTAAGGTTTATACCTCTTGTTATTAAGACAATTAATTTTTATACCTTTAAAAGAATAATTTGCAGCTGGCTTTGTAATTTTTTTTTTAAATTCTATGTGATACGAATCCTAAATGTTCAAAATAGTAAATTAAAACGATTGAGACAATCATATTGAACAATAGAAAATGTTATTGTCTTTAAGGTATAATAATTATCTAATGAAAACAATGATCTGTTGATTGATGGCTATAAAAAGTATAGTCAAGAAGCGTCGAGATATTTTAATATTTATATAATTTTCATAATATTAAATCATAAAAATTTTGAAATTATCAAACTTCTTATAAATTTTAATATTATTCTGAGTGAAATCTCAAATCATATTATTATTTCTTAAAATTGAAATTTTTAACAATATTTTATAACATATTTTATTTTTAGTTACATTAATAAATGGTACGAAAGTTCCATAAAAGCTCAGAAATTATTAAGTTTCTTGACACTTCGTTGCATGAAACCTTGTCAATTAACTGCAGGAGGAATATATGTACTAAATTTCAATAATTTTGCTGCGGTAAATAATATTTAATTATAAATTTTATTAACTCTAAAAGAATCTCAATCATTATTTAATTTTAATTTTCCAGATTGTTAAAACGTCCTTATCTTATATGACAGTTTTTACTTCGCTCAGATGATAACCGAAATTATATCCATGAGTTAATTGAAAATAAAACAAATAAATTTTAAGATCAAAGATTAATCAGATAAAATCTTTCATCTTACAAAAGGACCATCTTAATATATTTTTAATAAATTATCTTTTAAATTTATATTTGATCGTCTTCATTATTTTTATTACCCGATTTTATTTATTTCTAAGATTTCATATAACATTGCATTTAAAAAATTTTAGTTTATACACTTCTCAAGTGATATTATAGATCAAATCTTATTTGATTAATAATATAAAAATTGAAAAAACACGCATTAAGAAACAATAAAATTTTTATAAATAAATTCTATGTGCATCGCAACTCCTCATTCCTTCTTAAAAGTTGTTGAAAATTTTTGTAATGTTCTCGTTTGCATACAAATTCTATCTTTTGTAAGACATTTTCATAAATTTTCCCGGAAATATTTTTTTTATTGGAATATACTAATTTTTCGTAATTTTAATGTTAAAAATTACGTTATATCATGAGTTGATATAACGTATAATCAACATATTGCTATATCTTTTTTAAAATCACCCGCCGAATTGATGAAACTCGATTGATCTTATTGTTACAATATCTACGTTACCGACAATTTACGGGCGTCGACTTCGCGGAGTTTGCTGGAACGCCGATGTCGTCAACGTAGCGGCTTTAGACAAGATTATCCGTGATTTGTTTATACATTTTTTTTAATTTTTATAGTTGAGATATTAGCATGCTGTAAAATTAATAATTTCAGCGATTTCTATAACTTTTAAGTTTTAAGCTATTCTTTATCGTTCGCACAAATGTTGCACAAAATGTAATAACTGACATGCAATTTAAGTGGTTGTCTGTGTAAAAGTGCAAAGTACATTGAATTCAAGATTTATAATTGAACAAGTTTTTACTAATAAGAGACTGATATATAGTATTTATTAAATAATCGCATTTTAAGACAATAATAGCTGTAGCTAATTTTTATTCAATTTACGTTTTCACTTAACCTCAATTGCTGAAATATTTGCTTCACAAAAGGTAAATTAATTTTTTTATCTTTATTAGATTAAAGTTAATTATTATTCATTATTACAAATTATTTAATAATGAATTTTTTTTTTCAATGTTATTTGTATCATGAAAAAAAATTTCTTTTAATAACTTGACGCATTTAATTAATAATGCTCAGTAATGAATTCGTTATTGTGCTGCTTGCATACTAAGTACATTTTTATAGGCACTCATTGTTACACTATTCTTCAACATAACTTTAAAGTTCATGTTGTGTTATTGCATAAATAAATATTGTATTATTAACTATTAAGAAAAAATTTTATCAAATATTGTTCTTACAGTTTTCCTATTAATGACTCATATTGTAGCAAACATATTAATCATTACAGAGGTTGACTTGAGGTCATTAGTTTCTCAAAATATGAATAGTTGTGATTTTCCTGCTTAATTTATTAGGCTTTTTCATTTTTCTTTAATCTATAACAAACTATAATAAATAATTAATTCAAAAATACCTTTTAAAGTTATAAAATAATTAAAAAAATATGTATGTATATATAGATATATAAATATGTATATACATATATATATATATATATACATACATATAGATTACAATTTTATAAAGATTTAAAAGCTATCTTTCTTCATTTGACCATAAATATTTGTTTGATTACATTACTTATTTTATTTTTTGAAAAAAAAAAAAATATTTTGTTAATTAAAAAAAAACTAAATTGAAAAATATTTTGATAAAATATTATATATTACCTTCTTTAAATACTGTGATTATTGATATCTACTTATAGAATTGAATGCAATTACAGGTTATAAGGCTAGTGACAAAATGGGCTGTGCAGCAAGTTCTCATGGTGAAAAAGCTGCAGCAGAAAGATCAAAAAAGATTGATAAAGGTCTTCGAGCTGATGGAGAAAAATTTGCCAATGAAGTTAAACTACTTTTACTTGGAGCTGGAGAATCTGGCAAATCAACAATAGTAAAACAAATGAAAATAATACATGAAACTGGCTACAGTCAGGAAGAATGTGAACAATATAAGCCAGTTGTATATAGTAATACCATTCAAAGTTTAATGACGATAATACGAGCTATGGGACAGTTGAAAATAGATTTTGCCGATTCTAGTAAAGTTGATGTTGCTAGACAATTTTTTACTATAGCATCATCTACCGAAGAAGGAGAATTGAATAATGAATTGGTACATTTAATGAAAAGTTTATGGAAAGATGCTGGAGTTCAACATTGTTTGACACGCAGTCGAGAGTACCAACTAAATGATTCGGCAGCATATTATTTAAATGCTTTAGATCGTATTACTCAATCGAATTACATTCCAACTCAACAAGATGTTTTATATACCAGAATCAAAACTACAGGAATTGTGGAAACACGATTTTCTTTCAAAGGATTACAGTTCAAGATGTTTGATGTAGGTGGCCAACGTTCTGAAAGAAAGAAATGGATTCATTGTTTTGAAGATGTAACAGCAATTATATTTTGCGTGGCGTTAAGTGAATATGATTTAGTATTAGCTGAAGATGAAGAAATGAATCGAATGATTGAATCAATGAAATTATTTGATTCCATTTGTAATAGTAAATGGTTTGTAGACACATCAATAATTCTATTTCTTAACAAGAAAGATTTGTTTGAAGAAAAAATTAGTAAAAGTCCACTAACAATTTGCTTCCCCGAATACAAGGGGCAAAATACTTTTGAAGAATGTGCTTCCTATATTCAAATGAAATTTGAGAATCTCAATAAACGTAAAGAACAAAAACAAATGTATTCACATTTCACATGTGCTACTGACACAAACAATATACAATTTGTTTTTGATGCTGTTACAGATGTTATCATTCAAAACAATCTTAGTAGTTGTGGCTTACTAAGTTAAATAAATTAAAACTTTACTCGCTTTACATGAATCATGACGCTAATAATTTTCATGGACCATTATATTTACAAAATAGAAATAATTTTGCAATACAAAGAAAAAACTAAAAATATAAAAGTCATTCCACAAATATTATTTAACTTAAAAACTATAGCTAAAAACAAAGCTTTTTTACTTTATTTTACAATATATTATTAATATTATTTTATAAAAATACGCTTTTATTTCAGAATTGAGATTATAATATAGTTATAGCTATAAAAATTTCAAAAACCTGTTTTTCAATTCGTACATAATATTCACATTTAAATGACGACTAAAACCACTTTTATAAAAATGGATCTTTGTATAATTTAGGTTAACGTAATTTAAAAGTAAAGAAAATATCATTCAGTGCATTATTTTTGTAGTTTCAAACTTGTTCGCTTATAATGCATGCCAAAAACGAATAATATCAAAATAAAATGCCTTATTGACTTAGATCTTATAGTAAGAATGAATGAATAATTAATAACCTTTTATAATAATAATCTATTGTCTAAAGCTTTGAAAGTTTAAATAATGACAATGATTTCATTGAATCAGAACAAATTTTTATAAATTTTTTATACAATGTTTAAAAAGTATAATTTTAAGATGTAAAATAAAAAAAGTTAGTAATTATAAAACTTTTTACAATACACTCTCTGAAGGTGCTTATTTGATTAAAGTACATTTTATCTCTCTATATGTATTTTCAGTAAATGAACAATCGCTTTTTTACATTATTTTGAAGTAAAAGACTTATGACATTTGAGATTTTACATGAAAAATCTGAAATTCATCAGAAAGAATATTGAAAAATAATTGACAAGTATTCTTTTGAAGATTTTGTTTGTGATATCATTAAACGTCACGAGCATACAATACATATATAGACATACTGTGCATAATGCGTTAAATGCTCGTGACATCATACATTTTTCAACTTGATATACCTAATAAACATTTTATTAAGGAGAAAAAATTCAGTTTGATTATTTTACAACATTCTTTCTGATGCATGTAAGGAATTTTGAATATATAAAATCCTAATTATTTTTAAAATGTTACATCAAGTATTATTTTCAAGCTCGATAAAGAAACGCATAATTTTTTAATAAAATTCCACTTGCCATTTAGTATGTAATTGAAATCTTCCAAAAAATTCAGAATTATAAAAATAGAGAAAGACTAATGTTACAAGACTAAGCACAATCTAAGTGTTATAATAATTTTATAATTTTATTATTAATATGTAAATACGAAATATGTCAGCGTTTTAAAATTTTAAGGAGCCAATGAGCATTGTTTTTTATATTAAAAAAAAATTTTATTATGCATGTAAGTAATAAAATATACATTGTATTTTTTATTTGATATTAATAAATTTAATACAAAAACTTTGTGTTTTTTTATATCATCCCAGTTTTAAATACTTTAGATATTCTGAAAAAATTAAATTCTTAATAAATTTATAAATTATTATGTTTACCTTTTGATTTTTAATTAAAAACTTAAATGACATCATTTTATCAGCAATGCTTAATTTTACTTTAACACGTGTAATTTAATTGACTGAAACTTCAGAATACAAGAATTTTTTTAACAAGTTTTATTGAAAGTGTTGGAAATGTTTATTTAAACATATACAAAAAAACAAAGTAATATATTTTAATGCTGAGCAGTTTTAGAACTAAGAGGTGTAATAATAAAAATTTCATAAAATGCAATAAAAATTGACACGTCATGTATTAGTACACGTTCATTTTATGTGATTCAAAAAATTATATAAATTATTTTTTTCAAATTCTTTAAATTTTATTATGTTAAAAAATATCAAATTTTTCTAATTATATATTTTTTATTACTTCTTTATCTTTATTTCTGATTGACAATAAATTTTGAATTATTTTTATAAATTATTTTTGTATAAATAAAACTATTCTGAAATTTTCATAAATTATTTTTGTATAAATAAAACTATTCTGAAATTTTCATAAATATGTGATTTTGGATTCTGACATTCCTAATATAAAAACAAAACAGTCAAGAGGAATATATAAACAAAATATGTTAATATAAATTCTTGAATGATGTCTTGGCAATTAAAAAAACAATTTTTATTATATAAAAAAATTAATTAGAAAGATATTGATATTTACAAGCTTATTGGATTATTCTAATTGTCATATTTTTTCTATTATTTATATATTTTAAAGAAGTAGTTGTTATTTTTTTATGATCGAAATTTATTTTTTTAATTTTATCAAAATTAATTAAAAATAATTTTTTCAAGTGGGGATTTGAAATGTATTTTCTCCTAAATCATTAGAAAAAAAATCTAATCTACGTACTAGTGTGCAAAACAATTTTTGAAATTTACAAAATATTTCACATACTAGTCAGCTATTCTTAACGCGAGTAATTGTAACTCACGCTTCGTTCGGTCAACAAACTTTGCATTCCTCAAAAACATAGTTGCGACTCATATCTAATCAATCTTTGAGTTTTCTTTTATCAAATGTAAAAAATAAAATTTAATGAACAAAAGGTTCATGGGTTTAAGTTCGCATTAGTTCGAATTTTGTTATAGGAACATCATAAGGTTTTTAAATTAGAATCATAAATCGAATTTTATCTTTTCATGATTTAAATTTCTTCAAAGAACAGAAATGCTCTTTGAATTCATTAAATAAATATTCATTAATAGCATACGGAAAAAAAATCTAAAAATTAAAATTGTCTATAATAAAGTTTTTGATTAATATCATTAAAAATAACCATAATTTAAAATGAATATTGCTGAAGGCGATATAGTAAAAACTTATATGTTACTGGCTATTAATTTTTGGTCGTGTATTTTTTGAGATGATAGTCTGGAATAACTTTACTATAAATATTATATCGTAACATTCATTTGAACATTTTTCACCATAAAGAATAATGTTTGCATGCCCACTTGATTAAGTTGTTTCAAATAATTAATCGAATTTCGATCACCGTGTTCAAACTATATATCTAAATTTACCAAAAACAGAAATTCACATAAAAGGTTAAAATTTGTAGGCATACGTCATCGGCTTTTTTTTGGCTACGTATAATTAAGAAACAGGAAATGTTTCCGTTGATTCTTTTATCAAGTTTTATTCAATCAAAATCAAAATATTCTAAGCGATTCTTTTGTTGAGTACGACAAGTTAGTTTAATTAAAATACGCAGTTTAGAAAAAATGATCACAGTATACGGTTTTACTTGAAAATTATAGCCTTATACTAAAACAACTAGTTGCTAAAAAAGAATTAATTTTAAAATCTAAGTGAAACACGTGCATACCGAAAATTAATTTTAGATTGTATTCGTACATATATTTTTTCTTTATAAATGTCAATATAAATAATAAATATCTAGTTAATATAGTTTTTACACTGTTAATTACACATATTTTAGTCATTGTAAATATTTTATTCTCATAATGTTATCTTTATTATAATCGTAACATTATGTTCTTGTGAAATTTTTTTATTTATTTATTAGTTCTCGTTTGACATCATTTGAGTTTAAAAATGCTGCATCGAAATGTTTTGTAAGTATGCTAATTTTAATTTACTTTTTTACAATTAAAAATATTTTTTCACATGAAATATGAGTTTTATATATGCATCTTTTTTATACATTACTTTATCATGTCACATTAGCTTTGCAAATGAGTAAAAATAATATTTAATTTGTATTTACAAAAAGTCAAATGAATAAGTTTTAACAAAATTAAAATCTTAAATAAGTTTTTAAAATATAAATAATTGTACTTATTAATTACAATAATGAAAATAAATAATGTTTAAGGTGATGTAGCTGCATAGAAGAATCTTACCTTAATAATTATAATCAGTTTTGATAGTATAAAACAAAATACTCTTAGTTTGTAATGTGACTAATAAACATTATTCAATAAAATTTTCAAGAACATCTATTTATTTACGAAAAATTTTAGGTTCTCATGTTAAAATAATATTTTGAAAATAATAATATCGTGTCAGAAATTGAAAAATTATATTTTATCTGTAATTCAAAATTATAATAGACTAATAACTAATAATATGACTAATAACTGGATTTAATTGAATCATGTTATTCATCATTTACACTACTCTTTCATTTAAAAAAATTAAGTCATCTCTTTTCGTCTTTTCAGAAGGTAGTTCTAACTTTAACATTTCCTCAAAATTAATATGTATAAATCAACGTTTGGAACGTTCTTTAAAAATAAAAAAATATTGAAAGTTGATTTGATTTTAAGAATTATCATATATGATATTAACTCATGAGCGTTTTGACTATCTTTTCATTTTATTGCAAAATTTTCAAAAAAGAAGTGCATTATCTTGTAGTATGTATAATGAAGATTGTTCAGATAAATTTTCAAATAAATTCATTCATTAGTCATTGAGAATTTTGGGTTCCATTATTATTTATTAAAATTTTTCGATTGTGTACCAGAAATCCAAATATCTTAAAAACTAATGAATTAATTTATTTGAATATTTAACTAAATAATCATCATGGTACATACTACAAGTTAATGCATTTCTTTTCTAAAAATTCAGCAATAAAATTAATAGACAGTTAATATTTATGAGTACAGGTGTAGTGTTCGTTTTACATCTCCTTTATGAAAAATCAGATTTTATTTACTTAAGATTTTTCTAGTTTGTAAGTTAATTTTATATGGTAAAAAGAATAAGCTGTATATAAAAAAGAAATTTGTTTAATTTCTATGAATATTATTAAAAATTTTAGGCCTTTTCTGGTTATCTACATATATTGCGTTAAAGTGACAATTCAAGGCGCAGTTGATGATTATGCTTGTAATTCTATTCCTGAATGTAAATTTTTCTGTAAGTACTTAGAATTTTTAAGACTGCTATTTCATTTAAATTTTGCGATTACGAAAAGTCACTGACCTTTTTTTATTGATTTATTGTGTCGCTAAACTTTTTATTTTGACTTATTTAATTTCAAAATTTCATTAGTATTCTATAATATTTAGCAAATAATAGTATACAAAAAATGAAGTACCGTAAAGGACGTAGTTCCTGATCAGGGCGTAATTTCTGATCATTATTAATTAAAAATCATAATCTATAAGATTTTAGTAAGAAAAACTTTTTCTAAATTTATGAGAAAAAATAGATTAAGAGTAAAAAGAGCTTCGTTTATGTGAAAAAAAAAAAAAATAACATTGAATTTCACTTCTTCACGTGTAAATATATGATCAGAAATACCTCCAAAGTGATCAGAAATTACGTCTTATCCATGATTTATAACAGAAAATATTATTATCCATTTTTTCTGAAAATCAATACTTTTTTAGAAATTTCATAATAGTTTAAAAATGACTATTTTTTTCATACTCATTTACAAAAGTTTTAAGAAATTTTTTCAGTTATAAAATTTTATTCGTTCTTTATGAAAAAAAAGACGAAAAATTAAATCGTTAAAAAGCAAATCAACCTGCATGGTTTTTAAGTTTTTACACCAATCAAATAAGGAGAAAGATCTACACATTAAAATTTGCAAATATTCAAATATTCTATATGTTATTTTGAACAAAAAGTATTTTACTAAATTTTATCAAAAGTTGACAGTTTTCAACAGGAAAATCAAAAAATTAATTCGATAAAAGATTGGAAGAATTATAAATATTCCATAACACTTGACTCGTGACCCCTTTGATCTATATCTCTAAAATTTTTTTTTAATATAAAATTTTTTTCTCTTAGAGACATTGATTTTATTATATTTTTTTATTGCCATTCAGTTTCTTTATATCTTTACCAGTTTGAATTAGAATTTAATATTTATTTATATGTTTCTATTTAAAAATAATTTTCCCAAAAACCACTGAACATCTTTTTGAAAACGGTAGTTAATTCAGCCAAAAAAGTTAAAATTGAAGAAAAGAAAACAAAGTTTTTTTTAAATACTTGATAAAAAAATCATCTCATATGAATTAAAAACAAAATGATGTTGTATTACATTTACGCTTTTAGCCGACAGGATAGAAAAGCACCTTGCAGGTAACCCATGCAAAGATTTTCATTCTTACACTTGCAATAACAAGACGCAAAATGAAGAAGCCTATATAGATAAAAACTTACTCTTACATTATCTACAAGAGTTAAATGATGATTCGAAAGGTAATGTTTCATAAATAATTTTTATTCTAATCGTATATTTATTCTATATAATATTAAAAACATTGAATTCCAGCTTATTTAGATAATAATATATACAGTGACATAAAATCACTGGTGATAGAAAAAAATCTTTACGATCAATGTACAAAATTAGGTAATATTGAATTATTAAAATCTACTCAATTTTAAATCAGTATCATAATAGGCATCATGCAGTTTTTCATTTCATGATGGTATATAACCATTACAGGTGTTGCAACAAATTTTAACCATCAAAATGGGCTAAATCATACCAAATTCAATGCCTTATATGAGAAATTAAATGAACGTTTAAACAGTGCTTGGCAAAGTACAGACAACGAAGTAAACTATTTAGGTTTTGGTCATGCTTTTTTTAATATTAGAGTTATACCAGATCCAAGCGCAATCAATAGAAATATTATTTTGGTAATAAAAAATTTTATAATTTTTTCTAAAATAGTTTGAAAAACTGATAATTTATTATCTCTTTTGTAGGTAGAACCTCCTTCAGTTTCTACGTTAACTTCGATTAATTATTTTTTAAACCGTATATACGGTGATTCTAGTTTCCAAATATATAATGTTACCGAGGTCAATAGACTTCAAGACGTTTTCATATTTAAAAAGAGTCCGGCTATTGAACAATTTTTCGACTCGTGGATAGATGTACGAATAAATTTTAATAAAATTTTAATATCTAATAATAAAACTAAATAAATTTTATTAAAAAAAGTTGATTTTTAATTCTCAGGCTATAAATGAAGCATCTAAAGCAAAATATTTACAATTTCCAAATAAAAAATATTCGAGAATTCAAGATTGGAATAAAAGTTACAATGATCGATACTATTTAAGGAATACTAATGAAGTATATTTTTTACATTAATTCTAAACTTTATTTCATGAACAAAAGTTACATTGTTGTAATCTCTCAAATTTTTTAGATTAATTGGAATGAAGTTATTAGACGAGAATTCGATAGTTTTGGAATCACAATCGATTACGATGAGCCTGTTATTATAAAAAATGAGCCATATTTCACAAAATTGTTTAATCTCTTACACAATACTCCAAATAATATTACAGGTTTTTTATTTGTATTGAAAAAATTTTCAATTAATAACAAAGAAAGTCTTACACTTATGTGTCATGGATATTAGCAAAATATTTGAAAGATTCACTTCTGAATATTATAAAAGGAATGCCAGAAAAATATTTTCTTCTAGAAATTTATATTTTAAAATAATAAAACTATCATAAATTATCTGATTTAATAAAATTATCAATCGTAATACCAGTACTCGCGAACAAACTTTCACTGATTGATTACACACATATGGCAAATTATAATCTTCGTTTGGCTTTAAAGTTTTTTATCACTTCATTCGGACACATTATAAATATATTATTATCCTCTTTTCAAATGTGTCACAAGAATACTTTTATACATTCAGCATGTATGATAATTTCCGTTGCTTGTTACTTCGTAACAAAAATAAAGAACGCGACTTCCACTCTGAAACTTTTGTATGATTAAAAAAATGTTTTTTGTAAATTCTAATAACACAACAAAACAATAGTTATACGTTTGTTTATCGCTTGAAAAAAAACAATCTAATTATATCTTAAAATGCAAATTTTTATCTGTGATATCGAATCATACTATTAAAATATCAATTGTCCCTTTGAATTGAACTAAGAAAAATAAATATTTTCAAGTTCTTCAAAAGAAAATTAGATCTGTATTTTATATAATTTGTTCTTGATTATACTTTTTAAGGTAAATTTTAAATAATATTTAAATAGTATACCATTTGGGGTACATTTTATATCTAAATTAAGTTTTTTATAATTACTGCAAAGATCACGCGATCAATTTTTATGACAGTTTGAAAGATTACGCAATAAATTTCAATAAAATCTATGACTCAAAAGTATGACACCCTTAAAATTAAACATTTTAATAATGAATCTTGATTTTAAAATATAGCTCAGGTAGTAATTTTAAAAGCAGTAGCCGAAAATTTAAGATATATCAATTGGAATTTTGCTCAGCAACGATGGAAAGCATTAAAAATGTAATAAAAATTGAAATTTCTTAAATAATAGAAATAAGTAATAATTATAAAAAGTATTTATAGATTTTGATTACAGATCAGAATTTTGTTTGGAAGAAACAAAATTATACGGACTTTCTTACAAAATATTGTTTGATTTAAAAACAAGAAACAATATTTATGTAAAGTATAATTTTTATTTTTAATTTTGAAATATTTATAATATATAAAAAAATCTATGAAATCAATCATAATTTGTAATCTAAATTTAACACTCTCTTAGTAAGTAATTCTTATGCGATATAAAAACTAACTTTTCTTTAATTCAGAGATCCAGTTATGATAAAATTGTAGAAATTGTTAATAATATCATACCAGCTGCACGTGAAGAAATTCATCTTACTTCGCTGCCGTATAAAGTAAAATCTTACTTATCAGCAGAATTGGATAAAATTACTATTTATTTGTCGGAAAATTCTTGGCGTACAGATAGTATTTCTAATTTGTATGGTGAAGTAAGTAACTTTGTTTAACCACTTTCTTACATATAATTTTTAGTTTATAAAATATATGTTTGCGGTCTTTTCAGTTTGAAATTAGTAATGATAACTACTTAGATAGTATACTTAGCTATCGGCAAATGATAAAGAGAAATGAATTTATGTTGCTGAAGGACAAAACGTTAGTACTTTTATTAATTATCTTTAATTTTTATTAAAATTAAATAGTTCAAATAAATGTTAAATAATTTTTTTAGAAGAAAATTAGCAAGATTACCATTTAGCATAACAGATTTAACAAATCCAGCTAATCGATTTAGTAAGTAATAGTTTTCATAAATTAACTTTGTTATTATATTCTCTTCAATGTACGATTATACCTTAGAATTTTTACTAGAACAAATTTCTCAGAAAAGTTACCAAGTATAACAAAAGAAAATGTTAAAATAATTGTTTTTAAAAATTTTTGTTTATTTTAATATGGGTGTGAAGCAGTTAAAGAATATTTTAATATAATTTATTTATTTTATTATTATTTTAGCGCTGAAATTAATTTCTTTAATTAAAAATCTTCAACATTTCCAAACTCATAATTCTCAGTTATCTAAATTACCAAAGTATGTAAACAATATAAATTTTTTTCGATGTTAAAAAAAATTAAAATTTTCAATTTTTATAAATAACGATATTTTTCAGAGAGTATTATTATGGGCTCTATGGAGCACATATTGCCAGTTTTTTGTATGGCTTATTGAATGAAAATAAGTTTGAAGGTAAAAAACAAAAATATAACTTTATTTATACATATAAATGATATAAAATTTTTTTTTATTTTTATTGAAAATCGTATATCTTTTTAGACGTATACAAATATAATGATTTGTTAATACAACCTCATCCAGAGTATTCACATAATATATTGCAATGTCTCATTACTGGAGATGGATCGTTTAAGGTAAGTAAGTTTAAACTGGATAGGAAAAAACTTTTTATTTAATAAAAAAATTCCTTTTAATTAATATATAAAATACTTCGATTTCTTAAAAAATGGTTTTTTAATGATGAAAAAAAGTAATTATAAAAAGAGATTTTGAAATAATGAGAATAAAAATAAACTATGTAATTTTAGAAAATATATTCGTGTATATGTAACCTAGAAACATTTTTAGACTTTATATTTTATGATTTTAAAATTTTTTACAAATTATGTTTTTAGAAGAAAAAAGGTCAAACTTTTTAAAATAATCATTTATATTAATTCAAATAATTAATTTATTTGTAAATTGAAATTCTAAAATAAAAAAAATTTTTTTTAATATTAGACAAATGCGTTTGAATTATTAAAAAATTAATAATAAGACAGTAATCAATCCCGATTATCGATAAAAAGAACAATTTCATTTTTATATAATTATTATACTGCAAAACAATTCTTTGGTATTTAATATTGCATATTATAATTAAAAAGACATCGTATGCAGAACAATAATTTATTATACGTAAAATAATATTTTATTTATAATTTCAACGTTTTAATTAAATGATTTTGGTATCGATTTTTAAATAATAAAATTTACTTTTTTTTTATTAATTAATATTATTGTTAATATTAAATTTGGAGTAACAAACTCTATGAATTGTTTATAAACTATAGTACTTTGATTAAAAAAAAAAATTTGGTTGTACCTGACTAGCATTATATTTTATTATAACTTTATAATGTAATACTATCATAGAAATTAATTATTATTGATTTATACAATTTTGCTTACTGTAACATTAAAATTAAAGTTTTTGTTTTATTCAGTTATATATTGTACTTTAGATTTCTTACGGAAACGTAAAATGCCGACATAACAATTTTCCAAATTTTTTATTCGTAATTAAAAAATTAAAAAAATATATCGTATTGTACTTTTTTAATTCAACCAATAAAAAGCATGAAAATTTTGGAGCGCTGGAATGTCGATAACTATGTATAAATTACATACTCTATTACATTACCTTAAAATAAAAAATTTTATGTAATTTTAGAATGAACATGGCATTGTTACAATATCACAATTATACGGTTTGCAAATCGCTTACAAAGCCATGATTTATGATGATTCAGATGTAGCGAACGGACGAACAGGAAGTCTTGTATTTAAAGATGAATTCTTCTTTGTAATTTATTCAAGGGTGAGTTATATTTTTTTTAACCAAAAAATTTATTAAATATTTTTCAAACGAATATTTAATTAATAAATTTATTTATTATTTTAGACAAATTGCGATAAAAATCCTAGAACCGTAAATATAGTGGTATCGAATATTGAAAATTTCATATTCGAGTTCCATTGCAGAAATAGTCCTTTTTACAAAGGATTCAATTGTAGCAGGGCGGCCTTTGAAGAACCTAATAATAGAGTATATCCAATCGATTTGAATATAGATAATATTGTATAGATTTTTATAAATTAATTTTTCATTGAAAAATACAATTTTTTATTGAAAAATATATGTACTTTTATTATATAACTAGTAGTTTGAATAGTAGTAATTAGTAAAAAAATATTTAATATATTACTTAAGCATTTAAATATTAAACTTTTTGAATATAGCAAATTTTTAATAAAAATAATGATAAACATTTTTAATCAATTATTGATGTTGAAATTTGATACATATTCAATGTTTTTATGAATAAAAATAGATTAAACATATAAAATTTCAATTATATTATAAAATGTTAGTTATTGTTTAATCAGTTTTAATAGAATAAATCAATTTTAAATACAAAACTCTATAACTTTGAAACAAACATAAAACATTGAAAAAATATTTTTTTACATTATAAATATATCTATCAACATCTTATATAAAACTTGCTTAAAATTGAAACTGAAATTAATATTATAGATTTCAATGATGTTCATAATTTTATCTGATTTGTTAGAATTAAAAATTTTAAGTCTGGTTCATAGGTAATTAGGTTGGATACAAACATTTATAAAAATATTATTTATGATAATTATAAAAAATATTTATTTTTTATTATTACAATTCTTAAGACTTAATAATTAAAAAAAGTCATATAAAAATTGGCTTCATCAAAATCTAGTAATACATTGCTAAATGTTTTACAAGCATAAGTGTATAATGTTGCTGTAGTTTAATGTAACAAAATGCTTCAGATTTATTTTTAAACCTAATTATTTACATAAAAATTTTACAACTAAAATTTCTAATTTTTTTAATGTAAGTTTTCATATTTTATTTGCAGACGCTTTATTCAAGAATGTTGTATTTCAAATATTGAAAATATTAATTAAATATTTGTGAATATAGTTTGGTAATTAGATTAATTAATAAAAAAATTTAACTTTTTTATTGTTTATCATGTAAATCTATAATATATAAATCTTAATTCATTACACAATAATTGTTAGTCAAGACTATATGTGTCTCTCATTATATAGTACGGATGCACATACATAGAATCAATTGTAAAAATTTAAAAAAAACTATCAACTTTAATGTAATAAATATTTAATAATTATAAAATTTTCTTTTTCATTAAATTTTTCTAATACCAATAAATTGTTTATTCTTTTGTTCAAATGCAATTAAAATTAAATTTAAATAAAATTATAGAATTTCCAATTTTTAATAATTTTGTACTTCTTAAATTTGGACATCAAATCTCACAACAAGTAAACTGCAGACATTTAAAAATTAACAATCTTTGATTAAATTAATTTTAATTGATTCTGACTCATTTTATATAAGAAATTATAATTTTTTTATTAATTTTCACATAAAACTATACAAATTTCTTAAATCCATATTTTAAAATGTTAAGCATTTCAAATTTTAAAAGTTTATAAAATCATTTACATTGGAATAAAAGTTTTTAATATTACCATAACTATATCTTAAAATTAACATTAAAATTTATAAAAAAAATTTTGAAGTACCATTTTTTTCAATATTACTATTGGAAAGGACGTATAAATTTAGTAACGAAACATGTAAGGATAACACGAAATATAGGTATGAAAATTTTTATTATTAAATAAATTTCGATGCTTTTTTATAACTTATTAACAATTTTAATACGCCAGTGACCTTAAAAAAGTAATCGAGATTAACCTAATTATGTATACATACACATGAATGACATAAAGCACATAACTGAAGTATATTAAGGTTTAAACTTCACCAATGATATATTTTTAGACTGCATACATCTATCGCAAGCCCATTCTGCACAAACTTCGTGCATCAATAATTCATAAGCAATTTCAGATAATCCTGTACATCGCCTATGAAACCAAAAATTACAACCAGATTCACAAAAGATAGCTTGATCATTTGCATGGACTTCTTTATGGCAAACCCCACATGGTGAAATTGGAGGAGCATTAGGATTTTGATGATTGAATACCATTGGTTGATCCGGCGGATAAACTTTACCAGTGGATTCAGGTATCGGCTTAGGTCCTAATGGAGGAGGCCCTTGTAATCCATGTGGAGGCATTGCATTGCCTATATTTAATCCATGACTAGGAGATTTTCCACTTAAATTATTTGTAACATTGCTCATAGGGTTTCCCATATGCCCCATTTGATTGCGCTGATTCAAATTCACATTTGGAATATTAGGCATTTGTGATCTTATCATATTTAAATTATTCATTTGATTGTTACCCATCATAGGATTAGGTACTGTTGAACTCATAGTTGTCAGTGGCATATTATGAGGTCTATTCATACCTGTGCGTATATTATTTAAATGATTCGGATGAGGCTGAGGTGCATTATGTGAAAGTGCAGTATTTGTCGCATTCATCGCTGAGACATTCAAAGTACTATTAGCCATATGATTTGGACTCATATTATTTATAGGAGAACCTATTGGTCCACCCATAGGACTTCCGAGATTGTGATTCATCCCATTTATCGGGCTATTTATTGCAGGACCACTTATTGGTGAGTTCATCATATGATTCATATTCATATGACTGTTCATAGGACCCATAGACCCCTGTGGTATATTTGGTCTCATATTATTCATTGGATTCATGCTATTAATTGATGGATTTGGTAAATTTCCCATATGACCCATATGGCCGCTGATTGTCGAATTGTTCATAGTATTAACATTACTCATGTGAGACATCATAGGATTCATATTACCAGTACCTAATGGATTCATTCCACGCATTTGTGGATTTCCCAAATGATGAGGATGATGAGGATGCATCTGTTGTGGACCATTATGCATAGCAGGATTCATACCTTGTTGAGGAGGTGTATCGTCAAAAGGATTACTAGCCACTACAGTGTCACCAAAACCCGATAATGGTGGAGGTACAAAATCTTGTATGTTTGGAGCACGTTGTGCAGCTTGAGCAGCATTGTTGTTTGTGCGTCTTTTCTTTTTAGGATTGGCTGCAGCTGCGGTTGGTGGAGGTGAAGAACCAACACCAACCCCACCTATTCCCATACCCATACCATTCAACTCCATCTTTATAAATTATAAGTTATCTGTAATAAAAAGGTAATAATTAACTAATCAATACTTTATTAACTTTTTTCAAAAAATGTATTTCATTAAAAATAAGTAATAATACGAAAAACTTGAACTATTTTAATCAATTTGAACCTTTAATTATTTGTATGGAATTTTTACTTTCAGATTATATCTTTCTGAATATTACAATAATATTTCTTTTGTGTTCTATTAATATGATAGAAAATAAAAATTTCTTCTCATCAAAATTGAGTATTTCAAAAATGAAAATAATACAACTTTGATATTTATTCAATCAAATTTAAAAGAAATAGAAATTTATTAACAAATCTAAAAATTTAGCTTGTTTTCTGTTTACTTTTAGTAATGCTACACATGATTGAACACAAACTTAAGATAGCAGATTATATATAATACAAAAACATTATTATTTATAAACATTAGAATGGGTATTATAAAAGATTTTTGAAACATTGGAAGAAAAGGCAACCAGATACCTAACCTAAAATTTTCTTTTGATTCTCAAATAAATGAAATTGTAGAAATCCATAAACGTTAGAAAAAAATATTAATTTAATTTGTTTAACATTTTTATGAGGGAAAAAAATAAATTTTAAATAAGAAAATAAATGAAAAAGTTTAAATAACGTTTAAAAGTATAAATAATAAAAAACAGGTTAGTTGTCTAAGCAACAATAAAGACTTACTTAGTATTGTTGATAACATCTATAGAACTTTCGGCTTTTTTTGCACACATTTTTTAATTTTAGAAACGTAAGTCTATTTTTTTTCACTGATTTCATTACTGATTCGAAAATAAATATCGAAAATTTTAATCAAGAAAATATACAAAGCTATGTCTATACCTATATTATGTGTTATGTATATTGTACACACAATACGCGACTAAACGTATAAGTTTATAGTATTACGACGCAAGAGTGCGTTCTGTTGTGCCAAAATTTTTTTTGTATACAGTTTTAGAAGCCATAGAGGTACCATATAGAATACTGAACATAAGCCGCCATTTTTAGGAGTATATTACGTGTATACGCGAGTGTATGCATATACTTTCAGCGGAAGTTATATTTATCGATATAATAGTAAGCCATATGTCCTATAAATGGTAGAACCAATCCGTTTTTAGTATTTAAATTTTACCTGTTGTTACAAAAAAAGGTCTGTTTGAATTTTAAAAAAACAAGTATAATCGTAAAACATTTTCAAATCAAAAAGTAACAATTTATATTAAAATATTACTTTTATTTTATGAGTGTAATAAAATTTAATTTTATCAATCTATTTAGATCAATAATTTTGAATTTTTTTTTGTATAAATAGACATCAATATTGACATGAAGTAATTTGATTAAATAGAAAATAAATAATTTTATAAAAATTTTTTTTTTTTTAAATTATGAAAATTATTACAAATTTCAAACTTTAATATACGTATGATATAATAATATATATAATAACGATGATCATAAACTTTATTTTTTAATAATATTCCTTTTTACATTTTTTAGCTTGATGTGTTCTATGTAGATTATTTTAGACGGAAATTATTTCTCTAGATTATATGGACATTTTTTTCGAGATTTTTTTACTTAAATAAGTTTAATTTAGCCAATAGGTTTTTGAATTTTAGGAAAAATTTAAATTGAAGAATAATATCGAAGGATTTTTAATCTTCAAATCTTGGATTTTTTTTCAAACTTTGGAATAATTTTTTTCATGTAAATTAAGAAAATAGACATCTTGGCCTTATTCTATTCTTTATGTTTTATCTAAATTAAAGAAATGTTTTTTTAATTGTATTCTCTTTATGCATCCTTTTCATATTCTACCTTATAGTGTTGTTACACGATTTTTAGAGTATAAATTAGTTATGAAAATTATTATCTTATCGAGAAAGAGATTCAGAAAGCAAATTATTTACATTATTGATAATAGATATTTCTTTTATTACACATTTTCGTGATCTATAATTAGATGATTTTATCATTTATTTTACGATATATTTAAAAATCTTTATAAAATAATGAAACTTTCAAAACTTAATATTTTTTATAGAATATCATAAAGAAGAATAAGAGATAGATTAGGAAAATATAGAGGACAAAAAGATGTAGAGAGAAGATAAGAATATGAAATAATACTTTAAAATTAAATTTTTTAACTGATAATTTTTGTAAATTATAGAATTATTATCTGTTACTTTTGAAACTTTAAAATTCAATTTTTTATCAGATATGTAAAATTAATAAATTTATTTAAAACATTATTCCATATAAAATACCTCAATTAAAAAATATGATTTTCTATTAAAGTTTAAAATTGAGGGCCTGGAAACGAAAAGAGCTTATAGCCCATTTAAATAACATTGTCTATAAGCCCTTTTCGTTTCCACGCTCTCAATTATGCTAAAGTAAATCAATAATTTAAAGTTTTTAATAGAGTATATGACTTACTCATCGTTACCGATATTGCAGTTTTTTAGATTTCTTATTTTTATAAAAAAAAATTTTCAAATATTTCTATGTCACGCTTTTTTTAGTTAAAGTGGAAGGGTGTAATGTAGAGATATTTTCAAAACTTTTAAATTAAAAATAAAAAATTTTAAAAACTGTAATATCGGTATTTTACATTCTCTTCAGATTAATATTTTGTGAATCCTAATTGTTTAATCCACTAACATTATTTTTAGAATATTTTATAATGAGGATAAAAAATGAATAAACGAATTTCAATCTTTTGGATATGGATTTTAAATATAATAATCTTTTATAATGTTTTTATACTTATGTGTATTAATGATATAATATGGTAGTATATTACATTGATCGTTATAAAATATTAATATATCTAACATAACAAAACTATAACAACGACAGCACAATTTATTTTATACGCATTGTTTACCTCAGAGAAAAAGATTTATTTTGCTTAATGAATGGATAACTTATTATGGTTGTGTGAAATTTGCCTGCAACGGTAAAAAATATTAATATTTTTTTGAGGAAAGTTAGGTATTGGTCTTTGCAAAATTTTCACATATTTTCTGAATCTTTTTTTTTTCTTTTTCTTGTTTTACTTAACATGGCTGTATTTATGCTAACATTAAAATGCTAATTAACGAAGGAGGTCGTGAGTATATTTGTAAATAAAGCAAAAGTATCGCACAGTGATATTCTGAGATCGGGATTCGAACTTAGATCCTCGAGATTCCGAGTCCATCGCTCTACCGAGTGAGCCACTGATTACCTTTTTTACCGGATTTAGAATAAGTTAAAGAAAAAAATATTTTTTACCAAATGTATTTTAAAGTTACCTTCATAATTTAATGCCAATTTTGCTAGTTATTTTCGTATCGTCACTTATGGTTCAGAAAGTTATTTAATAAAAACTATAAGAATTATTTAAAAAAAATAAACTATGTTTGTTGAAGTTTTAGTTTTCTCTGAGGTAAATTAACATAATCTGTAAAATGATAAATACATTAATTTATACAAAAATGATAACTTTTTGAAACTAAAATTAATGGTAACTAAATTAAAATTATTGTGAAAAATACGTATACGACATTATATTTATAAAAACATTCTAATCAATTACTATCTCGATGTTGTTTGAACCTCAAATGTTCATCTTCGTCTCTTTGTGGTGATGGCGAGGTTGGACAACTTTTCGACATTTCCTCTGACTGTATGTCAACTAACAAACTTTGTCTACATAACATTGAAATAGTACTCATTTTTCCGTCTTTTTCTTTGTCTTTATTACGTTTTAATTTCGCTCGTCGAAATTTACTAGCTATTTTACTAAGAGTACCCGATACCTCAACGTAACTTTTCTCAGGTCTTGGAAGTGATTCAGTACCACGAGCAACCGGTGCTAAACGTTCAAAAGTACGTGAATCTATATTTATCATACCAGCACTTGCTGATTTAACAAAATCTGTACCAAGTTCTATGCTCGCTGCTGAACTTTGACTGTGTCGATAAGATTCAATAGATGGATCATGTGAATGACAGCCTGGTCCACGTGAAAAAAAATCGTCTTTGGCTTTTTTTATTCGTTGGGCCCGAACTCGGAGAGGTGTAGAATTTTCACTCGCGGTCACTTGATTTTCGTTATTTTTATTATATCTTCCGTGTTTTTGGGTTGCAGCATTCGATAATGCGTTTAGCTTATGAATCAGTTCCGGTGAAATCTTTCCTGGTATTTTATTTTCATCTGCCGTCAATGTTCCTTTACTATCTTGGCTACCGCTCAAAGTTTTATCACTACTTTGAGAACTGTTTTGACTTTTCTCTTCGACACTTCCACTTCTGATCGGCAAAGTTTTGTATTCCTGTACTAAAGACTGTTTTATATTACTAAATATCTCTGGGTTTTTATTTTGCAAGCTATTCTTTCTTTTCTCAGGATAACATTGATTAGAATTATTTTTACCATCTTCAAGTTTTTTTTTAATTTCTGATGTCGAATCTTGTTTAACAAAGTCTGGATTCCGAACAAAATCAGCACTGGTGCTTTTAAGAATTTCACCCTTAATATTTTTCATGCCCACTGATGTTGATTCCGATTGAATGACACTAGCACTTGCGCTCTTCTCCAATCTTTGATTATCACTATTTCTTGATGAACCAGCTATAGCCTTACGTACTTCTTCTTGGTATCGTTCCATTTGCGTACGAACTCTTCTTTCACTTGTCGGTGATCTCCAAATAGGAGAACCACTGCCACTACTTGCTGGGCTACCAGCATCTTCTTGTAATTTTTGATTATAACGCTGAATCATCATTCGAATACTAGGTGCTGTTTCTTTGGGCGATGAACGTCGATATTCTTTACGTGAGAGGATTGGCGACTGCGGTAAAGGTGGTCGTTTTTCACAAGTGCTTGGACACTCACCACTTGATCTACTTCTTTGAATATTTTGCGAAAATTTTTGAACTAATGAAATTGGAGGATTAGCAATAGACTTGGGAGACGCAACCGGTTTTTGTTCAGTCGATTCTTTTTTTATTTCAGCAGTATCATCTTTTTGAAGAGTAGACAAGGTTGATTTATCTTTGCTGTTGCGTCGACTAAAAGGAGAAAAGATAATCCGTTTTGTTTTTACGAAAACACTCTTTGATTCGGATTTATTGGTTAATCTTCTACAATATGTTTCCTCGGTAAGGTCATCAGATTTTTTTGCATCATCTGAGCCTGCAATGTTTGATATTTGTTCGTTTGAAGCCGTTGGTACAACAATTTTATTTAATGTACTTTCGTTGATGATGATTTTTTCGACAGTTGGTGTTTCTGGAAATGTTGATACCGTTAAAGCATCAGCTGGTTCAGGAGATGTTTCTTCGATCGTTTGAGATGATTGACGCCATTTATAACCAACCTGAGTATCCGTAAGTCTTCGCGTTTTTAAAACTTTTTTCTGACGAATATCACTACTGACTGTTATCACGGAATTGTCAATTTCTTCATTTTTTTTAACTTCTTGTGGTCCACTATTTTCCGCTGAAGAATCATTATTCCTTAAGTTATCAGTTTTTTGAGAATTTTTTTCGACATTTTCTAAAATAGAAAATGTATTTTTATACTTATCTAATATTTTTAAAATGCTATTACAATTATGTAATTTTAAAATTTTTAAATGTATAATTTTTCTCAATAATCCGTTTTTGTAATACATACAATTATACAACTAAAATTTATGAGAAAAAATTAATTTTTTTTTTTTCTAGTTACAAAAAATATATTTTATAAAATATAGAAACAGTAAAACATAAATTATTTTTCTATAATAAAAGTTTAAATCAATTTTTAATAAAAATCGTTTACCTTTCAATATTTTATTCGATGGAGTAACTAATGTTTTGAAAATTTTCTTTGTACTATCAGAAGTTGACGTTGAAGATTTCGTAATATTTTTTTTCGATTGTTTACCAATACTTTCCTCAACTTCATTCACTACTCCTATCAAATCTAATGTTTTATTTTCCTGGAATCATAATGAAGTTCAACACTTTTTATTTTCTGTAATAAGTTATGAAATCATAATTTATAACGTAGTACTCACATGTAAGTTTATTTCTTCGGAAGATCCAACTTGCGCGTTGTCAGTAACTTTCACGACATTTGATACCTCTGCGTCAGAATTAGACTCCTCTCCTAGAACGAGAAGATTCTATTTTGGAATTTATAATTTAAATCTTTAATTATGTTCTTACCTATATGCGTGGACGGAATGTCTTCTTCGATTATTGTTTCACAAATTTTAATGTCGCTGGAATCGTAAAGTCTGAAAAAATTATGCATAATGAATTAAATCATTAAATATATATTTAATTAAAAATTTTATTTTCAATATATTTATTTTAAAACTTTTAATCAAAACCTTTTTCGGCCTTCTTCGTTTTGTGTTTCGCTAGTTTCGAAAGTGTCGATTTGTGATGTACTTTGTTTGTTATCCAAATATATTGCAGAACTGCTTTCAACCTGTATATCTTCACCGTTTTCCGAAAACCGACTATGTTGCCTAACTCCCTAAAATTAATAATTTAATTAAAAATTGACGTATAGAAGCTCAAAAATGTGAAAATTTTACAGAAATTTTTTTGAAAAATTTAATAATCTTACATGATGACTTTCTCCGGCTTGTATTAGAATAACAGGTGAAGGTTCATGACTAGCAGTAACAGTACCAAGTGGTATAGCAATACTAGTTGTTTCACTAGCAGTTACACAATAAACAGGTGTTTGTTGAGGTTGAAGTTTAGCTAAAGGACTCGCAGTCTCTTCAATCACATCTTCAATATCAACAATTACTGCTTCAGGTTCAGAATCGTCCAAAATAGCAAGCTCTTCCGACATTTCTTCTTCGCCAATTGTTTGTTTCGAGTCTATTCGTAATTTCGCTGTTTCATAAAGAATATTTAATTAATGAACAATAATTTAATAAATAATCGGTTAAAAATTTGTATTTTAATTTTTATCTAAAGTTAGGATAAACATTCATGATTTTCTGAACACTGTTTAAGATTTTATCGAAATTTTCGGGGTATTCTAACAGTTTTAATCTAACTTATTATTACGAAATTTCTACTGTGGTAAAATACATTTTTATACAGCTTTATTCTTGTAAAAAATAAAAATCAGATTTAATGAACAGTATGTTTTTAATGTATATCTAAAAATTTGTTAAAAAAATAAAATTTAAAAACTAAAATTATACTTCAAAATTTTAATAAAATACGGTTAATAATTTAATAAAAAAATTTCATATTTACGATAAAATAAATATACAGCTTAAGTTATTAATAATAATAAAGTCTATATCTACCTTCGTTTTCTAAATTTGTAACATCGTTTAAAGATAGACTCGACGGTTGTCGAATTGAAGTTGAATCTCTCAAGCTACTTTCAACAACACTGCTCATAGATTTTGATCGTTTTAAACTTCTTGAACCTTTTTCATCTGTCCAATAACATGAAATATTTAACATGAATTTCAAATAGTAGGTATCATATAAAAAATAAAAAGGTTATTGAACGTATTATTCATACTATAATTAGCATATATTACATAAGATAGATAGAAGTCTTTGATCTCTTTATTAATAGAACTAAAAAGTTACAGATATTCAAAAATTCAAAAATAACTTTAATTATTTTTTATTTGAATTTGCAAATTATTTTTTTAAATAAACATTTTCCCATTTTCATTAAATTTTCTATAAGTAAAAAGACAAATTAACATTTTTTTTAAATTTTACTATCAACATGAATATTTATCAAAGATATACGTACGTGTTGTTTCGATATTTTTATCGGTTGCAGATGCTCGGTAAGTTGGATTCAGTAACTGTAAAGTTGAAGATTCTGGTGCGATACCTTGACTTTTTTCCCATTCATATAATTTTTGTTTAAATTCTTGCGATATACCTTCAAACCTATAGAATCCGGTTGATGTATGTACCAGTACTTCTCTTTTTGCTGGCATTCCACCGGCTGAGTGATTTAATTTGTTTTGTCTAAAAATGATTAAAATAATTAGTATTATTTTATTTTATCATTTAGAAACTATGAAAACAATAATAAAGAATCAAAATTAAATTGTTAAATTTTAATAAGAGATTTAAAAGTCATTTCAAAGTAGAATTTTAATATATGTTTGAAATTAAATTCATATAGATTATGTAAATTTTAAGGGAATTTGAAAAATTCAATACATTAATTTTATAAATATATAAACAGAATCAATAACAAATTTTTAAACACTTAATACTTAAAATTTTTATTTAACACTTTATTTCTATAAAAAATTTACCTTAATTTTTTGTCAAGTAACTTCTCTCGATACTTCTCAAGTGCCTGTTGTTCTCTCTCGATCATGGCAATAACTTTATCTAACGGTTGGAATTCTTTTTCGTCCAAAGTTTTCCATCTCCGATCGAAATTGCGCGTTTGAAAAATCATTTCACCCGAATCTCGTCTATCCCCTACAGTACTCTGTTCTTCATCTGAACGTCCAGATTTGATTTTTTTCCATTCCTCCATTTTTTTCAAAAAATCTTCCGATAAGTGTGACTTTCCTATGGTATATTTAAAAATATAATATTTAATTAATAGTATATTACGTACCTGCGGGAGGAAACATCTTGTTCGGTCCATAGCACGCGTATAATAACGCCCGAGGCGTAGCCGAGGGTGTTAAACGCGTGCTAAGGGGCGAACAAGTTTCCCCCGCAGGTGCGTATACTATTTTCCATCACCCGCGCCCCGGAAACAACACTTTTGTGTTTTTGTCGCAGGACCGAAAGTGCTGTTTCCGGGCCGCTGTGATGGAAAATAGCATTTTAGCATGTCATAAAAAATCTTATAATTTCATGTTATTAATTTGAAAGAAATTCGATTCTTAAGTACATTTTTTTACCGCAAGCTCTTATTTCAAAATATTTCACATTTGTCAATTAATTATATTAATTAATAATATTTAAATTAAAGTAAAAAGATTTTAATTTTATTAATTAAAAATAGCATTAATTTACAGATTTTTGTTAATTATTTTTCGTATAAAAATTTATCATTGACCCTAAAATTAAGTTTATAATTGTAATGTTGTAAGTATATCCGTTCTTCCTTTTTATTTTTAAAAACTATTTAAAATATAATTTTTTATAATTGATATTAGCTACTTTATGTTCATATTGCTTAAAATTACATTTAAGAATAAAATAAAAGTCTTTGGATGGTATCGATGAAAACAATTGATTTTAAAATATCTCAAAAATTCTATTTAAAAAAAGTTATAAAAATGTCATATAGTAATCCCTCGATTCATATTAACCTACATCCACTTAGCTCACTCCCCATTATACTATATGTTTTCTTCCTCTTTTTTTTCCTCTCAACTTCTTTCTCTCTCTATCCTAAAAATAACTAGTACACTATATTTGTATATACCGGAATCATCGCTTGGCTTTCCATCGTTACTTTTGGCTGTAGTAGGTTGAGTCCTCGGCCAGATTTGCCAGTCGGTTAACCGTCTACGAAACAGCTGGTGTTCAGAAACATTTGGTGATGTTGATCCACCTGATTTTTTCATACGTTTCCATTCTTGTAATTTTTTTTTAAATTCTGGTGTTAATTGTTCTTCGCCCATTAGCAATGCATTTGCTGAATCTTTATCTTTTGGAGAACTTGTTACTGTTGATCGAGAAGTTGATGTTGTTATTCGAATTTCTGGACTTGTTTGGCCACCATTTTTTAATTTTTCCCATTCGCTAAGTTTACGATTAAATTCAACGCTAAGTTTATCGTGAAGAAGTTGATAATTGCGTTGGATGTCAATTTGAGTTGTTGGACTTACGCCACCGTTGTTGTCCAAATCTTCGGCACTTGCGCTATAACTGCCGCCAGCATCTGTTTCTGTAAAATTAAGATACTTAAGAACTCGTTAATTTTTATAAACATTTCTAAACACCATTTTCTATTTACTATGATTTATGAAATTCCTTGTTTTTAATAATATATTCATTTTTTCTTCTCTTACGAAAATACATTTTTGTTTAGTATTATTTCGAACACCAAACAGTAGTTTTAATTATTAGAACATTTCCTTTACATGAAATAACACTTTATGCGAGCAAAATTTTTTAAAATAGAGTTTAACTAGATAATTGATTGATATTAGATTGAATTAATTTTGCATACTTCCCTGGTAGAAATGTGGCCATAAAAAATGGTGTATATAGAAATTTAAGGTTATTAGTAATAATAATGCTAAAGAAATGGCCATAAAATGGTAATACAAAGCACTTTAATTTCTACCAAAATTATGTAGAATTTATTCCCACCTTAACAGTAATGGCTACTTTAAAAACACGAAAAGCGATTTGAAAGAGAATCATATCTTACGTTTAAAATTTAGTGGGAGCAATGAAATTTTACGGGAGTGATAAACTTCATTATTTTCACTAAATTAAAAATTTAGAAAATCTCCATGAAAAATTTAATTTAATTTTTTTTTAATTGGGCCCGATTTTTTAAAGTTAATAAAGTGGCCTCAATTGAGGTGCAAATAAAGCTTTAAATATGAAACTGAGAAGAAAAGTCTACTTCTCTCTTAAAAAAAATTTGCGCCTTTAGCCCTTCGTTGCATAATATACTATTAATTCCACTAAATCAAAATTTTATAAAATTAAATAAGTTACTAAAATTTTTATGAAATGTCAATATGTTATTATTTAATAAACTTCTGCAATTCATTGAAGAAGTATCATATTTTAATAAAAATAAATGTTTTAAAAAATTTATCGAATTTCAACATTAAAATATGAATTTCAATTTTTTTTATTAGGCTCGCTTTTTTTCTATTAATAAAGTTACCATTGTTAAAATAGAAATAAAGTCTATTTTACAATTAGAGAACAAAGTCTATCTTCCTCGGGTATTTACTTTTCTTGCTTTGCCGGCTCGGGTCGTAAACTGTACCCTTGGGAAAAATACGCTACTTTACTCTCTGGTTACATTATATTATTTGTCAAAATGTATATGTTATAATTTTACATGAAATTTTAATAATAATTTGGATCTATACATTTTGGTGTAGAAATTTTTATTTGATAGTTAACTCACAGTTCATTCGTCGATTTTAGCACTAAATTTGTTTGTGTCTCATTTATAACTCATAAGAGTGTAAAATAATGAAATTACCACCTACTAGATAACGATAATAAATATTCACAAAGATAACATTATCTATGAAATATGTTTTAGTAATTAAAATAATAAAATCCGTGATTCAGGATTTATTTTAATAGACCATTTTGAAATATTCGCTTATGTAGTATGCGTCTGTATATGTATTTTTCCAGTATATATAGAGCCAATGTATATGGATAAAATCAATAACAATGGATGAATATTTCGAAAATAATAGCTTCTTAGAATAAATTCTCAAATATGTGCTCCATTATTTAGCAATAAAACATATGTAAGATAGCCGAAATCTGTGCTTTTCAGAGTTGTTTTCCTTGTAAGTTTAAATTTAGCCGTTTCCCTTTTCCTCAAAAATACAAAATTGTATTAAAAGAAAAATGAAGAATTAGAGTTGTGGTGTGAAAAAATTTTATAGAATTTAACCAGTGTTACTGGATATTACGTTCCAAAATGTTAAAAATAATCAAGAAAATTAAATAATTAATGTTAATAAAATTTTAATTCACGTTCAATAATGATAAAAATTTGATTACTATTTTAAGCAACAAAATGTATTTTAAAGTTTATTACATTGTTATTCAATATTAGATAAATATGCAAAAAATATTGTTACAAATCATTTAAAAAATTTTAAAAATATTTAAATAAACTACAATTTATCACAAAAATATAATCGAAAATAAGTGTCATTTTTTATATATCTGGCAATTGACCAAATTTTTAAAACTTTCTCATATTTGTTGCCAAAAAATGAATAGAAAAATATTTGATTTTATTCATATTCGTACTTTTACTTTTTATTGTTTCTAATATCTATTTATTAAAGGTTATATTAGAATTAAAATTACTATTTAACAATAAAATTATTATAAAAGTAATTCATACTATGATTGAAATCTAATGTGATTCGATTTTTTAAATTTTACACTCATATGATATATAGTTTTATCCAAAAATTATGTCGGATTTCAACTAAACTTCTTTGGAAAACTAATAAAATAAGCAAAGTTTTTGTAAAAATTTATTGTACGCAAAAATCTTGTAAAATTCATGGATTAAAAAAGAAATTATATAAAAAAATCAATGATTTTAACTTATATGTGAAAATTCTTTTTAATTTTCTAGCATACATATATAATATGAATCCAGTAGTATTCTAACATTATTTTTAAAAATTTTAATCTTTACAAAAGTAATTTGATAAAGAAAAGGCGCACATATATATTTAATTTATATATTGTGGAACTTTTTTTTAATATGCTTACGTGTAAAAATAAATTTTGTTTTTAAAACAATTATTAAACCATTTAAAAATAAATGACAGAGAATATAAATTACAAAGATTTATTAAAAGTTTAACAGCTTGATGTAAATCATGTAAATAATTAACATAAAGAAGATATTTATCATAGCTAACTGACAAAAATGACGAAAACTTATTCAAATTACTTAATTAATGCTCGTATTATACATTATTCATTTGCATATAAACTATACCTATATATTCTATAAATGAATGTTCGTTTTATTTTTGCCAATGTTCAATAAATCATTTGCTTGAAAATATATTTTGATAAAGAATAAAGAATGCTTTCATCGTTCTTTAAATCATACAAACATTATATATTCATAATTTATCAATCGTAATCAAGTTACGTATCGATTAATCAACATTTAATTCAGCGTATAAATTGCATAATTGAGATTTATTCTTAATCCTCTCCACTCCGCCCGCGTTAAATAAATTTTATATTCAAATCTTTTTCTTCCCTCCGCTATTTAACGTTTACGTTCACTTTCCGCGAAAATCACTCGTATAAATGCTCGGCTAATTTAGCAAGCGCGTTAAATATACGTATATATGAGAGAACGTTCAACAGGCACACACATTGCGATCTTAGCCAGCTGTCTTTTAAACGATAAAAGTTTCCGAATTACTTTTTCATTCCCTAAATTTTAAAAATGTGTAAAAGTGATTAATTATTTTCTAATGCAACAAATTTTTATTTTCTTTTTTTTACCATTTTTGTAAAAATTTTCAAATAAAATTTAGAAATATATTTATAATGAATCATTACAACAGAAATTGTTATATTATTTTTCGTTAAATCATTATTAAATCGTTTTAAATGTTAAAAAAAATCTTTTGAAGTGAAAAAAAAAATAATCGTAATTTATAGTTTTACTGACACGTTAATAAACGAATTGACAGAAAAGGTTAATTTTAAAAATTTTAAAAGGTTATTTTTAGATTAGACGGTATGTTGATTTCAAAATTTTTAGTACCTATAACCACAAGATTTATAACACGAGATCCATCAAAATTATCAAGTTGTTTATTTAGCTCGGCTACAGAAAAAGGTAAAATATGCCCGAAACCATACGATACCATCAACCCATTCAGACTTAATCGCTACGAAAAAAGAAAGCAAGCTCTATTTAAATCCGCTAAAAAATCTAAAAGAAAATGTCAAGCACCTAAAGGACCGACAAAAGTATAATATTTTTTATTCTTATACTACTACGTTTTACTTTTAGACTTTCTAATTAATTAATTGTATCACATAATTATATAGTTTATCTGGAATTTTCGAAAAAATAGAGTGTAGGAATATTTAAGGTTAATTATAATAAATAATAGCTTACAAAAAACATCTTCAGATCCGTTTCAAAATATTTCGTTAATAATTTTTCAAAAAAATTTATTTCATTTGAAGAGAAAAAACGTATATTATATCATACATTAGGAAAAAAATTTATTAGATTTATGTAAACCTTAATTGATACTAAAGTTTTTTCATGTTATTAAGTTAATGTAATAGGGCATATTTCTACATAGTTACCGACATTACAGTTCTCCGAATTTTCAATCTTTATTGAAAAATTTTCCGAACTATTTCTATATTATGCTTTTTATTAGTTAAAATAGAATGCTTTAAAAAGTTTGGAAAAAAATTAGGTAAACTGTAATGTTTGTACTTTATATTCTCTTGAAATATATTGAATTTATAAGTAAAATGTCATAAATTTTTTCCAAGAGGGTAATCGTCTTATAAAGAGATCGATTTTATCCTCGCATTGCATATATTCATATCATTACTTAAATCACTTTATCAATTCCATTGAAATTTTCTGTTATAAATCATTATTTATTCAATTTCATTACTTTTAAATAAAGCAATCGTTAATGTGACACATTACTGGCTTCTTACAGTTTTGCAAATTTTTGGTTCTCAATCCAAAAGTTTTAAAAATATCTCTATATTACAGCCTTCCATCTTTACTCATAAAAAGCCTAATATAGAGATATTTCAGAAAATTTTTGAATAAAGATTAAAAATTTGGGAAACTGCAATGTCGGTAACTATGTAGAAATCATATACCCTATTAAATTCCTTTAAACCGAATTGAATGTCCATTCATGGGCTGGGTTTTCAATCTCAATAGCATAAAGTATCCGTTACTATTAATTTATGAATATAAAAAAAAACTTTTTTATATACGTGAAAAAGTTGATTCTTCATCAGCAAAAACGTTTTAAAAATTGGTTAACCAAATTATACTAAACAGCGCACGCGTAATTTCCTCGAAAATTTCAATAAACACGAGAGTTTAGAATTCGCATTTCTCTAAATACTAAAACATCAGCTTATCAATCAACCCTTGTCTATGAAAATCTTCCCAGTGTCTAAACGTACCACCGAATGCGGCAGAAGCTTATTGGCGTGCGTTCAAGGACGTGCGCCAAGATGCTTTAAGTCTACAAATCTTCGTTCGTAATACAGTAGATAAAATAAATCGTACGATGATAGAAGAGACAACGAAACGTGGAGAAACTGAGAAGGCAAGAGTACAAAACTTGTTAAGTCAAATTGAAACAAAAGTCAATGAGATTTTATATATGAGCCATGTTTGCGGTGCTAGGAGAAGAGATGAAGGTTATGCTATTGCAGAGAAAATTCATGCAAACTTACAGGTAAAGTCTCACTAATCAACATTAATAAAAAAAATATACTTTTCAATATAAAACAAATATTTGCATTAGAGAAAGTTGTAGTTATTATTTTAAAAAAATATATTCAAAAATTTTATTTTTAAATAATATGATTTCTAATACAAAATAAGTGCAAGCATTTTTAATAAATTTTTTATCTTTGAGTTTTAAAAAATTTTTAATATGTTTATTTTAGAAAGTTTGAATTTTTTAATAATTTCATTAAAAATTAAAAAGTTATCAAATACAAAAATTCACTCTTATAGAATAGTATAAAAACTTAAAATAAATTCATTCATTAAGGTTATTTTAATACAGCTTAAATTTGCATGTATATATATTTACCTAAGATATACATAACGTTCAGAATTTGATTTACAGGAGTTTATATTTCACGTAATATATAAGAAAAGTGAGAGTCATTATAAATATTTAGGTTGTTTAAATTTGAATTTTCAAAAAATATTTTTGATAGCAGTTAGAAGAGATTGTGGTTTAATTTTTCAACCAGAATGAAAACGCAATATTTTAGTACTATAAGATTTCGAGTATACAAAAGCAGTAAATAAAAAAATGTTTCACGAGATCTTAAGCTCGAGTAGTTTTTGCAATAGCTCTTTCCACAGTTTACATGTCTGTATTTTTAATATTTCGTGTATTTTGTGGTAAAATTATCCACCAATAAATAACTTTCTTCAAAGATAAAGTTTGTTTGATTTTTTTATAAAGTTTCCGTGAATAAAAAAACTTAAGAAACTTTTTTTTATATAATATTACTTATAATTATTTATTTAACTTTAATAAGGTGGGATTATAATACTGAAAAAAGAAATAGGATATATTAATAGTTTTATTAAATTGCTAAAAAATCATGCCTAATTATAATAAAAATATTACATCTATCAATCATTTATTACTTCTTATTAGTGTCGTATTGAAAAATTTTGATGTATTCAAAATGAAGCAAATCTGAAAACGATTTAAATTTTAATATAAATCTTAACAATGTATTCACTCTTTATTATAAAATTAAATTTAAAATGAAATAATTAATATTTTTTATTTAATTTTTAATATTATTAAACATAGTTGTCTTACATAACTAGACATTTAAATACTCGAACAAGCTTATATTTATTTTATTTGATCTGCAATAGTTTTAGATTTGTACAATATTAAAAATATATTATTAATACACTGAAAAGGGGTTAGAACAGTGGTTGTACTCTATGGCGGCGAGTGGCGCTAGTATCGATAGCGAACATTCATTGAAGTACGAGAGAGATGCTAGTGTTTTCTAGAGGATAATGAGTGCTCTCTGCGAGGTTTTGAGTGTTCTCCGCGATGTTTTTTGTTCGAAGAAATGAGCAGGTCTTCGCTCAGAGAATAATGAGTCTTCTCTAGAGACTAGTAGTTCGCATTTCGACGCGTAGGCTGACTGTATTCTAAAAATGACACCGATTGTACCGTAGAGTACAGTCACAGTTCGCTTCCCTTTTCAGTGTATACTTAGAAAACTAACAAGGAGAGTGTTTAACCTTCGGGTCACCGTTTTTGCTCCAATTTTGGGAATATTTTCTGGATGCAGAAATATGAAGAAAGTCAAAATTTTAGAAGCCAACGCTCAATATTTCCCTATTCACGGGCCATTGAACAAAATCACTAAAAAAGTTACTAGATTTTCAAACGCTTATAGTTTCTCAGTATTATTAGCTAGAAGCTCAAAACTTTTTTTAAATGAAAGCTGAGCTAAAATCCTTTCAAAATAGTAGTTATAGCATATCGAAATATTATTTTTTCCCAAAGTTATAGCGTAATAAAGATTGAACCCAATGTCAGCTTTCATCATTAATTAATGTTTTAAACAAAAAATTCAGGTCCAATCTTTATTACGCTCAAAATTTTGGAAAAAATAATATTTTGAGATGCTATAGGTGCTATTTTGAAAGGATTTGATCCCAGCTTTCATTTAAAAAAAGGTATAAGCTTCTAGCTAACAATGATGAGATATTATAAGCGTTTGAAAATCTAGTGACTTTTTTAGTGATTTTCTTCAATGGCCTGTAACTAGGGAAATACTGAGCGTTGGCCTTTAAAATTTTGGCTTCCTTCATGTTTCTGCATCCAAAATACATTCCCAAAATTTAAGCAAAATTGATGACTCGAAGGTGAAACACTCTCCTTGTAAGTAAAAAATACTTAATTAGTTTATGAATTAAGCATTTTGGCGTTATTTAAAGTTATCATATGAATCAACAAAAACTTAGAGAATGTAGTGAAATACAAATGTATTCTTCACCAATCTTTCTCAGGCGAAACGTAAAGAATAATTTTTTATTTATAAACAATAGATTTGGGAATGTGGTAACATGGCAGGTATACGTCAAGTAGCGCTTAAAAATCACTGCTTAGAATGCCGAGTTAAAGAACGAACTGATACAGCAGTAGAAACCGTACGTACGTGCAAAGGTTCTGTTAGCCCTGAAGCTCTATTAAAGTGTGTTGATATGACGAAAAAAGATTCTGATTGTATTCTGTATTTGACTAATAACGAAGTGGCGAAGGAGTTTTCAAAAATTCAGACGATGAAGGAAAATTTTTCAAGAGAAAATAATGCAATTTGCGATGAACTGATGAGAAAATTTGAAAAAGAAGTGGCTGATTTCTTAAAAATTTTAGATGAAACTATAAAAAGCGTGAGGAAACTTCAGAAAAAAATGAAATAATTCAATAAGTATTACCAAAATTTATGCTTCATACTAAGAAATGATAAATATGCTAATTAACTATAAAATAAAAAATTGAAAACAATGTTACTAATTTCTGTAAAAAAATTGAAAAATAACTTTATATTAAAAATAATATAAATAACTGTACTTCCGTATCAACAATTCTTATATATACGTTAAATTCAAATATTTTATGGATTATAATTAGTTTGTAATAAATCACGCACGTCTAATATTCTGTTTAACGTATCAATATCATCTTAATTTAAATAAACTGAGAATGTTCTGTATTTGAAAGATTTGAACATTTACGATTGAATAATAGTGCAATAAAAATTTAACTTTTACTATAGAGAATAAATTATGTTAAAATTTTAGTATGATTATTAATAATTCATCTACATGTAATTATTTGATTTGAAAGTAATTTCTTAAAAGCATGTTACTAAAAACTTGAGAATTTAATTATTTTTATTAAATTTAAATTTGAATTTGGGATAAAATATTGTATTTTACCAGTGCACAAACTGAATTTCATGCAAATCCACAATAAAGATTTGATATTACGTCTAAAAAAAGAAGCATGTACAACATCTAAAACTCACAACATAAATCGTTAAGTCTCCTAAATCTTAAATTCTTTAAAGCTGCTGAACTTAATGTCAACAGTCGAGCTACACCGCGAGAAAACATTATGGAGTTAATCACCAAGGAGCAAAGTAAAAATATCTTTACAACGCTTCAATGCTCCCTCTCGATACCATGAATCGAAGCAAACATCTTTTATGGATATTTTTCTTTCGTCGCTTATAAAGTAGAAAAAAAAATTTATCCAAAAATCATTTTATATTTATAGTAGCCTATCAATACTAACTAATATTAGATTTTATAAAATAATTTCTTACACTAAAAATATTTTAGAAATTTGTTTACTTTGCTGCTAAAGAAATTAATTTCCTATATTAGGCATATTTTACATATTATGCTTTGAAATTATTAGAGCATCATTGGATTTAATATTCAATTACAACATGCAAGCTTAAATTATTAGCTATGAAATATTTAATGATGCACCATTTAGGTGTAAATAAAATAAAAACTTAAATAGTCAAAGGTTAAATGATTTCTAGTCAGTATGGTAAATTCAAAAACAAGATTTGCATGATTTAAAATGAATAATTCAAGATAATTCTTACCATCGAAAAATGATGATATTCTACTGGGACTAGGTGGAACAGACGACGCACCTGACAGAAAAGCTCTTTTAACTTTATTCCATTTAGAGTCTTGTCTTTGCAGTCTTGATAATGCTTGTTGTTGTACCGCGATTACCGTGGCGCTAGCAGATTTTCGTCGTTCTCTTAAATTTATTATCGCTGGGTTTTGACGTTTGGGTGAAGATGATGAATTCTCAGGATCTTCGGATGGTGAACGTTCGTCCGTAGAATTAGAATCAAGTTGATGCTGAGAAGTAGGTGGTGAGACTGATTCAGGTGATGATACCCTACGTAATTCTTCGCTCGATGGTACTGTTATCGTAAGGGTTGGAGTCAGTCGACGAGATGCTAAATCTACAATTTCACTACTGTTTGTTGGACTCGAAGGTTTAGCAGATGATAAAGGAAGAGAACATTCAGATGTCGTTATTTGTACACGTGGTTTTATTAAATTATCCGATGTAAGAATCTGAAAATAATGCACTTTCATATAATGCTTATTATAAACGACATACTTTCATTAAAATATTTTTTCACTTCATAAAATAATATGCTATCCTATGTAAAAAGAATATAGTAATTTTTAAATAATATTGTATTGAATTTAAAAATTTTCATACTTACTTCGTGTAACATGTCAGAAGATTCAAGACTCGAAAGTGAATAACCATCCTCGCTGCGAAGACTACCGCGAAAAGGTAATGGTCGACGAACGCTTTCTCTGCGTGACTGAATAATATCTTTCATCATTCCCCAAGGAGTCTTATGTCCTTTTTCCAATCTTCTACAAACAGTATCCTTAAAACAAAGAAAAATTATTGTTTAACAAAACATCTCGAAAAAAATTACTCGATTTAAAAATTAGAATGAAATAAAAACATCAAACAATAGAAAAAATGTATTTTGATCTTTCAAAATTTGAAAATTATGTATAAATTAAAATAATTACTTTTGAGTGTTGAACAGCGCATTGCATGTTTTGAGGAATGATAAGTTCACCGTCAGAAGATCGACTTCGTCGAGTTAGATCTTCTTCAGTCTCACGAGTAGTTGGTCTTGACATATGTGATCTTTTATTAAGACCTAAAAGTTGAACAAATAATTCTATTCTTTGTAGACTAATTCATGAATAAATTTTAAAAATATGTAAATTCTGTGTCATGGAGAGAAATTGTTTAAGTGAATTTACTATATTTTTATATTCACTCTCGAACAGACTTGATTTCGTATAAATATTAATTTCATAAGAAATGTTTTGTGTACGAAAAAGAATTTTTCTATGTATTTATAAATTTTTTGCATGAATATGTTACCACATAAATAATAATAAGTAATTTTGCCTTTACAATTTCTTTCGGTATGCATGCAGTTTTAGAAATAATAGTTTTTGGTATTATTATCTTAAATTACTTCTATTCCTTATTTACAAGATAAGTACAATAACAAAGATTAATTTATTAATAAAATGCCAACGAATATTTTATGTAAATATTTCCGTAACTACATACAATTTCACTGCCCTTATCAAAAAGAACTAAACTTCTATACAATATATAACTATTATTATTTCGCGGTACTATAATCTGAATATAGAATAATATATAACTAACAAGGAGAGTGTCAGAGGATTGAAACGCAGATTTTACTCAAATTTTGGATATAAAAACATGAAAAAAGCCAAGTTACTAGACTCTAAAGCTCAATATTTCTCTAGTGACAGGCAATTAAAGAAATTCACTATAAAAGTTACTAGATTTTCAAATGCTTATAGTTCTTTAGCATTAATAGCTAGAAGCTTAAAACTTTTTTTAAATTAAAGCTGAGTTAAATCCTTTCGAAATAATGTTACAGCATTTAAAAATATTATTTTTTTCCAAAATTATAAAACAATGAAAATTAGACCATAATTTAGCATTTATTATTAATTTGTTATAAAGAGGAATTTCAGGTCAAATTTTCATTGCTTTATAATTTTGGAAAATAAATAATATTTTTATATGCTGTAACTACTAGGGTCGATGTGCCAGTTACCGAGCCTTTAAGATGACTGCAGAAACACAAATTTCACTATTTTTTAAAAGTTTTATAGATTATTTACTCAAAGTAGAATATATTTCTTATGGATAAAACTAATTTCTTTAGTGAAAAACTCAAGAATTATTAATTTAATGGTTAAATTTGTATACCTTGTTCGATGTGTCAGTTTACCGTGTGTCGTCTGCTTACCATATAAATACATAGTTCTATTACCATGCTCTGAATATCGGCACTGTATACTTTAACATAGGCCGCGGTAATAGGGGAGAGCACGGTAACTTACACATCCACCCTATTTCGAAAGGATTTGAACTCACAAGGAGAGTGCATTGCATTTGGGTCTTGGATTTTCTTCTAGCTTTGGGATCTTTTTTCTCACATAAAATCATGAAAAAAGCCGCGTCCATTCGGTCCAACGCTCGATTTTTTTCGAGTTATGAGCAGTTTTGTCTGTTTTGTTAAAAAATTGCATCTGCTTTATAATTTTACAGTTTTCGAACTACTTATTCTAGAAGGTTTTTACTGATTGCATATTAAAGTTGAGATTAAAACCTTTCGATTAAAAAAAAAACGTGTCCAAAAAGCTCAAGTTGTTAAAAAGTTATGGGCGAATGAAAATAGTGCAAATATTTAGCTCAAAAAATGCATAGAAAATAAATGCAACATTTTAGTCAGAAATTCATTTCAATTTTCCTCTCTTCATAACTTTTTAACAACTTGAGCTTTTTGGACACGTTTTTTTTTTAATCGAAAGGTTTTAATCTCAACTTTAATATTCATTCAGTAAAAGCCCTCTAGAATAAGTAGTTCAAAAACTGTAAAATTATAAAGCAGATGCAATTTTTTCAACAAAACAGACAAAACTGCTCATAACTCGGAAAAAATCGAGCGTTGGACCGAATGGACGCGGCTTTGTTCATGATTTTATGTAAGAAAAAAGATCCCAAAGCTAGAAGAAAATCCAAGACCCAAATGCAATGCACTCTCCTTGTCAGTTTTTATTTAAAAAAAGGTTTAAGCTCCTATCTCGCTGAAGAACTATAAGCATTTGAGAATCTAGTAACATTTATAGTGATTTTCTTTAATTGCCTGTAACTAGGAAAATATTGAGCGTTAGAGTCTAGTACTTGACTTTCTTCATGTTTTTATATCCAAAATTATCTCTCAAAATTTGAGCAAAATCTGCGTTCCAATACTCTGACACTCTCCTGGTAAGTTTTCATTACAGTTTTTTAATATAAGGGTATTTATAATGATTCATCCAAACTATATTAAATAAACTCTAAGGTAGCTGGTGAAAATCATTGTGAACGATTGAAAAATTCATTTTTATTATACTGATTCTAATTCTGTAGATTGAGTTTACTTAGATGTAAAATTATGAAATATTTAAATAGTTGTTATAACTTTTATTGAAATTTCGAAATCTTCATGTATTTATTTATTTAATATATTTTGTTTTAATTGAGTGATATGTAATAAAAAATTCTAAAGTGTATTTGCTTTTTTACAAAACAGCGTTACTTAAAAAGTAGCCCGAGTGTTTTTACGCCAACATGAGTTTGTTTATTATTCAAACAAATACAGCTTTGAAGAGAAAAATATTAACAATTGGCGAACCTGCTTTTAAGCACGTACTTACTTTCTTTTTGAAAAATCTATGATTTTACAAAAATACGCTAATAATAATAACGATCAAACTGAAACAGTTAAAAAATATTTTTAAGTATGGCTTAGTTTAAAAATAACTATGAATAATATTGAAAAAAATATTAATAAGCAATTTTTGTTATATAATTAACCTAAGATTTTATAAATTATTTTTTGGCATATTAAATTAATATTTTTTTCATGATTTTATTTTTAAAAAATGTGATTTCTGAAAAAAAAATTCATGTTTAATTTTAAATTACTTAAATTCTAATTTTGATCAAATTAAAAAAATTTTTCGTATAACTTATGGTAGCAATAAAATAAAATTATTATGTATTTTAAAGAGAAATTTCCTTTATATACTTATGTTTACGAGAAAAATAATCATAATATTGTGTAAAATATAACCCATAAAAATACAATGTTACTGTTGTTTTTTTTTACAATCCGATTTCATTTCATAAAAGAGCTTATTATAAGTAAAAGACTAATATAATTTATTTTATCAAAAAAATATTGAAAGAATTTAAAAAAGGAAACATTTTGTAAACATGTTTCGTAGATCAACAATATTGATGTTTTTCAACTATAGTATTTTGTTATAAATTTTGTTTAAAATTGTACCAGTAAAATATTTATTTTTTTATGTTTATAATATTTTCTTATGTCAACCAAATATTTTGTTAATATATAGATATTTAAGTATAAAATTTTGATACCATATATTATAAATAATTCAATAAAATATTTTTTTCATTGCCAAAACAAACTATTTTTAAAACAAGTATGTACTATTTTAGTAAAGAATTATTTTGAATCTATTAAAGAATAAAAAAAATAATATTTTTAAGATATTATTTTTTCTTATTACAAAATGAAAAATATATACAATTATAGCGGGTAAAAAAAAAGATTTTCTCATTTTGAAAATTTTACATTCTAATTTTGAACATCTTTATTACTATATGTCTACACTAATTTTTATGATTACATTAACGCTTAAAAAAGACTTGAAAATATTCTTATTAATTAAAATTTTTAATTATTTTCCTAATATGTGGCAAATTCATTACAAACATTAGCATATACTAACGGATCGATTGTTAAAAATCTGTTTAATCAACTCATGGCTTAAATTTGTTCATGACAAGAATATAAACATAAAATATTTCATTCATATCTGCATTGTACGATAAATTACTGCATTATTAAGATACACATATATCTTTAAATATAATGATCAATTTTTTGAAGACTTGTGTATCTTCTTTTGGAAACTGAATAAATATATACTCGAAACTTTTTATATTATTTTATTCAAATTGTTACTATGAAATGAATAACAGATTAAACAAAATTATTAATCTTAAATATTTTTTAAAAATATTAAACTTATTAAAATATTCGATCATAAAATATAGTTGTTTAATAAATAAATTTATACATTATAATGATTCATAAAAGTAACAAATTTCTTTAAGAAAAAAATATGTATTGTTCTGGTGAAAATTTTTATATTTTTTTATTATTTTAATCAAATATTAACAAAAAATGTATAATAATTTGTTGAAAAAAATATTTAATCGACTTTATTTAATTTCAAATTTGCTGTATGAATAGATTATTAATTTTATGAATAAATATATTTTTTAATTAAAAAATTTTTCAGATAACGAATTTGGTGATAGAAATCGCTGGTTGACATCGATATTAAAACAATAGTCATGTCTTGAAAACTAGCTATAATACGTAATACTTTTCGTAATATGTATAGTACATTTATTATGTTACATTAATTATATTTTAACGCTGTTAACGAATTGATACTGATTACAAGTTTTTTTTTTCTGGGAACACTTGTATAGAAAAACTGTGAAAAACTTGCGATATTATGAATGATTGTCTATATTTAGATAATGGAAGTTTTACTTACCACTATAAACGTCATCTAATGAAGACGAAGATGAAATTGTTCCAGGACTTGGTGGACCAGAATAATCAATTGTTCTTGGCGATGAACCAGATGGTGTTGCAGTCGTAGTCATTGCCATGGCATCTGAACATTCAGGAAGCCTCAAAAATCTTACAGCATCATTTTCCAATGCTTCAGCAACAACATTACTAAAAGAACTATTAGCAATACCAGTACCCATTCCAGCCTTTTCCCATTTGAAAGCTGCTTTAACTTTGGTCCATTTGCTAACTTTAGGTGAGGTTATAATAGTTGCTAACGAATTTCTTTTACTACTTTTGCTTAACGGTATTGCATTATATTGTAGATGACAACTAGATCTTTTAGTTGTAATTGGAGAGATCAGAGATAAACTTTCAGTACCAATAGATCGACTGCGTTGCCTTGTCATAGGGGCTCTGAAGCTTCTTACTCTATTTACTTCTTGATTGGGTGAAGCTGGAACTGGTGTAGATTGATTGGTATTTGAAGAAGATTCAAGCATAGCGCATAATAGGGATTCCGCAAAGCCAACATCTTCATCTGGAAAATGAGGATCGATGTCACCTTGAAGAAAAGTTTTTCTTGTACTGGCTTCTAATTTTTTTAAAGCTTTTACTCGCTCAAGTTCTCTCACTCTACGGAATAATCTAGCATTTTTAGCACGTAATTCGATTATTTGTTCCATTAGTGAATGAAGCTTATCTAAATGTTGAAAAGCCTCTTCTGTACCTGAAAATGCAGTTGCAAATTCTAAAGCTGAAGGTGATGATACATCTGCTACACTAGTTTGACTAATAGCTCTTTGTATATTATCTAATTGAATATTACTATTTTCTTTGTTTTCTTCCAATGATTTACGTTTCGGTGATCTTTCACCGCTAGATTTTTCCATTTCATGGGGATCAGGTGGTGGTGTTGGAAGTTTTTCTGTCGGATCAAATCGACGTTTACGTTTCCTAACTCTGGGTGATTTAATCTTCCCATTGTTTGATTGTGATAGACTTTTTTTGTTCGTAATTTTCGATGTGACTGAAGATGAATCTTCAGTTTTAGCCGAAGCTAAATTTTGACTTCGCTTGTCAGCCATGGGTAACTAGCAATTGTGCTTCAACATGTTGACTATTTTTAAATTGATGTAATTTTGCAGTTAATCTCTTTGCTTGAATCAATTTTAAATATGACATTCGTAGATATTTTTGTATTACAGTATTTCGCATTTCTTTGATTGTTCGTTTTAGTTGTCGTTTCATTGTATGCCATTCTTTTTAAATCGTTAATGAGACTCTTAATTATTTAATTACTTATACCAGTATATGATGATAATGTGGAACTTTTCATTAAAATTTGAAAACTTTTAATTATTTTTTAACTAAAATCTTAATATTTTGATACTATTTTGATTATCAATTAGTTGCAATTCTAAAGATTATTATTACGAGTAATGATATCAATAAAATATACATTTTTTTGTATAAAAAGGTATGTATAAAAATGAAACCATTTCTTATTATTTCACTGAAAATCAATAATTCACTTAACACTCTTAAACCTTATTATTTATTTATTTGTCAGAAGGAATGCACTTTGAATACTTTGAACTATTTATTGGTTGTGACTATATACATTTAAGAATCATGTGTACACTTTGAATTTCTAAAATTTTTCGTTTGAATACATAATTGTGATTATAAAGGTTCTTGAATTACGCTGTTATATTAAAATTTGTTTCTATCATCTTTTATTTTTGTGTAATTCTGTTATTTAAACTAAAATTTATTTTCTGTGAATAAAATTAGCTAAGTTGAGAACAGTAACAAAAAGCTTTTAATATGCTGTAAAAATCTTTAATACTCAATGAAGTTTTATAAAAAAAGATTCAAAATTAATTAATAAATTAAAATTTATCATTTTGCATAATTTTAATTCAAACGTAATAATTACATTGTATTTATGAATCAAGCTCCATTGATTGTTCTTCAACAAAGTATAGATTTATTATTTGATATATATGTATCGTTTTTATTTAGCCAACTTTATTTATGTATCACTTTTTTCATTTACGATGTACTTGAAATTGTTCAAGTCTTAAGATTATAGTAGTATCAAAACTGAATTTGCCTTATGCTTTTAAATATTTTATTTTCAATGTAAATCATAAAAAAATAAATAATTTAAAAATAATGATTGAGTTTAATTAATTTAACTATAATCGAATAATTTTGTCATTATTATTTTGACTCAACCAAACTGAAAATCATCACACTTGTTAAAAACCGATACACACAATACTTTCAATCATTGAAGAAAAAAATCGTACAACAATTTTTCGTACACGCTATAAAACCGCAATCATTGCCTTAAAGTAAATTGACCTGAAGCTTACGAACACGCCGCTTATACACTCTCATCGCGCGATTTCCGGCGTTATAGTGAAAGTTTTCTTGAGGGAATATAGTAGTGGGTAAAAGCTGCAATTGCTGGTACAAGCCGTCGGCTAACTATTTTCGGCTACCGTCTCGGCATATTTCCGAGCGACGTTGCGCGGGCGTCAAGGCGGTACAGATGATTTTCTTAAGAAAAGAGCAACTTATAACACACGTAAAGTTCGTACAAGCGGTTATAATCTAACTAAACTAAAGAGACTCAACGTCTTCTACTCAGAGAAACTTTTCTTTAACTTTAAGAGTGGGGTAAGCAACGATCTTTGGCGCACGCGCTTAAAATGTTCAGGGAGAGTATTATTTTTTTTATTTTTCTTCCGTTTATATTTTTATTTATTTTTTTGTTTTTTTTTTACTTTTTGTTTGAGCTTTTTTTTGTCGGTTAGATGCGTTCTGTATATGGACTGGGAAATAAAGTGGAACATGAGTATGCATTTTAAAGTGATCGGTTTTATAAGATGCAATCCGGGAAGTTAATGCTGCAGTAAATTCATATCATTTATAAATTTTTGAAAATTGTTTTATTTTGTTGATTAAGTAAAACCGAAAGTATAAATCTAATTAAATTCATTACATTCATATATTTTGGTTATGAATTTCCGTATGCATAAAATAAATTAATTTCAATGTATCATCTTCCAATTTGTTTATGTTGCTCGCATACATATTTTATACATAAAACATTGTAACAGATTTTATTTTCAATTAATCACTGAAATATAAAAATAAATGATCGATAATTAAATTATTATAATTCATTATTTATCATAAAAATAAATCTTTTTATTCATTCTTACATTTCTTTATAATAAAATCAATCAATTCAAGTAAGAAAATATTTAAAATTGAAATTATTAATTATGTGTAAGATTATTAATATTAATGTCATAATATTTACACGTATATATTAATCTTTCATTAAAAAAATAAACTAATAATATGGACTACTACTTATAAAATAAAAATATCATTTTAGCGTTAGAAAAAAAAATTTTCATTGTAATATTTTGAGCGATCCAAAAATAAAACTGAAATAGTTAATGCGTCGTGGTTGAACAGATCTTATAACTGTTCTAGTAATAAAGACTATTTAAAGATTGTATAAACAAGTTTAAGAATTTAAAAAATTTTAAGTTGTTCTCACAATATTGATATTTAAGAATTCTATATTGTAAATTCTGATTGAGCTATCGATGTCTAAATTTAAATCTAATATACGCTACATTCAAAGTTCGAAAAACAATTACTTCCTGTTGGCATTTTGCATCTAATACATTAGTATAGAAAAAATAGAGATAAAAATTATAGACATGATATTTTAAAAGTTAAATTTTCATCATATAAATAGCATTTTGTACAAAAAAAATTATTTTTTTATTAATTATTAATCAACAGATGACTATTATATAACTATTCAATCAAATGTTTATCAAAATTTCAATTATGATTTTTCTAAGCTTTGTTGTAAGTTTTAATCAAATTGATATTTACAAAAATTAAGAAAAAAATGATTGAAAAGTATTGAGTAGCCTATGTGCAATACATCTAGTAGAAACAGTCAGTTATGATCAGCCACAAGTGTTTAAAAACATTTCCTTGACATTGAAAGGAAATAAATGGTAATACGAACTATTTCTCTTTTTTCTTCTTTAAATATTACTTAAGTTTCACACTGATTTTTTTTTAAAGAGGTCAGTTTTTGTAAATTATAAAAGAGTTTATTATTATAATTGAAAAGCTTGTTAACGCGTGGCTTTGTTTTAAAAGTTATATTTTTTACAAACAATTTATATAATTGAAAACGAGAAGAACCTTAGAAGTGAACTCCTTTCCTCTTCTCTGGCTCTTGATCGTCCGCTAATCTATCCCCACCAATTTTCTTTCTTAGGCGCGATTTAAAATAGCCTCACACGCGGAAGACTTACAAGGGAGAGAGAAAGAGAAAGAAACAGTTCCGATTTGCATATATCCCCTTTTCTCTTATGCTTTTTCAAAACTTTTGTAAGCTTCCTCGTGGCTACATTCTTCGAACATATAATGTTTATTTACGTATAGAATGATTTTATCTATGATAATCATTGTGTGAGGATACGCACAGTGGGTGACATTGTTAATACTTGGCGCCACGATTTGATCATCTTTATACGATTAAACGAGGTTGCTGACCGAATATTACAGGCGCCATTTGACTTTGATTAAATAAATTTATTATATTTTGTCAGTTTTTCTTTGATCATTTCATTTTAAATTTAATATTTCAACTAATTTATTATTTCATTACAATAATTCAAATTCAATGAATTTCATTTTAAAGATATTTTATTATAGTAAAAACGTTGCATTCATAATTTATACGAATCAACAATTTTTATGTAACATCTTAATTACGAAAGTATTATATTCGTAACGTTTGTGAAATATTTCAGAGAAATAATATTTCATTAATTTTATTTTTAATAGCTTACTAAATATTAATATATTTTATGTTAACAGAAGCATATGCATACATTATTCTTAATTAAATATATTTTATAACAAAACAAATTTTAGAAATATAAATTATGATATTGCTATAAAACTTACGTATTTATTATTAACTAACTAAAAATTAACTCAAGTTTGATGCGCTTGATGGAAATTCGTTAATAAATAATGTTTAAATAAATAAGTTTTTTGATAACAAATATTAGGTTTTACAATTTATGATCAAATATAATGAACTGTGATGTATTTTTTATTAAGAAATAGGACATTTTTGCAAAATTAAAAGATCTTTTTGTTTGTCTTACTAAATATACAAAGTTTACAAAATTTTTGTTTTTAAAATATTAAAGTGTCATTGAATGGGCCTCAGCAAAGCTGTTATTTTAAAATATAAAAATAGCTTCAATAAGGTAAAAGACCCAAGTTTTCGTTCTCTGCCAAGACACGATAGCAACGATTCGTGATTATAAAAATATTGCAAAAAAAAGAAATGTAAAAAATATTGATAAAAATAGATCATTAATGGAGATAGGTCTGTGAATTTTAATGAAACGCGTGTTAAATTCAAACAGTTTGAAATAATCGAGCCAAGAAAATTTTCACATAATTCAAAGAAGTTATTATCTTCAGGTGCAAATAAATTGAGTTTGAGTAATTATATCAGATTTAATATAAATCAAATATTTTAGTTAAGTGCTACTACTTCTACTTTAAAACAAAATTAACTTGGCTCAAACTGGTTAACTTATTTAATATTATTAATTTATTTATAGAATGTTCGATCAAAGTTCTTTATAACTAAAATATAAATAATTTTGTTTATTACTATATTCGGAAGATATGGAGTCAAATACAAATTCATACTGTTACAAAGAGATGTGTTTTTTATTTAAAATTTATGTGATTTTTATTTTCAGTGTTTTTAAAAAATATTGAAAAATTTAATTTAACATCCTTCTGTATATTTATTTCTTATTTATCATCAGTACAAAAAAGTATCAAATTTTTAATAGACTTCGTGTATGATATTTTTTTAAAGGAAATGTTTTCACTATATATATAAATTTTGTTACATGAGTAGAAAATTATGTAAATTAAACAAGAAAACATTATAAAATCATTTAAAAAATAGTCGGATAATAAAGTTACTTTAAAAATATTTAGCAACAATACATTCTTATTTTATTTTCCACAATCCTGATTGTTACGCGATCAAAATGACTTCACAATCATCGTCCTATTAAAATTTTTTTAAAAGTTTTTTTTTGTTTCCTGCAACTAAAAAAATTTTATTTCATTTAAAAAATTTATTTAAATTTTTAATTAATTTAAAAATCTAAATAAACACAATATTTATATTTTCAAAATCAAAGACTTATAAGTCTATTCAACAAAATTTTTCAAAGAAATGTAGAAAACCGACATAACAATTAGTTTTTCAAATTTTTGATTCTCAATTTATAATTTTTAAAAATATTTCTATGTTACAGTCTTTCACTTTAATCAATAAAAAACATAATAAAGAAATATTTTAGAAAACTTTTAATAAAAATCGAAAATTCAAGAAATAGCAAGTCGGTAACTATATAAAAATCATACTATTACATTACCTTAAAAAAAATTCATCAAAGAAGTCTCAGAGGTTTACTCGGTAGAGCGATGGATTTGTAATTTCGAGGTTACGAGTTCGGATCCCGATCTTGGCCGATTGATACAAGCACCACTCTAAGTTACATGTGCTTTTTATGTAAATACACTGATGATCTCCGTCGCTAATTAGAATCACAATGATATAATAAATAAAGTTTTTAAGCAAAAAGTCAAAAAGTGTTTAAACAAAAGTCAAAAAGTCAAATAAAATAAAAAAGAAACTTTAAGAGGCGACTGTATCTCTGTCATTGTCTAATCTAAATTTTCGTTATTATTAATAAATTAAATATTTTTATACAAAAGTAAGGGCATAGCCCAATAGATTTCAGAACGAGCAAATGATCTTATTCTATGAAAAAATATAAAATTTTAATTAGTTTTCAAGTGAGGTCTTAAACGGAAAAACAATTGAACTTGATAACTGTTTTTCCGTTTCGGGAAATCAGATCGTTTGCTCGTCCTAAAATCTATCGGGCTATGCCCTTACTTTCGTATAACAATATTTGATTTATTAATAATAACGAAAATTTAGATTAGACAAGGACAGAGCTATACGGCCTCCTCTTAAGAAAGAATAAAGAAAGAATATAAAGAAAATGTAATGCAGAAGTTTTAATAAAATTTATCTTATTTTGAACCTCTAACTTTTTTAAAATTAAATACCTCGTGGTAAATATAGTGGTAATCTTGAAAAAAGGAAATATTACCAGCAAAAGTATTTGGCAAAGAAAATCATGTTGAAAAGGGCTCACGAGACCAGGCAAGAGATAGGATCATTTGATTTACATTATGTAAATCAAACCAGGCAAGGCTATGAAATCTATTAGTACTGAATGAAGTACATTTTATCAATTGTTATTAGACTAAAATTATTTGTATTGCATATTAAGGTGAATATTAACCCTTTGTTTGTAATACATTAATTAAAATGTGTTAAACTTCTTACGAAAGCTTTATATAAGAGTAAAACTTTTTAATAGGCTTTGTATACATAACGATATTATTTTGAAGAAAATAATATTTACTAACCCATGTACAATAAATTTATTTTATTGATAGGACATTATATTAATCAAACAAGAGAAAGTTATGAAATTCATTTATAGGTAGTCAGTAGCGGATCTAGAGGTGGAAGAGGGGGCAATGGGGACAATCTCCCCCACCCCCCAAAGATCTGAAATTAAAAGAAATTTTATTGAAATAATAATATAAGATTATAATAAAATTAAATTTAATAATAAAATCCATTAATTTATAAAATTAATTATTTTAAAACATTAATAGATAAAATTAAATTAAAAATGAAAAACCAGCATCAGTCTGAAAGTTATTATCTATATTCATTATTTAAAATTAAGGTTTTCACAACAATAAAAAATTAACCCGATGCGGACATCGTCAAGCCAAGTTGTCAAGAAAGTTGTTTTATTGCTCATTTTTTAACAACGATTACCACACGCTGTTAAAAATATTCTTAAATTTAATACACATTTAAGATAAAAATGTATCTTAAATTTAAGAATAAAGTTACTTAAACAGATTTCATATAAAAAAATTATTGAAATCGATAAAGAATTATTGAAATGAATAAACAAATTTTTAAGTTTGAGGTAATGGTTACTGAAGTTTGGCAATATGCTTATTAAAATTCAATATAATAAATAATAATTAAAGATGTATTAGTATTCCGTGTTAATGAAATTATTATTAAACTTAATAAATGCTTAAGTTTCTTGTATTAAATCTAATGTATTCATTAAGATATTACTGCGATGGATATATACATCCGCGCATATTCGAACTTGCGACGCAACGGCCAGCTACTACTAAGCGTGTTAGTACTGAGCTCGGCTACTACGCGCGCATCTTCACGTAGCAAGAAAAGAGGAGCTCACAGCATATAAAGGGAATATGCCTAATAAGCAAATTGACTTGCTCTCTCTTTGCGTACGTTGGATACAGCAGTTGTTATTCTAGTATGCATTTTATCTTATTTTAATAATTCATTTTTAAAATATATTTTAAATAGAATTTCTTAATTATGCCAAACATAAGAGCGCGGTGGCGTAATGGATAGAGCTCTTGCCTTCAACGCGGAGGGCATGGGTTCGAATCCTGGCCAGGTACCTCTAACTTTTTTTTCAAAAGAAAATTTGTGTATGTGCCATTTATATCGCGACTCTTAAAAAATCCGACCTCATTGAGTATTGGTTGATTGTTGGTCACAAAAGTGGGTTGCCATCCATCGGTAGTCAAAGTTTTCGGTATGGTGGGTCTGACAGTCTAGCCTGATGTAATGTGTTAAACGGTTCCGGGCTGGACTCCCTCGACTTCACCATGGAAAAAGGTTAATCATATAGAGGACAATATCCTTTATATATTAATCTTTTTTAAAAAAAAAAAAAAAAAAAAAAAAAAAAAAAAAAATTATGCCAAACATAAAGGTATTGATCAAACTGAAATAGATGTCGAATTAAAATTTCCAATTGATTATTTAAATTCATTAAGACTTCCAGGATTTCCAAAACACAAATTAATTTCTAAGAAAAATTGTATTTAAGATATTTATGTGTAAGTGAAGGACTTTGCAATGGTACAAGATTAAAAGGATTTCCTTTCAATTAAGATTACTACGGAGGTAATATAATTAAAACAAAAATAATAAAATTTAAAAAAATCAAATTAAACCTTTGAAGTACCAAAATTGAAATTTGACTTAATAAATAGAAAATGAGCCATTTATAAACTAAAAAAAGAAATTTATAATTCAAGCAATTCTTATATTATTAAATAAAGTTCTATTTTTAACGATTTACAATGGCATTAATTAGTTTATCTTATTACATTTTATTTTAAGTTATGAGATCAGTAGGTATTTTAATAATGATTGATGTAACTTCTTAAATTTATAGTTGAACGATTTTATTCAATAGTATGTATATTGTGTTAGTCGAAAATGTTGTCATGTTATCGTTTTGTTTTGTTTGTTTATTTGTAATATGTGAAGAGGTTATGCATATTCTCAGCGTGTGTAGTTTTAGTAATTAAAAATTATTTAAATTTAAATTTTCATGATTCATTAGGTTTAGTGATTGACTATGATATCCTGTGCAATATTTACATTCATATTTATACTTTTTGTACGACTGTAAGTGCAATATTTATTTTTATATTTTTTAAATTGTATTACACGCTTTTGTATATTGATATACAAATAAAAATAATATCTAATCTAATCTAACCCAATGCACACACACGCCCATAATCGCCAAAGATATGTGTAGATTTTTAAAGATAGCAAGAAAAACTATCACTCCTGCAAAGCATACACTAGATGCCCTACGCACTTACTCTCGCAAATATACGCTCTCACAAAAATAGCTTTCTTCTATTAAGACACGCTATACAGCTGGTAAAGAAGAATGCCCACGACAGATCTATGAAAATCCTTGAGAGTGCAACCTTTCTAACTTAAATTATTATAAAGAGTATAAAAACACATAAATTTAAAAAAAAAAATTCAACTTTCTCAAGTGGTGGGAAGGTGGAGAAAAAAGACTTTGAAGTTTACTAGTTTAATTAATCCCAGAAGTAACTTTTGCATAAGTAATTGGTTGAAAAATAATAATGATCGAAATCAATGCCTACTGTAACATGTTTTATTTGATTCTTATAAACCAAAGTTATCTACTGGCAAAAATTGGTCGCTGGAAAACCGCACAAAAGGGTTGGAATGGCATTATTATTGTAAGGAGATGATTATAACTATTAAGAGCAGCCCGGATTCGCTGTCCTTGTCTAATTGGCATTTTTGTTATTTACTCAAGTATTAATCGGTGTATCTGCAAATTGAAGGTTAAGCGCAATAGATATTATTATTACAAATATTTATGCACAAGAAAAAAAAAATCTATCGCTTTGTTTTTGAGAAAAGTAAGGAACGCGAAAATATTATAAACATAATCTTTTACTTCGGCGTTCCTTATTTTTCTCAAAAACAAATCGGTAGATTTTTTTTTTCTTGTGCATAGATATTCATAATAATAATATCTATTGCGATCAACCTTTATTTTGAAGATACACCGATTAATACTTGAGTAAATAACAAACAACTCAATTGTTACTCGGTCGGTATCAGGTTCTACTCCGGCCTGCTGTTAAAATAATATTCATTCAAAAGACTATAAAAGGTGGCTTCCTGTTTTAACAAGGTTTATTCGATTCTTATAAACAAAAGTTACCTACTGACAAAAGCTGATCGCTGGGAAACCGTACAAAAGAGTAGAAACGGCATTATTATTGCAGGGAGATCATTATAACTATTACAATAATATTTATTCAAGGACTATAAAAGATGGCTCCCTGTTTTAACAAGTTTTATTCGATTCTTATAAACAAAAGTTATCTACTGGCATCTTTTATAGTCCTTGAATGAATCTTATTGTAATGTTTATAATCATCCCCCTACAATAATAATGCCGTTTCTACCCTTTTGTACGATTTCCCAGCAATCAGCGTTTGTCAGTAGATAAGTTTTGTTTATAAGAATTGAATCAACCTTGTTAAAACAGGGAGCCACGTTTTATAGTCCTTTAAATAAATATTCTTGTAATAGTTATAATCATCCCCCTACAATAATATAGCAATAGCAATGTTTTTGTACAGATTTCCTACGACCAGCTTTTGCCAGTAGATAACTTTTGTTTATAATAATCGAATAAAACTTGTTAAAACAGGAAGCTACGTTTTATAGTCTTTTACATGAATATTATTGTAATAGTTATAATCATCCCCCTACAATAATAGTACTGTTTCAACCCTTTTGTACGGTTTCCCAGCGATCAGCTTTTGCTAGTAGATAACTTTTGTTTATAAGAATCGACTAAAACTTATTAAAACAAGGAGCCATCATTTATAGTCCTTGAATGAATATTATTGCAATAGTTAGAATCACCCCCCTACAATAATAATGCCGTTTCTACCCTTTTGTAAGGTTTTTCTGCGACCAATTCTTGCCATTAGATAACTTTGGTTTATAAAAATCAAATAAAACATGTTACAGTGGGCATCGATTGCGTTCATTATTATTTTTCAACCAATTACTTATGTAAAAGTTACTTCTGGGATTGATTGGACTAGTAAACTTCAAAGTCTTTTTTCACCACCTTCCCACCGCTTGAGAGGGTCGATTTTTTTTTTAAATTTATGTTTTTTCATACTCTTTACAATAATTTAGGTTAGAAAGGTTGCACTCTCAAGGATTTTCATAGATCTATCGTGGGCACTCTTCTTTGTTGTTAATAATGAAAGATATTTTTGATTAATAATATCTTTCATTGTGAACAACAAATTCACCTACTTCAAAATCTACGTTATTTTATCTGGAAAATCTACATAGATGATTCCCATGGATATCCGCGTGGATAATCCACACATATTTCCATTTGAATCCACGTGAAATCCATGTTCATCAACATGGATATGCACGTGGATATCCATCTGGATATTTTCAATAGGGGAAAAATCTTAAATCTACGCCATTTCTAATTTTAAAAAATATACACATAACCCACTCTTACATCATATCACACTCATACTATAAAAATAAATTTTATTAAATTACACTTTTATTTTAAAAATTTTAATTGAAATAAAAAATTGAGATCTTACTGAAGGATGACGATCTCGTGATGCTACCGCGATAAATATTTTGATTTTAATAATACGAATTTTGCAGCAATTTTTTGACTTTTGAATCTTATTTTTGAATGAAAGTTCTACAGCGTCAGTGGAAATCGAATACATTAGAATATAAAAGGTTTTCAAATTATTCAACTTATTTTAAAGAAGTGTGAAGCAATGAAGTGAAATATAGAAAATTTAACATATTTTATTTAACTATATTTTTGACTGAAATAAAAATTCTGTGAATGCTAGCAAGGTCAGTAAAATGACTAGTTATGAGACTCTAAATACATGTAGTTAATAATATATAGACGTTTATGATTTCAATATCTGTAAGAGTCGTGGACAGTACGGTCAAGGTTTTAAATAACTGATACTATTATTTTATAATTGATTGGACGGCGGCGTTTATTTACATACTCTATATGACAATTTGGGCATAACCGTTTAGTTACCCTTGGTTGGCCACAGCAGTGGCAGAAGGTGCGTTTAGGTTGCTTGGCCGTTCATGTTCTAGTGCTCTTTGCTCGTTCGCTCTTCGTATTTGTTAGGTTACTGCTCTGCGATATATTGCTGCTCATTGCTCGTTCGCTCTTGATTTCTATGCTGCTGTCCTCTGCTCGTTCTTTGTCAACCTTCTCTTGGTTGTTACTTTCTACTTCCTCGCTCTTATCATGTTCTGTTTCGCTCGCACTATTCTTTACAGAATGAAACGAAAAATATTGAAATGCGGCTAAAAAAGAGAGTAAATTCTTTAATTGATGAAAAAATTGCTAAAAAATTGGAAAATCAAATATCTCCTACAAAATTATTATTGTCATCAGAAATACAACCAAGCACTTCAGGTGCAGCTTAGAGACATATAAATAAAGAAAATGAAATGCAACAGCTGACTGATGAAGTTAATATTTTAACAAGCCATATGAATTTGTGCTCAGATTCTTTATTATCTATTCAAAAAAATTCGCGGGCTATCAACGAAGTGATAATATTTTTTTAAAAATAAATAATAAAATTTAATTGAAATAAAAAATTTATAGGATATTTAAAATTTTTAAACTTTTTATAGAATCAATATTCTATAAATTTTTTATAAAGCTATCTTTATAAAATATTTATAAAAGTTTTATAATAATTTTCTATGTGGGTTCTGAAATAAATAAATTTTCTGAAATAATAAATAAATAACATAATTATATATAAAAATCATTGAAAAATCTGAGTAGAAATAATTAAAAAACGCTACCAAGTGCTTTGGTGTAATGCTTTCTCATAGAGCTCATTGAGTTAGAGTAATTTGATTTTATTTTTTTAAATGTGATTACAATGTAAAAAACAATTTCTATTCAAGAAAAATTAGTGAGTGTGAGAGAGTGATTAGAAAATAAGAAGAGTCAGGGATAGATAAAAATAGGGTAAAAAAGAGAATCAATCTAAGATAGAAAGACAGAGAGGAAGTGAGGAAGTAAGAAAAGAGTTAGTGAAAGTGTTGAATCAGAAATCAAAAGAAGTGATCAAAGAAATAGATAGATAGATAGACATGTTTTTATTTTGTAATAGTTTACAAAAAGTGTGTAACAAACAAATATAATATATAATACATAATAGAATACAGAAATAAGATAATACTGTAACGTTACATGTAATTATTGCACTCATGATATCACAGTCGATTTCCTAAAACTAATAATACTACATAAGTAAGTCACTTTTCAGAGTGATATCACAGATCATTACAATAATAAAATACACACACAATCATCAATAAAATAACAATAAACAAATCTGTCAAATTAATATCTATCAGTCGAACTAGTAAAAACAATCTAAAAATAAAATATAATAAAATCAAACGAGTCAAAAAGTCAAAAAAATAAAAAGTAATACATTCACTTTCAACCATGCGCTCATCATCCATACTATAAATACAAGCACACCTTAAATCTATATACGGGACTACACATGATAATAAATTAACATAAAGGGACTATAAATATAACATAAAGAGAGTATCCGTTATTCAAGGTCAAGCAAGTACCCTCTCACTGCCGTCTTAAACCTGCTGATAGATGGAAGATACTTAATTTCAGCAGGTAGGGAATTCCAAAGATGCACACCTTGAACTTGGAAGGAATTCCTTCCAGTCTCAGTGCGCATAAAGGGCACCGCAAGATCCTTAGCCTCTCCCCTAGTAGCCGCCCTAGGTACACATCTAGTGAAGAGACTCACTAGATGCTCCAGAGTATTCATGCGCACGATTCTGTATATAAGCACAGCCAAAAAATATTGTCTCCTCGAATCAGTGCGCAGCCAACCCAACGCGGTTCTATAAGGAGAGACATGATCACCCATTCTCAAACCCATTACATATCTCACACATGAATTTTGTAATCTCTGTATTCGTCTTCTCAACTCCTGAGAAGCAGTGAGCAGAACTGCTGAACAGTAGTCAAGATGCGGAAACAGCAGAGCGGTTTCGAAGTGTTTACGCAGAGTCTCCGTGGTGTACAGACGGAAAAACCGCAGGGCATACAAAACTCTATTAAACTTTTTTGTAATCATCTCAACGTGCGGTACCCATGAAAGTTTAGGGTCAAGCACAACACCAAGACTCGTCACGGAGTCAGAGAAAGGTATACTAATACCTTCCTCAAGATCAATCGTACGTGACCTATCAGCATAAAAAGAATTTACAAAACGACTATTGCCAAAGACGATTGCCTTGGTTTTATTAGAATTCAAAGTGAGAAAGACACCAGCAGCCCACTCTGACACCGCTTTGGCCGCCCTCTGTAGAGTGAAAATACCCTCTTCCACATTCTCGCGAGGCACCTGCGTGTAAATTTTCAGGTCGTCTGCATAGAGTAGATGCTCGACGCAACCAGAGTCAAGAGCGTCACGTACGTCATTAAGGTAAAGACAAAACAACAGAGGCCCCAGTACCGAACCCTGTGGAACTCCTAGGTTGGTTGTCAGCCAACTCGATTCCTTGTTTAAATGCGTGGAAATGATTTGTTTCCTTCCTGATATATAGGAGTTAATCCACAAGAGAGCAGCCCTGGAAAGCCCCATCGATCTAAGCCTAGTAAGTAACTTGAAGGGAGAGATCGTGTCGAATACCTTACTAAAGTCAAAAAGTGACGAGTTTTTTTGTCTAGACCCGATCTTATGTCATCAGTTAATTTAAGAATAGCTGTTTGCGTCGGGTTGTGCTTTTTGAAGGCAGTCTGCATTGGGTCAAGTATTTTATTAGCAGTAATGTACTCCTGCAATTGGTCATGGGCGATCTTCTCAAGTACCTTTAAAAGAAAACATAAAATAGCAATAGGCCTGAAGTCTTTAGGCGATTTGGGTGCAGAGCACTTCTTTAATGGCACAATACGTGCCTGTTTCCAAAGGCCTGGGAAAACCCCCCGAGCAAAAGAGGAATTGAACAGAGTCACAAGATGTTCACTAATAAATGGCAATGCTTTAAGTATCACACTTTGCGGAATGCCGTTTTCCCCACGATCCTGCGATGAGAAGTGAGAAACTGCAAGAATAACATCGTTAATATTAATTGATTTAAAAGCGAAACCATTTTCGCTGCATTCAGAAAGAAACTTCTTGCGTTCCTCACCATCATCATGTGGCGAAACCGACACCCCAGCAAAGTGCGCATTAAGCTCATCTGGAGCAAATCCATTCAGATCCCCTTGGGGTCCGGATAAGAGTTCCAGCTCTCTCAACTCCTTCCAGACATTACCACTTGCAAGAGCCTCGAACAGTCTGTTATGATAGTATTCACTTCTTGCACGCTCAATCTGCTCGTCCAACGCCTTACGTAAAATTAAAAATTCTGAAAAATACTAATTGTCGTTTGTCCGTTTGTATCGCCTATATGTGCCATCCCTCCTGCGCTGCATCTGTGACAACTCTCCATCCATCCATGGTGGCTTCTTTTTCGTACATTTAAATATTTTCACTGGTGCTAAATTTTCAATAGCAGCAGTGAGATTATCACAAATGCAGTCAAGTGCAGACTCAGGATCCACTATATCAGTTGTCAATTTGGACCAATCATAGCCGGCCAATTTCTCTAATAATAATTTTCCACTAATATTTTTATAATTTCGATACTTGATCGGTTCTTACACTAAACTGCTAACATTGTAGGCTATAGAAACTTCAATTGAATTGTGCTGACTATGAAAGTTCGCAGGTTCGCAAGGTGCGTCAAGTATGGTGTCATTGTCATCCACAAAAATTAGGTCTATCCATGTGCGAGACGATGGAGTTATATACGTGGCACCGTGCTGGACCAACTGAAGCGAAAGCTCAGCGGACAGTTTACTAAGAAACTTCGCATCACTGCTTTCTCGAAGGAGATCGGCATTCAGATCTCCCATTATAATCTTAAATGAAAAATCGGGAGTCAAACTTACTAACGTATCAATTAGATCAGAATCTTTTGTAAAGGAAATGACAGGAGGACGGTAAATGACGAAAACCAACACAGATTCAGAGTTGCCTGCTTTAATAGAACAAAAAATATATTCAGGCACTTCAGGCTTACCACTGGCAATTATAGTTGTGGTATTCGAAAAAGCTAATATCTCACATTTCAAACTATCTTTAACGTAAAGGGCTACCCCTCCTCCATGAAGGTTTCTATCCTGTCTAAAATTTTTATATCCCTTAATCTGAATGACGTCGTCCGAGACAGTCGGATCCAGCTAGGTCTTAGCCACTCCAAACAGATCATAAGAATGGCCGTCACATGGAAGCTCACGCACCTGTCCAATGTGAGCCCTCAAAGAAGTCACATTCAAAAAGCCCGCTCGCAGTGCACCCCTTTTCCCTTTTCGACTCACTGAGGAGATCTTATTATTCCGAGTTCATTATTATTTAACTTACTTTTAATAACAGGACATTCATTATTGGGAGCTATCTTAACAACATTGTCAACCTTATTTAAACATCCACTAATCACACAAGATTTGTCAGCAATAAAATTTTTGTCTAAAATAACATTATTTGAACTACTTAAAATTTTATCTATATCATCTTTGGTAGCAAATGTGTATGCTCTCTCCCCTCTTGCCCGTCTTGCCAGAAATCTGCCACTTCTATGCCAAATAAATTTAATACCTTTAACCTTAGCATAATTCTTTAGATCTTTGAAATTTTTGTATGTATCTTTTTGAAGGTATTCATTAATAAAAACCTTATAATGGTTATTATGGCAGACAAACTGGCAAAACGAGAAAGATCAATGTCTGCCGTTGAGAAACTAGTAATTTTTCTTTTTTCATTTATTATTTTTTGAACTAGACTGGCCTCGGAGAGTCTGACTAGCAACGAGAGAGGACCCCCCGGACCGTCCCTGATCACGCCGCTTCTAGATTCAAACGATGTTAACAGCAGGCCGGAGTAGAACCTGATACCGACCGAGTAACAATTGAGTTGTTTGTTATTTACTCAAGTATTAATCGGTGTATCTTCAAAATAAAGGTTGATCGCAATAGATATTATTATTATGAATATCTATGCACAAGAAAAAAAAAATCTACCGATTTGTTTTTGAGAAAAGTAAGGAACGCCGAAGTAAAAGATTATGTTTATAATATTTTCGCATTCCTTACTTTTCTCAAAAACAAAGCGATAGATTTTTTTTTCTTGTGCATAAATATTTGTAATAATAATATCTATTGCGCTTAACCTTCAATTTGCAGATACACCGATTAATACTTGAGTAAATAACAAAAATGCCAATTAGACAAGGACAGCGAATCCGGCCTGCTCTTAAACATACAACCGACAAAATGTGTGACTGCTTTAAGTACGGAAATATGGTACCGAGGACAGCACAAACGTAATCCTCCTATCGAACATTAGCCGCTAAGCAGTCCAGTCCACTGGAGATCACCAATGAGCCACCCCCGATACCACAATTTTGTGTATTTTGATGATTATCCTTAGCCATTTCTGTGTCGATAATTTGTGTGTTGGCGTCTACTGTTTCCTTTGAATTCGTGTCAGTGTGTGAGACATTTTGACGCTCTTCTACACGCTCCTGCACACTGAGATCAGAGACGGTCTGCACCACGCATGCCAACCCCACCCCAAGTTCTGAAAAATTCTTGTCCACTCCATTAAATTCAGCTTGTATAGTAGATTGAAGGCTATTAATTTTAGAATTTAAATTTAAATCAGTCTTATCATAATTCTTAATTAGAGTGGATAATTTATTTTCCAAACTACTGAATATTTCCCTTAATTTAATATTTTCATCAAGCAGCCTTGCCTGCACTACCTCAAAATTCTTTATTACTTCGTTCTGATTGTTAAGTTTATCCAAGATGCCTCGCAAGCCATCATCAATACCCATTATGCTGCTCTCAACACTCCGGATCCGATCGAAAGCGCCTAAGACTGAGTCAAGCTTACGAGACAAATTTCCTTCAATTTCAGACAAGGCAGCCAGAGAAATGGAGATATCAGCATTATTATTCAGTTTTACATTGTTATTTGTTAAATTTATTGATTTATTATTTATAATATTGGCAGCGGGGGCAACATGCGCAGCGCTACCTTTACTATGCGCAGGTTGAATTAAATTATTATTATTTAAAACGTTACTTAAGCTAGTCTTCTTATTTTTCGCCGCACCACTAGCCTTCTGAAGTGCCTTGGTTGCTGATTGCCCCTGTGTGACGATAACCGGTGGTACTTGCGTGTCAGTTCTCGATGGAGTCGATGTGCTAAGGGGCGTCTTCTTCTTTGCCTTACCGACATCGAGTAATTATCTATTATTAATGCCAGCATCACGAGCATGTGAACTGTAGGGGGTGCCTCTCTCATTCTTTGTCTTTACACATTTGTTGCAGGTGTAGTGGTAACCTGTGCCTACTAATTGTATGCGTGTCATACATCTAGCATGACAGCGCTGGCGACAAGTTAAGCAATTATACAACCTCTTCGTTCCACATATGTCAGATGACGGCTGCTTATATATGGCACATCGATCCATGATAGCGACCTCTTGCGGCTAATTTCAAAAATTTCGTCGCTTGGCGTGTTCTAAAAACTACCAAAATACCGCCTTCCCTCCAAAAACAATCAGTTTGTCACTAACCTCAAAAAAGCCTACTGGTCCAGAAAAACTCACATCAGCAAAGCAAGAGCAGCATCACTGCTCACAAACTTGAAACAGACACTGTCTTGCATTAAGGCGCTTGCAAGTACCCTGAAACAAAAACGCCCGAAGGCAGCTTGCGGCAGAAAAAAGTCAAAAAAGTACAGAGCGTCTCAAAGTACGTCTGGCGCTACTTACGTGTTCCAAAAGTATGAAGAAATACGCTAAGAAAATTATTTTATAAAAGCTTGTTTTATAAAGAAGTAGCAAATAACTTGTATACAAATTTTAGAGCAAATCTATCGAATAGTTTACGTAAAATGGAAATGGAATGGATGGTTTTATCATTAAATCTACATTAAGAAAACCAATTTTCAATAGCTTCCCACGTACTTAGACAAAAAATAGATAGTATGCAAAATTTGAAGCAAATCCATCGATTAATTTTTTAGATCTAATTGGCTAAATAAATACGATTTTCTTTTCAAAATTTCTATTTCAAAATTTTCAAAATGCTCTAAAATTAAAACTACACTAGAAAAATCAATTTTCGAAAATTTCTCTTCTTTTGGCAGTCGCATCTAATTTACCTGCAAATTTTAGAACAAATCTATCGAGTACTTTACGTAAAATAAAAAAAAGTAAAAAACGAAAAATCGAAATTTTTTTTAAAATCTTTAAAATTTTCTAAAATTGTAACTACGCTAAGAAAATTAGTTTTCAAAAGCTTGTTTTCTACAGACAGTAGCAAATAACTTTTATACAAAATTTGGAGCAAATGTATCGAATGGTTTTCGTAAAATAGAAAAAAAACAAAAAATTAAAATTAAAAAAAATTTTTTAAATTAAAAAAAAAAATTTTTTTTAAATAATTTTAAAAATGCTCTAAAATTAAAAGTGTGTTAAGAAAATCAATTTAAAAATTTTTTTTTCTTTTGGCAGTCGAAAATAATTTCCATGCAAATTTTTAAGCAAATTCTTCGAGTAGTTTACGTAAAATACAAAACAAATGAAAAATCGAAATTTAAAAAAAAAACTTTCAATGGCTCTAAAATGAAAACTGCGCTAAGAAAACCAATTTTCAATTGCTTTCCGCCTAGTTAGACAAAAAAATAAGTTATATGCAAAATTTGAAGTAAATCCATCGAGTAGTTTTCAAGATCTAACTGACATACTGAATTCATACACACACACACATACATACAGACATTTTCTGAAAACCACTTTTTTCGACTCCTTGAGTAAAAATATGAAAAAATTTTTTTTTATCGATACAATGCTTTCTCTATGAGAAAGCAAAAGGAAAAAATAAGGAGCTCTTCTGGCTTGTCTTCAAAGAAAAGGAAGATAGGGATTATCTATTAAGAAAATTCAGACAGAGAACAAAAAAAAGACTTCAAAGTAGATCAATTTTCAATTAAGAAAATATGTTTAATTTCAAATAAAAAAAATTATTAAGAAAAAGAAAGAAAGTACGAGTGGTTATAATTTTTTCAATTGATTTGATCGTGTAATAGTCCAGGCGAATTAACCCAAATTTAGACTCAAAGTGGATGTTGAAGGTAGAGGCAAAAAAACAATAGGATTCAGTTGGAAAAATGGTCCACAGAAAATGGTATTCATGCTCCAGCGCGCAGAAGCAAGCTTCTTTAATTATTAACAAAAAAGTGAAAAAATGCGCGAGAAACATGATTTTTCTTTTGAATTTCGACTTATATCTTAAAAACTAATGGTTTTTATTGAAAATATAACTAAATAAAAGTTGCTTCTTAGGAAATTTCCTATAAAGTCTGGTAGGTGCGATATACCAAATTACAACTATTTTCTTGCAAATGACGAAAACATGAAAAAAAAACGGTTTTTTTATACAATTCTTTTCAATTGTTTAAATTATTTTTTGTTAGTAGTATATCATGAAAAAGTAACTTTAAGCTATTAACAATAAGTAAGCAAAATCAGATTCTCGTACGTTTAATAGTTTTTGCATAATTTAAAAGTTAATTAACAATACGCTTGAACTTTAAACAATAGTACAGAAAAATGCAGCGATTCAAAGTCATCCGCAATTTTTTTATGAATTCTATTAAGGTCCACCTACAATATCCCTTCGGAATTTTTTATAAATTTTTATTTTTACAGCCACAGGAATGTTTTTAAAAAAAATTAATTTTTTAATTTGTTAATTAAGGGCGCCAGGAAGCCAAAACTCAAGTTATTTAAATTTTTCAAGTTGCAAAAGAAAGTTCTTTGAAAAACGAAACTTTTGCAACAAGATTTGTTGAATTCCAATAAATAGATAATGAGATACAAAGTCTCAAAGTCTAGATTTGATTACAACAATAATATTTAAGGTAAAGTACTTTTTCTTTATGGAATCGATAGTGTTTATCTAGTACTTTTTACTTAACGGCATGTCGGAGCTGCAGCAATTGAGTTTTGCTTTTTTTATTTTATCGATATCTTTTTAAATTCATAAATTAAACAAATATAATGACTTGTCCGCACTAAAGCTATATTAGTACAATAATTTTTGTTAAAATAAAAAATCATTTGGACTTGTTATTTTTTTATGAGCTTTGATTGGAAATTAGATATTAAACTCGACAAACCTAACCTTAAAATACGATACATTGAAAGTTTTTATTATAACTTTGTATATCGCCAGGTGGGAGGAAGAAGGTTACGATTCGAAATTGGCCACAAAAAAGTAACGATTCGGATAAAGCCACAAAAAGGTTCAGATTCGAAATTGACCACAAAAAAGTTACGATTCGGATAAAGCCACAAAAAGGTTCAGATTCGGGTTTAGCCACAAAAAGGTTATGATTCGGCTGCTTTTTTTTTCCTCCGATATTTTGGATGAGAACCGCTGTTGAAAACATAAGAATTTATCTCCGATATCCAAGCCCTCATAAATATTAGAATTATTTTTTCATATTTTATGAAAAAGCAATCAATTGTAAAATTCCTTCTATAATAATGTTATCTTCGCTTTTTTGATGAATTTAAAAGAATACTGTAATAATTGTTTTAAATTATTTACTGAATTAATTTTAAAATAATTTTTAAAGAAAACAAAAATTACTTTTAAAATATTTCATGAAAATATTATTAAAAAAATGATTTAAACATACTTATTAAAAAGTAACATAAAATTATTAAAAATTAATTTAAAATTGATTGACGCTGTTAGGCAATGCCAACAAAATGAACGATTCTTAACAGTATTTTTTATATAAATATAAATATATTTATTAAATTAATAATCATATATATATTTCAACGTAATAAATTTTTATAGAATTTATGGTATTTGGCAGGAATTAAATCTTTTTCCATGAGGATACGTGAATCTTTCGCTTTATCAGCATCCATAGCTAATAATCAATCGTAACATCTAGTTAATATGTTTTTATTGTCAAATTTAATGATTGATTTTTTACTTAGAGACTCATAATTTAAATTGTATTTGTTGATGAATATTTTCACTATATAAATCCTTCCAATACACACACACACACACACACACACACACACACACACACACACACACACACACACACACACATATATATATATATATATATATATATATATATATATATATAAACCATTTCACGTCAATTTAACTAATGTTTGCGAATTTTTATTAAATTATAAAATTTGTGAATTTTTTATTCTTACATTGAAACCTTAAAGTAAAAAGATTTTTAATTTATGAAATAAATCAATTAATTTTTATTTAATAAGATTATGAAAAGTAATAATATATTTCAATATATGATTTATACTCACTAAATTGAAAACTATAGGTTTATAAAATTGCCTCTTCATGGAAAAAATGAAAACATAATTATAATATTTATGAGTACTTAAGATATAGGAGACAAACTCTTATGTTTTCAACAGCGGTTCTCATCCAAAACATCGAAGGAAAAAATAAGCAGCCGAATCGTAACCTTTTTGTGGCTAAACCCGAATCTGAACCTTTTTGTGGCTTTATCCGAATCGTAACTTTTTTGTGGCCAATTTCGAATCTGAACCTTTTTGTGGCTTAATCCGAATCGTTACTTTTTTGTGGCCAATTTCGAATCGTAGCCTTCTTCCTCCCACCTGACGATATATAATATTTTGATGGATTTCTTGGGTTGTCCGCACTAGAGTTTAATCTTACAAATTTTTTTTTTGTAGTAAAAAAACTCGATTAAACGCATCGTTTATTCATAAGTTAGGATTGGAAATATTATTAGAAGGCGGACAGCTTCGTCATGCTCTTAAGAAATATTACTAAAATGCGCCATGAGCTTCTTGTAGAAAATTGTTTTATAAGTCTCTCTAGTCGAACGAAAAAAGTAACGTGTTCGGCCTCGCGCGCTGGTGGGGATACAGAATTGTAGCGACAAGAAACTGACGGCGCGACTTCAAAATCATAGAGTGAGAAAAAATCTCGATATCTCAGCTTCTGTGCAAGTTAGAAAGATGATTTTTTTTTATTTCGTATGCCAAAACGAAAAAAACGCATTGGCGAGCTTTGTTTTTCTCTATCTACAATTATTCTGGCAGTGCGGGAAGCATTATATAAATAGTAATTTTTTACTCATACAATTTTATTAGCTAAGCATATAGATACTGAAAAAAATTACTTAAATAAGATAATAGAACTGAAAAATTTTTAGCCTTCCATAATTAAATTTTTTTTTATTTCTCAATTTTAAAATTTAAACTAAAACAAAATAATTTCAAAATTTTTTTTTATCTTGTTTTTATATTACTTAAATTATTTAATATTTTTTTATGCAATTTTAAAAAGGGAACAAAAAATGTAATTTTAAAACATTTAAAAAAAAAATTTATTTTTAATTAAAAAAATATTTATTTCAAATAATTAAATAAATTAAAATAATAACATAGAGTGTTTACAATAATATTTGGTAAACAAATGTTGAAAATTCTTTTATACATACAAATTTATTTAATAAAAATCAGAATTTCACTCCTTCATACTTAATCTTGGTTTTTTATACGCATGTTCCATCTCGGGTTCACTTTCATCGTCCTGATCATCTTCATCGTATATCAACGATGGTGCCAATTCTGAACAATCATCAAATTAATTTATGAAATTATCTTCAATTTCAAAATCTATTTCATTATAATTAAATGTAGCCGCATTATTACACTTTTGCCCATTACAATGCAAACAATATTCGGAACATTTACAACTTATGTCCATAAGAAAGCTATCAGGTACCAATTTATGAATTGTCTGTATAGGTTCTAATACATCATCATTCATTTTCGAACCCCATTTTGTTGCATCCATGTCATAACCTACCCATTGTTATACTTGATAATAAACGCGCCTACAATGAAAATTCGCCCCTGAATTAGTAGGAGGTAATGATGACAAATTGAAGTTTTTTTTCCTGGATTCACGCTTGAACATTGTGTATCGCAGAGTATCCACGTCTTTGTCTACACATTTTTTGCCCCCATACTAACTAATAATAATTTGTTTCCCAGCATCTTCTACTGCTGTTGTAGAAACATTATTTTTGTAAAAAGTAGCTGCATGTGCAACTAGAGTTGAATCACTTAATAATTTTACTATTTTAATTTTACCTTTGTTAAAAAAGGCTGACGTGCAATCACATCCAATAAAGGCATGAATGAACGCGATGAAATGTTTAATAGCCGGATAAATAAATGAATCGCAGTCGTACATTTTTCCAGATACGTTGCCTTTACTTGGTTTTAGAAAATAAATGTTTCTATTTGATTTTTGTAAATATTGTATTAAAATGACTAGAACGTCGATATCTTCTGTGTGTATAAAGTGTGGTTTAAATTATATAAAAAGGTATTATAGAATTATAATAAGTAAAAATGCTTCTATATATATTTATACATAATTTTCAATAAGTAATAATTATAACATAAAATTTTACTTACCATGACGTACATTGAGGCGATCAAGTTTCACTTGAACATTTTTTCTTTTTTCGCTCAATTTATAATATAAATCCTTTATAAATACTTGACAACTTTTCATTTTAGTTTTTTGAACACTAAGGTGATTAATTTTTCTTTTAAGTCTCGTGGTAATTGCTTCTCAGCGTTTTTCTATTTACACACACGAATCTAGAGACTTATAAAAGTACACTTCTACACGGGAAAAATTTTGCACCATAAAATATTGTACGGATATAGATTTGTTAAATAGATATTTAAATACATGGGATTCAGTGCTACCTCTAGTGTTTGGATCTCCGCAACTTTAATTTTTTTCCAACATTTCGCTCATTTCAAAGAACGTTCGAGCCCTAATATTTATTTAAATATAAACTACTTACAAAAAAAAATTTTTTATGATTTGCTCCTTTCAAATATGAGAATGAAAATATTGTTGGTTCCAATTCATAGATGTAACAAAAGTAACAGTTGTATAATTATTAATTTTTTCTTATTAGAAGAGAGACGATGACAATGAGGTTTTAGTAACAATCGTCGGGTCTGTGAATTAAAGCTTTCATAATGTTTTACATAACGGATTTCTGGTTCACAAAATTTATGAAAATTCTAAGCGATTTGGTAACTGAAAATATTATACAAACTAAAAATTGTTATTATCTAAATATAAAAAATTGAAAATCCTTAAAATGCAGGAAAGCATTTTAAGAGGAGGCCGTATAGCTCTGTCCTTGTGTAATTGAACTTGATAACTGTTTTTCCGTTTCAGACCTTACTCGAAAACTAATGAAAATTGTGTACTTTTTCATATAATAGGATCGTTCGCTCATCCTGAAATCTATTGGGCTATGCTCTTACTTTTGTATAACAATATTTAATTTATTAATAATAATGAAAATTTAGATTAGACAAGGACAGAGCTGTAAGGTCTCCTCTTAAGGATTATCCTTCAAAGTTAGGATCTGAGTTGAGCAATTTGTAAATTTTCCTCAGATCACCGAAAAAATCCTCAAATGTAATAAATAATGCTGAATATAACCCTTAAAAGTAAACTTTGGTGTATATATATATATATATATATATATATATATATATATATATATAATGACACGGAAATATTTATGTCGATAAGAAAGTATTTTTCAGAATTTTTTTTTGAATTAACTTACTATACGTCGATTAAAAACTCACTTTTACTACTATACTTCACTGACATTGTATTTTTCGGCTGGTTTTTCAACCATCGAAAAAATTATAATTTCAATTCGGGTTCTTAAAAATATATATATTTATAATCAAATTTTAAGCATCAATATTACTTCTTTGATGAGTTTTGAAGCTTGAAATTTTATTTCCACTTTTAAAGCTAAATTGAATATTTTAAGTTTTTTTATGGTACTTCAAATTACATAATATATTGTGAGAAATAGTTTGATTGCATTTATTCAAGGTGTTAAAAATTTTAAGCCGATCAAATCTATGTAAAAATATGTATACGGCTAATATGGTTAAAAAGCGTGATCATTCTAGTTTTCTCGATGCATGCAGCAATTAGTATTACACTCGATATAGTAACGTACACAGCAACTGTTTGAGCGCCGAAGGTAACAAGTTTAATACAGTAGCTGCTTGACAACAGTAGGTCAACGTTTCTCAGTGGATAAATGTTCAAAATGGACGGTAAATCATAGTTGTCTTCAGAGAATTATACAAATCGTATATAAATTCACGGATTGTTTTATAATTTCGATTACTTAAATACATTTCAATTTACAATTAATAATAAATATTTTAATTTGAGATAAAACATCTACGGTTGACACAGAAGAGAACGATTGTTGATAAGTTGCGTCAAGCAAAAAATGAATTAATATCGATCGATCAAATAAATAGTGAATTTATTGACCAAGAAAATCATTACTTTAGTTAAAATATAATTCTTATCAATGTCGCAAAATATCAGGTAAGCATAGAAATTTTTAATATAATCCGTTTTACTATATAGTACCGATAGCATAAAAAATGTATAAAATAAATGCGTATACAGCTAATTCCCATAGAAATTCAAGCAATTCAAAGATGTTATAAAACTAATTATAAGAAATATATATAGTTTTTTCTGAACCCTAAAATATGAAAATGATAAAAATGTTTATAAAATATTGATTGTTCTATATAAAATATACAATATTAAAATAAAGATTTATAAAATTGACTTTATGGCTCTTTTGAAATAAATATTTAAAAACTAAAATCATTTTAAAATTATTAAAATTGAAATTAATAAATGATTTTTATTAAATTTTCTATATTTTATAAGAACAATACATTTTTCTTTAATGAACTACTATAATAATCAATTAGAGCATGTTGAATATTTATGTCTTTTTGTAATCAAAGAATTAATATTTTTACAAAAAATAATAATTTTAGCAAAAAATAAAGCAAAAGCCGCATCTTATATCACAAAAAGCAATAATTTCCTTGATGAAAAAAATTTTATTTTAACTCTTCGCTTTCAAGGAAACTTTGAAAAATCTAAAATACAAAGGTTTGGGTAAACAATTTTGTTTTTCAAGATTTTCTTCAAAATGAAACGATAAAAGTAAAAATGTGTCGTATTACCAACATATTAGTGAAACAATATCTAATATTTTGCATTTATTTAAAAATCTATTAGCAAAATTTTTCCAATATTTAGCAAATATTTATTATTTATTAGTCGATATATCCAAAACCCACATTATTCCTACATATATTCCCGAATAGAAATTAATAGTACTGAAAATATATTGCTAATATATTAGATATTGCAATATCAATATATTATTCTGAAAATATAATAATAAATAAATTCAAATAAATTTAACTTTGACCTTATTTCATTAAAACTTTTTATTCGTTTTCTATCATACTTACAGGTTCTACAATGTAACTGACATCACATTCTACAATTTTTATATAAAAACAAACATATTGTAACGTTCCAATATTAATAGCATCATTTTTTTCTACACAGTAAAAAATTTTGTGTAATTCGTCAATTTTTTTTTGTACAAAAATTTTTGTGTACTTTTAAAATTAACACAAAAATTTTTGTAGAATTAATACACGGAGTTTGTTATTTTTACAAACATGTGTGTACTTACAAGGAGAGTGCATTGCATTTGGGTCTTGGATTTTCTTCTAGCTTTGGGATCTTTTTTCTTACATAAAATCATGAAAAAAGCCGCGTCCATTCGGTCCAACGCTCGATTTTTTCCGAGTTATGAGCAGTTTTGTCTGTTTTGTTGAAAAAATTGCATCTGCTTTATAATTTTACAGTTTTCGAACTACTTATTCCAGAAGGTTTTTACTGATTGTATATTAAAGTTGAGATTAAAACCTTTCGATTAAAAAAAACGTGTCCAAAAAGCTCAAGTTGTTAAAAAGTTATGGGCGAATGAAAATAGCGCAAATATTTAGCTCAAAAAATGCATAGAAAATAAATGCAACATTTTAGTCAGAAATTCATTTCAATTTTCATCCTTTCATAAGTTTTTAACAACTTGAGCTTTTTGGACACGTTTTTTTTCAATCAAAAGGTTTTAATCTCAACTTTGATATGCAATCAGTAAAAACCTTCTAGAATAAGTAGTTCGAAAACTGTAAAATTATAAAGCAGATGCAATTTTTTCAACAAAACAGACAAAACTGCTCATAACTCGGAAAAAATCGAGCGTTGGACCGAATGGACGCGGCTTTTTTCATGATTTTATGTAAGAAAAAAGATCCCAAAGCTAGAAGAAAATCCAAGACCCAAATGCACTGCACTCTCCTTGTTAGTTATTCAAATAATCTCATATTTTTAATAATTATGAAATAGTATTATAATTATTATATGCAATAAAAACGCCATAAATGCAAGGTAAATTTTAATTTCTGCTAACTAGGCGAGGGTCCGGTCACTAGATCACGGGTTTTGCTCAAACTATGGGATAAGTTTTCAGGTGTCAAATCATGATGTAAGCCAGAATTTTAGACCCTAATGCTCAATATTTCCCTAGTTACAGACAATTAAAGGAAATCACTGAAAAAGTTACTAGATTTTTAAACATGTATAATTCTTCAGCAAACAGCTAGAAGCTTAAAACTTTTTTTTAAACGAAAGCTGAGCTTAACTCCTTTCGAAATAGCACTCATAATATCTCAAAATATTATTTTTTTCCGCAGTAATAGCGTAATTAAGATTAAACCCAATTCCATCATTTATTATTAATTAATGTTTTAAAAAAGAAATTCAGGTCTAATCTTTATTACTCTATAACTGTAGGAAAAAATAATATTTTGAGATACTGTGAGAGTGCTATTTCAAAAGGATTTGAGCTCAGCTTTCGTTTAAAAAAGTTTTGAGCTTCTAGCTATTAATGCTGGAGAATTTTAAATTTTTTAAAATCGAGTAACTTTTTCAGTGATTTTCTTTAATTGTCTTTAAGTAGAAAAATATTGAGCATTAGGGTCTAAAATTCTATCTTCCTCAATATTTTGACACCTGAAAACTCATTCTAAAGTTCGAGCAAAATCCGTGATTCGCAGGTCTGACCCTCTCCTAGTAAGTCCAAAAATTTGTACACTTTTTTTTTCTTCTTTGATGTCGCTATATTTATGCTATTTGTGATGCTAATCAGTGACGAAACTCGTAAGTGTGTTTCTGAACATAGCACATGTAACGTACAGTGGTGCTTTTATCAATCAGTTGCCGAGAGCGGGATTCGAACTCAGAACCCCGAGATTACGAATCCAATGCTCTCTACCAACTGAGCCACTAACCGGCTCTATTTCTATACTTTTATGATATACTCATATTCAAAAATGATCGGCTCTTTTCGTAATCATTCGTTAACATTCGGCCAATATAATATTGCCAAATGAGTTTAGTTTGTTTATGATTTTATTGATCCATTCCAACGTCTATCATTTTATCCTTTTCCATATGTTTCTTTATCTCTCTCTTTTTTTAAATATATTAACAGAAAGAAATACGAGAAAGTCATTATTTAATATCTAATCATCATTTCAATCATTATATTTTAACACAAATAAATTTGTAAAATTTACAAATCTTATTATTCAAAATTTTGTATTATTCATGAATGTTTATGTTAAAATTTTAACTTCGAAAATTACACAAAAAATAGTATATTACGTACCTGCGGGAGGAAACATCTTGTTCGGTCCATAGCACGCGTATAATAACGCCCGAGGCGTAGCCGAGGGTGTTAAACGCGTGCTAAGGGGCGAACAAGTTTCCCCCGCAGGTGCGTATACTATTTTCCATCACCCGCGTCCCGGAAACAACACTTTTGTGTTTTTGTCGCAGGACCGAAAGTGCTGTTTCCGGGCCGCTGTGATGGAAAATTTTTTTCGCCATACCCTGCCCGAAAGCACAACTTTCGTCCCGGCACCGAAAAACAAAAGTTGTATTTTCGGCTCGGGTATGGCGAAAAATAGCATACACATCACGGGAGGTAAAATGGCGAGCCCATAGCACATATTTGCCACCCTTGCCTTCGGCTCGAGGTGGCAATTATATGTGCTATGGACTCGCCAGTACTTTACCTCCCTTGGTGTGTAATATACTATTAGTTTTAACACAAAAAAATTTGTGTTTCATCTATAACACTTATGTGTGTTAAAATCACAAATTTTTTCCACTGTGTACAATTTGGTATATAAAATTTAAATTAGTGTTTTTAATATTTATCTTAAACGGATTAATTGTAATGAAAGTTTTTTCATTTGCTTTGTACATAGGCGTGCAATTACATTTATTTTTGCAATTACATAACATTTTTATGAAAAATTGAATCCCTCCAAAATATTCTTTTTTTCTGTTACATATTTTTTACCATATCCCAGCCGAAAGTTTCTACTTTTGTCCCCACTACTTCCCTCGAAAGTCGCTCTTTCTTGTCAGGGAAGGAAGCAAAAAGGACGTTCTGCGCAGGCACCAACTATTGAGTATAGCAATCGTATTACATATATCTCTCCGTCTCTCTTTTACCCATATAGTGTCTAATATACCGAACCTTTTTGCTCTTCATCAAACGTCACAGTAAGAACAAACAAAGACAAATATATAAGATTTATATATTATAAAATACTGTTCACATTAAATTTATAAATTTAAACTTTGTATAAAATAAAAATGAACAAAGATATTTCGGATAGTGAAGAGAAATTTCGTTATTGAAAATCAAGAAATTTTTAAAAAGAAACGGAATGTATACATTATTACGTATGTGTATACATTGTATTATATTATGATGTGTTTAAAAAATGTATGTATTGAAAAAGAGTGTACCGTAGAATATTTTTACCAGAATGAATCATAAACTTTTTTTTTATAAATAAATTATCATCACGTCTGTTACTGTGTAATGAGCCTCACCCACAGCGTGATAACACACACGCAAGTTAGAATGTCCCCTTTCTCTCTCTTGGTGTGTAATATACTATTACACAAAATGATTTCGTTGTAATTCTTTTGCATAAGGTAGATGTATATAATAAATTTTTTTTAAAATAATTTATTTAAAATATAAATTTTTTGATTGGCAACGTTTGTAATCACAGCTTTTATCTTGTTTGGAAATTTTTGTAATGGAATAAGTACCCCTACAATTTTAAAGGATTTTGAAATAGAAATATATTTATTCTTTTTAGTATTTGACAAAATCTGGTTGCAATAAGATGCAATAAGACTATTTAATTTGCATGAATCATTCTTTAGTACTCCTAAATTCAGATACAAAGATACACTTGCACATATTTGTAAATGAGCTGAATTGCTGCTGTGAACTAAGGCAGCTAGATTTCCATTCAAATTTTCGTAAAGAAAACATAATATAGTCCAAAGAGGACCACTACGCCTTACTATGTCTGGTAAATCTCTAACGTGATGTACATTAGCTGACATATGTTTCATACCATGAAGAATTTCAAACCTTGAAACAAATTAGGTCAGTAAAAATTCGGCTAGATCAACCATTGCTCCTTTGACTATAGTTTCACAAAGAATATAAATCGATATAACTATTAATGTATAATTTTAAAAATATGTAACTGATAATATGTCTCGCAAAATTAGCAAGGAATAATAAAAATACTAATTTTCAAATTCCGAAGCTTTCCAGTTAACTAACAAGGAGAGCACCCCACCTCCGGGAAACGGATTCGGCTGAAACTGCAGGATATGATTTTTTGATGAAAAAAAATGAACCCGTATTTTTTCTTTTCGTCGAATAGGCCCCCCAGACAAGGATATAGACATTTTTTTAAATATGGCGAATAAGAGCCTTTATAAGAACTTAAATGACCAAAGAACTAAGACTCTTACAAAAAAATGCATAGAAGATAAAATGAAGCACGAATTGAATGCTTTAATTTAAGCTTTGTTGCATTAAAAAATCTTCAGTGGTTCAAATGTTACAGACGATTAAAATATGTTAATGGAATAACGTGAAAAATTGATCATATTTTATGTTAAAAATATTAAGTAAATACGTGGTAATATTTAATTAAGAATAACTTTCGAACAACTAAAGCTTTTTTAATGCAACAAAGCTTAAATTGAAGCATTCAATTCGTGCTTCATTTTATCTTTTATGCATTTTTTTGTAAGAGTCTTAGTTCTTTGGTCATTTAAGTTCTTATAAAGGCTCTTATTCGCCATATTTAAAAAAATGTCTATATCCTGGTCTGGGGGGCCTATTCGACGAAAAGAAAAAATACGGGTTAATTTTTTTTTCATAAAAAAATCATATCCTACAGTTTCAGCTGAATCCGTTTCCCGGAGGTGGGGTGCTCTCCTTGCCAAGCATGCTTTGGCCTTATACTATCCCACGATGAAAACTTCCACAAGTCATAATCACGCAAGGCTCGGCCAAGGTACGTAAATAACTATTAATTTGATGTATCAATGAAACAAGCTCAAATTTTGGGAATGTTTTCTGGATGCAGAAACATGAAAGAAGCCAAAATTTTAGAGGCCAACGCTCAATATTTCCCTAGTTACAGGCCATTGAAGAAAATCACTAGATTTTCAAACGTACCTGTAATTAAGGAAATATTGAGCGTTGACCTCTAAAATTTTGACTTTCTTCATGTTTCTGCATCCAAAAAACATTCCTAAAAATTGAGCAAAATATTGAATATTGTTTCACCAATGTGTTGGTAATACGATAATTTTTTTCGCGGGTAAGAAAATATTGGATTTTGTAATACAATTTGCGGCTTTCTCTCTACTTTTTGCTGAAATTATTGGTTTTTGCAAAAAAATTAATTCTATGATTAGAAAAGGACAAAGGTATGTGGCTCCTCTTAATATTAATTTTTTGGATTTTAAAATTTTAATAGTAAAATTACCCGACTAAATCGATGTCATATATTTAATTAATACAAAAATTAATTCATTTCACATATTTTTTATACTGAGAAAAATTTTCCCGTAAAAATTACAAGGGAGAATGGTATCGAACGCACAAGCCACCATTATAACAAAAAATTATTATGCTACATAGTAAAATTTACAAGAAACATAGGAATTTTTATTATATTTAATAATATATTATATAATAATAATATATTTTATTGTAATTTTTCGCTATAACGGTTGCCTGTACCATCGTTATAATTCTCCCTTGTAATTTTTACGAGAAAATTTTTGTCAGTGTAAGCTTTTCATCCAGTGACAGATCATATTTTTTCTCTCTTTTACTCTGACCACTAAGGTTGACCTAAGTACTTTTTATTTACAACATTTTTAATGGCTATACATTTTATCATTACATAAAAAAAAACATGAAATTTATATAGTATTCAGTTTTGTCCCAGAATAAAAAAAAATAATTATTAATTTTTCATAAATACAATTAAAATTAAATAATAGAAGTATGCAAAACTATTAATTATAATATAAATTTACAAGTTTATGGGGTTATTGAATATATATAATGCTTACGAAAAGATTACACGAACTATGACTGCTAAAATAAGATCAATTTTGATGATTAAAAAATGTTTCGTTAAAGTTAACAAGAGACTTTGACATACCAACTTTGAAATCATATACAAGATAATAATAGGCATATTTTCAAAGAAATTCTATGGCTATTATATCAATTTCACTAGTAGCAACCAAGAAACCAGGCCATTCCGTTTTACCCCTGTTTCCCCTATTTATAATTTATATTTTAAAGTTGCAAATGTAAAACCTCTACCAATTTTAGCTATTATTACAGGAAAATTTGATGTATTTAACTTTAAAGAAAACATCATGAATTTATTGACGTCAAATATTTCAAAAGCGTGAAAATGAGAATTAATATTCGACAAAGTATACTTCTTTACAAATCTCTTTTCTAATTATTTTATTGATTCGTCCAAATATTAGTTAATTTTCATCTTCTTTACTAATCTTTAAAATGACAAATGTTTCCAATATGTATTTAATTCCATTAATTTTAACCCATTTAAATAAACCGCACCGTTCATTATAATCAAGAAAGTGCGGTTTTAGAAAATGTATTAAAATCTTTGCAATCGCTTATATTTTCAATAAATACAATAAGTCCCATTAAATATGAAAAACAACCTTCTCGTCCTGCATGCACCCAATCAACAACAAAATTAAATTTTGTTTTGAAATATAAATCGCCATCCTAAACTAATTTTTATTTAATTCCCGTTTACTTAGGGTTTGCTAAAAGAAGATTCATGAATAAAAATGAATTTGAAGCTTACTTTTATTAAAATCATATTGAGCTAAGCTTACATCTTTATAAACTTTACAAAGTCTCCAGTAGTACATTGCGTTAAAGCTTTCCATAAATCCTCAAATTCCATTTAGATCAAAATTATCGCCTAAAATGAGATTTAGTGAAAAAAATTTTTGTAATCCATTTTCCGTTTTAATAGTAACTTCTTTAGTTTACAATAAGTTTAATTCGTCAATTTTTAAAAAATATTACGCTTTTTAAAAGTAACTCTATCCGAAGAATGAAATAGATCAGGTAAAAATAGTATATTACGTAACAAGTGCGCGAAGGATGCGATTTACACACGAGCCGAGTTTGTCGCTCGGGCGACAAAAAAGCGAGTGTGTGAACCACATCGCGCACGTGTTGCGTATACTATTTTTTAAGACACCGTGGGCGAAACACAGGCAATCGAAAACGACATTTTTACGGTCCTAACAAGCTACGAGTTTTATTTGTCACCTGAGCGAAGCGAAGATGACAATAAAACGAGTAAATAACATATTATAAATAAAAATACATATAAAGATATATATTATATATATATATTATAAAGAAAAATATATATTACAAAAAAATATACATAACAAATTTACAAAAAAAATACACATTGTTAATTAAATAAATATAATAAATAATTCAAAACAACGAAATAAAGAGTACCCCCCGTTAAGATAGGTAAAATGCCCTCCCTCATATATTTCAAAACTAATATTTTTTCTTGTTTTTATAGTAATTAAGATTAGGTTTTGTTATATTTATAGTTTCCTAACACATACCCTAACCTCAACATAACCTAAAAATCACTTTTTTTATAAAATTTTTTTTTTATCTGGAAGGATGAATGATATTAATCCCGCGAAAAACATATGACTAGGTCTTAGCACTCTCTTCAACTGTGATTTTTTGCGAGTCCTAGAAAGCAGTTTTTCTAACCTAAAAATAACATTTAAATCATAAAATCTCCGTAACTTTGCTCTGGGAGGGGCTACAAGTAATTTTCTGGGCTTAAAATTTGTATTTTTAAAAAACAAATAAAGTTTATAATAACCAAAAATTCGATTCTGGCATGGCGCCATGGCGAAAAACTCGAAAAACCATTTTTTTAATAGGTTTTCTGTCGGTTATTGGTCTCTAGCAACTCACAAATCATTTTTAAAGAAAAAAAAATAGCTTCATTGGATTCTACGTGAAAAAATACATTGAAAATATGCATAATAACTTTAGGAATACTTGGATGCTGTTGCAAAACAATTAAAAAAATAAAATAATTCTAAATTTATTACATAGCTACTTTGCGTCGTTGCTGCATTTTATGTTTTTATGACCTTGGTCATCTCTTTAGAGTCTCAAAGCTACTATTCAATGTATCCATAGGCAAATTATGTCCACTACACCCGAAAAACAGAGACAAATACTAGACAGATAACTATAACTCCTATATGTACATATATATATATATATATATATATATATATATATATATGTGTGTGTGTGTGGAATAACTTGCTATCCCTCGTATATACATAAGGAATAGTGAGTTGTTCTTAGGAAACGCAAATTATTTTTCTTATACATAGATAAAAAACCAATGTTTATCTATTCCTGTAACTATTCTTTTTAGTGTTCTTTTTTAGCTTGTAAGAGACCTAACATGTTTTCTGTCCTCTATAAATCACGAACTCGGTAGATTTGAACAATTAAATGATTCTAATTAGGTTCCAAATTCAAAAATTAAAAGATCATCATCTCTTTAGAGTCATAAAGCTACTATTCGATGTATTTACAGCCGAATTACGCCTATTGCACGCTAAAATAAGATTTTTAAACATAACTGAAGTAACGGTCGTATCATCTGTCTTTTTGTATTACAGTAGACTCTGGATACAAAAGAATCAACGGGCCTTCAGGAGAGGGCCTCACGCCCATATTTAGAAAAAAGAGCTCGAAATCTCTTATATCGCAATCTCTTGTATCGAGAGATCACTGAATCATTAGAGAGACAAAGACGGAATAAGGTTTTAGTAACAATCGTGTTGGGTCTATAAATTCGAGCCTGAAAGTACACTTCTATGTAAGCATTTATACTCTTTGTTAGAACTGCCACAATCATGATTTGTCTTCAGGCCATTATACGCGAAAAATAGAGTAGCAACCGATATAAGAAATACATTGCTTCTACATATATGAGAATCAAGCGCGTTGTTTCTAGCAACAGCTCACTATTCTTTGTATATATATATATATATATATATATATATATATATATATATATATAGAAGCAATAGCTCCTAGAGTTCCTAGCAATAGCTCACTATTCTTTGTATATATATATATATATATGTATATATATATATATATATATATTGTTACTAAAACCTTATTCCGTCTTTGTCTCTCTAATGATTCAGTGATCTCTCGATACAAGAGATTGCGATATAAGAGATTTCGAGCTCTTTCTCCTAAATATGGGCGTGAGCCTAAGTATTTGCGTTATCCCACCACTATGAAAGTGAGAGAGACAGAATATACACGTATGTTGGATACAACTCACACAACAAAACAGTAGGTGTGGGTATCACTTTTGACTCGAGCGTGTTGGGGACTCTTTGTATGAGAGAATTTTCAAGAAAATTCCTCTCCTGAAGGCCCGTTGATTCTCTTGTATCCAGAGTCTACTGTAATACAAAAAGACAGATGATACGACCGTTACTTCCGTTATGTTTAAAAATCTTATTTTGGCGTGCAATAGGCGTAATTTAGCTGTAAATACATCGAATAGTAGCTTTATGACTCTAAAGAGATAATGATCTTTTAATTTTTGAATTTGGAACTTAATTGGAATCATTTAATTGTTCAAATCTATCGAGTTCGTGATTTATGGAGGACAGAAAACATGTTAGGTCTCTTACAAGCTAAAAAAGAACACTAAAAAGAATAGTTACAGGAACAGATAAACATTGGTTTTTTATCTATGTATAAGAAAAATAATTTGCGTTCCCTAAGAACAACTCGCCATTCCTTATGTATAAACGAGGGATAACAAGTTATTCCATATATATATATATATATATATATATATATATATATATATATATATATATATGTATATATAGGAGTTATAGTTATCTGTCTAGTATTTGTCTCTGTTTTTCGCGTACGGTGGACGTCATTTGCCTATGAATACATTGAATGGTAGCTTTGAGACTCTAAAGAGATGACCAAAGTCATAAAAACATAAAATGCAGCAACGATGCAAAGTAGATATGTAATAATTTCAGAATTATTTTATTTTTTTTAATTGTTTTGTAACAGCATCCAAGTATTCCTAAAGTAATCATGCACATTTTCAATGTATTTTTTCACGTAGAATCCAATAAAGCTATGTTTTTTTCTCTAAAAATGATTTGTGAGTTGCTAGAGACCAATAACCGACAGAAAACCTATGAAAAAATGGTTTTTCGAGTTTTTCGCCATGGCGCCATGCCAGAATCGAATTTTTGGTCATCATAAATTGTATTTGTTTTTTAAAAATACAAATTTTAAGTCCAGAAAATTGCTTGTAGACCCTCCCTGAGCAAAGTTACGGAGATTTTATGATTTAAATGTTATTTTTAGGTTAGAAAAACTGCTTTCTAGGACTCGCAAAAAATCACAGTAAAAGAGAGTGCTAAGTCCTAGTCATATGATTTTCGCGGGATTAAAATCATTCATCCTTCCAGATAAAAAAAAAATTTTATAAAAAAAGTGATTTTTAGGTTATGTTGAGGTTAGGGTATGTGTTAGGAAACTATAAATATAACAAAACCTAATCTTAATTACTATAAAAACAAGAAAAAATATTAGTTTTGAAATATATGAGGGAGGGCATTTTACCTATCTTAACGGGGGGTACTCTTTAAGTATACAATTCATTTATTGATAAACTACTTAATGTACAAATATTTCATTATTTTTTTTCATTTATTATAAAATTGACTGTACACCTAACGTCAATTGATTCTTTCCCGAATCTTTTGAAATTTTCCAATAAAAACAAAGAAAACAACGAGAAAGAATCCATTAACGGTGGGCGTACAATTATTAAATTGATATTTAGCATTATCAACTCAATTATTTATCTAGTTTGATTTAAAAATAGAAATATACATAGTATATATATAGTATATTTCGAAATATACTATTACAATATCAAAATGTTTTGGTCAGTTTTTTTTATGAATGAGAAAAAAAATAAAAGAAAGCTTGCATGCATGAAGCCAGCGCTAAGCAAAAAACAATGACAAATGGTTCTAAAATTTTTCGCGCACCGCAGTGTGTAAAAAGACTGCTTCGCACACTGAATAGTGACACAAAAAACTGCGTTTCTCACACGGGTGTCTTAAGAGGAGGTAGGAACCATTTTCCGCTTGGCGGCGCTGCGGTCAGGTGAGAGAAAAATATAAAATATTTTTTATTCAGCGATTTATAATTTATCGAGACAATAATATACTTCTAACGTTGTCAAAGGCACTAGCCATATATATGTAGAATAATTATTGATGATAATCTTGTTTGAAAAGTCTAAGCTATTGTTATAAAACGAAAAATGCAGTGCGAAGTAGAGCCGGCGTGAGCATGTGTATACTTCGTTCTTTACTATTACTTTCTCTGTCGCACTTAGGAAACATACCCATATGTTTACATCGGTTCCACCACGCGCCGCATTTTTCGTTTTATGATAATATTTTAGACTTTTCAAACAATATTAGCATCAATAATAATTCTACATATATATGGCTAGTGCCTTTGACAACGTTAGAAGTATATTATTGTCTCGATAAATTATAAATCGCTGAATAAGAAATATTTTCTATATTTCTCTCATCTGACCGCAGCGCCACCCTGTACAGAGCGGCGAATGGTTACGACCCCCTCTAATAGTATTTTGTGTAACTAGTGCGCGAAATAACGGATTTGTGCACGAGTGAGAACTTGTTCCCCGAGCGAAGCGAGGGCGCCAAACTTACACGAGTGCCAAATATCTTGAGCGCACGTGTTACACATACTATTTTTTGACTCAAGCTGCGCGAAATTCGATGCGTAAATCGATTATTTTGAACATAAGAATTTGCATAAGTATTGTATATAATACTTTGATATCGAAAGAGTCAACTATTTATAATAATAATTTGCAGTGATTCGGTGTAAGAAGGAAGGGGGAGGGGGGCCTGAAGCTTCGGAGGGCGGAGCCCCCCCCCCCTCCAAAATATAAATAATAATTCATAAAATAAAAAAACACAATATATAAAACAATTAAATTTATATTCCATGAAAATATCTTAGATCTCAATATTAAAAGATTATTCACATAACTATAAAATAAAGATGAAAATTATTTTCAACTTCACCCATCGATCCATCTACTTATAGAAAATAAATTATGTTATTTTAATTTTACCTCTATTAGTTCACATACTGCTTCTTATTTCGCGCCCCTTGAATTCATTTTGCGGACGCTGAATTCATTTTGCGCACGCTGAATCTATTTTGCGCACGCTCAACTTATAACCTGCCTGAATATAGTATTTTTCGTACACTTCAGAGGCAATAGAGCCTGGCTAGTTTTTGAATACCAGTGTAAGCACCCGACAGATTAATAATAACTTCAAAATCATCGAAATAAAGTAATGATGGTATCACAAATTTATCTTTAAAATATTTTTTAACTTTTTTTGTTCTTAAATTACCTGGATAAAGTTTTCTATCCATTCTTCTTTTTCAAGTTTTTTCAGATAAGTTTCCGTAGAAGAGAGTACTTCAGGAATATTAAACAACTTTTGGAGAACTAATCTTATTGAAATAAATATGGTGTAAACAGGAATAATTTCTTTTACCATTATTCTTTTCACATATTTGTTGTCAACTTTATCGCCAGCAATGTACTCTTCATTAGGGACTAAATGCAATTTTAAAAGCTCTAAAACTGTAATATTTAGTAAAAAATTCTGAACAACAGTTCAAAAAAAGGCCTGAAAATCCCTTGTGTGCATCTGTAATTACATAAAAAAACAACATCTCTCATTTTTAGCGTGGATACAAGAATAAATTGAAATTTTTTTTTGAACACACCAGTATCTTAAGGTTCTATGTAATAATGCATTGGAAGTGTGAATGTTGTGCATGCGTGCAAGAAAAGACCGACCGTTCGAATGATGCGCTCATGAATTCACACTATCATGTATTATAATAGAAGAGCAAGATAGGGGCAACGATAGCGCATGGGCTTTGGCTCTTGGCTCGCGCCCTAGTGGACCAGGGTTCGATTCCCCGGGAAAATTTCGAAAAATAATTTTTGAATTTTTCTACGGGTGTTAAAACCCGGAGATCACGAAAAATCAATTGAAAAGTTCGTCTGGGTAAACTTGAACTATTTTAAAAAGTTCCACTGGGCAAAAATGAAAACTATAATATGTTTGAACCATGGCCTAAGGCAAAGAGCTAAAAGGCCAATTTAAATAGACGAAAAATAAGAGAAAAATGTCATCTGCATAAAAAAAAAAAAAAAAAACAAGAAGTTCAGTGCTTCAGGTAAACTCTAAGGAAGACTGCAGATAGTAAGCAATAACTAAGTATCCTAGAGTAATCTTAGGTAGATTGCGAATCCTAAGTGATCACTAAGTATCCTAGGGTAACTCTAGGGTAAACTACGAATCCTAAGCGATCACTAAGCATCCTAAGGTAACCCTAGGGTAAACTACGGATCCTAAGCGATCACTAAGCATCCTAAGGTAACCCTAGGGTAGACTGTGGATCTCAAGCAATCACTTAGCATCCCATGGTGACCCTGAGGTAAATCCTAGGATATCTAGCTACACTGGGGTAGACCATAGGGTACCTGGCTACCTTAGGGTAGACCTTGAGATATCTGGATACCCATGGGTAGACCCCAGGCTACCCTAGGGTAGCTGGATACCCGTAGGTAACCCCAGGGTACTCTAGGGTAGCTGGATACCCAAGGGTAAGCTCAGGGCACCCTAGGGTAGCTGGATAACCGTAGGTAACCCCAGGGTACCCTAGGGTAGCTGGATACCCATGGGTAGACCTCAGGGTACCCTAGGGTAGCTGGATACCCGTAGGTAACCTCAGGGTACCCTAGGGTAGCTGGATACCCAAAGGTAACCCGAGGGTACCCTAGGATAGCCTGAGGTTACCCTTAGGCATGCAGCTACCCTAGGGTACCCTGGGGTTTGCCCATGGGTATACAGCTACCCTAGGGTAGCCTGGGGTCTACCCATGGGTATCCAGATATCCCAAGGCCTACCCTAAGATAGCCAGATCCTCTATGATCTACCCTAGGGTAGCTAGATATCCTAGGATTTACCTCAGGGTCACCATGGGATGCTAAGTGATTACTTGAGATCTACAGTCTACCCTAGGGTTACCTTAGGATGCTTACCCACATAGCATGAAATAAAACAGTGAAACATTTCAAAATCTTTCAGTGAAAGATTTCTTAGAAATATTTTATAAATATTGTTGAAATATTTCGTAGCAAGATATAACGAACGAATAAAAAATCTTTCAATGAAATTTTTCAGCAATATTACAGTAATATTATATTGAAATATTTCATGAAATCTCGATGAAATATTACGAACAATATTTCATAAATCTTTCAACAATATTTCTCTGCAAGATTATTGGTTAACTTATATTACAATGAAAGATTGCTGAAAGCTTTTAAAGAAAGTTTTCACGAAACATGATTGAAAGATTTATGAAAGATTTCTCGCAGGCGTTCTCCTAGCTGTACCTCGAAAACTTCACGCAATCTTTCATAAATCTTTTATGCAACATTGCAAGGAAATATATTAGCGCTCTTACAGAGAAGGCTTCACGGAATATTTCATAAATCTTTCAACAATATTTTACTGCAAGATTTTTGGTTTACTTAGACTGCGATGAAAGATTGTTGGAAGCTTTCATTGAAATCTTTCAGGAAACATGTTTGAAAGATTTATGCAAGATTTCTCCCATACGTTTTCCCTACTGTACCTCGAAACCTTCACGCAATCTTTTATAAATCTTTAATATAATATTGCAACGAAACGTAGTAGCAATCTCACAAAGAAGGTTTCACGGAATAGTTTCATGAAATCTTTCAACAATATTTCTTTGCAAGATTTATGGTTTACTTAGACTGCGATGAAAGATTGTTGGAAGCTTTCATCGAAATCTTTCAGGAAACATAATTGAAAGATTTATGAAAGATTGCTCCTGAGCGTTCTCCATGCTGTTCCCAAAAATCTTGACGCAATATTTCATAAATATTTCATGTAATATTGCAAGGAAATATAGTAGTAATGTCTCAAAGAAAGCTTCATGGAAAATTTTATAAAATCTTTCAACAATATTTCTCTGCGAGATTTTTTGTTTACTTAGACTACAACGAAAGATTGTTGGAAGCTTTCATAGAAATTTTTAAGGAAACCTGTTTGAAAGATTTATAAAAGATTTCTCTCCAGTGTCCTCCATGCTTCAGCCAAAAGCCTTCACACTATCTTTCATAAATCTTACATGAAAGATTTTTAAAACTGTGGTAATTTTGCAATGAAAAATCGTAGAAATCTTTTATAAATATTTTCTTGAAATATTACCAACAATGTTGCTAAAATCCTTCATAAATCTTTCATGAAAGATTTTTGTAACTCTGATAATCTTGCAATGAAAGATTGCAGAAATATTTCATAAATATTTTCTTGAAATATTACTGTAAATATTGCTGAAATCTTTCATAAATCTTTCATGAAAGATTTTTAAAACTATGATAATCTTACAATGAAAGATTGTGGAAATCTTTAATAAATATTTTCTTGAAATATTACCGTAAATATTGCTAAAATCCTTCATAAATCTTTCATGAAAGATTTTTGTAACTCTGATAATCTTGCAATGAAAGATTGCAGAAATATTTCATAAATATTTTCTTGAAATATTACTGTAAATATTGCTGAAATCTTTCATAAATCTTTCATGAAAGATTTTTAAAACTATGATAATCTTACAATGAAAGATTGTGGAAATCTTTAATAAATATTTTCTTGAAATATTACCGTAAATATTGCTGAAATCTTTCATAAATCTTTCATGAAAGATATTTGTAACTCTGATAATCTTGCAATGAAAGATTGTAGAAATATTTAATAAATATTTTCTTGAAATATTACTGTTAATATTGCTGAAATCTTTCATAAATCTTTCATAAAAGATTTTTAAAACAGTGATAATCTTGCAATGGAAGATTGTGAAAATCTTTAATAAACATTTTCTTGAAATATTACCGTAAATATTGCTGAAATCTTTCATAAATCTTTCATGAAAGATATTTGTAACTCTGATAATCTTGCAATGAAAGATTGTAGAAATATTTAATAAATATTTTCTTGAAATATTACTTTTAATATTGCTGAAATCTTTCATAAATCTTTCATAAAAGAATTTTAAAACAGTGATAATCTTGCAATGGAAGATTGTGAAAATCTTTAATAAACATTTTCTTGAAATATTACCGTAAATATTGCTGAAATCTTTCATAAATCTTTCATGAAAGATATTTGTAACTCTGATAATCTTGCAATGAACGATTGTAGAAATATTTAATAAATATTTTCTTGAAATATTACTGTTAATATTGCTGAAATCTTTCATAAATCTTTCATAAAAGAATTTTAAAACAGTGATAATCTTGCAATGGAAGATTGTGAAAATCTTTAATAAACATTTTCTTGAAATATTACCGTAAATATTGCTGAAATCTTTCATAAATCTTTTATAAAAGATTTTTCAAACAGTGATGATCTTGCAATGAAAGATTGTGAAAATCTTTAATAAATATTTTCTTGAAATATTACCGTAAATATTTCTGAAATCTTTCATAAAAGATTTTCGTAACTCTGATAATCTTGCAATGAAAGATTGTAGAAATATTTTAGAAATATTTTCCCGAAATATTACTGTTGATATTGCTGAAATCTTTCATAAATCTTTCATGAAAGATTTCTATGATAGTTACAATATTGCAATGAAAGATTCATTTGATTGCTTAAATCTGGCCACGATATATTCTGTAAATATTTATTCGAAATGATTTAGAAATATTGTTAAAATATTTCAGAAATCTGACAATGAAATATTTTTAGGAGTTATTTTTCTGCAACGATTGAGTTTCCTAATCATGCCGATAGGAGGACGCGTGTTCAATGCGCGTTTTGTCCTCAAGTGTTAAGAGGATAGCTGACTTACTATATAAAGCAAAAGCTCTGATTAGTGCATACGTGCGCAGCGCTTATCTTATCCAATATAAATGCGACTTTTTAAGTGAATGTAAAATTATGTATGCGAATATGTATTTCATGTAGAAGTATAATGTATCAAAATATAATATAGTATCATGTAAATAAAAACTATAATTATTGTGAATATATATATATATATATATATGTGTGTGTGTGTGTGTGTGTGTGTGTATGTGTGTGTGTGTGTGTGTGTGTGTGTGTGTGTGTATGTGTATGTTATATCGATATCACCGAAAGATTGTAAAAATGAAAGATTTCTATGACGTTAATAATCTTGCAATGAAAGATTGTAGAAATCTTTCAAAAAAATTCCCTTGAAATATTACTTTAAATATTGCTGAAATCTTTCATAAATCTTCCATGAAAGATTTATTTGATTGTTTAAATATTGCTTCGAAATATTGCATAAATATTTCCTAAATATTTATTTGAAATATTTTAGAAAATCTTGTTAAAATCCTTCAGAAAACTTTCATTGAAATATTTGTTTGCAGTCTCTCAGATGGACATAGCGGGCTTTCAACAAAATTTCCGTTTAAAACTTTTCACAAAAGGCTAATGAAAGATTTTATCGATATGTACAGTAAATATATTTCTGAAAGAAAGGAGAAATATTTCATAAATCTTTCATGAAATATTTCTATACCGGTCATAATCTTGCAATGAAATATGGCATCAATCTTTTAGAAAGATTTCCTTGAAATATTTTCGTAAATATTGTTGAAATATTTCATAAATCTTTCATGAAAGATTTTTAAAACTGTGATAATCTTGCAATGAAAGATTGTAGAAATCTTTCATAAATATTTTCTTGAAATGTTACCGTAAATATTGCTGGAATCTTTCATAAATCTTTCATGAAAGATTTATTGATTGTTTAAATATTGCTTCGAAATATTGCATAAATATTTCTTAATATTTATTTGAATTATTTTAGAAAATCTTGTTGAAATCTTTCAAAAAACTTTCATTGAAATATTTATTTGCAGTTGCTCGGGCGGACATAGCGGGCTTTCAACAATCTTTCATCAAAAAATGTTTGAAATCTTTCATTCTTTCCTTGTAAATATTTCTGAAAGCTTTTATAAATATTTCATGCTATGTGGGTAGTGATCGCTTAGGATTCGTAGTTTACCCTAGGGTTACCCTAGGATACTTAGTGATCACTTAGGATTCGCAATCTAGCTAAGGTTACTCTAGGATACTTAGTTATTGCTTAGTATCTGCAGTCTTCCTTAGAGTTTACCTGAAGCACTAAACTCCTTGTTTTTTTTTTTTTTTTTTTTTTTTTTTTTATGCAGATGACATTTTTCTCTTATTTTTCGTCTATTTAAATTGGCCTTTTAGCTCTTTGCCTTAGGCCATGGTTGAAACATATTATAGTTTTCATGATTGCCCAGTGGAACTTTTTAAAATAGTTCAATTTTGCCCAGACGAACTTTTCAATTGATTTTTCGTGATCTCCGGGTTCTAATACCCGTAGAAAAATTCGAAAATTATTTTTCGAAATTTTCCCCTGGAATCGAACCCTGGTCCACTAGGGCGCGAGCCAAGAGCCTAAGCCCATGCGCTACCGTTGCCCCTATTTTGCTCTTCTATTATAATACATGATAGTGTGAATTTATGAGTGCATCATTCGAACGCTCGGTCTTTCCTTGCACGCATGCACAACATTTACACTTTCAATGCATTATTACATGGATCCTTGAGATACTGGTGTATTAAAAAAAAAATTTCAATTTACTCTTGTATCCACGCTACTGTGAAAGCACTATTAGAAATATATATACTACTCCTTTCAATAGTTATAAAAATTGAAAAATTCAGTAACGAAAATGTATCATAAATATAATGAATCTATTACTCCAATTTTGCCCATATTTAATACATTTTTTATGCTTTACGGTAAAGTTCTATAATTTCTGAAGGAGAAAAATTTTTATTTTATTCTTAGGCTTAAAAATATTTTTTAAATAGTGATCATCTCAATATTTTTCAAAAAATAAAGCTTAGATATTACTAAATTGATTTTTTTAAAGCGTTAAGGTTTAAAATTCTAGTTTTCCGAAAACTTATTCCAAAAATTTTAAATATTTCTAAGTCTGGGCCACTCCTAGTTAGTCGATTTTTTCATATATAAAACCACAATAAAATTATTTTAGCGAATTATCTTGTGAAGGCATCTTTTGTTCCAATTTTATTATATATTTTTTGCTATTTTAACCCCAAAATCGCAACTTCGTGCTTGCTCTTTCTTGTCTCTCATGGTAAAAAATACGGTTCGCAACTGGTATGAAATGTTCTATTATACAATCTCCTGTACATACATTATTATATAAATTCTAATGAATAATAATGTACTTGTAACGCATTAAAAATATACTCTATTATTAGACAATTCTAGAACATTATCAACAAAACCATGAACGATAGCTTTTCTTTGCGACTTACAATTTGAATACATTCTCACCTGTACAGGTTTATTACCTCAATTTGTTATTGACCGATTCCATCTCAAATCATGCAGACCGACTGCACCTATCTCTCCGAACTGCTTAAAAGTTTTTATATTATTCTACTTTGAAAATAAGCGTATACGTATTTTTTTATTTTTCAATATCATCAAAAATGCAGTTTTTATGCACTTTTTAAAAATGACTTATAAATTTTCAATTCTCAAAAATCGAAAATTTTTTTTTTTTTTTAATCGTTTTTATCCCTGTAGTGATCTTTATAAATAAATTTAGGCTCGTTCAATGCTACAGAGGATGCTCTTTTAATTCCACCGTCTTTTATTTTTTTTTACAAAAAAACGGAAGTGCAATTGCACTTTTTGTAAAAAATGAAAAATGCATTTTTCTCAAAAAAGCCATTTTTTTTGTCTCAAATTTTTTTTATGGATAGGTAGCCTTAAGACCTATATTTTCATCGGTGTGGAATTTGGAATATTTTGGTTTAGTAAGAGATACAAAAAAAATTGAGAAAAAAATTTTCATATTTACATAACAGATGTATATATACGTAGATATCTAGATATACCGCTAGGTGGCTAAATATCGCATAGATAATTTAAGTGCCTTAGGTTTACTTAAGAAAGCAGCTATTCACGGTAGTTATCTTACATCTTTTATACCGTTTAATTTCTAGATATTGAGACTCATTTTGAAATATGTCTGAAACTCATTCCGAGAAGAGACGGAAGTGTCCAAATTTTTTTGGATCACACAAAAAAATTGTTTATAATACCGCTACCAAATTTAGAATGTTGGAAAATTTAGCAGAACATCTGCAGCAACATTTGCCTGACAAGGCGGTACATAGTTCTGATTATGTGTGTTTCAACTGTTATAAACGCATCAAGAAAATTGAATCAACGAAAATTATTGATGCGATCGATTCAGATAATGATGCTTACTTGGTCTATACTGAAGACCACGATTTTCGTGCAAGCACTCCAGAGCGGATTGAGTATTTGAACGAGACTTTAATTTCAAGTTCCTTCGGTAATGTTTCACCGCTGAAAAGGAAGAGAGCTGTTGATGACTCTTCTTTAGAAACATACGTCACGAGAAAGAAATCAGAATTAATTTCTTCATTTTCCTCTGCAACTAGCTGCAAATTATCGGAAGCATACAATGTTTCAATTGATGCATCCAATGATGGTTTTTCTCAATGCTTCTGCGATGAATGGTTTAACAATTTGGGAGTAGCGCTTAAAATTTGTGGCAGTATCAATGAAAAAATTAAAATTCTTACGCTGATTCCTTTGTCGGTATCAAAATCTAAAATTTTATCTATCTTTCCCGAAGTGACTGTTTACATGATTGATAAAGCACGAATGCTTGTAAAAACTAAGGGAATATATTCTCAACCTGATGTAGGGTAAGTGTGGGAGTTAACGTGCCCTCCCCGGTTATCGTGCCCTATGTTAAAGCATGCGATGTCGATAATCAAAGCACGATAATAAAAGTATGCATTTATATGGTAAGCAGACGACACACGATAAACTGACACATCGCATAAACTTTGTTAATTCAATCAGCAAATTAACAGTTTTTAAATTTTCACTTAGGGAATTTGTTTTATTTGTAGATAATGTGCTTTACTTTAAATAAACAGTTTATAAAGCTTTTAAAAAATAATGAGATTTGTTTAATTGACGGAAATGTGTCTGCCTTAACCTTAAAGGCACGATAACTCATACACTTACCCTATACACTAGTCATCCCGTCGGTGGATTAGTAAAACACTATGCAACCAGACATAATCTTCAAAATTGTCATGCTGAATCAATACAAGATGCAAATGCTTTTGTAAAAAAAGTTCAACCTAACACTGACGCTATTAAATTAATCTTACTGCCAAAAGAAGATATTGAAGTTTTTAGGCAAAGCAAAATAAAAGAGTGGCTTAAGACCCCTAAATTGGCCAGCATTCAAAAAACCCACGTATGGAAAGTAAAAGTAGGGACAAAGAAAAAATTGTATATGGCTCGAACTGCTGCTCATCCTTTCACAAAATTATTAAATAAAAAGAAAAAAAAGAAAAGAATAATTACGTCAAAGAAGAATGTGCGCAATAAGAAAAAGTCCAAAACTCATAAGAAAGGAAAAAAAAAATAGAACTTTTTTTTTTTACATAATTTCTTATACTTAACGCAAAATTTATGCACTATATATATATATGTACAGCACAACACCTATGAGTTGCATAAAAGCTATGTACGTACAAATATATATATCTGAAATGCGCTTACTCCTGAAATATTTGTTGTATCTATGACGTATTTAGATTTATGTCGTCGTAGGCCGTATTCGGTGGAATACCTATAGACCACGCTAAATTTGTATAGGCATTGCATACGTTCATGCTAATATCTCGACGATATTCTCTCTGTCAATACTCCCTTAGGGAGTATTGACAGCTCTATACTCCCTAAGGGAATATTGACAGATCGAGATATCGCACAGCATGGCCGTATATGACGCGAGTGACATCGATTCGTAGGTTAGTGAAAACAAAAGAATGTCGTTAGATATGTCAATGCTCATTCAAATTCATATGAAATCTTAACTTTACAGAATGTTTTGTTTAAACAAATTTTCAAAGTTAAACAGTTAATAAGTAAAATAAATGAGTAAATAATGACATTATTTACTTTTTTTTAATAAAACATATATCATTAATTTTAAAAAATCATTTTTATAGTTCCTCATACGGCCTACCAACGACATAAACTTATCTACGTAACTTGGAAGTACGAAGGATTCTGAATCCAGGCTCGACTAAAGTGCTTGTCGCTTGAGCAGCAGTCAGTCTCGGGCGCGCGCCCTCGACCAACTGCTACTCAAGCGACAAAGACTTTAGTCTCGCCTGTATTCATCCTTCGTACTCCCAAGTTACGTATATAACTATTATGTAAATATGAAAATTTTTTTCTCAATTTTTTTTATATCTCTTACTAAACCAAAATATTCCAAATTCCACACCGATGAAAATATAGGTCTTAAGGCTATCTATCCATAAAAAAAATTTGAGACAAAAAAAAATGGCTTTTTTGAGAAAAATGCATTTTTCATTTTTTACAAAAAGTGCAATTGCACTTCCGTTTTTTTGTAAAAAAAAATAAAAGACGGTGGAATTCAAAGAGCATCCTCTGTAGCATTGAACGAGCCTAAATTTATTTATAAAGATCACTACAGGGATAAAAACGATTAAAAAAAAAAAAAAAATTTTCGATTTTTGAGAATTGAAAATTTATAAGTCATTTTTAAAAAGTGCATAAAAACTGCATTTTTTATGATATTGAAAAATAAAAAAATACGTATACGCTTATTTTCAAAGTAGAATAATATAAAAAATTTTTAAGCAGTTCGGAGAGATAGGTGCAGTCGGTCTGCATGATTTGAGATGGAATCGGTCTATTATTCTTTTACTGTTTGTAATTTTTAATGTAGCATCTACAAAGTTTAATTTTAGTTAATTTTAGAGAGGTCTGGGGTTACAACTTCAGAGTTGTAACAGTTATCGATCATTAAGGAAGTAGATGTTCTATTGTTACAGGAGCCTTACTTATGCTTTCAACATAATATGGATAGTACAGGGACCGGTTTTGTATAGGGGATTCTCTGATCAGTGTGGTGGTGCTCAATTCAGCATATGGCATCTTCTTTCTGCAACAATCATTTAATCGCTACTGTGTATGTGTTGAGTTGAAATCCTGGATAATAAAGTAAAAATCATTAATTTTTCTCAAGTTTGATATTAATTACACGACGACTATTGTTCATTTGCATCGGGTTTATGTGCCAGGTATATAAATGTTGAAATGTAAGCCAATGCTAAGTATTCGTAGTCCTTTTATTTCGAAGATTTTACTTCAGAGAGTATTCGGAATACATCTGGAAGTGTAAGATTCTGAAATGGGTTAAAGATAAAGAGTGTAGCTTATCACTTTGGATGCTAAATACTTTAAGGAGATGTAAAATTGACACTACACCTGTACTCGTACATATTGGCTATCTTTCCATTTTATTGAAAAATTTTCAGTAAGACAATGCTTTAGCTTATAGTATGTACAGTCGACGAAAACATATTCTATGATAGTTTTTTTCCTGTGTTTTTAAAATAACTTGATCTTACTGGATGATTCCGTTAGTCTGATCAGTTTTATTGGTTAATTTTTAAATGTCGGAAAAAGAATTATCATAGAATATGTTACCGTCGAGTGTACCATGAAGATAATTCAGTTAAATTTTTAAATAAATTCATTCGTTAATTATTGAGAATTTTGGGTTCCAATATTATTTATTAAAATTTTTTACCAGAAATCTAAATATCTTAAAAACGAATGAATGAATTTATTTAAATTTAAATTTAACTAAATAATCATCATGGTACATACTACAAGCTAATGCATTTTTTTCTGGAAATTCAGCAATAAAATGAAAAGAAAGTTAATATTTATGAGTACAGGTGTAGTGTTTGTTTTACACCTCCTTAAATCAGCTATCCATCCATTTTGTTTATTCTTCGTATTTTTTTATGTTACAATGAATTCAAATGAGTTGCGTGATTACATATTCTGTTAAAATGTTAGAGAGTATTGGGTATCATCCGAAGATAAGGCATTAATTTTTGTTTTAAGACAAGTTGGTTTCGGGAGGAATAATCATGGGAGTTATTACTGATGATTGTGAATATAATCTGCAGAATATATTGTATATTAGTCTACAAAACTGTCTTCAAAAGAAACTAACAAAATTTATAGACTTATCTTAGAATTGTATGTGGGATTTCTTTCAGAATAATCTACATGAACCCCTATAAAACTATCTTCAAAATTCTACAGTGTTTTTAAACATATAATTTTCTGTTGTTTCATACAGATTTCTCAAGAAAAAATTATTAGAATTGTGGTTAAAAGAATTCCCTAAAAATATTTTGCAGTATTTTCTTTAGGTATTTTGGAAGCTCATTTAATATTAACAAGAATATTTTTAATATTGTACACATTTGAAAATAATCTGCATATATCAGTGCAGTTGAATTTTCAGGAGATTTGCCGGAATTCCGATAGACTTTACTATATTTTTTAATGTGTAAAAAGAAAATGAAATAGAAAAATAGTTTAAGAAATTATTTTCCAAAATTCATTTAAATATTACAAGTTGATAATAATTTCAGAATTATTTTGTTGCCAAAGGAATATTAAAAAACGAGCAGTTCTCTACAGAACAAAATAGCTTCTAAAATCAACCTTAGTATTTTAATCTTATACGTGCGTCTTCGAAACTTAACGTAAGAAATTGCAAGATTTAGAGAAATGCCACCTTATTTTGTAAAAATGAATCGATGATTGATTACAATAGTACATTATGCAATTAGGAAGTAAAGTCGTATATTTCACCCGGGGGTGGATTTGCGACCCAAATGAGCGAAGTGAAGTAAGAGGAGTAAATAAAATGAAATTTTTTTATGTAAATTTTAAATAATTTATTCAATTTTATAAATTTGTAATTTAGCGAGAGAAATCAAATTTAGCGAGACAAAATAACTTATCTCCTTTTATTTTAAAAAAACTTAAAAAACTTTTATTTTCATTTTTCAAAAATATTATAAAAAATTATTGTTACTTACACTGACAGAAATGATTTCTAGCAGGGAAACGAATAGTCTACTTGATTAGGGTTTCTCCACGCAAAGGAAACTCTACTAGACGCTAGTAGAATTATGCATTTTTACAAACGACGTCGTTCTTGTTGTTAGAATAAAAATCACTTCTCGCTAGGAGAAATTCACTAGCCTGGAGAGGAAATCTGACTGATTGTATTTTCACTTATATAACGCCACATTATTACGCGGCATTTTTTTACGTCCTTCTTTAGTATATTAAGAAATATTATTAAATACTTCAAATAGAAATTTACTTGGATGTAGGAAAAATCCACTTGGGGATAGAATATTAAAAGCCCATGTAAAAATTATGTTGTCAAGCATTTTTCTACTAGATACAAGGACACCCGAAAACAAGTAAATTTTATTCTTTCCCCAAGTGAAAATATATTAGCGAGAATAACAAGAATACTTTCTACTACCGGCTAGTGGATTCCACTTGCCTCAAGAAATCATTTCTTTCAGTGTATATTTAAAGACAATATTATTATTTAATTCAAAAGAAAAATACTGAAAAATAAAGGTTCAAAGTATTGAAAATTTATATCACCTTTTTTTCAAAATAAACTTCGGTTTGAAACTAAATACTTTTATAAATTACTGTACCCATGATCACTTTGGTAGGGGACGCTTAAAAATATACTTTTTTACCATATCCAACCCGAAAGTTTCTACTTTCATCCCCACTACTTCAACCGAAAGTCTTACATTCTTGCCGGGGCAGGAAGCAAAAAGAACGTTCTGCGCAGGCGCTAACGACAGAGTATAGCATACGTTATATCTCTCCATCTCTTTCTTTTCCCCATATAATGTCTAATATACCTAGCCTTTTTGCTCTTCATCAAAAGTCATAGTAAGAACAAAACAAAGGCAGATATCAAAATCTTTTTCTGTTTCTTTTTCAAATTCTCTTAAATTTGAAACAAAAAAAAAATGTATACATTGTATTATATTATTATTTAGTTAAAAATGTGTGTGATGAAAAATGTGTGCATTGAAACAGAGTGTATCGAAGAATAACTCTATCAGATTAAATAATACAGTTTTTTTTATTAATGAACTATCATTACGAGTGTTACCGTGTAGTGTATTATCGTGTAGTGTATATAATAGAACAAAGCATAGAATCTTTAAAAATGTGCGTGATGAAAAATCAGAATAATTCATAACATTTTTTTTTATTAATGAATTATCATTACGAGTTTTACCGTGTAGTGTGATATCGTGTAGTGTATCTAGTAAAATATAGCATAACGTTTACGTTATACGTAATTTTAGTTGACAACTTTCGGCTTGGCTATGGTAAAAAATTGTATACGCGCCACGGGAGTGAAGGGGGACATCTTAACCCGCGCGTTTATCGCCCTCGCCTTCGGCTCGGGCGATAACATACGCGCGGGTTAGAATGTCCCCCTTCCCTCCCTTGGTGCGTAATATACTATTTTCATGATTTTCTATAAGAAAAAACTTTAAACACGTTTTTCTTGAAGCAACCGTTTTTTGATGTGGTAGAAATCAGACTAAAATTTAGAGGGGATACTCAATACTCTTATAGATTTATTGCGATCTAGAAACACTAATATTGCATGAATGCAACTCTTTATTTAAATAATTTAAGAATAAAAAAGGGTGAAAACCTGAAAAAGACCGCCATTTTTTCATCCTGGTACCTGCAATAGTCATTTATTTATATTTTAATATGACGTTTTTTTTTGTTTAAGATGCTTCTAAGTGAAGGCATCATGTATACCTTTTTATTCAGATGGTTCGCTTCTGGCATTTATTTTATCATTCCGAAGGACTCAAAGAATAAAATAAAAATTTCCACTCACACTTCAGTATGTATCTTTATATGTATAAAAAGTTGAATTTGAATATATATTACTTAAGCTATTTATTATATATTAAAATAAGTTATTCAATACCCTCTTAAAATAAAGTTAGAATAATACATATTTTGACGAAATGATAAGCTAATCATAATAAATTCTAAAATCGAATTCTCATTGTTTACAAACAAAAATATAGCAAACTGGCGTCTTCCCTACACTTGAATTTAGTCCCTGTTATCTTAAATTAAATTTTTAAACATTAAATCAAAATTTATTTTAATGTCTGATCAAATCATTTTTTATTTATATAGCAAGTGTTGTGTGTGTGTGTGTGTGTGGGTGGGTGTGTGTGTGTGTGTGTGGGTGTGTGGGTGGGTGTGTGTGTGTGTGTGTGTGCAATCAGGGTTGGATTAAGAAATTTGAGGCCCTAGGCTGATTTAATTCCAAAGGCCCACCTCCCTCCTTTATTTTCATAATTTTTCCAAATTTATATATTTACATTTACAATTTAAAATAAAATTAAAATTTTTAATGAATATATATATACAAAATTACATATTAATGATTAAAAAGGACAATCACAAAAACATTATTAAGTTTTTACAAGATATTTTTATTTTCTTAAAGTAGAGAATGTTATTTACATTACATAAATTTTTTTCTTATTTTGTTTTAAATGAAATCACGAATGATTTCATCAAAATTAATAAATTTCAAGATTTCATTCTCAATTGATATTCGTGCTAATGCTGATAAGCGATCGTCATTCATGGTGGATCTATAAGAATTTTTAATTCTTTTCAAAACGGAAAAGGACCTCCTAAATTTTTTGATAACATTTTCAATTAATCGATGGTATTGCATATTTTTGATTAATTTAAATTTATTACAAAAAATCTATATTTTATTTTTTGTTCATAAAAAACGATAATTGTATTACCAAGTTATAAATATAAACATTGTTTTTGCCGTAAAAACTCATGTTAAATTTCTAATTTCTATAATTTTTTTTCTCTTTAATTGGTTCAATGGCCTTATATTTTTAAAATTGCTATGAAACACCAGTAGATACTTTTTATAATATTTTTGTACTAAAAAACCTATTTTTTAGTTAAGTTTAACTGTTTTTCCGTTTCAGACTTCACTCGAAAACTAATGCAAATTTTATATTTTTTTATAGAATAGAATCGTTTACTCGTCCATAAATCTATTGAGGCCTGCTCTTACTTTTGTTTAAAAATATTTAATTTATTAATAATAACAAAAATTTAGATTGAACTAGAACAGAACTATTCGGCCGCCTTTTGAGGATTTTATTTGATTCCATTCTAAAAATATTTTTTTAAATTATTAAATCACAAACAATACTTTTACTTTACGATATTTGGACGAATAAAAAACATTATAATAAAATAAAAATTTATTAGATAAAAGAAAATGGTTTTAAAATTATTAATATAAAATAAAATTCTGTTTGTTAAAATATAATATGAAAATCTATAAATAAATATTAAAAATTTGAATTTACATTTTTTTTGTTTATTTTACATTTAGTTCCAAAATTTCATCTTTAAAAATGAGGCTCTGCTTCAAAGTGAGGCCCAGGGCTTCAGCCTCCCTAGCCCCCCCCCCTTAATCCAGCGCTGTGTGCAATATAAATGCATTATTATGTTTTTCTAATCTCAAAAAAAAGGAAAAAAGATTAGTATAAACTGTCAAGCTATTTATATATATATATATATATGTCTGAGCATAATAAATAATAAGACTTCAGAGAGGATGTATAGGGAAAAATAAGAGTTAGAACTCTTCAAGCAAACATCATGTGCGAGTTTGTAGCAGTGAACGGTACTTAAATTAAATAAGGAACTTTTCAGACGCATCCCAGTGCAACGATTCTCGTAATTAGTTCCATCGCGAACCAAGCACACACAACACTTCCGATGCAATACAACATCGCTACTATATAAGCTTACATATACCTATATGCATATGTGTGGTACTTTGCAAAAGTCTCGCGTAGTTCTACTATTCAAACCAAACACACATACACACGCGGGCAAATAGTACGCGTGACTCTTGGCACGTTTCCCGATATGTGAGAGTTTGTTGCCAGTAAAACTTTTGGGAAACATATAGGCATACTTCGAATTCGACAATTGCAATTTGCCTTTGTCTCGCCTTTTAATTAGTTTCAATGAATCATTTGATTGTCCAATTTTTTTCAATCATCTTGTCACGCATCTTATATATTTTTTTATTCAAAGAAAAGGAAATAAAAAGATAGTTACTGACTTTATTTAAAGATATATGTACGACTTGAAAAAACAAGCGGGGATCAAATATACGAAAAAAAGTAAAAGTGAGAACATGACTACTAATGTCTTCGTATTGAGGGTGGAAAAAACCTCCCTCGGTTTTTCTATCTTTTTTCTTTCATGCAGCCCGTCTGACTGAAGGAGAGAGAAAAACAGAAGTCGAGGTAGAGTAAATAGCAGCAAAATACTGTGAGAGATTTTCTTTTAACGGATATCAAACATTTGCCTTTGAAACAAAAAGAAAACTATGAGAAACGAAAGGAATACACCGACGATGGACAAATTGTCTCTCATTGTTTGTCCAGACGTTGTAAGAAGGTACAATCTGTTAGCAAGATAACATAATCAGTCTTGTTAATTTTCTTTTCATCGAAGATTTATTAATTAAAACAAATTGTGAGACCCCACAAATTAATTTTTTGGGGATAAAAACTAAACGCTACAAGCATAAATAAGTTAAAATGATTTACAAATTGATGAAAAATAAAAAGTTTATATTTTTTGTTAGTTTTACAGTTTCAAGTTATTATCCAAATAGTAATAAGAATAAAGAAATAAATTAAAGAATCCTGAAACATAGTAAATTATAATAAAAAAATACCAAGAAATAAATAAAATTTATTGTTTTCCTACTTTGACGCAAGACATGTTTGACACACCTCAAGTGTCAACATTTACATCTTACGCAAGACATCGACTCATATTTACATTATTATCTTTTACTGTCTAGCTAACAGCTAATTTGACCATTTTTTCGTAGTCAAATTCCAAATATGAATTTTCAGATTTTAGAAAATAAGGTTGCTAATAATTTTAACGATACATTTTTCGCAAAAAAAAATTTTTACCGCTTTAATTTTTTTTATATTATTTTAAAAAATAATTAACACAACTTTTATTTTGATTCATAATTATTCAAAATTAATTTCCATAAAGTTAAATTGAAGAAAAAAAAATTTAGTATCTTTAGAAATTCTACTTCTTTGAGTCTTCTATTGCAAATCATAAAACAATTTTCATAATGTTTATTTTTGCATAAATTTGAATCATTTCGAATATAAATAAACATTCACCTTTAATTATACGTACGTAACAGCTTCAATTTCTCCAAGTTATCTTGGTACGCAGAACATCGATTTTTTCAATAATACATAATTTTTCCTTAGAAACTATTGAAGACCAAATATTAAAAATTTCAAGAAATAAAATATTTGTGGTCTTGACAGAAGATGTATGAAAATATTAAAAGAATTATTTTACTTTCTCAAAGAGAAAGCAATGCAATGGTGACAGATTTGGATTTAGAAATTTCTGCAACTTTTTAACTTTTTCTGCTCTCGGAATAAAATTCAAACTTTTTTGTCCATGTAATGTACACTACGGTAATATACTCACATGTATTTTAATAAAAAATTAAAAAAAGAAACATCGTTATATTGCAAATATATTTTCAAAAACGTTCAATCAAAATATGCGTAAATATACTATCGTCGAATTTACAGCTTTTATGTTCATCTATATTAATGGTTTAATATTTATTAACATTAATTTTTATCACTTATAATAAGAATTTTTTACATTTTATATATTAATAATTCTAAAAAATAATATTTTCAATATTGTATAAATTATTGAGCCATTCATTTAAAATTAATATTTAATCAATATTTCAAATAATTATATTAGCCACCATGCTGATGTTATGCATCAAGATATAAAGTATTTTTTAAAAAGTATTATAACTATAAGGAGTTGGGAATGGGATATATTTAAAAATAATGATGTCTTTCAGAAATTTTTATCAGTACGTATGTATATGACGAAATTTGCTGTGCGACATCTTAAAAAATAATAAAAATTGCTTTATGCATACATTTGACATATTTTAGTGTAAATTAGATTTTGAGCCACAGTGGTGATTAAATTCTTTAATTTTCTCCATTGTTAAAGTTATGAGGCATTAGAAAATTTTTTTCTGTGTTAAAAGTAAAAAATTTATTTTAAATAATCATACATTTTTCTAGAACAGAAATATCTGATTTACATATGTATATATAAATGAGAATAATAAAAAAATAATACAAATAAGTCCAAAAATTACGATATTTTAAAAGTAAAATTAAAAGTTCTTTAAAGTTACTGCTTAATCAGCATCCTTTTGCAATAAAATATTGCGTCATTTTTTTCTATGAGAACTATTCGGTTATTAATCTGCGTACTTATACAACAAGATTATTCATATAACAATTGAGCCTATGAAAATGTAGCAGTAAGTAATTGCATCAATCGACAAGCACAATGAGATTTTAAAACAGCGACGTTCACCAACCTTTTACTTTGCATCTTCTTATCCTCTTTTACAATGCAACAGAACCTACTTGGCATCTCTTGAGATTTGCACTTCGATCATCTTTTCCTCGACCGCAAGCTATTCTTACAAAACAAAAGTAGAAAAGAAAGATACAAAAAAAAGAAAGAAAGAAATAAAAATAAAGTAATAATGAAAAAGGAAAGAAAAGAATGACAGAGAAATAAAGAAAAGAAAGACCGAGTGGTCGGATCTCCAAAAATGTCAAGTGGTGGGCGAAATTAGCGCGGCTGTGTAGAGAAGAAGGAGATGAAGAAGAAGAAGAAGAAGAAGAAGAAAAAGAAGAAAAAGAAGAAGAAGGAGGAAAAGAATAAAAATAAAATTAAAATTCACCGGTGGGTATATAGAAAAAAAGGAGAGAATAGAAAGAGTATAAGGCGTATGGTACATATAGGAACGGGCTCCCTCTTCTCTTTTTCCTATATAGCTCTCTGAGAGCCGAACACCGGCGGAAATGAACGAAGTCGACGAGAACCCCTCGTCCGTCCGTTCTCACAAACGCTTTAGATCCTCAATCCCGCGCGCCCCACCAGTCGTGCTCCGAACGCCGTACCGCGAGCATTCAAGGGAGATTTAACGTAACTTTCACTGTACGAGTGATACCTTTTTTTTATTGTCCTCCTCGTTTCATTGCCGCGCGCGCGTGTGATTACAATTAACCAAATAATTACAAAAATATATTCAAAGTGTGTATGAAGAATAATCGTCAATTACTTTTTTCTTTTATTTTTTCGAACCAAAAGAATATTTTTAATATTTATTCAGCAATTCTTTCCATCTATTCTCCAAACGATTATCGAAAATAAATATTCAATCGATAAAAGTGACAATCGATAAGCGAAAATTTTTTAATCGAAATGAAAAGAAGACGCGGGGTATCGTAAATCACAGTGTATTTTCATAAAGGAGTAAAAGGGAACTTGTGAAAATACAACGAGAAACGAGAATTTTATTTGAGTAGACAGCAAGTTGGTAAATAAAAAAAGTTTTAAAAAGTGCATTTAATTCATTAAAAATAGCGAAAACATGCAAATTTATTTAATAACGAACGAATAAATTTAAATAAAAACGAAATAAAAAAAAAGAGAGAAACGAGTGTGATTGTAAATATAAAACCCTGCACGTGTATATCTAGTGGTGTGAGAGCCAAAAAGGTGCTTCGAATATGACGCGCCGGTCAATTTAGGATTGACTTACTCCCTCGGATAACGTCAACCGAAGATAAAGAGGGTGAAAAAGTGAAGCTAAAAAGGCATCTCAAGTGTCGAAAAATCACTGAGAGAAGTGTAAAAATAATTTTTGACTAAATTAATTTTTTTAGCAAAATCATAGATTTTATTCATTGGTTTTTATATATGAAATAGTATAGAATAATTTTTTTCAAAAGAATTCTGGTTAAAAATATTTTCAACTATAAATACTTGTAATATATTTTGTATTATAGAATATATTATACTTTATTTAACATTAATTTAAAAGAACTTTTGATTGATTGTAAATCAATGTCAATGTACGTTCAGGAAGATCTACAGTTAAAAGTATCTGTTTTGTTTATTTGTAACAATTATGAAGTTTAATAGATGTCCGTAATAATTTATAGTCACTAAGACAAATCTGAATAAATTTTCTGTAATATTTTAAGCATCAAATATTAACTAAATATGTTAAAAATGATAAAATTTATTATACATATTATGGTGTCGATTTCATTAATAATAAATAGCTCCTAGACCAATTATATATCCTGACTTAGAACAGTAAAACTAAAAAAATATCAATTTTTATATTGAAATTTAAAAATTTATAGCTGAATAAAAGAAAAATAAAGAAATCATTAAAATGAGAAAACTGTAGATTTTTCTTAATGTAAAAAAAAATTGAAAAAACTAAAAACCAATGTTACACTTTCTCTCAGTGTTGTGTACCAGAATCTAAAGTAAGCAGTATCGAAAAGCAGTAAAACGCATATCAACAATGGGAAGTGGTGGCGAGGGGGGTGGCAATAGGTCTTTAGAGGCCTCAATGCCAAAGAAATTTCGTTCATCAAAAGATATGAATGAATTACGTACATCAAATAGCAGCAATGCTATTAATTGGACAATGTGCGTATTATGTGTAACAAGTCTAACAATATCAGGCTTATTAGCTTATAGAGAATTACGTCTTGAAGAAAGAATGTTAAAGCTTGAAAATTTGTGTCAAGCTAATATATTACAAGATCAAGATAAACCATCTGACGTGCTTATTAAGAGGCTTCAACGCGAAGTACAAATTCAATTAGAGGATGTACAAAAGAAAATTTTAACTGGACCCGATGGACCTTCTGGTATATTTAGGCTCAAGAGGGATGTAGCCGAATGCAACTGTCCGCCAGGTGGGTTTATTATATACATACTTTTCATTTTCTCTATCTATAGTCTATATGCGCGACTAGTTGCGCTTACAGTAAGCCTAGAGATCAAAACAAACTTTTCAAGTACTAGCATTCATTAAATTCATCTTTCTATAGAAATAAAACAAACATTTAGTTACAATATAACGGATACGAATGTCATCAGAAATTATTTAACTGTATTTACTTTCATCGATCGATATTTTACGTGCAGCTTACAAAAAGATTAAGCTTTCAAATATTTTTCCTTCTTTTTGAGTAGCACTTTATTGGGTTTGAAAACAAGTTTTTAATATCATATTACAATTAATTTATTTACCCACTAAACTATTCAGAGTAGAAATTCACTCCAATTTAAAAGTAAAAATTTAATACCATTTTATTAAAATAAATTTTCACTCTAATAGAGTATAATTTCACACTTAATCCAAAATTAAAGTGGGCTTTCACTTTGGTCAATTTAATGCATATAAAAATACTGTCTGCTGTTTTAAGAATAGCTTTTAAAATAATATTTCTAAATGTGTACGCTTTTATAAAAAAAAATGTTAACATAAATTTTAATTATATTACGTGTGTATAATCAATGCTTTATATAATTTTATGTAAAAGTAAATGTATTTATGTACATTAACATAAATTGTATTATAATATATAAATTATAATGACCACAATAGCATATATGTGAAACTATAGAAAGTCTTTATTGTGTGATTAAATTAAACTACATATTTTATTTTTCATCATTGGAAACAGAGCATTATTATTGATATTGCAAATTTCATTTATTTTGTATTAATCGATTCATTATAATGTATGTATGTGTATATATATATATATATATATATAATTCATATGTGTAAACTAAGTTTACTATGTATGTAACAATTTTTACTATATGCAATGGTAATTTTTATACAAAATCAAGTATGACCATGATCACAACGTAACATAGTCATTTTTCCTATGAAATTTGTCTTTATTTATTTTAATCATAACGTTGAATTTATTAAACAATTAGAGAACTGAAATTTGAAAAATTAAATAGCATTTTGAAGAATAGGCAGAAAAGAAGATGAAGAAAAGAAAAATGGAATCGAATTGGTTATAAGCCATTTTTTTGCTTCCGTAATTCAATGAAAGAAAGAAAAAGAAAATAATATTTGCTACCTTTTTTTCTTTTTATTAAATAGCTTTATTGCAGTTTATTATAATTCAACCGTGTTTTTATCTTTTTGTTAATTCAACTCTTTTTTAAAGATTTTATTTGACTGTGAGAAAGTTAAAATATTTATATTAAAAAAAAAATTGTTTTTACTTACCACGAGAATGTACATCAAGATTTATTAAAAGTTTCAATGTTTAAAACTTTTTTAATCAAAATCTTTGATTAAAAAGAAAAACGGAGCTTATGTCTAAATAAAGACGAAAATTTAAAATTTCTTTTTCTTTTTATATTTGTTTATAATCTATTTGCTGTCAATCATTCTTGTTTATAATTATATTTTTCGGAAATCCACGTATTTAAAATTTTTGAAACTTCACATTAAATTATATGACATAGAAAGTTTTAATTATCGAATAGCAATTAATCTAAAATATTTTGTAATGTCAAGAGTAGTTTTTAAAAAATCCGTGCAACCTTAAACTTTATCTTATCGTAAAATATATGTAAATAATATAAAAATAGCCACACGGTTTTAAAATTTTCTATGAATATTTGATTAAAGCAAACAGTTAACAAACTATACCTTGTTCGACACACTTATATAAAAGCACGTATTACCCCCATACGCGCATGCTCTTTCACAGTTAATTTAATTGCATGTGTGTTTTTACGTAAAACACGGGTGTGTCATGCAATATTTATATATATTATATATTTTTAAAATGCAAATATATATATATATATATATATATATATATATATATATAATCTTACATTTGTATTTAAAAGAAAACCAGAGGAAAAATATTAAAAAAAATAAAAATGTATATATATGTACACACGCGAAGGATAAAGAGGTTAAAAGAAATGGATTGTTACCAAGTTGGAGATGAAGAGGGATGAAATATGACAGGTTGTTCTTTATAGAGTATTTTTACTATATCCGTATGACGCTTGGCTGTATTCTTATTTTTCTATTTCTTATTTGTATTTTTTTAACGTTTGAATCTCTAAACTTTGAAAAATATGTATCATAAAATACTGATGAAATCAAATTTGGCGTTTCGAAACTTAATGCATGTTTTTCTTTTTCTATACCCTGGTAGAAAATTAATCATAATCTGTCGAGATATGCTATATTAACATGTCGATTAAGCATACTCTAGCTAAATTATGGTTAATTTTTCACCAAGTTACGCAAATGTTTATATGCGTATGTGTGCTTCATTTCAGTTTTCATAAATACTAAATTTTATAAATATATTTATTTGAAATACTTAATTTTTTTTTCTTAACCCCTTAACTGGTTAGACTTTTATAACTTTTTGTGCCAAAAGTGGTGGTCACAAATACTATGTTTAGGTGTACAAAAATATTGTTTTTAGGGGTTTTCGGATACGCTGATTCCATTCCCATCATTATTTTTACAATAAAAAATATGTTCATATATGATACATAGCCAGTTCCGGTACGACTTTTTTTGTGCATATATGTTACATAGCCAATTAAGGGGTTAATTCATCAATAATTATTTTTTAAATTTATTTGTTATTCTTCACGATAAATAGGATGTTTAAATAGTATACGCATTTAGAGAGGTATATATATATATATATATATATATATATATATATATATACATATATATATATTTTTTACCATACCGAGATCAAATATATTACTTTTGCGTTTCGGACTCGAGAGCGAAAATGGTACTTTCGGCCAGAATATGGTGAAAAATTCATTTACTTGTTTTTTCTCGAGTTTCCTACCTTTCATTAATATTACAAAGTTAAAAAAGACTGTTATATTTAATGAAATATTTATTCTTGTTATTAATATTTATTCTTGTTATTAATATTTATATATGTTTGTAATATTAATTTTAGTTATTAAAAAAACACAAAATTTGCAGAAGAAATTTGCAACGCATAATTTTTACAGTATTAGATCACTATGGTAATAATAATAAAAAAAGAAAACTATTAGCTTATTATCTTGAATTTTTAACTCAATGAAATTATAATTGAACATATTTTCTGTGAAAAAGGGCGACTCATAATTTTGAAATTTTAAGAGTTCCCTAACGTTTAAGAGACTAAGGAACCTAACCAAGGGTTAAAAAAAAGAGAGTCCTGCACTTATAATTATCCTCGTATATACCACGAATGGAGGAGACATGCTTGAAAGTAATTTTCAGGCTTATTACGTACTAAATAGACTCATCTAAAAGAAAGTGCTACTAAAAGTAACCTTTTTTCATTCGTAATAATTAGGAAATTAAAGTATTTTTTTATTTTTTTCAATAGAGTTGTCGATTTTACTTTTAAAAAAAAAAAATTTTTAAACCTATGAACTAATAATAAAAAGATTTCAATAAAAAAATGACTACATAAAATAAGCAAGAATATAAAAAAAAAAGTAATATTTAAAAACAAATTTTAGAATAAGTAATCATAATGCAAGCAATGAATTTTCAGAATTAAATTTTATAAAAATATCAAAACCTTTTTTTTATTTAAAATAACGGCGATATAGTGTAATTAAAATTATGTCACGTCGCTTTCATCATAAGTGAAAGAAGGATTTGACAAAATATCCTTAAAATATTGAAGTTATCAAAAAAACTTGGTATAATTACGGTGAATTTTAATTATAAATTTTTCTGCACAATCTTTGTTTTTAATTCTCGTTGGTTATTCTCTGTTTCGAAAACTATAAAGGTGATATTGCGTTTATGCTTGTAGGTTTTATTATTGAAAAATCAAAACAAATAAGTCAAAAACTTACTTATTATTAATATTAGATTGACGTACAAAACGGAAGAATATGGTTTCACGAAAAACGTACTTTTATGATATTTATAAATTTTAATTATTATTAAATTTTACTCATCTCTTTAAAATCTGATTTTTTTGTTACATTAAAGTGATAAGAATTGCTGAATTATATCTTAATCCTAAGATAGAAATGAAATCTTTATCCTTTAGTGTTCGTCGTTGATTCAACATTTTTCATGTCTTTCCTTGAACTTTTCCTCCCGCATCTAGCGTCAATCTCTTTCTTTCTTCTCTTTCACGTCTATTTTCGATGGCATCTTGTCTATAAGGAAGCCTCCTGCAAACGATTTAGTCTGCTTTTTTCTTCTACTCTTTCCTGCGTTACTTTATCTCATATATAGCTAAGGGAAAGCTTTACTATATAAAGGTATATAGGGCCACCTCTCTTTCTTCCCCCTTCCCATCACATATCTCTATTTTACTGAAGATTGAGACACACTCCTAACGTTATATACACCACATATCGAGCAAGAGAAAGAAAGAGAAAGAAAAGTCAGATAGAAAGCCACCTACGGGTTGGGGTAACGCGCAAGCGGTAGACGCCATAAATCTTGCGACGCGACGCTCCACACACGGCTTATATTCTTCCGTATATACATATACACACATATATATATATCTAGAGATCTCTTTCTCTTTCTAAAGCCATTGTGATGTCCTGTAAGTAAGTCGATGGATGGCGTGTGTGCCTGTACATCATTGAAAAACGCGATGCTTTTCTCGTTTTATCTGATAACGAATTCTAGCCTCACTTTTTCCTGTTCATCTCCTTTTTTTCCTTTTCTTCTTCCCCGCAAATTTCATTTTTTTCTTTTCTTTCTTTTATTTTTTTGTCTTTCCTAACACTTGTTATCTCGCACGCGCAAAAGCCATTTTGGTCCCCCTGAACGACTGATGATGCATTGAGGTTTTGCGTTGGTAGCACGTTATTTTAGCTATATATATATTATATGTTTCGTGATTGCGGTTTCGGCAGCTGTTACAATTATGCTTTCTAACACAGTGAGTAACCCTTGCGTGCGCTGTATATATTTCTGCGATGCTGATGTATACACGTAGACGCTTATAACTGAATATTGTGGTTAAGAGACATTTCATCAACGCTGGCTATAGATCAAATCATACATATTTTAGTATGTTAAATTGTTTATTTTGCCAGTTTATTATGTCACCACAAACAATAGATTCGTTGCACTAAATTAACTTTAAAGGATTTTAAAAAAAACATCAATATTCAAGCATTACAATTTTTTTAACAATTTTTTAAAATATCTTTTAGTATATTATATTCTAATGATTATGTCTTATTTTTGAATACCTGAATCAAAATTATATAATACTTCAACTTTTTCAATTTAAAAAAATTAACAGTAATATCGTAAACAAGTTAACTTAATCTTAATGTCTTGCAGAAGTTAATATTATTCAAGATATGTGTTTGGAATTTATTTATTTTTAATACTCGGCCAAAGATTTTCGAAAATTAAAGCATATAATATTTATTTTTTATGGAAAAATTTTAGGTTTATAAGTAAAACTTTTTAAGTCTATTCACTTAAATATTACTAATTACTTTGATCAGGCAAACCGTTACACGAAAGTGCCTTATTTTATATACTAATTTTATCGATAAATATTTTTAAAAAATGAAAGAAAATAAGTATACTAAAATACTTAACCATGAACGAAAGTTATTCCCTTACTTCAATTAAAAAAATTGCTAAAAATTTCCAAGAACGTTGTTTTTAGCATGAGTAAGTTATCTCGTTACAATTTCAAAACTTTTACCCGACATCTTCAACTTTGTGCGAGACATCACGAGAAAAAAATTCAACAAGTTTTGCCAGCTCATTCCATTAAAAGAGTAAAGTAAACAAAAATCAATGTTTTTTTTCCTACCCATTGTTTCGCTTTACAAATGTACACGAAGAAGCAAAAATAAATAGCCAAGAAAGCTTACCAGAGGAAAAATGTACGCGTAAATAAAGATAGGAGAGGTAAAAAGAAAAAGAAAGCTTTGCAGCGCATCATCGCAAATAAGAAAGTGACGATAAAACAAGAGAGAAAGCACATGAAATATAAAATATTTGTCTTTTTATTATCCTTTTTCTAATGTCTATATATGTACTTTTGTAGAAAGCTCGCGGTAAATAATGTGAAAAACACCTGTGCTTAGCATATATACGCGTATATATAGAATGTTAGGATATATAAAGGTAAGCTCTTGTGAAATACAGAGCGCGTATATAAAGTAAGGGAAATGTGCGTTTATAGGGTTTTAGCGAGGGCAGTAAAAGCTATTGCGAAACTGCCCAAGTGCTGTTGCGCAATCTTAATTTTCCTACAGAATGAAAAATATGATTCCAAAATTCTCAGATTTTATAACAGCATCGTCAACTTGTTAATATTTTTGTAAGTGTATATTTATTCATAAAAAGAATTTTTACGTAAGTTGGTTTTGCTGTTTCTATAAAATACACTCCGAAAATTTGTATAAGTGTGTAGATGTCTTACAATAGTCGGAAGCTACAAAAAAGTAATATTGCAAGTGGTAATAAAACAATGTGATTAATTTATAATTTATATTTCTAAAATAATAAATAAGTATTTCAATATTTTCTAAATTCTATTATTATTTCACACAATGAATTCCAGAAATAAAATGTATTAGGTTTGTGAATTATTTCTTATAAACTTTTTAAAGATTTTTCGATTCATTTAAATATATTGGGTTATTCACTACTGACAATTTTTTTAATTGATTTCAACGTTCTTTTTTCATTTATTTAGTAATATAGAGATGCTATCTTTGTTGAATTCAAATGATTCTGAAGTGATAAAAAGTAATTTAATGCCTTAACCATCTCAGAGTTAAGTCTGATAAATATATCACATAAAGGAAAAATTCATCAATCTCAATTTGGGGTAATTTTGTCAATCGTTCATGTGACGTAAAATTAAATTTCATGCAGAATAATAATTTTTCGTTCTTCTTATTCCGCAAATAACTTGAAATGATTTAATGGTTCGTTATTGATACAGTATCTGTAGCTATTATTTTGTTTGGTCATAATAAAGTATATCCTTCACATCCAACTATGAAGAAATTAGTGTGACCGGTTCTTCGGGCTAACTCACCATTTCTTACATTTGGAATACAATGTATATCCAAATATCCTTTTCTTTTTTATTTAACAAGAAAATCACATATTTACTCAGTTCTTAAGTTTATGTTCTCCAACGTAAAAAGGATTCGTATTCTTGTCCAATAAATTTTTCCATTGTGTTTATGCTGAATTTTGGGAAGATCAATATAACATTTTAAACTTTTAAGGCGATATTTTTACTTCTGATAAAATTCAACATTTTCTGTGGAAACATAATAGTATATTATCAATCTAGAGAAGAAAAATATTCCTCAGCTCATAACTCACAAATTGACACCCTAGTCGAAGGGTGGCAAACATAAACTATGTGGTATCCATTTTTACACCGAAAATACCACATTCCATTTTTGTTATGGAGGAAATGTGGTGTTTTAGCTCGATGTTGAAAAAAAAATATTCTCCTTTGAGATATTTATAAAAAATGCAATGTCTAATATGCATGTTATCGGTTTGCATTATTTTTATAATACATGCCATTCTGTTTTTTGAGGTAACGCTAATGATACAAATAATTCATAAAGCAAGTGGAAAGTATAACATTAATACTTAAAAAATTCAAAAGGATTAAAATATTTTATCTCAAAAAAATTTCTTATACAGAGTATTGGTAAAAATTAATTTGAAATTCCCCAATAATAATTACTATGTTTAGTGAATCAATTTGATTAATAATTTATTTTGCAAGTCAATATTGAAATCAGAATTTTAATTTTATCGATTGAAAACTTTTCAACAAAGTAGTTTTATAGGAAGCATTATGGTTTTTGAACGATATAATGCAAAGTTTTATTATTTCTTAAAAAATAAATGAGCATTTATGATTTGTTCTGCTAAATTTTTAAAAAAGAAAGTCAGTTTCGACGTGTTGATAATATATAATCCCAAGAAGAAAGTTTAGGGAAGCACAGTTTTTCTCTAGAGCTTTACAAAAGAAGTAAAAAAAGAAGTCATGAAATCGAGCAGATCGGCAAAATAAAGAAAAAAGAAGGTGCGTGAAGAAAGTCTTTTCTCTTCTTGAAGAAGAAAACTACCACAGCATAAAAAGTAGTAAGACGGATACATTGTTTAAACGTACACGCGAAACATTGCTTCCATCTCCTCTTCTTGTTCGTTTGTAAAAAAAGTTTTCTTTTAAAAGTTCGTCCTTATATACGCAACTAGTTACGAATTGAATTTCACAATTTTCCAATTCGGGCGCCAGAAAGTTCGACATAACCGTGCTACTTCTCTATGATTTGTGCATCAGTGCAATTTCCAGTGAGAGAAAACTTTTCTTTCCTCGAATATAGATTGGACTACTGAATGAGGAGAGTATTACTTTTCTTGTTCACGTGCAAAAGAGTAAAAAGGGGGTGCGATGAGGGAATGCAGTGTGGATTAATTGCAGTCGGATCACTTTGCGGAAGGTGAATCTTACGCTTGACGAAGCACGTCATTGTTATATGTGTGAAAGAATCGAGGTTAAAGTTTAAGTGGGAAACTTACAAATTATTTTATTATCAAGTACCATGAAGGACGTAGTTTCTAATAAAGAAACAAGTATTATTGATAAAACATTAACATGTAAATAATGAAATTATTTATTTATTTAAATATCAAACAATCTATTTTTTGAATAAAATTTTTAAAAAGTTTTTGCTATTAGAACCTTAACGATAAGATTTATAAAATAATTATTTGGGATCTGGTTCTTTTTTTCACGATAAGAAAATAATGTAGCATTAGTCGTAATAGAAATTAGAGACACATTTTGTAATATTACAGAAAAATTTTAATCAATTAATTTAATACAGTAACTAAAGTTTAATAATACGAAAAGTACTATCCTTCAGAAATTATATATCCTTGAAATAATATATGAAGCATATAAAAATAAAATTATTCATTTTTAAATGAATTATTTGATTTCCTCAAATAGAATTTATATTGATATTTTATTTTTAAAAAAATCTAAAGTAGATATAACAAATTGAATCAGACAGTAGTTATTCTAAAGAATAAATGTATATTTTAATGCTTTTGCTGTTCGAAAATTAGTTATTTCATGAAAATTAAAATTTAAAAGTATTTTACATCACTTACTATAAATTTCTATTTAGTTTTGATCATCACCAAAATTAGAATAAACTAGTTCGATAATTGATTACGAATTATAAATTAACTATAACAATTTATTATCTCTATTAGAATGCATTACAAGTGAATTCGAAACCTCTAATCGACCAACATTTCAAATTCCCAAATTCATTCTATACAATCAAATAACTAAATACAATTTAGTTGTATAAACCTTTGATAATATTAATCGATATTTCTCGCTTTAATGCCGTCATTTGTGCGTTAATACAATTATTTCATAAACATATTAATAAATACTTACCCCTTTTGAGCTCTCGGTTTCTCTGATACTTCGACACAATAGTTATTAAACTAGCAGGTGCACAGTGAGTTTAATTTCAACCGATGTATACGCTCGCGTTATATATTTTTTCAGTTATCAATAACACCTGCCGATTTAGTGCGTTTGAATTGTACGCGAATTATTATTTTTTTTTTACCATACAAAATTTTATTCTTATATTTTTAAGCTGATTTCTTTAATTAATCTATCATTGAATGTAAGTGCAATTTTTGTGAGACATTTTTAAAAACTTTATTTAACCTTTCACTCATTCTTTTTTTTCATCGCTTTGAGTTTACAACGTACTTGTACGTTGTCGTTAAAGACCGGTCAATAAGAGCTTCTATTACTCTGCCAAGTGCATGTAGTTAGTATTCTACGTTATACGCTCGTATTATGACTTCGATAATTATTGATTAACGAGCTATGAAATTTCAAGTTGACGAGCTGCGTAACAAAATCTATAAATTTTTTTTCGGAAATTTCATTTAATGACTAAATTTTATATATTGATATCTTATAATCGTTATAATTTATCAATTAAAAAATAGTAGAAAATATATTTATTTTATAGGGCAATTCTATACAAAGAAATTTTTAATATCCAGATGATATTTTTTTGGACTATAAAGTATTAAATGAAATCAATTATTTAATTTTTCTTTTCAACACTTAAAAAAGTTAAATGTCTAGAACTTTAATACGTTAATTCCGCCTTGCGTAAATTACGTCAGGAATATTATACGTTTTATATAGCAATAAATTTAAACGAAAGCTAATAAAATGACTTTCGATCCACGCGACTTTCTAGCCTGCTCAAAAATTATGACCGGTTATGAATATCGTAAAAAAATATAGTTTCAAATTGAATTTAGATCATTCGCATGGTGCGCTCAATTAAAAACAGAGTATTTGTGTAATCAATGATATTAATATTAATTATCGTGATTACATTAATAATTAATATGACAATCACAAATGTTACGCTTATATGATCTCATATCAAAGATCAACATTTAATAGCATTAAATACCTTACATGTATTGATTACTAAATTGACAACCACAAACGTATTATATGAATATATTTCTTTTGATAACCGTACTGTAAATCTTTCCATAATATGATAAAAAAAATACTCTTCGTTATCATTAAAATAAAAAAAAACATCATTAATTTAGAAAGAAGAAAGAGAAAAATAATTAATTCAACGTATATATATATATATATATAAACATTAATGAGTGTCCGATAATTTGATTTCCAAGCGAAATAAAATCATATAAATAAATATGAAGAGAGAGAGACTTTAATCGGAGATATCAAATTGCTTTCAGCAATGAACGATATCGTGTACTTTATACATATGTATACGCGTACATGTTGAATTGCTATGATTTTCCCAAAGCATCAATGTGCATGCGCATATAATATCAAACGACAAGCTGGATAATTGCATTGAGGGGGGTAAAGGGGGGCTAAAGGAGCTCTCATTCTCAAATGTATATATATGAATCCGAATGCCGTAACTAATCGCTTAACTGCTTTCTCTTACTTTACTAATCGCTTTCGCTTCTTTTCCCACTGATGCTTTTTAATTATTTATTTTCTTCTTTGTATGAATATAAAAAAGGTTATAGTTAAATATTAAGTTTTCATACTTATTTTTTTGTACTTTTATTTTCGCAAAAATGAACGAATTAATTAAAATTATATTTAAAAAATATTATTTAGCTCCTATTTCTTTTATATACAAATATAAATAAAACTCGCAAATCTTTAGTTATGAATAAATATTAAAATTTTTGCAATTACAATATTTATTTTGAATTTGAGAATACGGTAAGTTTAACAATAGTGATGAATAATTAATTTGGCCATGCATCGTATATCCAGTGTCATTAAAACAGCTCTCGAATTACACTTTAAAGAGTAAAATTTACCTTTAATCAGTTTATCATCTGTCTAGCTATAGTATTATCTAGGCATGTAATTCTATAGTACGAAGCGTCAATCGCCGGGTACAAAGGAAAGTAGGATATATATAACGTACGTTGATCAAGTGCTCCAGCAGACGAATTCTCTCGATTTTAGCGATCAAGGCTCGATCGTTAAATACTCGATCGAATCTACATTATCCTCAAGTGTTCAATGAATCATGGTTTACCTATACACTTGAAAAGCTTCGCTTTCCCCATTGTTCAATGTTCAGGGGAATCAGCCAAAATATCCTACAACTACCGGGTGTCAACATCATCTTCGCTGGTTTTCCTGCTACTACTGCTGCTATATGTTAACGCAATTAAATGCTGTTCAAGCATCTATCCATACAATAGCTATACAACCAACTTCTCTTTCAAACTAATACTAATGTGAGAGATCATCCGTAAATTGTTTTAGCAAAGGATTAGATGTTGTTTTTTCAGTTAAATGTTCAGTGTATTCTATTTACAAAGGGATAAACTTTACCTCTTTATCGTATTGTTGATTTTGGTTGAGTTAATGAGAGATTAAATTCTGTTAACAAATAATAGAAATAGATAGTGTTAATTTCACAAAGAAATTTTAATAAAATTTATCCGTGTGGGAAATTTCTATTATCAAAAATGAACGAAAAAAATTAAAAAGATATAGTTCGTCTTTCATATTTTTTTTTTATCTATAAATTAATGTAATTAAAACACAAAAACAAAAGGTCTAAGTGGCTAGAGACTTGAGAATGACGTAATATAAAATAAAAAATCTTTAATTTTTATTGAATCAAAGACAGTTTTTCTAATATTTTAGTGCCCTGGTAGAAATTGAAACGCTTTGTATTACCATTTTATGACCAGTAGAAATGGAAAGACTTTTTTTAACATTTTATGGACATTTCTTTGGCATTATTATTACTAATAACCTCAAATTTTTATATACACCATAATTTAAGCTCACATTTCTACCAGGGTGGATATTATTTTTTATAATATGCAATTTCAGAATGTTTTTTGAACTACGAAACTTAAAACTACCGAAATATAGTCTCTTTTTGATTTAATACTCGATTTTTTTCAAAATTATGAATTATTACTGTTTTATTCAATTTTTAAGAATTGTTTTTAAAAGAAGCATGATTAATATTAATCAATATAATTCTCAAACATAATTTTACCGTAAAAATTTAAAACTATCAGAAAATCATACCTTTTAACATAAATAATGTACTTACTTAAAAAATTCCTAAAAAGCAAAGTAGCTTATAATTACAAAAATCTTTCTTTATATTTTATAATTAATAACAACGATTTTAAAATTAATTCAAAATTCGTGACCTGGAGTTATAATCTTTTTTTTTATCTTATCTTTAATTTTCAAATGAATTTCCTGTTATCTTCTTTTTTAAATCTTACAAATTATTACATATAAAACAACACCTGTTCTGACCATTGGGCACCAGTACAGGGCGCTGCGTTTCGAATAATTTTAGAAAAAAATTTATGTTAGTTTGTGGTCATCATTATAATGTAACAAAAAAAGTTTTATTAACAGATATGAAATATTAATAAAATCTTTAAAAAATTTAACTACATTATATTTATAAAAAGCACTACAACGTGAAATAAAAAATTTTTAAAAATTATTCTTTAAAATGTAATAATCTATACGATTGGTTATCGGTAGCAGAGTAAAAATTTAACAGAATCTTTATCTTTCGTTAACAATTGAACATGCAATTGAATAAAAATTAATCTTGAATTATCCTATGAAATTCAATCGCATCGTTTAAGTCTCATTTCACATAACTGTTTTCACAATTTTTCATTATAATTCTTATATATTTAACAAAATGTTATATATTTAACTAAAATGTTTTAACATTTGAATGCGATTAACGTATATGCTTAATCTTATTTAAACTTCCACGCGAATACAATAAAGTATGCTCGTGGAGCCTTTGTGCAATGAGAGAGCCAAACGTGACTTTTACAAATAAATTGAATTATTTTCTACTTTACTTTTACATACAAAAGCACTATCTTTGATTCTATGTGCTTTGATTTTATTTGTAAGTTTCTATTATTGTACGTTTTTTTCGACTTTCAAACAATACCTATGGTTTAGCTTAGTTCTCATTTATAAATTATAATTGCAGGCTTTTTCATATTATTTTTATTAATCATATAATAGAACAATGTTGAACGTATTTAAAATTTTACCATTTTAAATATTTGACTTGTTTGTTTAAATCCAATCTTTTTATTGCTCTAAAGATATATAAATTTATGTTTTTGGTCCATTAATTTATAGTTTAACATTAAGTTTATATTTATATAATGCCTTTTAATATTATACCTACATAATGTTAAAAAGATAAATTACTGTAAAAAAAATAATTTTCTAATATTACTGTAATATTTATCATTGCTCCCGCATCAAATTTCCTTATATTAAATCGTTTACTATTTATAGTATTTCAATAACAATGGTCTATTTTTTTGTAATTTTTCAAAAGAAAAAAGAATGAAGCGGTATTCAGATGTGGTGCAAAGCGTATTATGTGAATATTTTCATTATATCAAAGAACTTTAATAAATAGCACCAGAAGAGTATTTGAATATATTTAATAAAAAGAGCATGACTATTTAAAATTCTCATTTTATTAATAAATATATGGAACAAAAATTTTCCTTATACTTATATTAAAATTTCATCGAAAATTTAAATCATGAATTCACATGGTTTCCATTTGTTGATTCTTCTTGCATTCTCGTCCAGACATAACTCCGTCATCATCTTATTCAAGAAGATCATCGCTTGGCTTTTACACGTATGTTATATAGCATTATAATGCGCAGAGCTTTATATATCGGGAACTTGAAGCGCGCGCGATCTATTGTTAACTTTATTTGTGACTATGGTGGACGGAAATATATTTACATGGATGACTCTTGTATGTTTGCTCTAACAATAGAGAAAAATATATATATTCTATGCAACGTGGTACCGTTTTCTCTTTGAATGTTTATGAAGATACCTTGTCAGCGACGACAATACTTTTTGTTAGTTTTACATTTGAATTTTTCCAATTTTCCAGTTAAATTCCACATAGATTTATTATGTTTTTAATTTTTATTTATGCACTTTGGTATTTGCATTTAAATTTTTCTATTTTTCAACGGATAGCTTTCAAGATTTATTGTACATTTGTTGTTTATGTACTTTTTTTAGAGAAATTCAAAATTTATACATTGCTACCAATATTTTGACTTTCATTTTTTATACAAATATTTTAATTAATCCAAAAACTTTAATTTCAATCCTATTTATTTTTAAATGATTTTCAAAAAGATAACGTATTTCGTACATGCTTTTAAACTTTTCGTTAATTCAATCTATTAATACAATAAATGTTCCGCTTTTGAACGAATTATGCACATTTAATTTTACAATTAAATAATCTCGGTTTTGTTATATTATAGATATAACTTGGTTGAATTATTGTCAAAGTTCTATAATCAATTTGGACAGTAATGAGTTTATCGGAAGATTAGCGCTCTACTGATAAAATTAACCAAAACTAATTAAACAATTCTCTTTTCTAACAGCGAATAATTTTGCTAACCGAAACTACTTGTAACTGATTTAATTGTACTTGTACATGAGAACGAAATCAAATTAACTATTTATGTCTTTATCAAACATTTATTCAAAATCAAATCTAAATAAAAAAATATATCATAGTTATATTTGATATTTCGAACGTAGATAAATGATGCCTCACAAAACATAAAAAATTTTTCAATTGAGAAAACCTCAAAAACACCCTATAATACCATGCAACATCGCTACACATGATAAACTTTAACCACTGAGAAAAGATAGTTGAACCCAAGCACACATGCTTACGAGTTAACTCGGTCAGCATATTTTAGCCATTAGAACTAAAGCTAACAAAGAATGCAATTTCGAAGGTGTGTCCAAAAAGTTTTTTTTTTTGTTTAAAATACAAACTTTAGGGTAATACTTATGATTATGCTTAACAACAGCTGTTTGCAACAGATCATTACAAAACAAGCAATCTAATGCTTGTATACGTATGGCATTAAGTACACATAATATTAAAAAAAAAGTAAAAGGTATCTTTTACTTTGCTGACCTAAATGTATTTGTTCCTCTTTCTATGGGGATAGGTCAACTTTCCGAATCGACTTATCGTCCAACTAACGTTTATAAGCTAACTTTTGCATTGTTCGCGAGAAAGATAGAAAGAGAACGCGAAGCTTTACGAAAAGATGAGAGTATATCCCGTCGTTTGTATGCAACGAGGAGAGTTCTGATTACCTTAGTTTGGGAAATATTCTCTCTTATTTTTTTTTCTTTTCTTTCTTTCTTTCTTTTGTTTCATTGATCCTTTTGTTTTTGCACGAAGGAAATTGTCCTTTTATGTAGATGAAAAGCTCAAGGTAAAGAAAGTAACGTTTGGATTTTCGCCTAGTCTTGCAAATTACTGATATTAAAACTTTGTGAAAATTATTTAGCCAGTTAAAAAAATTTTTACTCCAGCAGACGCTTTCTTACATTTAAAGCTGCAAAGCGAGATTAAGAAGCAATTTTACTTTTAATTTTAAATTTCGATAACGTTACAATTTCTTACTCATCATTATTTATGTGATACTGCAAGTGGAACGATCTTAATTAACTATTTAATTAATTAATTATTATTTTAACACAATTTTATTATATTGTTATTACAAAAAAGGTCAAAGTTTGAAATTACGTAGTTAAATAAATTGCTTATTACTTGTTAAAAATGTCAAAATTTTGAAATGAGAATATATAGATAAAGTAATAAACTACAACAAAATAAAAAATTAATAAAACAAAATGAATGAAAAGAAAATTTTTATTTTTTTACCAAGATATTCAAAATTTTTTCACTACAATAACATGGAAGAAATGCAATGAAAATTTCTTTATTATTTAAAAATGAAAGGAACATATGATTTTATAATTATGATCTAAAATTATTGTGTAACGAATTGTAAAAATGATTTTTACTAAATATACGTTATTTCTACAAATGCGTTGCAAAGTTTATCAGGAAATTCTTGAAGTACCATAATTATGCACAAATATCAAGATTTGAATAATATTAAAACTGATTACAATCAAAATGATGATAGACGCTAAGGAAATAACAGTAAAATCAGAATTCAACTTAGACATTAAAGATGATGCTATACTCATGAAAATTGATAATCTACAACGCGTACACTTGATTGTAAAATGTTAAATACAGAATTAATACTTTATTTTTACGATATTAGCAATTTAAAAATATATATTTTAGAATTTTATTTAATAGTTTCACACGACTTTATATAGTTGTAAATAAAGAAAAACTAAACTTATTTATCCATAATTAACAATCTAAATTAATCGTTTTCACATCCTACGTATATAAATAATAACTTTATTTCCAGATTTAAAATAAATTTTCAGCCTACTCACACATTACTTTTAAAAAAAAGACATTAAAAAAATCATTTCCTCTTCAATTTTCTACAACTTTATTAACATATCACTTCATATAAAGTATAAGGAACCTCGGCAAAAGTTACGAACAGTAACGTTAATACGTTCTACTTAAATTATCCCCTCTTGCTTTTCGTTATGGCGTGCATTTTTAGCAAAAAGAACGTTAATAAAATAAAAAGCGAGAGCGCAAGTAAAAAAAAAGGTGGTATATGATAACATCAACAGCTGATACGTAAAAGCGCTGTATGGTGTATTAGCCATCAAAACGTTAATCTTGATCGAAAAAAAAGAGGCGCTTGCACACTATACTACAGTACAGACGTGTCAGTCTTCACGCGCGTTCAGAGAGTTGTTTTAAAAGTTGTAGAGCCAGCAGTTTATGTACGTGTGTCGTTTTATTTCTTTTTATTTTTTTATTCCTCTTTATTTTTTTTCATTCCACGAGACGTGCACACCTTGAGGCGACTCTTTTACAGTCACGGGATATACGAACTTCCTTAAGGATGTGCCTGTTGTACAGTCATCGATGAAAATAAATGCAAGTCGACTTTTTTGCAAATGATGATCTCGTTTAGATTATATTTTTTTTCAATTCTTAATAAAATATAATTAACAGACTCGTTAAGGGAATATTTAAAAACTTCAATTTAAATTTAATAATTTGCATAAAAGATTTTCAACCCATGGATTTAAATAATGTTGCAATTAAACTTAGCTTCTTATAATTAGATAGTGAAAAAAAACATAAAAGGTTGTATGTAAATAACGAATAATTTAATGACGTGAAAAATTGAAAATGATTAAATAAACAATTATTTATTCAAATATTGCATGTCGCATCTATCATCGAGATTTCGAAAATAATCTTGCTCCGTGTGCACAAGTTATAGCTGTCTAAAATGAGGTTTAAATTTATTCAAAATCTCCGACTTGATATCTTATTAAAAAATTTGTTGCATCCTATGCGTTCGCGTTTGAAAATCTTAAAATTAAATTAAAACCGTAGCAGAATAATCTCTACCTTCAAAGTAAACATGTTTATACTCCACAATAAATTTATCAATTTCAATTGATACTCAGCCACGACAATATAAATACGGATTAATGGTAAGACTTTTTTTTTCAAATATTCCAACGAAATTTATTTTTGCTAGTGTCTGTAATCAAGCCAATCCTATTTCTCGTTTCTTCCAGGCGCTAAAAGAGAAAAAAAATTGTAATAAAAAAACAGGAGTGGCAGTCGTGGGGACTGGCCGACAGAAGCTATGCTTCCAGTATATATACATAGAAATTAGGAAGTGTGACATTTGCAAAATTATAATTAATTTTTTAGTGAAAACGTTATTTTTCATTCGATGTATTATGTATTTAAAAATATATTAATAATGTAGTTTTTTATTAATATCAATTATTAAAAAAACATATATTTAGGTAAACGTAATTTTCGTCATGTGCATTGTAAACAGAAAAATACAAAAATTTTATTAAATTTTATTAAATTTTCATTTTTTGTTATTAATGTAGTAATTAATAACAACTATATAAATATACACATATTAATAAACGGAGGAAGATAATGAGAGAAAATAAAAAATTTCTTGCCAAAAAAATATATTAAGATTATAATATTATAAATACAAACGCATATTTTCATACGTATACTAATTTTAAAATTTAAATTAAATAAATATTATTTACATAATTTATTTATTTAATCATCGTATTCTACGTCTATCCTTCTCTGTCCGCCGGCTTTAAGAATTGACTCTCTCTCTCTCTCTCTCTCTCTCTCTCTCTGCGTCTATATGATAAGTTTCTGGTGGATGAGCGCACTGAGTGGCAAAACACATGAATTACTTGTCGAGTTTACCTATACTTATATTAAGAAACTTTACCATCCAGTCTGAATGATGGACCTCATTTGGTTCCTCTTTTGCACTGATGTAATAGTGTTTATTAGTACTATTACTAATAAATTCTTTTATATATATAAAACCGTATAAAAACAATTTTCTTGATAGTTTGTGTGTCTACAATTTAAATTAGTGTATAAATATTACTTAATTATAAATTGTTAAATCTTCGGTTAAAAAATTTTTGTATTACTCTTGTATATTTCTATAGGATCATACGGGGTTGAACCCCATGATCTCAAATAAATGATTCAAATCAAATCAAATCAAATCTCTCTTTCTTTTTCATAAAGAATAGAGAGGGTTGCGTCTATCCTTCTCTGTCCGCCGGCTTTAAGAATTGACTCTCTCCCTCTCTCTTTCTTTCTCTTATATGTACAATAAAGGTAGCCGCGAATGGAGGGGGCTATGTCTAGCCTTCTTTGCCGGTTACAACAAGCAGTCTCTTTTTCTTTATCTTTCTTATACACATCCACTTGTGTATATACATGCATATTCTTAAGCGGAATGGGAGAGAGGGAAAGAAAGAAAGAGAAAAAAGAATGTTTGTATGTTGATAGCAATAATGGCATCCTGTGCCGTATTCGTTCATTCACGCTGGGTGACATTTGGGACTGTCGATTTTTATACATTTAGTGCCCCTGCCGTAACGTCGCGTAAGAAGCATAGCTTCAAAAAAGGATAAGGGGATGGATATATCGGTTCGCTCGGTACAAGTGGGCGTTGGAAGGCGCGAATTATAAGCGCGACGAAGGATGACTCGTATAAAGAAAGTAACGGATAGAATTATCGATATAGTCAATTCTATCTTTAAGAAAAGAGTTTATATACATTCGAGACACGTATTTGCAAGCTACTATATTCTGTATATGTATATATACATATATTTATACGTCAATTAATATTCTAGTATTGGAAAGGGACGCTGCAAAAGTTATAAGATACCATTGCTTTTTAATGTTTGTTTCGATGCATTTCTAACTTTATATAGACATACATACACACGTACAAGGAGAGGATATTTTATTGACAAAAGGGAGATCGAACTTGATATGCTACTTATCCTTTGGATTACTTGATTTTTATAACTTATTTTCATATCATACGGAAAATATGGTAATTTTACCTAAGAAAGTGCAATGTTTAACATTCAAATTGACGTTACATGTAGAATAGTAATGATTGAGTAAAAATAAGAAAACGAGAATTGTTTGATTTTGTAATCAATACTGGTTATGTTTAAAATTCACTATTTATTTCTGAGAATATTATAACAGCGTAATATTATTAAATTATAAAGTTATATTAACGACAAAAAATATGATTTCATTAAATTTTCCGAAACTTTTAATGAAACAAAATATGTAAATATTGAATTTTTTTTTAATTTAGAATTTTCAATAAAATTTTTTTTCATTTTTTTATAAAAGTGTAAATTTTATATTTCTTTGTTATTCACTGTTTAATATATAATGAGGCAGCCGGTAACTATTTTAATTATTTTCATATAATAAAATAATTGCACTATACGTTCTTCTAGTTATTATTAATTTGATTAAAATAATTATAGAAAAAATTTTAATTAATAAATATTCTAACAAAAATAAAACTAGATTATTCAATTAAAAAAATTTCAATTAGTAAAATATCAATTATTATATACTTTAAATAAACTGAATTTTAATATTGAAAATACTGAAAAAGGTTCTGGTTACATTAAATTAATTTTAGAGTTTTTTTTTCGTCTATTTGAAAAGCATAAAAATTGTAACAATAATAGCTTTTAAAAAATCCCAAAAGATCATAAATTGATGGTTCTTTACCCGATTATTAAGGTATAACATAAAAAAAAGGAACTATAAAAACGTATAATGCTAGTCATTCCAATACTGACCGTAAACAAACATAGACATAATAATAATAATGATAATAAAAGTGAGTCAGCCGTAGAATGCGATCACGAGCTTTACGAAACGCGCAGCGCAAAATAACTGTTATTCTTAAATAAATGACAAAAGAGCCAGCGCGCTATACGCGTTGTATATTTCATCGTAAAGTAAAAAAAAAGTTAAAAAAAAATAAATGCATCTCTAGCACCAAATGGACCGCCATTCGATGGGTAGTTCCAAGTGCAGTTTAAAATAATACATTCGATGTCCTGTTTGTGAGCTCGACAAATATTGTCCCTCATTTTCTTAGTATTGATTCTTGGGAGAGAAACCCATTATGCGCGCGTATGCGCAAACATTTTTTTCTTATTTTTTTTTTCTTTTTTTTTTTTGAAGAAAGAACAAAAAATTTTTTCGAAGCTTACTGGTAGTTTAAATTATATGCGCAATAACGAAGGTTTATTACGTGACGGCGCTAAAGCTACGGAGCTCCTTTTTACTTTTGTTACAAACTAATTGTACTTGGAAATTTGTACATTGCAAAATTAGAGAGGTTTAAGTGTGTGAGTGTGTGCAATTTTACTTAACACTCGTATTTATATATTTTATATTTTTTTTCTTTCTTTTTTGTTTCAGGTAAGTTTACAAAAGATGTTTTCGACCTACACTATTGTAGTAGCTGTTAATGAGCTTTGGGTACATTGTAGTTTTTATTTTTTATTTTCTTGGTAAGTGATAAAGTGAAGTTGTTTTTAGAAAACTTTGTTTGCTGTCATAATTATCCTTTATTTGATCTAAGATTTTTTAAACACCTTATCTTAATAGGTCATTATTTTTTAAATGTTTTAAGAATTCTTTTCTTTTATTCCACCAATACTATTAATCTATTACTGTAGATGTGTTTACTGGAGTAAACATTAATATGACTTGCAATTGTATAATATATTAATATTTTCTTCATACATAATTTATTATCCGTTTCAGAATGTTAAAGAAATATTAATCATACGAATGTATGGCTTTTTTTATCATATTAAATCATATAACGGCCTTTGTTTGGAATTCACTTACGTTAAGATTTAACATTAAACTTGTCAAATTGTGAGAAGCAAATAAATGAACGAACGATATCTCAAATTTCGAAAGTCAATCATAACTTTAATGAACTTGCAATAAAAAACAGAATAAGACCTTTTTATAAAGCTGTTTGTCTACCATAATGGACATTTGTAGGTTAATCAATGTCTGATTTTTTAAAATAATTATTAATATTTGGAATACTTATATAGTTATAAAAGATACTGATCTCTTATATTATAAACTTGCGATGAATCTATATACTAATTCCATTTTTGTATAAAATTTTAAAAACTATATGATTACAATATAAAATTTTCTCTATCATGATCATCAAAATATGTTTGCATTATCAATTAAAATAATACGTTGCAATGAAATGTGAGTTTTAATGAACTAGTTATAGTTTAAAAATAATTTGATTGAAAAAATTGAGCTTACATAACAACAGTTTATTCAAATAAAATAAGTTAGAATACTTAATGATCGCTTCCAACATCTGTACTTTTATAAAGCTAACAAATAACTTTTCTGAACTAGAGTTCATCTATAGCCGAGTATTTTAATATTCAGTCCTCCTGAAAATAAAACACAAGTCTAAAGCGCATACAAATCAAGATGAATTTCTCCACCTTTCTTTTCATCGAATAAAAGAGAAAAAGAAAATACGAATCAAAAGAAAATTTAAGCGTGAAAAAAAGTTAAAAAATAAAAAAAGAATTACCTTTTGCAACGAGTAACAATTTTCTTAGCTTCAAAGTATTAATATAACGCGCGAAGAAAAAAAGGGACATCAAAATTGACTTTTCTATTATAAAAAAAAAGAAAGAAGCGTATAGCTATAAAGTTGGTCGGTTGTATCTTGCAACCCGCAAAGTTAAAATAGAACTAACAAAAGAGTAAGCTAAAGAAAAAAGAAAACTAAAGTCTATATAAGCTATGTGTAAGTAAGAAAAGATCAGGGTAAAAGAAAAAGTATGTACGTATATATATAGGACACAGTAGTGTATAGTAGCGTTCATTCGGTCTCTCCAACATACCGACCCCTCGGTGTAAATTCGTAAGTGCTTCATGCTTGCGCATCTCATCAACTATTATATACTGGTTGGTTTGTGCGATATGTATATACATGTCTCCCCCTTTCGTCACATAACAGCAAAATGACGTCAGCTCCCTTCTATAAGTGACCAAAAGCTTTGTATGCCTATATATATAACTACAATAATTTCCAGACGGAAGAAAGTTCATCATTGTTTTCCGTACATACCACCCAGAGGAAGAGAAAAAAAACAAAGAAGATATGGAATATATTCTTCTTTCCTTTCCTTTAGGCTACTTGAAAGAAATTAATTCAGTACTAAATCATGAACTATATGTATATATTCTTTCTCCTGTTCATTCTTTACTTTTTGCATAATATAAAGCAGATGCTGTTTGGGTAATGTGCTTACTTCAATGTTTTTACTTACTTTTTTTTCTTCTTTTGTTACTTTAAAGCTTGATTTTCTCGTTTGGAAAAGTGACTTTCGATATCTCCTATAAGAGTCAATGAATGGAAGAGTACTTTTAATAGTTTCTTGGAAGGTATATCGAAGTTATAAATAGTTGAGATTCCTTTTTAGATCTACATGACAACTTTTATTTCTCTCTCTTTTTTTTTAAATAGATGAAGAAAGAGAAAATTCTTCAAGAATATTCATGAGCTTTATAACCTTTAAACTGATATGCTTAATTTTGGAGCTTATATTATTATGAATAATAATAGTTTGAATAACTCCATAACCATTATTAAAAATAACACACTTTTAAAACCACACTTTAAAGAATAATACACTTTTAATTTATGGAATATTGAAATGGCATATGATGAAAGCTCAATTAGTCATGAAAACTTGATAAATCACATCCTCAAGTGGGTGATGGTTATATTCAATAAAATAATAAAATTCAGAATTTTCATACTACGATTTTTATTTAATTTTGTATGATCTTGACTACGTCTTAACTCCTGAAGTGACATTTAACTAACCAAAGAAGTTTCTATTCTATTGAGCTAAATATGAAAATAGTTGAAGATTTGATATGATTGAATTTATTGAAGAATCATATTGTAAGATGGAAAAGATGAATTGTAGGATATAAAATTATTACTAAAAGATGCTTTTACAAAGACTCAGTATACTGTATATTGAGACGTTATAAATAGAATGCAACAAATTTAGTCATCATCCATAAAATGAGAAGCTCAATCTTTCCATTAAAATCCATTAAAAACGTAACATTCCAGAGGCTCTTTTATCCAAAACCTAGACCTGAGTTTATATTATCCATTATTATTACTTACTTCCCTCCCACTGCTTCCTCAAACATTCCTTTACGCTTCCTGTCCTATGAACCATATCCGACATCTCTCGGAAGTAGCGTATTAGTTAGGTTCCATGTCCAGTAACAAATGACATGAGCAACTGAAAAAAAGAGAGAAAAAAAGAAGAATGAAAAAATAATGAGAAAAAAAAATTTGTACATCCTGAACACGAAAGCCAACATCGGTATAACAAGCACTCATTATCGCTAGATTATCACACAAGAGAAGAGCTTAAATGGACTTGACTCTTTAATATAAATGGTCACTTCAACGTTCTCGTTTCGTTTATATTCTCTATTGACAACTGTCTACGAACATTAAATGGACGCTCGCTTATTCAAAGTACTCAATCGTTAAGCTTTAACATGTGTATACCAACGCATGTGATTTTGTAGTAGACCAGTATATAAAAGCTTAAACCCACGTACTTATCTCATCAAAGACACGATCACACCATAGAACGCATACTTTGCGCACTCCACGCGCACCATACTTTTGCTTCTTCTTTTTTTTTTTTTTTCTTGTCTTACTCCCTCTATTTCTTCCCTTTCCTGCTCTTCTACTTGTCAATGTGTACGTGCTTCAACGCTCTTTCTCTCTTTCATTCTACTGAAATATGCATTCTTTTCTTTTTGCTCTTTCTCACTCTATTTGACTCTTCTTTTAACATTGCATTATTACTGTCTCTCTGGCTATGTGTATATATGTGTGTTTGTCTTTCTACTTTCTCCAGTCTCTCTTTGCCACTCTGTTGAATATACATTTTTTCCGATTGCTGCTCCTTTCCTTTTCTTTATCTTCTTTCTTTATCTTTTTTTGCTCCTTTTGTTACCCTTTCGACTCTTTTTAAATGCACATTATCTCTTGTCTATTTTTCTATTTATATCTTACTCTTCTTCTTTTTTTTTCTTTTCACACATTACTTTGTTTCTACATATCTCTCGCTCTTCCTCTCTATTTATTCATCTCTCTATGTTTTCTCCCCATAATAACTACAGGGTAATATGTGTACGTATATGTCTGTTAAGTCTCTCTCTTTCTCTCAATGTCGCATGCAACTATACATTTCCGTGAGAATGATGTACGTCTATTGTATTGAATGAATAATGAACCGACGCTGTCTATTTCATTGATACGATGCTTCCCCTTTGCGCATGCTCTTCCTCTTTTTCTTCTTCTCTTCTTTACTTTTATATACACATACACGTTATAAACATTCACCCGCAACGAGTATTATGTCTATACATACACATATGCATGTATATATAAAATCCAAAGTGATCTTAAGCTATGGAACCCAAAAATTCTCTGTCTCTGAATCTTTATTTGGAAATATGGTTATTTAATTGATGTGGGAGCCCAGTTTATAAATGCGTTCTTTTTTTAAACCTTTTTATATAATTCATGTATGAATAATGACATGTGTATTTTTAGATTTTATTTTAGATTTTTAATTGATTCATATGAAAAAGTTAGTGTTCATTTATTAGGGATGTCATGATTTTCAGAAATTTATAGTTTCATCATTTTCAGTAATAATTTTTAACAGAAATTTTATTTTTAAATATTTTTTACTTTTATTAATTTCCCATTCTGATAATTTTTTAATTTTTCACTTTATAGTTGATTAAACTTAGCAGTAATTATAATTAAAAAAATTTTTGCATTTCTAATTTACATATATGGACATAAATCCTGCCATATTGCACTAATATTTATAGATTCAAAAAAACCCATCACATCTGTTATCTTTTATAATTTGTTAAATCTCAAATACCCCAATCATTATTCATCGACTCATCTCTCTGTCCCTTTTTTCCAGCAAATATTGTAAAAATAAAATGGAAAAAAAACAAGTTACCAACACACCTGACGTTAAATTTTGCACATAATGGACGTACGAGAGCGTTTCGGCTGAAAACATCACCGAGTTGTCGCGCTAGTACGATCCCCTTTTTTTCTCTTCCCAAAAAAAATCGAGAGAAAGAGAGAAAGGAAGGAAAGGAAAAACGAGAGCTTTAGCTGATGCTGCAAAGTCACCCTTCATTCTATCCATGACATTCCGAGGTCGATCCTTCCCCATAAGCTTTAGCTTTCTCTCTCTCTTTCTCTCGCTCTCTCATAGTTGCGATGTTAGTAATATATGTACTGTCAGGCGTGTATGCGTTTTCAAGTTTCGTTCTCTTAACGAGGCGACAGGTTTTTACGTAAGCCTTTTTTTTACAATTCTCTCTTTTGGAAAGTGAAAGAGTTACGCATATGGGGAGGGTAAGTGATGGCTTTGGCTTTTTCAATTTTCGAAAAGTGTTTGTTTGTTGCTTCAGTGTCGAACAAGTGGCTTTTTATTTTTTTTTTTTTTTTTTTGGCTGTAACATACGACAGCAAAGCTTTGTTGGATTGATTTATAATTTTTAAAGTAATTATTTTTTTTCTTTTTGATAGAAAGTTTGTTTTTTTGGTTTTTATTACTATCCATTTCTGTAAAATATCTTAAATAATGAAAAAAATGTTTCTATGATAAGAATTAATATTTGAAAAAATTCATAGAAGGGTATTCGTTTATGCAATAAATAAATAATATCAATATTTTTTTTCGATGAATGAATTTTTACATACATAAAATTTACTCGTATAGATACACGGGTTGCATGGCAAAAATCAGATTTTTAAAAGTTTTTAATTAATTTAGAATAAATAGACAATGTTGAGCTCACGTCGTATGATAGTTCAAAAAATCGATTTTGTTTTATTCAATTTTTATTGGAAAAACTTTTTCATTCGAAATTAAATTCTTTTTGGAGGAAATACCAGAATTTTCGCTACACATCCTTCAAATTTAATTAATTTAAATATATTCACTAAAAATATTGAAATCTCCAATCAGATTCTTAATTAAAATTACATTTTTTTCCCTAAAACATTGAAACATTTTGAAACTATTTATACGTGTATTGATTTACATTTACAAAAAATGAGTTTGAAAAGCTATAAAAAATGTTAAATTACGTAACGATTCAGTAAGAAAAAAATTTTTTTTAATTATAAACTATGTTATTACCCAAAAAAAGTTTAAAATCTCTAACAAAAGACTTATTCGTAATTCTTAAGCCACTTAAAATATCTGTAAACAAATACAATAATACATCGCTTTGATATCCTGGCAAATCCTCTTCTCTTTTTCTTCGTTCCTTCAGCATCAATTAACTATAGGAATTTCTGGCAACCCAGCGCACCGTAGAGCTTCAAGAGCATAAAATAAAATTGTCGCGTGACCCAAAGATATTAAGTTAGATTGGCCGTGTACATAAAAAAGAGCACAAGGCTCAACCATTAACTTCGTTATTCTCAAAGAGCAAGAGAGAAAGAGATAAAGAAGTAGGTGTTGCCCACGCGAAGATGATGAGAAAAGAAAGAAAGAAAAAAGTAGAAAAAAAAAACATTTTCCATCTAAACCTAATAAGGCTTAAGACAAAAAATATACGTTCATTCTCTGGAAAGTTATTATCTACTACAGATTATGCTTAGAAAGAAAACAAGAGATGAGAATTAAATGAAAGCAAATGCAAGAGATGAGGTCCATATTTTGTTCT